>CM025787.1:23301187-23600932 GCA_014636745.2 Centella asiatica
CAAGTATGCTTGTGTTTGTTGAACGTAGATAAGGCCTATCAGTTGTGTTGTTATGCATCCTTATCTATACAACTAAAGTTATCTGTCTGGTATTTGAAAGAGTTTGCAATCTGATAATAACCGTCAGCTGATTGACCGGGCTGCTTTGATGTAGCTACTTTACTACTGCAGAATATTCCGAGTGTTGACAATCTGAAGCTTGTCCCTTAATATCTTCTTCCTTGATTTCCATATTGATGTCGATAATGATGACTACCAGTAGCACCACCACCACTTGATGATGATGACACCCCCACAGCCGCTGTCGCCGCCGCCTTTGATCTCTCTACAGCATGATCATCAACATCAGGATGAGACATTGCCATCTTCTTGATCCTAATCTTCATGTTTCTCTTCTTCACATCCTTCACCTCTGCTGGCTGCGCCGTTGTACTTGTCCTAGTTGTTTCATCATCATCTTCTTCTTCTTCTTCTTCTTCTTCTTCTTCTGCTGCTGCTGCTTCTTCTTGTCTTTGTAGTAGCATCATTCCTAACTTTGCACGTTTTCCTCTTCTTGTAAATTTTGATGATGATTAATGAAGTTGTTTGGGACATTGACGGTATTACCATCGTCATCAAAATTATCGAAAAACCCTCCCAAGTTCATACTACTACTACTAGCAGCGGCATCAGTGGTACAATATGTAGATGTTATAAAATCAAATTCCCCCTCGTCCAATGGTGGACAAGCAAGCCCTACGAAATCTCCATCTTCAACACTAGTATAATCCTCCATTACTCTCTCACTCAACCAATGAATTAATTATATCAAAGGAAATTGAATTGAAAGAGAAGACAATTAAGAAAACTTACTAATCAAGTCGGCGGCTACAAGTGATAGATTATGTGATCTCTCACTCCCTCCTCCTCCACACTATTTATATATATCCTCATTAACCCTTGCTACCTACCTATTTCATTCCTTTTCCTATTTGGATTTTAACGTAAATTAATACTTTTAAATTAATTATCAACATTTTTAGTCTCTCTCTCTCTATATATATTTAGTATTAGAATTCTTTAAACTATTAACAAAATCATTTTCTAGTTTAACTAATTTTGCATTATTTAATTTGTTATATCATCATTGATAATTAGCATATCTCTATTAGTCTAGTTCAGTTATTAATGATATTGACGGGTTAAATAATTTTTTGGTCATTGTACTTGTTAGATTTTATAACATTTGATGATGATTGTACTTAGAATACTTAGATATACAAATGTACAGTTAGTGCTAGTTTATAGCATTTGAATTTTTGTAGCTGGTAGTTTACTCTCTGATTCATGTAATTTATTTTTATATAAGAGTAAGTTAATTTGTACTATACGAGACTACCAGAACTGCATTAGAGATTTCAATAAGTTAGAGATTGTGTTTGGTCTATCGGAGACTAAGGCAAAAGATTATCGGAAACTACAGCTTAAAGCATCAGAGACTAATCTTAAGTTATCGGAGACTAAGTATAAACCATCGGAGACTAAGCATAAACCATCGGAGACTAAGTTTAAGCTATCAGAGACTAAACAGTTGATCAGAGACTAAACAGTTGATCAGAGACTAAGGTTGAAGTAGTCAGAGACTAAAGTAAAATTACTCTCTGATGCGGTACAGAGTTCTATTTGAATTAGAAGTTATCTTTGACATAGACGTTGAAGAGACATTGAAGATGAAGCTGGTTGAAAAAAAAACAGGGGAAAAATATATGATTGATCATCATCATGATGAAAAAATTAGAGAGAACCTATTCCATTTGTACATTGAAAACATATGTTGAATAGGATTAGAAGTTGAATTACGATTCAGATTTGGAAGCTGTAATTAATTTTACAGAATTGCGATGTCGATCCAATTGTTACAATTTCTGGATAAACCTTATTCAAATGATTGTAACGTATTATACTAATATCACTGACATCAGAATTTGATTTAACATTTATTTCATTTATGTAAACAGGATCACCATGAATTTTGTTTGCATTTCTCATCCACCTGCCACAAAACAAAGACATTGAAATCTCATTTATGCTCTTGAAGGTCATATACCTCAAAATATGTCTGCAAATCATGTCATTGTGGTCAAAGTGTTGACATATGCATGTCACATCGTAGGAGTTTCCGTGTTTAACGACAACAAAATAATATCGTCGATTTTGTGCTACCTCCTCATTGAACACTGTATATCTCTTTGTACCACCGACCCCAAAATTCTGAATCTTACGACACGTTAACTTTTGACCCTTATAGAACTCTTTCGAAAAGTCTTTAAAAATATTCTTCGTATACTCAAGTGCCGCATGCTTTTCCAATAAAGTTCTGTTACGCAAATTTTCTGTCTTGTACTCTGTTTCAAGATCTTGCTTTTACTCATTCAAGTATTGTTTCTCAATAGCTATTTGTGAGTTAATCACAAAATCCTTCAAACCGGTACAATTATTTACGTATTGATCAAAAAAACTGTTCATGGATTCACTTTTCTCAGTTGTAGTCATCCCTGCAGCAAAATATGACTTTGAGTATACTCTGATCTACTTCTCCTTTATATTATACATAGATTGAAGCTACTCGTGATGTTGTAAATTATATTGTTCCACCAATTTTGCCCACCTTTCCTCGAATTCGGCAGTTGTCATTGAATACAAACACCTACAATAACAACATATTATAAATGACAACAAAAAAATATTGACAATTTAACATCGACTATTTATAAAAGTAGATACATACCTGTCGAAGTCTTCCTTAAACGTTTCGTAACTATTATATAAATGTTGAATTTTCTCTGAGAATTTGTTACTGATATGCCACGTACATATCAAATGATTGGTGGAAGGCAATATGGTAACAATGACATTGTTCATTGCTCTATCCTGATCAGTTATGATGGTCAAAGGAATTTTATTCTCAACCGCTTCTAGCCAATTTTCTAACACCCAAACAAATGTAGCTTCCGTTTCATCCTTAATAAGGGCAAACCCAAACAAAATAAACTAATAATGATGATTAACTCCCATAATTGGAACAAATAGCATCCCATATTTATTTGTTCTGTAAGTGGTGTCAAAGGTCATTACGTCTCTAAAATTTCTATAACAAATAATTGATCGAGAATCCACCCACATGGTACATGCAATGCGATTCTCTTCGTCAACTTTTATATTATAAAAGAAATTTTCAACACTTTCTGACTTGAGTCTCTTTAAAACCGCCAAAGCTTCTTGTGCATCATTTGCATCAAATGCATCATATCGCAAGTTGCGTATAACTAGGGGTGGCAAAATGGGTTGGTGGGTCGTATTCGTGTCAGGTCGACCCATTATAACGACACGATTAAGTATAACACGAACACAACACGATTAATAAATGGGTCAAAATGTAAAACCGGAACACTACACGATTTTTAAACGGGTAACATGACACGACACGAATAACACGGTTAACCCAGATAACTGGAATGACCCAAATAACCTGAATAACTCAGATAACCCGAATAACCCATATAACCCGAATAATCCGTTTACACATTACTACACAAATAAGTTGTTTAAACATTACTATTCAAATAACCAACTTAACATTATTGCAGAATTAAACTTTTACAAATATGTAATTCAAATTCTACATCCAAAAGACCAAAATAAGAGTACTAAGTCTTAAAAATTCAAAGTGAAATATTGACATTCATATTTACAAATCTATAATATTGACAATAAACTCTTCCACCTCTTTTGTCATTTGTGAATCTACAAAAATAAAATGTTATTAGTTCTTGTATTTTACAATCTACTCAACAAATATATAACAAAATAAATTAAAGAAAAGTTAGTACCTTCATTTTCATACAACCAATCTTTAGTACAAATTAAAACTTTCACCACATTGGGCTTTAATGTACTTCGATACTGATCAAGTATTCTTCTTCCATTGCTAAATGCACTTTCAGATATGCCAATAGGTATAACTGTATATATTTCTAGAAACAGGCCAACATGTCAACCTTAACATATTATTTCAAGTTTTTTAAACATAAAATTACTTTTTTGTTTGTTATAAATATTATTTTGTAAGTTAATCTATATAAAATAATATCAATAAAAATAATTTAATAATTTATATTATTTATAAGTTATATATATAATTATTAATTATTATTATATTAGTATGTTATTATTCATTAAAAATTATATAAGTTAGTCTTAATTACAGTTTAAACTCATCTTTTATGTTTGATATATATATATATATATATATTAACTTAATGTGTATATAGAAAAAATTATCACTTCATATATATTAATCAATAACTAATTTTATAAGGTGAGTTTAGAATTTTTAGAATGGTAAATAAGAATTTTAAATATATATGACTTATTAAGTCAATATATACTTAGTGAATATGATTCACAAATTTATATATACTAATCAATAACTAATTGATGATATTTAGTCTAATTCAAATTTATAATGTATACTTAATTAGTTAATTTAAAAGAAACAATAAAAATATAACATAATTACTTTAATAAAATATTTAAATATTCTTATTTTGATAATCGGGTTAAATGGGTCATAAATGGGTTTTGACGGGTTGACCCGTCAATCGGTTATTTTAGTCGTGTCTTAAACGGGTTGACCTGTTTATGATCCAAACCCATATAAGCAAATCCAAACCCTCCTAAGTCGTGTCGTGTTCCTGTCGGGTTATCGTGTCGTGTCGAAAATTGTCACCCCTACGTATAACATTTCGAATATCTTCGACGGTGAATTTAACATTTGTCCACATTCATGATCAAACTCGGTTTAATTTTTGATCGGTAGAGTAGATTGATTAATTCTCTATCGGCAACAGCTACATTTTTGTGTGTTGACATGAAATCTATTTTACTAGGCGTTACTATTGAATGATTGTGATTTAATTCCAGTTTTGTTACACACAAACTATTATTTTGCACGTTATGAACAACAAACATTCTGGCTTTGCACATTATGCGTTCAATAGTATCTCTCTTCCTTCGGATTATGCTTTCATCATCATTTTCATTTTCAAACAAATTTTTTTTCTCAATAGGTCTACCTGCTTTTCTACATGCATATAGTCTATGTGCTAATTGATTTGACCCCGAATGTTTTCTGCTGATTAAAATTTTGACTTCAAATCCACTATTATGAGCATATGCATTATAGTATTTTTCAGTTTCAAATATACTTGTAAATAATTAATCCACATACGGAGGACAAACACCATCACTGTCTAAATTTATTTTTTCTTTGTGATTCAAATTATTTTGTTGTTTGATATTATTTTCTTCGTCAATATGATGTTCTTCGTTCTCAACATTCATACTTGTATATCAGAATCCGAATCATCAAAAAATGTATCAGTATCATATATTCTATCGTTATCACTCATTTTAAAATTAAGAAGGTGAAGAGCTGAAAACTTGATGAAAATGTCAACCTGAGATATACTTATCTGATCTGTAACAAAGAAAATTGTTTTAACAAATGAGTTAGATTAATTTTTTTTTTCATAAAACGAGAGAACGAAGAAGAAAACTGAAACGAGAGAACGAAAAAGGAAACTTACATGCGGTAGAATAAGATAGTTTTTTTGACTTAGGTCTTTTTTATCATAATATAACATTAGACTTAAGACTGGCAGAAGAGGAAAAAAAAATATATAGGGGAAAAAAGAATAATTGGCCCTTTTCGCCAGTCTCACTGGCGGAAATGGCCAAATTTATTTTTTTTTATTTTTTTGCCTTTCGCCAGTCTCATTTTTTTTTTTTAAGTTTCATCTCCAGTTTTGGATTATCCGATCGACGGTTATAAATGTGTTAGCTACGAAAGATATATATATGTGTATATATATATTTATTATATACTGATGTAATATTATAATATAATACAATATTATACAATATTATATTACATTGGCATAATATAATACAATATGATGTAATATAGTGTATAATATAATATACAATTATATATACAATATAATTAAATTTTATTTTTAAATGTTGTTTTTTTTTTGGACTGAGGCGGTACTAAAATTGTTAGGACTTGCGGGTTTTCTTGTTATGGATTTTGCACTGGTATTTGTTGTATATACACATTTAACGACGGATTCCAGTTAACAGTAACGGAATGACCTATTTCCGTTTTGTTCTAGTAGTGCAGAAAGCAGTAGAGATTGACCTTTATGCTGACGGCTTACCCGTTAGCACCTTGCTCGTTGAGACTGTTCATTCTTAATTCAAAATGGAATTAATACGATTTCTTTAGATTTCTTAGATCTCGCTTATATTATGGATAAGAACACAATATTTAATGGAGTATCAAATTTAGAAAGTAAATTAAACCAATTTCCTGCATTAATTGACATAAAGAAGATAAAGGAATAAAGGCAATGGCATAAAATTTCTTTGTCCTTAGAGGTAATAAACCTATAAAATGTCCTATTTTGATAGCTTATTCAAACAATGGAGATGAGATCACTATCAATAGCCACGCTAACATTAGCTCATCTGTTACTTTTCTATGCACTACAAGCTTTTGTAATCGCGTCGGAGTTAATCAAGGTTGACAGTGCTGTTGCAAAAGGAGCAGGTGAACTTTGAAACAAATTAAACAATTTACATATTTCTATTAGTTGGACTGAGTGACAGAGAGCTCGTCGATTTCCCTTAAGTAAAGGGAGTGATTCGAGTTTTACTTATAAGCGATTCTAATTTATTTCCATATCTACAATTGAACTCTGTTTTGTCTCGCCTTAACGCCTTGAAAATTATTATTCGACCCGTTTGTTTAAGTTTAAATTATAGAGATTATAAATTATGACAGTATAATTTATGATATAAGAATTTATAATCTCTAAAATTTAAGCCGAAACAATCGGGGTCTAAGATTGTTTTTTTTTGTTTGAATTTAATGCAAAAATGTTCATTTTTGTGATTGGAATTGCAATTATGTATTGTGTGTGCAGTGTGTTTAGACGGCAGCCCGCTAGCCTACCAGATTGAATGGGGAGAAAAAGGAGCCAATGGATGGCTGGTGTATCTAGAGGTTACAGTTCCCTTAAAATTAAATTTTAATTTATTTCTGCAAGAATATTTATGTAGTTTGCAGTAAGTTTCTGGCTAGAGTTCCAACGGTTATGGTAAACGAATTTTTGGCTTAGTTTAAAGTTTCCAAGTTCAAAAATCTATTCATTATCGGTGAAAATTTCATATTACGTACAATCTGTTCTGATATTGATTGCTTCGCGTTTAAGGGAGGATACTGGTGCACTACATCTCTTGGGTACCAAGACAGAGTCATTAATGGGGGAGGCTTGGGTTCATCAACTAAAATGCACAACGGTGAATTCACCGGAATATTGAGTAATAATTCAGAGTTAAACCCATGTAAGAAGTCTATGGTCTCATTTGTTTCGGCTTAAAGTTTAGATATTGTAGATGCTGATAGTATAATTTATACTGTCAGAATATGTAATCTCTAAAATTTAAACTGAAACAGACATGGTCTATATCAGTTTAATTTTCTTTTCTTCTCATTTGTTATTGAAAATGCAAATACTCAATTAAAGGCAGTTCGTGGATTTTGAATAGACTAATAATTGAGTGGTTTACAATTTGCAGACTTCTATAACTGGACCAGGGTGTTTGTTAGATACTGCGATGGCTCTTGTTTCACCGGAGATAAACAAGAAGTTGATCCGGTTAGTTGTTTTCAAGATGTCAAGACATATATTATCTGCACACGATGACATAGGAAATTAAAGAAAATACAAAAATGAAGAAAACAGGATTTTGCGCGTGTTTACTTAATTATGGTTACGTTCTACTTGTCTGATTTATTAGTTGTTTGCTCATATGATAATCACAGAATGTACATATATTGATCAGGTTACTGGACTTTTCTATCGTGGTGGCAGAGTTTTCGATGTTGTAGTGGATGAACTTTTAGAACTTGGAATGAAAAATGCATCCAATGTATGTTCATTCTCTTCTTAAATTTCGATAATGTTACTTTGTTTCCTGTCGTTAACACGAGTATATTTACGTCTTGTAGGTGCTTCTTTCGGGGTGTTCTGCAGGTGGATTAGCAGCACTTTTACACTGTGATAAGTTTCATGATATTCTGCCTCCAACCACTCGAGTAAAATGCCTTTCGGATGGTGGTTATTTTATTCATCTGTTAGCTTTCAGTACAGAGATTTATGCTAGACTCCATCTTTGTAATTTTTTTAACTTTTACTTGTTAGAGTACTAAGTATTATTTCTTGGCTTATTCTTACAGGGATAATGCTTTTGAGCTGGTTCAACTTCATGTACTCTCCACAGCTCCCTATATATATATGTGTGTGTGTGCGTGTGTGTGTGTATATATATATATACACACACATATATATATATATATATGTATATATATCATCGTGGATATGATTTTGTCAGTTCATAGATTCCAACTGGGAAGACGAGTGAATTGTCTGATATTTAATAAATAAAATTAAGGTGTTAGGGCGTATGTGTGGATAGTGTTCGTAACTGATATGTGTTAGAAAACTAGAAGCTAATTCTTGGGTCAATGTCCGTACTTCCTAAGAGATCGTTGGTTTCCACAAAAAGAGTCTCATTTGGTAAATTTACAAGTACCAATAACAATTTATATTTTCTCTTCATGTGTAAAACAGGGATCAGCTTCTCATTCGCCATCATATTGCACGGCAAAGATGAATGCTAGCATGGTAAACATCATATCTAAGCTCCATGTTACTGATGCTTTACAGTTATTATCTATAAACTGCTACCTTTTATTTTTTTATTATTTATTATTATTATTATTATTATTATTATTATTATGCAGTGCCTGTATCCTACCAATGTTGCACCTGATATACGAACTCCGGTCTTTCATGATACTTCTCAGGTCAGTCTTCTTTTAGATGTAAAAAATTGTGTAGCTTCATGTAATCTCCACAACTCCCATTTGTTTTAGCTTAAAATTATGAAAATTATGAGATTATAGATTCTGACGATATAATTTATATTGTTAGAATCTAAAATTTCATAATTTTAAGCTGAAATAATAGTTATAATACTACTATTCTTTTGAATATTTCTTTTCTTGTATAAGGATGTTGTTTGATGATTTATAGTGCAATACAGTAGTGTAAATGACTTTTAATCTTTTACTTTTTAGGTTGCAAATGTTCTGCTACCTAAAGAGTACCCTCGTTCATGCAAGTATGATCTAAAGGGTTGCTCAGCAGATGTCCCAGAAAAATGGAAAAGTAATTGTCTCGTATTGTTTGACACTTACCAACTTAGTGCATCAACAACACAAAAAAAATAAAACGCTTTTATCCCAAACTAGTTGAGATTAAAAAAAGTTACTATTCTTCATTGAAATTAATTATTGGTACAAAATTTCAGATTTTAGATCAGAATTTTTGCAAGCAGTGACCAACTTGGGTAACTCCACATCAAGAGGGTACTTCATCAATTGCTGCCATACCCATAGCCAAACTCTGTTCCAAGGCAAATGGCTTGGTGATCCTGCTTCTGTCTTCGATAATATGGTAAAGGACAATTTCAACTTATCTATTTATTTATTTTCTTAGTGTATTTAATTACAATTATAAAAAAGTTGACGTTAAACAATCAGAATAATAAATGTCGCTAAAAGTGTTAGTTGTCTGTTAAACAGTTATGTTATGAATTTACACTTTTTAAATGAAGCGACAAATTTTATAATATAATATGTGTTGTCATCAATAGTTATTGATTAATTTAAAGTTTAATATGTTAAACATTCAGTGTAACAAATGTATATTAATTCAAAGTTTAATATATTATATTTTATTAAAAATGTCAAGTATATATTTACATTTGTTTTAAAATTGTGATGAAACAGAGCATATCAGAAGCAGTGGGCGAGTGGTATTATGATATATGGCCAGTTCAACTGATTGACAATGTGCACACTTCTCCTCAACAATGCGTAGTTGATACATCTGAGCCGTATCCATGCAACAACTATACATGGGGCCAAAGCTTTAAGTGTAAAAGTGGGATAAACTATTGATTCAATAAGTGACTAAAATAGATATGTAGAAGTTATTATTTTGTTTTATATTTCGTTTTTACTTTTTCCAGACGTTTTTACATATTAGATTGCTAGATAAATATATCGAACCACGTATCTTTACTTGTGGCAATTATAATAACAATCCGAGTTATATTTATTTACCACTCCCTTTGTCCCATCTAGGCCTGTAACCGACTGTTGTTCGGTTCGAAGATGTTTGGTTGAATTCATATTTCGAACTTGAGTTTGATCAGAGTTTAATGTTCCATTATTTAGTGGAACATGTTTGTGAATATGTTGGTTCGGTTTGTTATTATTCATGAATTGTTCGAGTTCAGTTTGATTAGTTAAGGTTCGGTTTGATTTGCGAACTGTTCGAGTTCGATTGTATTTTTCTATTTTCCAAATTATTTGTAACAACTTTTAATATAGTTATTAAATTTATTTATTTATGCACCCACTACTTTTCAGTTGTCTACTTCAAGCTTTCAAAGTACAACATTAAAACTCATTTACTTTATTAAATTAAATATTTTAATTTTAATTTTCACTTAACATTATCTCTAATCTTCATAAATAGTTAAAAAACTTCAATTATTTCGTGTTATAGTTTTAATAATTAAAAATTTGCAAAAAACTTTAATTAGCTCAACGATAACTTCTTCATGCATATTTTATATTATTTTTGTCCAACAATAAAGCAAATATTAAAATTTGAAAGCTTAAAAATTTTAAAATCAAGTAGATACTATCAAAAATGAATATTAACTTTAATCATCAAGTATCCTCGTACAAAAAGAAAATAAAAAATGAAAACATAAATAATTAACAATTAAATATATGTTCGTGAACAGGTATATGTTCGTGAACGATTTTATGTTTGCAAATGATTTTATGTTGATGAACAATTTTTACGTTTGTGAACGACTTCATGTTCGTAAACTTATGGTGTTCGATTATATTTGCGAACTATTCCGAACTCGAACATGTTCGCGAATACCATTTGAACCAAATTCGCGCAAGAGGTTAAGTTCGCATTATTTATTCAAACATATGTGAGTTCGATAATAAAGGTTCGAGTTCAAAAAAGTTAAATTCGATTCAATTCATTTACAACCCTATTTCCATCCTAACACACATATATGTATTATAAGTACGCAGATTATAATATTAAGGTTATATAAAATTTTAAAAATATCTTTACATAGACTACTCTCTCCGTCTTTCAAGATGTTTTATTCATTTTTGAACATTATTCTTTACGGGAAAAAGTTGATCTTCTAATTTTTGAAAATTACCATTTCAATTTAATTTATGGTTGCATTTATTTTCAATTCTTATACTTTATCATTAGTTTTGATTATTTCAATTCAAAGTGCTACGTACCCGGATAGATTTCACTCAATAAGTATAGAAAGAAAATAAAAGTTATCTCCTTACATTAGCAAAACTCAAAGGAGATAAAAGATAAAATACATAAAAATAGAATTTTGTGGGTTATTCGTCTAGTTCGGGGACATAGCAATCCTGTCTTCAATTAATTAATTAATTTGCCACCACTCATCAATAAATAACATTAACATTTTGATTAACATTTTGTTTTTTTTTAATAATTGTACAAAGTCAAGAATTGAAAACAATTTGAAATGGAAGGAGTATTAAGTATTATTTAAGAGGAAAATATAATTTCTTAAGATTAATTCGAAAAATAATAAATTGTATATGAATTTGTAACTCTTTTATTGTAAATAACTTAGGAATATGAGAAACCTTCTCGATCAATATGTAAGGTTGCATTTGAATTGGGGTAATAGAATGAGAGTAGTAATATATCAAAAACTAAAAGAAAATAAATTGGTAAAAAATTTATGGTAAAATGAGAGATGAGAATGAATGAAAAGGAGAAAGACAATAAATAAACATGAATGAATCATTCATCATCTCTATTCAAGTAATGAAATTGTACATATCATTATTTCACCATCTCCCATAATTTATATAATAAAGCCTGCAATGCATTTTATGGTTATTTAGTGTTAATACATCGTAGAAGGTTTGCCTCCTATCTTATAGCCGTATCATATTCTCCAACTCCCTATTCTCCAAGACTCCAACCGATTAAAGAAATTATCAATTTTAAAAAAATTTGCATACCACAAAAAAATAAATAAATTATGTGAATACACATAAGTGTGTGTGCCGAGTTACTAGTTATCATTTTAACATCTCTATTGACATTTCTTTTTTTTTTTCTCCTACTTTATTACCCCAATTCAAATACAACTTAAAATTTTAAATAAACATGTTGCATGCCCTCAATGACAAACCTACACTGGTGTCGACACATGCTGCCTTGAGTTTTCAAAAAAAATGTTATCAAGCCTCATAGATTAATTTTTTTTTTTGTACTATAGGCCCAAGACATTATAACATTATTTTTCCAAAAGGCACAAATAGTCTCCAAGAGACTAAAATTGGAAAATTGTGAATGCGCCGGTAATGTATTAGTACTTTTGTTATATGATATTTAATATATATTGTAATATGTTATAATAATTTTTACTATTAGAAATTTATACATAATGTATTAAGTTTTGGACCCTAGAAGAATTTTTTTTTGACTTTATTCCTGTATACCATGACCTTAAATTCAGAGAGTTTCCACTTAAAAATAAACTTTTGTTGGAAAAAAAAAAACCCTCATAAGAATATGATAAGTTTTGAAAATCTTAAAAATAACTTTTCTTATTTGGCTCATAAATATTTTTTCCCGGTGTTTATGCTCTTATACCAAACTGTGACAGCCTCAGTTTCCGGTTGTAAACTGGAGTTGTCAGTTTGTTACCAACTGTGGCGACTCTGACTTTCAGTAGAATACCGGGCCATCATCGAGACAAAAATAACAAACTTTCATTCATAGTATGAGTTGGAATAGAGCATATCCAGGAATTATTACAATTATTGTGTCAAAAAGTTCTAATAGCGAAAAACGTAATAGGTTTTTTATTACAATACCAAAAACCTAGATTCATATTCAAGAGCTGTTAACGGTCAGTCTTACTGATAAATTTTTTCCTTACCATTGAAACTTTCACCTCTCTTGCATTTAACTGAAAGATAAATTAAGCAAGTATGAGCGATAAATGCTCAACAAGTAATATACTATACGACAAGTGAGAATAATAAGAATTCTGCAGTTAATTCAAGAATACTATGTTCGGGACAAAGTTATTGAATATAAATAACATAAGGAGTTAAAAAAAAAAACATGGATTCCCCGTTGTAGATGAGATGAATCCAAGTTCTTAGGTAAAAGAAAGTTGACAATTAATGCTTTTGAATAAAATTTTTCATAAGCTTTTGATGTCTTTCAGTTCAAGACTTATTAGATCATCTTAACTTTGTTCAGTAATAGGACTTACTGAAAGTTTCGTACCATTTGATAATAGTAGACCAATGTTATCTCAATATGGTCTGTGGTGTAAATACATATGACATTTAAAATGAATATAATTACATTTATAGGGCCCGACATAATAGAATAAACCATTATCAAATTTGGGATGTTCTCCCATTAGCTTCTATAGTGGATTAACCCTGATATCTCAACGAGGGTCATTAGGTAGAAACATAGATAATTTCATAAGAATGCAAAATTATAGTATTAGAAGAGTTAAACTGGATTGAATAATTCAATATGTCATGTATTGACATGGAACAAATAAGATGCTTGGACACTAGATACGAGTAGTCACGCATTTAACAATATGATTTTAGCTTAAAAAAATAAAATAATTCTCTATTAGTATGTATAAGAAACAATTATGTATACGTAAAAAAAAAGTTTAAGCATTTGCATATCATAACTTAACGCAAATTAAATTAATTGATTATGGGTTTAATTATAATAAGCATCATTCTTTGTATATGAATTATTACAACATGGGAATGTATAATCAACTTCCGAGGTAACCGTTGATCTTAAACATTTTAATGTCACTAGTACTAAATTAATGACTACGATTGCATAATTTAAATTATCAAAAAAGGAAGAAAAAGAAAAGATCTCGGGGGTATCATTTCATACCAATAGTAATGGCACTACACCACTTCATTGCAAAACATTACGGCGTAGTACATTAGTCCCTATTAAAAATAAGAAAAATTACACATTATATTTTTTAAGTGTACAAATACATTTATTAGTTTATTATTATTAATATAATTATCTTACCTGTCTTTTTATATGAATAGAGTAGTCTTGTTAGCAAATTATTATCAACTTCATTCATCTCTTTTGGACATGAATATTAAATATATTTTATTATTCTTTTTATGATCAGAGTAGTGGAGGACACTTTTAAAATTATTATGGGAAAAGCAAGACTTTTGCGTCAACTACGTGGAAATTGAAGAGACCGGACTACTAGTCTACTACACTTCTCCCCTTACTGCTAAAAAAGGTCTCCTGGTTCTTGATTTTTCATCTGCTTTTGTAAGTAGTATTTCTTGCTTTGTGAAAAAAGGTGGCTTTAGTGCTTGTACTGAAGATTCCTGGGCTCATGTTTTGCATTCTTCGCAAGTAAGGAAACCCCTTTATTTATTTCTATTTAATTAATTTTTTCTTTTGGTTTTCTTATTCTTTTACTTGATATTATTGTCTTTTGCCATTCATTTTGTATTTATACAAGTGGGCTTTTGATGTCATAGGTTCTGCAGATTAAGAACAAAGAGTTGGAACTAAAGATTACTGGGATCATGTTTTGCATTCTTCGCAAGTAAGGAAACCCCTTTATTTATTTTTATTTAATTAATTTTTTCTTTTAGTTTCTCGTTCTTTCAATTGATATTATTGTCTTTTGCCATTCATTTTGTATTTATACAAGTGGGGTTTTGATGTCATAGGTTCTTCAGATTAAGAATAAAGAGTTGGAATAATGATGATGTCGGGGGTTCCTCACACGATAAGAGATCACAGCACATTGGTTTAACTGATTTGGTGTTTTCATGGTCTCTGGAAGACATCATTAATGAGAAATTATATAAACATCAGGTTTGCCTTTTTTCCTGCATTTAATTTTTTTTTTTTTACTTTCAAGCATTAGATTCATTTGGCAGTTTGCAGCTTTTGGAATAATTTGTTAACATTTAATACTATAAAAATGTAGTACTGGAGAAAGCTTGTTGGGGCTTTGTAGTGGAAATGTTGCAACTGTGTAATTGTTATTTTAACTGGCCCAACCCCACTTAGGCTTGCGTTTGAATTTTCGACAAGTTTGATGTCCAAGTTCATAGTAACATTGGCTGTTGTATTTTCTTTCTGTTACAACTATCTTCATAAATTTGTTGGTGTATTTACCAAAATTTGGAGTATCATCTTTCCAAGTTTGTATGTCTTCTTCGTAGAATATTGGTAGATGTCTATATATTAATACTGCACATTCTAAAACAGGATTATAAAATTTAAAAAGCTTAATATTTTTTGTGAAGCATGTGACTGGAAAATGTTTCTCATGTCCAGTATAATTAATGGTATTGAACTTATTCAAAGCAAAACAAAATTGGATTTGCATCATATTAGTCTAAATTCTGTTATTGTTCTAAAAACTGTAAAATGTTCATGTTTCGTTTTTTTCAAATTTTAATACGTTATCTGTGTTTCAGTTATATTTTTTCTAAGATTACAATATTGTGTTAATATGCTTACTAACAAAACCATACTGAAATGAGCCTAACTACAGTTAGCAGTTTTCTAAAAAACTGCATAATTTTGTTCCAAAGTTTTTGATCGTACAGATACATGTGAAATTGCTGTTTCTATGAAGTTTTACTCTGTTTTAACTTTCATTTCATTGTATTAGGTGGAAAAAATACCAACCTCATTTGAGTCAGTAGAGCAGTATCTTGGCTCATTTATTTATCCTCTATTGGAAGAAACACGAAAGGAGTTGGCTTCGAGTCTCGAGATAATGCACTGGGCGCCTTTTGCTGAAGTAAACTATATAGATGAAGATAAGCGACGTTGAACATCGCTCTATCATGTTAAGGTTGATTATTGGAAAAACAGATTTGGCGATCATGGAAAGGAACCTTACAGAACATTGCCTGGTGATATATTGGTCTTCTCGGATATAAAGCCTGAAACTGCTTCGGATTTACAGCATCGAACAATGTGGACTTTTGGGTCAGTTGTCAATATCACAGAGGACAAGAATGGAGACAGCAATACATCTACTAATTTTACAGTTAAAGTTTCCAAGGATATTGAAGTCAAAGATAGGATACAGAGGTCGCAGTTTGTGGTTTACTTGACAAATATAACAACAAACAAAAGAATTTGGAATACACTGCACATGTATCGGAATCTAGATATTCTCAAGAAGGTTCTTTACGCTGCTGACGAGGTAAGATCATGATTGATTATAGTGTAGGTTGAATAATTTGGTATTAGCGTTGGTCATCTATTGTTTTCTTGTCACTAGCTACCTTTTGTACTACTACTTCGTTGGAGCTGATCAAAACTTACATCCTTCTACTTTCATGGGTTCTCTCATTATAAAAAATGGTGATTTATATTCACACAAAAGGAAATGGCGATGCTCTCTATTTTTAATGATAAGAGAGTACAACCGCCATATCCGAAGAAAATACCGGAAATGAACTGTAAGAGAGAAACTATTATAAATATTAACTTGCGTCCCAATTTAGATGTTATCTTCTGCTAAAGCATGTGAAGTGAACCTAAGAATGAGAATCATGGAAGTAGTTTAATTATGCTGATCTTGACTGAAACGTTGTGGTATACAGGATGATGGAAATTGTGACATTTGTTGTGTACGTAACAATAATCAGTTGGCTGACATATTTGATGTGAGTGTGATGGACCTGAATAAATCACAAACTGAGGCTGTCTTGGGCAGCCTCCACAAAATGATATGTGACCATAAGACTTCAGTGGAACTTATATGGGGTCCACCTGGGACTGGAAAAACAAAAACTATGAGTGTTATGCTATTCATACTTTTGAAGATGAAGTTGAGGACCCTGGTGTGCGCTCCAATGAATGTAGCAATAACAGAAGCTGCTTCTTGTTTGATCAAGTTGTTAACAGAGTCAGTTAAAGCTGAAAGTGGAGAAAATGATTTGTTTTGCTCTTATGGAGAGATGTTGTTATTTGGCAATAAGGACAGGTTGAAGTTCGACTCTGATATTGAAAACATTTATTTGGAATATCGTGCTGATAGGCTCATTGAGTGCCTTGGACCTCTCACAGGTTGGAGGCACTGTTTAAGTTCCATGATCAGTTTTCTTGAAGACTGTGTTTCTCAGTACAATATCTATATGGAGAATGAATTGATAAAATCAAAGGAGCAAAGCAACAAAGATGAATTTAAGAATCTAGAATATAAATCTTTTCTTGAATTTGCAAGGGCACGGTTTAGATATACCGTGTCACCCCTCAGAAGATGCATATTTATATTTTGTACTCATTTGCCTAGAAGTTTTCTTGGAGAAAGTACGTTCCAGGACTTCGTTACTCTTAGTCAGTTACTTGATTCCTTAGAGAAGAAGTTGTTTCAAGATGATGTAGTTTCTGAAGAGCTAGAGAAGCTTCTTTTACAAAAGGAAACAGTTGAACATTTTTCCGATTCCAGTGCAGATGGGTCATTGATGCTGTGCTGCAGAAGCCAGTCCCTATCTATTCTACAAAGGCTTCGACATTCTCTGGAAAAACTTAACCTTCCAAGTGCTATGAACAAGGATCTGGTAATGGAATTCTGTTTTCAAAGAGCTTCTGTAATTTTCTGCACTGCATCTAGCTCTTATAAATTGCATGAGGTAGAAATGGAACCACTGAAATTGCTGGTTATCGACGATGCAGCACAGTTGAAAGAATGTGAATCAGCCATACCTCTTCAACTTCTGGGTATGAGGCACGCTATTCTAATAGGCGATGAGTGCCAGTTGCCAGCAACAGTTAAAAGCACTGTAAGTAGAACCTATGCAGAAGACTGTTTGCTTATTTCATAGAAGGGGGTTGAATACAAGTTCTTGAAACTTTTTCGAGTTCTTATTCGTTAAAGTAATTAAACTTGGGGTATAAAGATTAAATTAAATCTGTAAACAATTG
Organism: Centella asiatica; assembly: GCA_014636745.2. Classification (NCBI taxonomy): domain Eukaryota; kingdom Viridiplantae; phylum Streptophyta; class Magnoliopsida; order Apiales; family Apiaceae; genus Centella; species Centella asiatica. The sequence goes on from CM025787.1 coordinate 23,319,454, forward strand.
TTTTTATTGATCAACAATTGATTATAAACACTAACAATCACAAGTCGATTCAGCTGCCTCTCGATTTATTCAAGAGCTTCAAAACCTGTACTAAATGAATAAATTAATGAATCATATATAAATTCGTCGTCTTTTCTTCTAATCTTCTAGATAATATTTATGTGATTTTCAATTCGAATAAGAGTAGAACCCTTAATACAATTTCTTCAACACAATTTCTTTATTTGCGTTAAATCAAACTTGTACTTGAATTAGAACTCTTCACTACATTAGAGAGTAGCTTTACTTTATTCTCGTACAACTTCAACAATAGTCTCTAATAATACAATTCTTAGTCTCCAATAGGCTTGACTAATTTTGACTTGTCTTCAGTCTTTGACAGTTAATCTCTGATAGACTAAACACAATCTTTGATTTTGACTTTGTTGAACTCTCCAAATGCATTCCTGATAGTCTTTTACAATACATTTTAACTTACATTTTAACTTACCCTCTTACAACGGTATTTTACATATATCAGGGAGTAAACTACCAGCTACAAAATAAACTAAGTCGTAATTTCTTCTATACACTAAAGTGTTAAGTTACATCATCAAATCTATGTACATATTCCTAACAATCTGCCCCTATTTATGATTATCAATGTGATAAACATAAATCAAGGTTGATGATGATGTCAAAACTCAAAATTATAATAACAACATAGAAATGAAAATTAAAGAATATATTATTTACAAATGTACCTGGACTAAGATCTTAGACCTTAAAATTCATTTTCACCTAGACTCGTATTTAAATCCTCTAAGTCTAGCTTCCTTCTCTGAAATATGATTTCAGCTTCCTTTTTCCTGAAAGATAATTTCAGCTTCTTCCTCTGATTCTTCTTATCCGAGCTTCAATCAACTGTATAGTGCCCATCCCTACCGTAGATGTCTGAGTACTTGGAGCTGTTTGAGTTGGTTGTGAATCACTGTCAGCTACCAAGGCTTTCTTTGAATTTGTCTGGGGTTGATCTGATTGTTTAACTTAATCATGACTTTCTGGAGTTTGAGCAGCTGAAGACTGAGATAATTTTGATGTCCTTGTTCTACTTGATCTCATCTTAGGAATAGGAACTTTGTTTTTTCTGCTAGAGTTGATGGCTGCATCTATTTCTTTATTGACTTGTTGAACATCTACCAGCTGAGCCATCAACCTCTTAACAATTTCCGAATGAGTAGATTTAACTACTCTCCCCCTTGCTTCAATACTCTGACTCCCCCTTGCTTGACTACTCTCCCCCTTTTGACATCAACATGTTGGGAAGTAGAGGAAGAGATGGCCAGATGAGAGTTGATCAGAAGAAACAACTGCTTTAGCTCTCGGATGTCGTTGGATATCTGAGTTTGAGAAACTTGGATGGACTGGACAGCAGACTCTAAGGTTTGAAGTCACTTCTTGGTGTTGGAATGCTCGTGTAATTTCTTCTCGAGGGCAATGAGCATCCTTCTTGGAAGATCTTCATTGCAGCTTCGCATCTTGTCTAACTCCAGCTCCACCTTGTCTTTGACATCCTTGAGGTCAGTCTTGAGACCATTGATCATGAAGCGTTGGAGCTTTATATTTCTCTTTGTTGTTTTGATCAATGTCTTATAGATTGCTTTCGGAGTGAGGTCAACTGCATTGGACCCTAATGTGGTCAGATAATCATGTTGGAGCTGTGCAACTGCCTCATTCAAGGTATTCATGAAGCTTGCATCTAGCCAAGCATCCACATTCTCTTGTGGTTCCTCTTCTGCTACAGGTTCATCTACAGTGTGTCTTCGGTGCTGATAGCCTGCCCTGATGTTGTTGAAGACCTCAAAATCTGTATTTGACATATATCTGCTATCATCTGGAGTGCTGCATCCCCTGATTGAGAGTTTCTTTCATTATCTTCTAATGTATGAGCATTAATGGTAGATGGTAGTGAAACAGACTAAAGAAATTCACCTGCTGAAAAATTAGATTTCTCTCTTATTTTGTTTAAGGATCTCATCCTTACTCACACCTTCACCTTTTGCCTGACCTTTTAAGGTCAACCTCTCACTCTCAGTTTCTTTCTTTTTCACCTTTTTCTAGGCACATGACTTGACTCTCACTAGTTATTCTCTCAGGCTCACCAGAAATGTAAAATCTACCTGTAGTGGGTGACCTAAAGGGTGAAGGAAGGGTGATAAGAGAGTTGTCTGCACTGGTGGATGTTTGAGAAGATGCATTTGTGACATCCACTGATGAGATAAGAGTCACTGTTGGTGTTTTAGCTTGAGGAATTGGTTTCTCTGATGATTGGACTATCAGAGAATCTGAAACTAATGGAGTGTTTGAGGTCTCCATTGCTTATAAATAAGTATCAAGGAGAGAAGAAGAATGAATAAGAGTACACAAGTGTTGGCTGCTCCTCTTTGCTCCGTTTGAATAGGTGAAAGAGGAGCATCAATTTGAGACTCGATGTGTGTGCCCTCATTGACAGTCTTTCTTTTAGTTCTTCTCCCATAATGGCTTATCTGCTGTTGTTGTGTAGAAGATTGTGCAGACTTTTTACCTGAACCTGGTTGGGAACTATGTTTAAAGTCAACATCCTTTTGGGAGGATGCTTTCAGTTTACGACTTATCTTTATACCCTCCATTATCTTTTGGGAGGCAATGGATTGCTTTTGTCTCATGGTTATCACTCTCTTCTTTTTCTAAGGTTTCACCTTAGCTTTTTTTTCTCCCTCGACCTTACTGTTACCCTCATTTGTTTTTTTTTTGTGGGAGTTTTTGTGACTTTCGTTCTTTTTGCACCCACAGTCTTTTGGGAGATTGTGGAGGGGGCTGGAGATTGTTGTTGTGAAGTTGTTGGAGGATTGATTGGTTTTTTGATTTGTTGCACATGATTCTCAAAAAATGACAAAGAATAACGGTTTGAAAACCTAGCTATGAGAAGTGATCTCATAGTAGAAGGATAAAAGATAGGAACCATTAGAACCTAGCAATTTGTTTTGTGATTGTAGTGATCACATTATAACCATTGCATTTAGTAGTAATGCTTTTGTGATTATATCAAAGAACAAAGACTACTCCTGCCTAAGGTGAGGTCTAGTAATAGAACCTATTGATGCAATTTCTTCATCCTAGTGCAGGTTCCTAAACATAGCATATATTTCCTCATTAGAGGCAGGAGCATCACATTTCTCATGAATACGTAATTGTAAAGCTTTAATGACTACTTCATGAGTAATAACACAAGAAACATTTTTATATTTTAAAATTACCACTGGAGAGTCCTCACTCTCATCTTGGACAATAGCAATGGACCACATGACAGTGATAACGTCAGCAGCCTGAGTGGGAGTGTCATAAATGGCGTGTGTGAGTGATGAAGCTTGGAGAAATTTCACAAATGGATGATATTGAGATTCAAACTCGTTCTTGGCAGAGACTACGGCATGATTGGTTTTAATGAAGTCAAAAGTTGCCAAACTTGAAGCACACAGTCTTGGATGCCATTGTTGATACCCGAGTAAAACTTGAAAAGTTTCTTTGCAAAAGATTAGTTTGCACAACTATCAAAGAGAGAGAAAGCACAAAAGTTCAATAGGTAACATTTAAACCCCTTTTTATTTTTATTCTAATTAAAAATATGGTTAATTACTCTCTTTCCCTTACTAAAGTAAGTTATCAGCGATTATCTTAGTCTCTTACTCGATACTTCTCAGAGACTAAATTAAGTTAGTGGTATAAAAAGAACTATTAGAGAATAAATATTGAAAACAGATAGAAGTGATAGTCTCCAGGATGAGATATATTGCTAGTCAAGTTGAGATTAAGATTAGAATAGTTGCTTTATCTACTTCTCTAGCAAATGCCAAGGATCATAGACCTAAATAATTATTAATAGGAAACTCACTCAGAATCCAAACTACTATAATCTTCAGGATGTTAGTCAAAGGCATCTCGCTCATCACTTCTATTCTTTAGTCTCTGCTGCTACTTTCTTTGTAAGAATTTAATCAATTTTTAGGAGTATGATTCAACATACCTAATTCATAGACTAACCTAGTGAATGTAGGTTCATCTAAAAATTTGGTGAATATGTCAGCAAACTGCTTATTAGTTGTAACCTAATGCAGTTCAATAGTACCTTCATTAACATGTTTTCTAATGAAGTGATACCTTATGTCAATATGTTTTGTTCCTTAATGCTGTACAAGGTTCTCAGTTATTGCTATGACACTTGTATTATCACAATAAATATGAATTTTGGATAAAATCATTCCATAGTCCAAAAGTTATTTTTGACCCATAGGATTTGAGCACAACAACTACCTGCTACAATGTATTCAGCTTCTGCAGTTGAGGTTAAAACTGAATTTTGTTTCTTGCTAAACCAAGAAACAAGTCTGTCTCCAAGAAATTGACAGCTTCCATTTCTGCTTTTCCTATCTAGATAACATCCTGCATAGTCAGCATCTGAATAGCCAATTAGTTTAAAATCAGATTCTTTAGGATACCATAACCCAAGGTTTGGGGTACCCTTTAGATATCTAAGTATTTTTTTTAACAACAATTAAGTGTGACTGCTTAGGATCAACTTGAAATTTTGCACATAAACATATAGCAAACATTATATCAGGTCTATTTGCAGTGAAATATAAAGTGAGCCTATCATGCCTCTATAGCTAGTTATATCAACCTTCTTACCTTTGGTATCCTTATCTAGCTTAGTGACAGTAGTGATAAGTGTTTTTGCAGATACACAATCAGCTAGATCAAATTTTATTAGTAAATCTTTGATGTAGTTAGATTGACTAATGAAAATTCCATCAGTTGATTGTCTAAGAAAAGGTTAACTGACCCATCATACTCATCTCATATCTAGACTGCATCAGCTTGGAAAATTTTTTGCACAAATTTTCATTAGTAGATCCAAATATAATATCATCTACATATATTTGCACAAGTATTAAATCGGAGCCCAGTTTTCTATAAAAAAGAGTTTTATCTATAATACCTTTAACAAATTTATTTTCAATCTAAAACTGAGAGAGTGTATCATACTAGGCCCTTCGAGTTTGCTTTAAACCATAAAGTGCTTTTTCTAACATGTAGACACGATTTAGAAACTTGGGATCTACAAAACCAGGTGGTTGCTCAACATTGACCTCTTTTTCTTAGTCTCTGCCAACTTCCCTAGTCTCTGGTTCAGTTGAGTCTTTGTCATAAAACATATGTTCAATCTCTTAGGAGGACTTTCTTTATCAACATTCACCGAATTTTGTTCTCTCTTAGGAGGAGTAGTGATAAGTGGATTTTGTGTATTGATGAACTTAGGCTGAATAACAGGTGAGACAAAATATCTTTTTAATGGGAATTGGCTTGTAAGTCATGGAGCAATCAATTTTTTCATTCTCTTCCACTATTGGTTTCTTTCCTAGGGATTCATCATAACCTAGACCAGATTTTTGACCTATCATTTGACTTCTTACCAGATCTGATAGTTTCTTAGAGTGATTCCATTGTTTTATCTTTGCATGTTCTAGTTCAAGTTGTTTAGCTTAGTAGTATTCCTTCTTTTTCAAAGCATCAATCATATGGTGAGCTTTATCTTGGTTAGACTTTGATAGTATCAAATTGTGATGGTCTCTCTTCAAGAAATTTATTCCTTTTTGTGAGTTGGTCATGTGATTCTTTGAACCTACTATGTTCAATGGTTGATGATTTAAAAATAACATGCAAATCAGACATATCTTTTTGTATACTTTTTATAGTAGATGTATCAATAAGATTAAACACATTGGAGTTCTGAGTTGCATCACATACCTTAGGAGAATCACTTGTATCATCGGTTTGAGCCATCAAAACAAAGTTAACAATTTTTTCATCAGAATCACTGTTAGAGCCCAGTCTTTACCTTCACTAATCAATATCTTGCACTTTTGATTTGTATTTCTTGTCAGCAAAGTTATTCTTTGATTTCCTAGATTTTTCATCCTTATATATCTCAGTTGATCTAGGCTTCTAGCGCTTATTAGCAAAGTGAGAGATTCCATATCATGAGCTTCCCTTATGGTAGTTGTTTTGGGATCCCACTTTGGTGGGAGAGCCCTTATGAATTTGGTATTTACATTTTCATTGTCATAAGTCTTTCTAAGAATTCTCAGGTCATTAAACAAAGCATTAAATCTGTCATAGAATGTTGTTATTGACTCACCAAGTTTTGCTTGAAAGAATTCATATTGTTGAGTTAACAATGACCTTTTATTATTTCTTACTTGTTCTGTTCCCTCACAAAGAACCTTGATAGTATCTTAGATTTGTTTTGATGTAGTACAATTGATTATACTTATGAACATATTTTTATTCAATCCATTGTAAAGTATGTTAATCACCTTAGAATCTTTTAGCACTTGTAACTTGTCTTTAGCAGTATAGTTACTCTTAGGAGCAAGTTCATAGTGCATAACCATCAGCTTTCTATCCACAGTTTTTGCAGGTACAAACTTCCTTGGTTGATATGTACCCTTCTCAATTCTCTCAATATAGTTGGGATTAGTAGCCTTCAAGTGCATGTACATCTTCTACTTACAGATAGGACATTCTTCTCTTTTCAGTACTAGAATTCTGGTTCTACCATCACGATTCCCGACATAGTTCACCAGGTTTTTATTGCTTCCTTCATTGTTGGCCATCTTTAGATATTGTGATTTGAGTTAAATCAATCAAGCTCTGATGCCACTTGTTGTCCCAGATAGAGAGCCTAGAACTTGTAGAAGGGGGGTTGAATACAAGTTCTTCAAACTTTTTCGAGTTTTTGTTCTTTAAAGTAATTGAACTTGCGGAATATAAAGTTCAAATTAAATCTTTAAACAATTGCTTTTATTTATTAACAACTGATTACAAACACTAAAAACCACAAGTCGATTGTTAGTTGCCTCTCGATTTATTCAAGAGCTTCAAAACCTGTACTAAATGAATAAATCAATGAATCATATATAAATTGTTGTCTTTTCTTCTAATCTACTAGATAGTATTTATATGATTTCAATTCGAATAAGAGTAGAACTTTTAATACTAATCTAATAGAAACACTTCTAGTTTACCCTCAAACCAGTTTCGTCTTCAACACAATTTCTTTATCTGCGAATCAAACTTCTTTGAATTAGAACTCTTCACTACATTAGAGGGTAGCTTTACATTATTCTCGTACAGCTTCAACAATAGTCTTCGATAATACAATTTTTAGTCTTCGATAGGCTTGACTAATTTTGACTTGTCTTCGGTCTTTGACAGTTAGTCTTCGATAGACTAAACACAGTCTTTGACTTTGACTTTGTTGAACTCTCCAAATGCATTCTTGGCAGTCTTTTACAATACATTTTAGCTTTCCCTCTTACAACGGTATTTTATATATATCAGAGAGTAAACTACTAACAACAAAATAAACTAAGTCCTAATTTCTTCTATACACTAAAGTGTTAAGTTACATCATGAAATCTATGTACATATTCCTAACACTCATCTAAAAACTAAACATCCTGTTAATATTTCTTTCCAAATTTCTTTTATCTATTCCTCTACGGTTTAATATATTTTTCTTTTTTTTTCAACTCATAGAATATATTTGTTTACAGATTTCTGCTGAAACTGGCTTTGGTAGAAGCCTATTTGAAAGATTGAGTCTACTGGGTCATTCGAAGCATCTGCTTAATATTCAATACAGAATGCATCCGTGTATCAGTTTCTTCCCAAATTTGAAGTTCTACGAGAACCATATTTTCAATGCGCAAAATGTTCAGAGTAAAAATTACGAGAAAAGCTATCTTCCTGGATCGATGTTTGGTCCCTATTCTTTCATAAACGTTGTTGGAGGGAAAGAAGAAATGGACGATGTTGGATATGGCAAACGAAATATGGTTGAAGTAGCTGTTGTAACAAAGATAGTCCAGGATTTGTTCAAAGGTGCATAAATTTTACATTTTTTTTTTTTGCTGCTTTACTTCGTAGTTCGTGTGTGCTAGTGTAATGATACTTTCTAGATTTAAATTATAGTCTACCGAGGATATATTTCTTTTGAAGTTATGGACAATCTTCTTGCAACTGATTGATTTTTCTTGACGTAGTGGTAATAATTACTCTCCTATATATTTATTCTATTTCAAATTATTGATAGAGTGCAAGGACTCCAAAAGAAAGCTTAGTGTTGGAGTTATATCACCATATGCTGGGCAAGTTGTCGCCATCCAAGATAAAATTGGACGGAAGTATGAAAAGGTTGATGGATTCTCTTTGAAGGTGAAATCTATAGATGGTTTTCAAGGCGGAGAGGAAGATATTGTTATAATATCTACCGTCAGATCTAATAATAGTGGATCCATTGGTTTCATCAGTAGTCGTCAGAGAACTAATGTTGCTTTGACAAGAGCACGGTTCATAATTAATTGAACATTCTATATATATATTTCTTTCTATATTCTTCATTTTTTGACACGAAGTACTTATCGGTCATCCATTTAATTTCAGGCACTCTCTCTGGATACTGGGAAATGAAAGAACCTTGGCTAATGGGGATTCAATTTGGGGAGAATTGATACAAGATGCAAAGAATCGTAATTGTTTCTTCAATGCTGATGAAAACAAGAATCTTGCCAAGTCCATATTGGACGTCAAGAAAGAGCTAGATCAACTCGATGATTTGCTTAATAGTTCTAGTGTCCTCTTCAGAAGTTCAAGATGGAAGGTTTGTAGTTTGCACTTGTCTATCTCTTTCCCTTTTTAATTCATCAGAATTTTTTCTGCTATTATTATTCTGAATATGGTTTTGCTCTTAGGTTTCTTTTAGTGATAACTTCAGAAAATCTTTTGGGAAGCTGGTTTCTGGTCGTATGAAGAAGTCAGTTTTAAACCTTTTGCTGAAGCTTTCGATTGGCTGGCGTCCTAAGAACTGGAATGTCGACACGGTTTGTGAAAGCTCTTCTCAGATTCTCAAAATGTTCAAGGTTGAAGGGCGATATGTTGTTTGTACAATCGACATTGTAAAGGAATCTAAGTACAAACAAATGTTAAAGGTTTGGGACATATTGCCATTAGAGGAGATACCGAAATTGGTGAAACGTTTGGATAGTATATTTTCTATGTACACTGATGATTTCATTAATCACTGCAAAGAGATATTCTTTGAGGGGTATGTTGATTCCTTTTCACTTTATAATGTTGCTGCTGGCAAAATTATGATAATTCAATTATTAATATATTTACATTTATCATTATATTTTTAAATATTCCTGCTTGGAATACAATTCACACTTTCTATTTTATTTCTTTCAGAACGCTCGAAATTCCAAAGAGTTGGGACACCAGCAAAGAGATTATCCGCTATAAAAATCTTAGTTGTGGTGAAGTGGCTTGTGACTATGGTGGGAAGGAAATTGAGGGTAGAAGTTATGTTGAAAATTCAAGGGTGAATGATAGCTTGTTGCTTATGAAATTCTATGCCTTATCATCTGGTGTTGTGAATCACTTGCTCTCCAATCGTGATAGTAAAGAATATGATCTCCCATTTGAAGTAACAGATGACGAAATGGAGATCATTCTGTTTGATAAAAGCTCATTCATTCTGGGGAGGTCAGGGACCGGAAAAACTACAGTTTTGACGATGAAATTATTCCAAAAAGAAGAATGTTACTCTTTTGCATCTGAAGGAAATTTTGTTGCCGAAAGCAGTACTGGAAAGGATGTAAACCAAAAGAATGAAGTTAGCGAGTGCATCCAAGAAAATACTGATGTTGTCCTGCGTCAACTTTTTGTGACAGTTAGTCCAAAACTTTGTTACGCAGTAAAACAACACGTTTCACGGCTTAGAAGGTGCACCCAACAACTATTTGCTAGTCACTGCTAATAATGTGCTGCTTCCGTAAGAGCAGCACAATATTGAGTAGTCATAGAGTTACTTCTGACAAGTTCTCTAAATGATAACTGGAAATAGTCAAATGATTGAATGAATCACACATTTTCTGTTACCTATTCTAGTGTATTGCATCTCAAGTAGTTGGTTACTGCACATCCAGTCATCTTGTTTGTACACCCGAGCTCTTCAGATTTCTGAATTTGGGTATTCTGTAAGAAAATCCATCAAACCTTTCTGAATTTGGGTATTTTGTTGAAATACTAGTTCTCAACATTAAGTATATTTACTATTAATCTGTGCTGGGGTAGGTAGTAATTAAATTCTCTAAGCAAGAAAATGTGATTTATGCATCTTCAACACACTTTGCTCTTTATTGCTGCAATTTTTCTTTTTAAGCTACCATTTCTTGAAAAAAAATATTTGAATGAGAATGTTGCATTTTACATCTGAGCACGCTTCAGCATTTAATTAATAATGAAGTTCTTAACATTGTCAATATAAAGTTCTACCTGCTTAGATTCTATGTTCTCCTGGAATAGTTTATGTGACAGGCACCTGTATCTCAATAACGTAGTTTGGATATGTGTCTTTTGCAGCTTTTCCAGTGGTGGCTATTTATTAGAAGACTATTTAATTGACAAGGATGCCACTGATGATGCTGTACAATTTAAAGACGTCCCAGATTCTTTCATTAAAATCCCTTCAAATGTGTTTCCCCTTGTGATAACATTTCGGAAATTTTTGATGATGCTCGATGGAACATTTGGTAATTCTTACTTTGAAAGGTTCCATGATGTGAGGGAATACTGTCGTGATAATATCAGAAGCTCAAACTCGGCTGCATTGCAAGCTTTTATACGAACCAGGGAAATTAACTACGATAGGTTCTGTTCACATTATTGGCCCCATTTCAATGCTAAGCTCACCACGAAACTTGATCCTTCCAGAGTATTCACGGAGATAATTTCTCATATAAAAGGAGGTCTACAAGTGGCAGAGACGTGTGATAGTAAACTTGGTCGACAGGAATATCTTCAACTTGCCGAGTGTCGGGTTTCTAGTTTGAGTAGGCCGAAGAGAGAGAGAATTTATGATATTTTCCAGGATTATGAAAAAATGAAGTTGGAAAGAGGAGAATATGATTTAGCTGATTTAGTGATTGATCTTCATCTTCGACTAAGAAATACCAATTTTGAAGGTCACAAAATGGACTTTGTGTATATAGATGAAGTGCAAGATCTTACCATGAGACAAATATCTCTTTTCAAATATATATGCAGAAATGTTGAGGACGGGTTTGTTTTTTCTGGGGATACCGCGCAGACTATTGCAAGGGGGATTGATTTTAGGTTCCAGGATATACGATCTCTGTTCTACAAAGTTTTCATGGAATCAGGAAGTGATGGATCTGCAGGAAGAAAAGATAAAGGCCGCATATCGGAGATTTTCAATTTGAGACATAACTTCCGGACGCATGATGGTGTGCTCAAACTAGCCCAGAGTGTCATCAATCTTCTGTATCGATTTTTCCCTCACTTCGTTGATATTTTGGAACCTGAAACTAGTCTCATCTATGGTGAGGCTCCTGTCTTGCTTGAGCCTGGAAATGATGAAAATGCAATTGTAACTATATTTGGTAGTAGTGGAAGTGTTGAGAAGAAGATTGTCGGCTTTGGTGCTGAGCAGGTCATATTAGTTCGAGACGACTCCGCTAGGGATGAAATTTTAAAATATGTTGGGAAGCACGCACTTGTGCTGACTATAGTAGAGTGCAAAGGCCTTGAATTCCAGGTTTCCAAGATTTGCTATATTTTTTATTGTGTGTGCGAGTAACCCATCCACTTAGATTTTAAAATTTACTTTTAATTTTTTTTTTCATACCTTTGATTTTTAACATCTTCCTATTGTAGGATGTATTGCTCTACAATTTTTTTGGCTCGTCACCTCTTAAAGGTCAGTGGCGAGTTGTTTACGAATATATGAAAGAACAAGGTTTGCGTGATGCTACTTGTCCCATGTCCTTCCCAAGTTTTAGTGAGTCAAGACACAATCTCTTGTGTTCTGAATTGAAGCAGCTATATGTGGCTATAACTCGAACTAGGCAGAGGTTGTGGATTTCTGAAAACACAGAGGAGTTATCAAAACCCATGTTTGACTATTGGAGGAGAAAGTGCCTTGTCCAAATACGGAAACTGGATGACTCACTTGCGCAGGCGATGCAAGTGGCAAGCAGCCCAGAGGAGTGGAAAGCAAGGGGTGTCAAGGTTTGATTTTTTAAGCATCTTATCACTACTTATTTTTTACCTTTATCTATTCTGTATGTTTACTGTCTGTGATTTTGCTGCAGTTCTACTGTTTTACTTTTCTGTTTATTAAGATTTTTTCTTTATTTGTGTGTGGTTCGTGTGCACATGGTCTTTTTTCAGCTCTTTCTTGAGAATAATTATGAGATGGCAACCATATGCTTCGAAAGAGCAGGAGACACAACATGGGAAAAAAGGTCCAAGGCATCTGGATTAAAAACTGCTGCTGATCGTATGCGTGATTCAAATCCTAAAGTTGCTTGCACTTTTCTTAGAGAGGCTGCTGAAATTTTTGATTCTATTGGCAAGGCTGAGTCTGCTGCTATATGCTATTATGACCTGGGGGACTTTGAAACAGCAGGCATGATGCAATAATTTTTTCATCTTGATTAACAAATTGTTGGAAAGAAAAGGAAATAGGTGTCCATATGTTACTACTTCTTTTTGTAGTTCCTTTGGAAGCTTTATGATCATTGGTGACGAAGAACTACATTACAGTTAAACCATACTTTCCACAACCATCACAATCTAATCCAAATTAAAAAATGAATTCTCTATGATGAACTGTTCAATGTATCTGACTCTTTGAATTAAATGATTTTTTTTCCTAAAATAAAAGTAAACCTTTATTATGGTTCTGAATGGGAAAGACTCCAAAGCTGTTTTGACCTTATAACTAATTTCCTTGCTGTATTTATTGCTGCAGGAAGAATTTATCGCGATAAATGTGGTGATTCCGAGCTGAAAAAAGCTGCAGAATGCTTTACGCTGGCAGGATCCTATGACATTGCAGCTGAAATATATGCCAAGGGAAGATACTTTTCAGAGTGCTTGTCAGCATGCACAAAAGCAAAACTTTATGACTTGGGTCTGAAATATATTGATTACTGGAAACAGCATGATCATAAAGGTAATAGTCTTGACAGAAGTAAAGGCATAGAAGAAATTGAGCAGGAATTTCTAGAAGGATGTGCTCACAATTATAATGAGCTGAAAGATAAAAATTCGATGATGAAATTTGTTAAAGCTTTCCGTTCAATGGATTCAAGACGTAGTTTCCTGAAATCCATAGATTGCCTTGAAGAGCTTTTGTTTCTTGAAGAAGAATCAGGGAATTATGTCGAGGCTGCTGAGATAGCAAGGCTGAGGGGGGATATTCTACATGAGGCTGATCTACAGGGAAAGGCTGGACAATTCAGTGAGGCATCCGCACTCATTCTTTGGTATGTGGCTTGCAAGTCACTCTGGATAAACAGAAACGAAGGCTGGCCACTGAAGCAGTTCACACAGAAAGGGGATCTTTTGTTGAAAGCCAAGACATTTGCGAAGAAAGAATCTCAACTTTTCTATGAGCTTGTTTGTACTGAAGTGAACATTTTATCACATGAACGGAGCAACTTGGTTGAGTTGAATAAGTACTTAAGAGATTCCCAGAAACACAGAAGTCTCAGAGGACAAATCTTTTCTTTCAGAAAGATTCTTGACGCTCATTTTAGTTTAAATGCTCCAAAGTATGAGTGGGAAAATGAACTGCCAGTGGATAGCAAAGAACAAATGCTTTCGGAGAGCCGAGCTTCTATTACAACCATTGTTCACTTCTGGAATCTGTGGCAAGAAAACATTGTCAAAATATTTGAGTATCTTGATTCTGTTGAGACTCAAAACATTTGGAAATTTATGGGTCATGGTGAATTTTGTATGAACTATCTCGGGATACGTAGACAGTTCAATAATTTCAACAACACTTTCCTTTTGATGATCCCTGATGCTGAGTGGCTGAGGAAAATTGATGAGAGAACTCTCCAGAAGGGTGGGAATTTATTATCTGCAGATTCTCGACAGTTTGTGTCTGCTGCTCGAAGATACTGGCAATCTGAATTCATATCTGTCGGGATGAAGACATTACAAACTCTTGATGCCCTCCATAAGTTTACAATTAAGAATTCATCCGTGTTTGTGCAAAGCAGGTGTCTTGTTCACATCTTTGAGGTTGCAAAATGTCTTATGGATTGCAAGTATTTGGAACTCAATTATCATAATCGCAAGATACTGAACGATTTTGTGGACCTATCCACAAAATATTTTCTAAATGTCTTTCCTTTAGACTGGAGGATGTCTTCCTCGGAGAATCTTGTATCTCTTAGGGCGACTCGTCTTTCCCAGATGTTATTGGAGGAAGTTGTTCTTAGAGAAGTTAGCAATAAAAGGAAATTGACCTACGAACAAATTGGGAAGGCGGTAATGGCATGGCTTGAAACCAGAAAGCCAACAGAGCTCCACCAGAAAATACTGAAAAGCTTTGAAGAGAACATAGCTTGGAAGGCATTTATTGAGAATTTTAGTAAAGACGTCGATGGAGTATCTTGTGAAAATTCTGAGATACAGTTGGTATCAAGAAATCATGAAGAAACTTCAAGAGAAGTGTCCCTCTTATATATGTTTCATAGAGCTTTGGATGAAACTTATCGAGCAAATTGGAGATTACCCGACTACATATCTCCCCCTTGTTTCCTGTATCTAGTTGACCGCCTTCTTTTTGTTGCATGTCATTTCAAGGGAATTTTTTTCACAACAAGGTCATCACTTGTGGAATGGATTCTTTGTCAACATCCAAACACCTTCCTAGATACCAGTTCTGTAGTTGGAAATCAATTCTCTTTCGGAGAAATATTTGACTTCTTGGCTGATATCGTCAGGCAGCTTCTGTACAATACACGAGATACATCAGAGTGGATTAAAATATCCAAAATAAATATTAATGTCTACTATCCACTGTTAGTGCTGAAGTTGTTTGTCATTCTGTGTTTACTTTGCCTGAACTGCAAGAACTATTATGAACTACTTTCAAATTTTCTGAGGAAGAGTGACGTTACTTATCTGCTTCCAAGGGAATTTTTTGGTGTCCTCAAAAGAAGCAAGAAAGGTAACTATATAGATTTGAAACCAAATTTACTTTCGGAGGCTTTGTCTAAGATTGGGGATCCTGTTGTTACTGTGAGCTTGGTAAGAAGTGTTCCAGATGAGTGCCGCATTTCCATGTTTTTGGACATGGGAGCTATTCGCTGCAAAGATGATATATTTAGTGTGTTATTTCCAAGAAACCGCGAAGATCCTGTTAAAGCAGTGAGCTCCATAAATCCATGTGCAAATGTCACTTCAGCAGATGAGAACCTCAATGAAAACAAGTCAAAGATGAATTGGGAGCTTTTTGGGGAAATAATCAATAGTCTTACCGAGGCTAGTGGTAAAGAAGAATTCGACATGTCCTCTATGTCTAATGCTACAAAACTTAAGGTAACAATTGTTAATTGGCATCCTTTACTGATTGAATCACTGTGAATTATATGACTAGGTTAAGGTCAAACTTATTTTTTTTACTCATATTTTCTCAGGGAGAAGTAGACAGAAATTTAAACATTTTAATAGCTGTGGAGACAGCTGTGGATGCGCAGTGTGCTCTTGAGAACATTCCTTGTGATGATGGTGGAAACACATTTCAGGAGTTTTTCGAAATGCTTGATGAGCTCAAGCAGCTTTCTTCTTCATTTGATACTAGGTCAGTATATATGTGATCCACTGCGATTAACATGAACTGAGAAAAGAATGTCCATCTTGTATCTTGATTGACAAAGTTGCGAACCTCTTCGTAGCCGTTCATACAACTAAATAAATAGAAGATAAAACTAAACAAGAAAGCATATCACGTAGGCATTTTGGTACAAGGGTTAGATTGAGGTTTCCAAGTCCGAGAAGTTGCAAATTATAGTTTCATTCATCAATTTGTAACAATCTTTGATCGCCAAGTCCGAGAAGTTGCAAATTATAGTTTCATTCATCAATTTGTAACAATCTTTGATCGCGGTAACAAATTTTTGTATATATTTTCTTCTTTTGACTGATCTTTTGGTCCGTTGGTTATTATTTTTCAGGGACAAGCAACATGAGATTAATTTACAAAGCATGCAAGAACTTTTGAAGAGTTTACAACTGAAAAGGTCCAAGCTTGAGCCTTTCTTGAACCAAACATCCCTGTGTTACTCTGTGGTGGGAGACAAGGCATCAGAGTCCAGCATTATTGATAAATCACAACCTGAGGAAGTCGAATACAGGGGAGCTCAAGAAGGTGAGAAAGTATCAGATTCTAGCAATTTCAATAAATCTCAAACTAAGGAAGTTGAACACAAGGAAGCTGAAGAGGCTAGTGAATTGGAAGAAGGAGAGGTGAAGTCATTGTCTGATAATGTGTCTTCCAAAACTCCAAGTGTTGGTAGCAATCAGAACAGTGGAAGTAATAAGGGTAAGGGAAATAACAAAGCCAAGAAGGGCAAAAAGGGAAAAGGAGGGAAGAATAGGTAGAGTGGTGCACTTGTGAAAAATTCAGGTCTATCTGCTATGGCAGAAAATCTTGATCTGTTAGGTTGTACATGTTTTGAAACATTTTGGTTTGTAAAAACAGTTGCCAATCTTTTGAGGATGCTATATATAATCTATATCTTTTGAGGATACTTAGCGTGTACTCCGATATTTTCTAAATATTTATTCTAGTCATGTAATGATGTTGGAAATTCATTTCTTAATTACTTCAATATATTATGAAAAAAAATGAGAGGGACTTTGCCTGTTTAAACTACAACAATGTTAAATTACCTATTTAACCATCTTTTTTTCAATTAAATTAAAGTCTCTCACCTTCCCCTAACCCTTATATTATTTTATATATTCTATATAGTTATGTTTAGTTACACTCCTGATCTCCTGCCAAGTTGCCGGGTTTAACCTTTTCGACACTACTAAAATTTGGTTAAACCTTTCCAAATAGAAATAAAATTTTATTAACACCATTTTTTCAATCCATAATCTCTCTCTCTCTCATCTCTATTTTATTTTATTCTCATACGCTTTGAATAATTGTAGAAGATAACTGTTACTATGCATTTCGTTTGTCTTTAATGGACAGCCATACTTATGACTCACTTGATTTTCTTGTATCAGAATCAAGTTCCTAGCTAAGGCATCTTGTGGTCGATCCTTCTATTCCTTCCCAGTTTCAGTTATTGAACTCCATTTTCTGAAAAATTAATGACTTTTCTAATTATTACCAAGATGTATTTCAGAATACCCATTTTCTTATTTCAAAATCTGTAGTTCATGTTTTTTCGAATTTCAAATATGTTTCCATCACAGTTCAGCCACCAATTACTATATTACACAAGGCATTTTCAACTCACTTTAGGGTTATTTATTAAATCTTTTACGGGCACTTATTACTGGGTTTGTGTTATCCACTGTGGTAAGCTTATGGTTTATGTTTGAAAAAAATACTCCATCTGTTCTCTAAAAAATAAAAAAATTTAGATTTTTGACAATTATTAATTTTGCATATTTGACTAAAAATTAAATATACAAACAATAAGTTTTTCTCACGAAATTTGTCATGAATCTTTAAGGGTCGCCAAAAATCCCACAAGAACTTTGTATACCGTCAAGAATTGACAATACAAAAATAACATCATCCAAACATGTATAATACTAAATAAGATAAATTTAATCTCTATTACATTATCCAAAATACATTCTAGTAACGGAAGTCTATGAGGAGCACATACAGTACTTATAATCTAAACATCACTATAATAACCTCACGCTTCACTCTTCTTCTAAACGACATCTATAGGAGAGCAATTAGGGACCTTTCATCATACATCTTTGCCTTATCTTATAAGAAACGGCTTGACCTTCTCGCCATAACCTGTAAAATATTTAATAATAACAACATGCATGATTTACGCTCACAAATATATAGTCATGCATCGAATGAGCCTTGAAAAAAGAATCATTTATAGGGTTTAAGTGTTTGTGAGACTTAGCGGAACAATACCAACACCTCTTGAGAATTTAAAAAATATAGCTTTCAGGATCCCCGAATGATAATCGAGGGATGCAACCCTTTATTTGAATAAATCCTTGAATAATTCACATGCGCCTTATATTCATGTTCGTTTGGCGCACGTGTCTTTACGAACTTCATATCAAATAGTATATCAGTTGGTCAGCCTAACTACCGTTTGATTTCATCATAATGACTTACGTAGTCAATGCAGAAATCTTTTATTAGCGAGAGTTTAATTACCGATGTCTCAGTTTACATTCGTTATAAAATCCTAGGCTAGGGGGTGCCAGACAAATGTATTCCACACATACATACTTTACAAGTATGTGGTGAGAAAATAAGTTTCTACATCCATATAGGATTTACTTTGACGTGTTAACGAATTTGAATAACTAATAATTGCTTAAAGAATACTTGATTCTAGTCTAACATTTTTCACGTACATCGGATCAATAGATCGTACGTTACACTACTTTAAAGAAATTGAAGCATGATATTGTCATAATAAATTTTTGGATAAATTACGTATATCGAAATAATGATAATACACATTAATTGAAAGAACATAAAGTATGCACTTGCAATAAATATCATGATGTATATGTATTTGCATATCATATAATAGCATATCATTACGCATACGAAGCAACTTATCATACATTTAATTGAATTAAGTATCATATCATAGCATATCATTTTTAATTCGAAATTTGTAAAAATAGTGGAAACTAAATTGACATGACATAGAGTAGATGATATAAATGATAATTTGGATAAATTAGAAAATTAAATTTTGTACGGTAATGTTGCGACGTTCAAAAGACAAGGTCTTGCAAATTTTCTATGAAGGGCAATGTTCCAAATTCTCTATGGCGGAAGTATAATAGGTGGTGTAAGTTTTTCCCCCCAACATGTTTCAAAATATTACATGATGGAACATTGCTATTATAACCATAAAATTAGAGAAAGCTAGTGATTTTATTGGGTTTGTGTTATCCATTGTGGTAAGCTTATAGTTTATGTTTGAAAAAAATACTCCATTCGTTCCACAAAAACAAAAAAATTTAAACTTTTGACGATTATTAATTTTGCATATTAACTAAGAATTAAATATACAAACAATAAGTTTTTCTCATGAAATTTGTTATGAATCTTTTAAGTTATGACGAGATTTATTATGGCGTCCCCAAAAATCCCATAAGAATTTTGGGCACCGTCAATAATTGACAACACAAAAATAACGTCATCCAAACATGTATAACATTAAATAAGATAAATTTAATCTCTATTACATTATCATTCTAGCAGCGAAAATCTGAGGGGCACATACATGTTTTATAATCTAAATATCTCTATAATAACCTCACGCTTCACTCTTTCTCTAAACGACATCCATAAGAGAGCGATTAGGAAGTTTTCATCATTACATCTTTGCCTTGCCTTTATAAGACGACTTGACCTTTTCACCATAACCTGTAAAATATTTAATAATAGCAACGTGGGCGATTTATGCTCGCAAGTATATAGTCATGCATCAGGTGAGCCTTGAAAAAAGAATCATTTATAGGGCTTAAGTGTTTGTGAGGCTTAGCGAAACAATACCGACACCTCTTGAGAATTTAAAAAATATAGTTTTCAGGGTCCCCGAATGATAATCGAGGGATGCAACCCTTTATTTGAATAAATCCTTGAATAATTCACATGCGCTCGTTCATATCAAATAATATATTAGTTGGTCAGTCTGACTACCGTCTGACTTCATCATAATGTTGTACGTAGTCAATGCAAAAATCTTTTATCTGCGAGGTTTTAATTACCGATGCCTCAGTTTATATTTCCTATAAAATCCTAGGCTAGCTAGGGGTGCTAGATAGATGCATCCCACACATACATACTTTACAAGGATGTGGTGAGAAAATAAGTTTTTACATCCGTATAATTTATTTTGGCGCGTTAACGAATTTGAATAGCTAACAATTGCCTAAAGAATACTTGATTCTAGTTTAACATTTTTCACGTACGTTATTTTACTTTGAAGAAATTGAAGCATGATATTGTCATAATAAATTCTTGGATAAACTACGCATATTGAAATAATGATAATATGCATTAATTGAAAGAACATAGAGTATGCACTTGCAATAAATATCATGATGTATATGTACTTGCATATCATATCATAACATATCATTATACATATGAAGCAACTAATCATACATTTAATTGAAATAAGTATCAAATTGAGTATATACTTGCCTTTGTGCTTAACTGAGCTAAATTAATTCACTTGCGAGGTGAAAGAACTCTGTAAAACATGTACATTGACATAACATAACAAATCATACCTTAAATACAAATGCGAGAATGCACATATGCGATGCTCGTATATTTATTATATCTTTGATGTTCCAATCACTAGTACAAAAACTGTCTTATGCGTCGCCTTATTTGCGTCGATTTTTTAATAGAACTGTCGCATATAGTAGCGCGATGGCATTGTTGTAAAAAAAATAAAAACTATTTGCGTTGGTTTTTTTACAGAACCGACGCAAATTCTATGAAAATATTTAAAAAATAAATTAGTTCACCATTTGCGTCGCTTAGTATAAAACACCGACGCGAATAGTTTTTATTATTTGCATCGGTTTTTTTAAAGAACCGACGCAAAATATGTATAAATAATTAAAAAATAAATTAAAAAGAATTTGCGACGGTTGTTTTAAAGAACCGACGCAAATTGTTTGGAGAATTTGCGTCGGTTCTTTAGTACAACCGATGCCAAAGATGAGAAATAATTAAAAAAAATAAACAAAAACACATTTGCGTCATGTCGGTTAAAGACCCGACGCCAATGCTTTAAAATTTTAAAAAATAAATTATTCAAACATTTGCGTCGCTTGATTTAAATATCCGTCGCAAATGGTTATGTTATTTGCGTCGGTTTTCTTCTTTGTCCGACGCATATTCTTTATTATTAAGTGTATTTAAGTTAAAACTTTTGCTATTTTGGCCTGGTTCGTAAGAGAGGAGAGAGAGAGAGATCGTCTTTGGCGGGAAACTTGGCTGAGATTTTGCAGGTTTCTTTCTTCAATATCTCCGTCCGAGAGCTCAGCTTTGTTGTGTAAGTAATTGTTAATTAAAATAATACATTCATCACAGACATTATTTAAAATATCCGTATGTTTGCTTGAACTGTTGTTTGTCCGCATCTTATTTATGATAACTGTACAATCGTTGTGCTTACTTAGTTAATCGTTGTGGTTATTTAGTTATACATGGATCGTCAAACATGGATGTACAATATATTGCGTAACGATGACGCATATGTGAGAGGGATTAACGAGTTTATTATATGTGCGGTTCAACACCAAAAAATCAGAAAGGAACATGAAAAAGAAGACATGATTGTGTGCCTGTGCCGCCTTTGTGGTAATTTAAAAAAATATTCGAACGTAGAGACAGTGCGTGAACATTTATTTCTTAGGGTTTTAAGAAGGGTTATACGAAGTGGATTTTGCATGGTGAGGGAATAGAGTTTGATATAACTGGTAGCTCAAGGTCGAATTATGCAACCGAGTACAATAATTTGGTCGATAATGACGAAGATGATGTGGACATTGATAGGGTGGAAGATATGATACAAGATCTCCAAGACCATATGATGCCACAACCGGATATATTTTAGAGTTTGGTCCGCGATTCTAAGAAACTTTTGTATCCCGGGTGCAGTGATGACTTGACAAGGTTGTCAACAACTTTGAAATTGTGCAAGTTGAAAGTCAAGAATGGATGGAGTGACAAGAGTTTTACAAAATTGTTAAAACTTTTACGATAAATATTTCCTGTGAATAACGAGCTTCCCACTTCCACGTACGAGGCAAAGAATATGTTGTGTCCTATAGGTATGGACGTAAAGAAGATACATGCATGTCCAAATGACTGTGTGTTGTTTCGAAATGAGAATGAACATTTACACACATGTCCTAAATGTGGAGCATCTCAGTACAAGCGGGAGGGTAATGATTCTTCTAAGGATGATAAAAAAAGGGCTCCTAGTAAGGCGGTTTGGTATTTACCTATAGTGCAACGATTCAAACGCCTATTTGCAAATCCAAAAGATGCAAAACATTTGAGGTGGCATGCGGAAGGGAGGAAATCAGATGGGATGCTTAGACACCCGAGTGACTCTCCACAATGGAGAACCATTGATTATAAGTTTCCTGAATTTGGTGGAGAAGTTAGGAATCTACGACTTGGACTTTGTACGGATGAGATGAATCCTTATGGCACTCTAAGCTGTTAACATAGCACATGACCAGTTCTTTTGTTGATTTATAATTTGCCTCCGTGGTTGTGTATGAGGCGCAAGTATATTATGTTGTCCTTGTTAATCTCAGGGCCTAAACAACCGGGGAATAACATAGATGTTTATCTTGAGTCGCTTGTTGAAGATTTAAAACTTTTGTGGGATGAAGGTGTTTCGGTGTTTGATGCAAATACTCAAATGAATTTCATATTACGTGCAATGTTATTTTGCACCATAAATGATTTTTCGGCTTATGGAAACTTGTCAGGGTACATTGTCAAAGGAGCTAAAACATGTTCAATTTGTGAAGATGCTACTATTGACCATCGTCTAAATAATTACAACAAAAATGTCTTTATGAGTCACCGAATATTTCTTCCCCGTAATCACCCTTATCGTAAGATGAAAAAGACTTTTGATGGCCATGTCGAGGACAATTGTAATTTTTTTCTATAAACAGTTGTAATTTTCTATGGATTGACTTTACAATGTCAAACTAATGTTATGTATTATTCTCTTAAAAAAAAAAATTTGGCACCCCCATTATTGAATTTCTGAGTCCGCCACTGTCTAGGCGTCCTTTTTGTCCTTAAATCTTACCGGAACAACACCCTGCGGATGATTCTCACAGACCTGCAAACAAAATCAAACATAATTGAACATAAGCAAAGTTCTAGATAAAAGTAGATGTCTCAATAGATGTAACCACCTTAATATAGTAAAATGGTGGTTTAATTATTTTTCCTAATGACAAGTACTGCTACATTTCAAACTTGTGAAACCACATTGGAAATCATTAAAAGAGGCACAAAGACCCTGGCTAGTATGATGAAAGGGATGATTTGTCTTGGTTTCGTAATTAAAGCAACACGGAAGAAATCAATCCTAATCATGTATTTTGAAAGGGATTAATAAACACAAACTCTAGGAAAAACCCTCACTCCGACACATAACACTAGATATGTTTGCATGGTTGGTATATGAAATGTGAATCAGATCTTCCCCAGATCACCAGCATGGACAACAACACTGACTTATAGTTCACATCTAAAGTTAAGATAAGAAGCAACAGAAAACGCGGCATAGAAGAATTTGAGCGTATTTCTTACATAAATATCTGCAAGTTGAGGTTGCAGCAAATCCTGAAGTACTAACTCAGAGAGAAAACGCGGGGGGATTATAGAAGATCTCCTTTCAGATCAAACAATTCCATCGAATTGAGTATGATTGTATGTGTGATAACATCAAGACAGGGGGAGGGGGGTTGCCTCCCTTATACGCTTCAAATTTCACTAGAACGACAAAATGATGCATCTTTTCTATTATCACCAATTTATGAAGATGAATTTCAATGTAAAACTAATGGAATTTCATTAAAGTTCCTCTGTCATCGTCTATGATATAGAATTTCTTGGCACATTTGAAATTCTAGTGTTCTAGGAATAAATTTTTTTGACACCTAGCCCAGTATCACTACTTACCCAAGTCCATGTGAATAGCACTGTAATACTAATACCAACTGATATGAACCTTTTCCCCTTCCATTGTGCTAATAGATACTTAAGATTCTTAATTTTTGATCATGCATAAAACCTAATAAGATTACAATAAGGTTCAAGGTCATTGCATAAGAGATGCGCAGGACAGGATAGAGACTCGCAAACTGCAGAACTCAATGAGAGACGGTTACAACCTTGACTGATTCCATTGGACATTGGTTTACACATTCTTCTTCAACATCTGCTGCTAATTCAGCATGCATATACAAACAAGATTTACATATCTCCTCTGCGTGCATACTGTTGGAGGAGACATTACCCTCATTTCTGTAGGAGAGAACATATGGCGGAGAATCACAGTAGCTGGAATTAACTTCGAATCATCACGGCCACCTAAACCATAGCAAATTAAATGTTATCTCAAGGGCCATTCTTTCCATACATGAATTAATTGTATAATTACTGAGAATTTAAATTGTTGAATGAATATCTAACATGGACTTTAGCTATTGCAACTATTCGCAGGCTTGAGCAACTCGATGGAAATATTCCACAAAATGTACATACCCTTGTTCGGTATATCAAAATGAAGAACTGTACCATGCCCTACCTTTCTGGTATTTTTTGGGTAAATTACCAAGCCAATATTATGTCTTATAAGAGTAAAACATAACGAAACGAGGATTGGGTATAAATAGTTAAGAAATTCAAATATATCTATATGAACTATTTCATATCTAACTTGATCAACTTCAGTTTTACCAACGTAATTTTATTCTTCATGAATGATGGTTTATTCCATTCCATATGAAATATGAAGGGGAAAAAAACATTCGGCCATTCTGTACCTTCCATGTAACCAAACGTAACATAACAGAAACATATCATTTTATGTAGCAACTTGCTTCGTTTCACAAATTCAAACCTACTTTATAGTATGCCATCTTTCGATAACATGTACTACTAGTTTGGGTTTGTTTAACTTATGTTTGCAGGGAGCTTCACAAAAACAATTTTTTTCACATTCACGGTCTGCTACATCATAAAAAAAATAATCACAAACTTGGGATTCTTTAAATGTTCATGTTCTTTTGATTTTCTCATCCAGCAAACCTTTCGTTGCCAAAACGACTCAGATAAAGAGAACAGATGGACTACCAGGCAAAATAATGAGCAAGACTTCAAAGACCACGTCAATCAGAAGCTGATAATAAGCTATTCAATTCATTATCGGCCTACTCTCCTCATTATTGACCACGTCTATCTCCTTTTGTTTCTTTGCAAGGTGATGTTCTAGATAAAGTTTGGCTTGGCAAGGAGATTTCTTATAGTCACTTGCGGGTGTTCGGATGCAAAACATATGTGCATGTACTGAAAGATGAAAGATCGATGTTGGATTCCAAGACTCGCCAATGCATTTTTGTGGGCTATGGCCAAGATGAGTTTGGTTATAGGTTGTATGATCCTATTGAAAAGAAGCTGATATGAAGCAAGGATGTGGTATTTGTTGAAAACCAGACAATAGCAGATATAGAGAAATTGCAGAAAACCACACCACAAAGTACCTATGAGCTTGTTGACTTGGATCCTACCCTGCGGACACCCGTTCCAGATCATAATGAATATGAGCAGCATGTTGATGATATTAACAACATGCATGATGATAACAATTCCGCTGATAATGACGAGGTTGTCAATGATGATCATTAACATGATATTGAAATTCAGTCAGTTCCGTTAAGAAGGTTTACCAGAGAACGACAACCTTCCGCAAGGTATTCTTCTGGTGATTATGTATTGTTGATTGATGGGGGAGAGCTTGAGAGTTTTGAAGAAGCTATGGAGAGTGATGACAAGCAGTGATGGATTGATGCAATGAAAGACGAAATGAAATCTTTGCACAATAATCATACATATGATCTTGCAAAGCTGCCTAAAGGCAAGAAGGCTCTGAAGAATCGTTGGGTATACAAGCAGAAACATGACGATAATGTTAAAAGACCTAGATACAAAGCAAGAGTTGTTGTGAAAGGATTCAACCAGAAGAAAGGAGTTGACTTTGATGAGATATTTGCTCCGGTTGTGAAGATGTTGTCAATTAAAGTTGTTTTCGGTCTAGCAGCTAGCCTTGATTTGGAGGTTAAACAGTTAGATGTGAAGACCGCTTTTCTTCATGGTGACCTTGAAGAAGAGATTTACATGGAGCAACCAGAGGGCTTCAAAGTCAAGGGTAAAGAGGATTATGTTTGCAAATTGAAGAAGAGTTTGTATGGCCTAAAGTAGGCCCCACGTCAATGGTACTGAAAATTTCATTCTTTCATGGGGGAGCAAGGCTACAATAAAACTTCTTCTGATCATTATGTATACTTGAAGAGATCCTCTAACGATGATTTCATAATATTGCTACTATAAGTTGATGATATGTTCATCGTTGCTAAGAATACATCCATAATTGCTGCATTGAAACAAGAGCTGAGCAAAGTTTTTGCAATGAAAGAGCTCAGGGCAGCTAAGCAGATTCTAGGCATGAGGATCACTCGTGACAGAAAGGTTAGGAAATTGTGGTTATCGCAAGAGGCATATATCAAAAAAATTCTCGAAAAGTTCAACGTGGACAAAGCTAAGTCGGTGAGTATTCCTCTAGCTATGCATTTTAAGTTGAGTGCTAATCAGAGTCCTTCTACCCTTGAAGAAAAGGAAGGTATGTACGATGTTCCTTATGCTTCAGGTGTGGGTAGTTTGATGTATGCAATGGTCTGTACTAAACCCAATATAACTCATGCAGTTGGCTTAGTCAGTAGATTTCTCTCTAATCCGAGAAAAGAGCATTAGAATGCGGTAAAGTGGATTATGAGATACCTTCAAGGTACTACTAACTTGAAACTTGGTTTTGGGAGTGACAAGCCTACTCTTGTCGGTTACTCAGATTCTGACATGGCCGATGACATTGATTCGAGGAAGTTTACTTCTGGTTATTTGATTACTTTTGCGGGAGGTGCAGTGGCTTGGCAATCTAGATTGCAAAAATGTGTGGCATTGTCCACTAGCGAGTCTGAGTTTATTGCTGCAACAAAAGCATGTAAAGAGTTGCTTTGGATGAAACGTTTTAATTGTTCGTCAACTTGGATTTACTCAAAAGAGGTGTTGTTTTGTGATAGTCAAAGCGCGATTCATCTAGCTAAAAATTCTACCTTTCATGCTAAGTTGAAGCACATAGATGTGAGATATCATTGGATATGTGATGTTCTTGATGCTAAGTTTCTTGAGCTTGAGAAAATTCATATCGATGATAATGGTTTCGATATGATGACAAAAACTTTAACAAGGGGCAAGTTTGAAACGTGTCGTTCGATTGTTGGGATGGCGATTACCTCCACATAGTCAGGAGAGGGAGATTTGTTGGGCTTTGGGTCCGTTCCTATGTGGAAAAACCCATCTTATTATGGTTTAAGGGGGCAGCCCATTTAGGCTCTTGGCCCATATCTTAAGGTTTCCTTTGGAAGCTAATAAGGTTTTTTTTTAATTGCTTCACAATTTTAGAAGATAATTAGACACAAATCAATGAGAGAGAGCTTGCGGGTTTCACTGCTATTTCTGGGCATTTCTCAGTAGGACAAAGTTCATCATCTGCCTTGATCGTGGGTCAAATCTTGTCCGATTTAGCTGATTTTTGGATTTCGGGACATCTGATTCTTCAAATCCAACGGTCAGATCGTTGTTTACTGCTCTGGTCTGTGAGTAATTGCTGTTTCAGAGAGACCCTATTTTTCCTATTTTTGGGTGACGTTTTTCACCATTATTTTTGGATAGAACCTTCGGGACATCTGATTCTTCAAATCCAACGGTCAAATCGTTGTTTACTGCTCTGGTCTGTGAGTAATTGCTGTTTCAAAGAGACCCTATTTTTCCTATTTTTGGGTGACGTTTTTCACCATTTTCTCTTCTCTTCTTGCTGTTTGGTGATTGATTGTTGTTGGCTGGGTTTGTGATTGTTGTTGGTTGGGTTTGTGTTCCCATTGTTGGTGATTGGAATTTGTGTAATATTCCTTGAACATAGTGAAGCAAATTGGTGGACTACGTGTCCCGTGGTTTTTACTCTCCGCATTGGAGAGGTTTATCACCTAAAAATTCATGTGTTTTTGTTTGTGTTTGATTGCTTAATTCCTTGCTATATACTGACAATTGGGATTTTTGGTTGTGTTGATTTCTGAAAGAAGTTATTTTCTGGGAAATATTGTTGTTGAATTTGTGATATTTTCCCATCAAGAAAGGATGCACTTAATTTTACAACTAGTTAAAAACGAAAAATAGTGACATTTTTGTTTACAATATCTTGATAATATGGAATTATTTCAACAGGTGAACTCGCGGATGAGATTATTATTATTTTTTAAGTTTCTTTTTCTTCCTTTTGTCCACTTCTTTGGATATAAATTTCTCCCCTGTCGAGTGTAGTATAGGACTCCTTGTCATTGTAAATATAGCATGAGGGCAACTTATAAAGCTAAATATCCCATATAGAAAAGAATAATGGACAAAGCTACATGCTCTCCATTGCACCAAAAGGATGGGAAATGTTCCATATCTTATGTGGTAATCAATATAACAGAAAACATTGGCAAGAATGATAAAAACAGCCTAACCAAGGCATCTCATGCATCTAACCTTTCTGCTCAAACTTAGCTATAGTGACCTGGTCGTAGAGGTGTACCATCCAAAATTTGTAAGGCCAGAGCAACTGAAGGTTCCTAATATGTAGAGAAACATAAGCACCAAAGAAGAAGCATAATCAAATATGCAACAGTCACACTCGAGCAGGAGTAATAATAACATTACCTTCAAATAAGAAACAGGGGCATCTCCTTTTTTCCTCCCAGACTCCTTATCAACGTATATCTTCACACGAGGCTTCTTTGTTTCAGGATCCTAAATGTTATTCAATATTACAAAATCAAATTTCATATTTCAACAGATCACATGACTTTCACTCCTCAATAGTACAAACTACAAACAGAAAGGTAACTTTTCTCTTATAATGCATTACAATACACAACCTGATTGTGACAAAGTATTTTAGCAAATACGCTCACCACCACATCAAACATAATCTGAATGCATATGCTACAGACAATGACCATTTATAGAAATGAAAATAATAACTTAAACCATCTAAACAGATGATGATAGTCTCTCCACAGTTTTCTTTGACATTTGGTTTCTGATAGACGATAATGATTTAATCATTCCTAATGATTCCCCAGCAACTGTAGAAGTTAATCTTCATTCCTTTGGGGTGGAAACTATAGGTGGTGTAATGGATATTGTTATTCCGCGGAATACAACCATTCCCATCAAGAGGGAACTAAAAATTTGACTTCACAATCTTAATATGAACATGTGCAACACATTAATGAATAAGGTTGTGAATATATTGATACATTTATAATTTTCTATTTTCATTTTTGATTTCACAATTTTAATATGAACATGTGCAACAGATTAATGAATATGTATGATTAAGCTTTTTGATGTAAAATAAATTGTAGATTTACATAACATTAATCAATCGTAAAATATTTTTCTAATACATTAGGATAACAGGATTTTTATAGAGAAATTAGGAATATGAATTTGAATCTATGATCATTAATTAATTAGGATACCTTTTTCGTTACCCATTTTCATGATGACACGTGGGAGATTAGAGCTGCGTGTGTAGGCGTGTGGCAATGAAGACAACGAGAACGAATGGACAAATAGAAGACTTTTTAAGAGAAAATTTGAACGATGAGTATGAACAGTCTTATTTAAATTAATTTGAGGATGATGTATGTATACGATGTCTTTCACTATTTCAAAATTTATTTTTATAATGACCTTCGCTTCGTAAGCTATTTTAATTATTATTGCGACACATATGTTTTTATAAAATTTTATATATATTAGATATTTTAAATAATTTTAATTTTTTTTAGTAATGTTAATCTTCATTGATTATTTTTATTTCATAACTTTTATTAATTTAAATAACATGTTTAATAAACACTAAATTAAACATAAAATACTAGTGAAATGAAATCAGACATCTTTTTAATCATGGAGCGAGTACTACTTTTTTTTTTATCAAAAAAATAGAATGCTCAAGATAATTTAAAATTTTGAAGACAACAAAGTACAAGTTTCCAAAACAATCAGCTCTAATCTTTAATTTTTGATAAAACCTTCTTCCATGTTATAATAAGTGGTATTTTAAAATTTAATCTCTTTTTCATAATAATCGGCATTTTATATATTTTTTAAAACTTATCACTTATATTTTTAAAATTATCCTCGAGTGAATTATTGGAACAATTATTTTTTCTCATTTTTTTTACAATTTTATTTGCGTCACACTCTGTCCCTTTAGACAATTCTCTCTCTTGATGAAATTTTAATGATGGGGTAAAAATGTCAAATTATAAAAAAAAATTTTGAAAATAAACTTACAAATAGCTAAAATATCACTTATTAACTTTTGTGAATCTTATAAATTTATAATATCTCAAGTTTGAGTTCTGTGAGTGACAAAAATAAATATAAAAAGAATTTTAGTTTTAATGGAGTCAGTCCGATTCGATTTTAACTTCATAATTAATATTTGAACAATTAAAATTTTAAACTAGTTAAAAAATATACAAAAATGATTCAAATTTAACCACAGTCACAACTCTATATAATTAGAATATGGCATGACATTCTATTTTACAATTATTACATCACTAAATTTTAAATTAAAAATAAAAGAATTACAAAATAAGACGTCATATCAAATTTTAACTAGCTAAATTTGGATATCAAGTTAAATTAGAGTCATTTTTCTACAAATAAAAATAAAAGAATTATCAAATATGACGTTATGTCAGATTTTAATGAATTAAAGTTGAGTCTGGAATTAAATTTAAGTTATTTTCATACATTTTAAACTAATTTGATTGTTTAATTGTTAAAATATGAATTGTAGAATTAAAATGTTAAAAACTAAAAAGTTTATAGGGTTTTTGTGTCATTAGTTGATAATTAAACGTGTTTAGTTTGAATTAAATAAAATAAATTACTCCGAATATATAAATCGAATTAGACTGTTGGTCTGCTCACACTGTTATGGACCCTTCTAAATTCGTTTTCTCATTTCTTCTCCGGTAAGCTAGCTTGTGTGTGACAGACATTACAGCTTCCACCTCCTAATTTTTTGGGAAATCGTACTGAAAAAGCTACAAAATGTCCCAAAACGGACCGGCAATCGACATAGATCTCAGCACGAGTTACTCGTGTGTCGGAGTTTGGCGTCACGGTCGTGTTGAAATCATCGGGAATGAGCAGGGGAACATGAAGACGCCATCGTACGTAGCTTTCACCGACTCTGAGCATCTCATCGGCGATGAAGCTAAGAATGAGGCCGCCGCCAATCCTACGAATACAGTGTTCGGTAACTAGTGGATTCTACTCAAACACTCTCCATAGTCATATACACACATTTTACGTGTATATATGCTATGGTATTATACTATTATATGTATCTCCGACGTTGTTGCCTATTTAGGGGCAATTAAAATAAGTTTATAACTTTGGATTTAAAGTTAAAATGAGCAAATAAGTAAGTTCTTGTCAAGAAAAAGTCGTTGTTTTGGCCCTTTTTTCTTTCGCTTTCTTTTTTGTGTGTTAATGATTCTTCTTAGACCATGTTTGATCCATTGGAGTTGTTGACGAGTGAAAGAATAAATCTCGTTTTAAAAGAACTATCTTTAGATTTATTTTCTATTGATATTAATGGAGGTTCTTGGTTAGGGGGTGCTAAACAACCTGTAGTTACTTTGCTTGTGAATAAGGAGTTAAGCAGTTGCGGGCTTAAAAAGGGCATCAGGGACTACGGGAAGGTATTGGGGACTAAGACGTATATCGGACGCGCCAGGGACTAAACACGTTGGGGACTAAAGTGCCGCGTCGGGGACTGCGGAGGACAGTTAATTTATACTATCGGAGACTATAGTCTCTGATCAGGCAGTTTTAATCCATCCGGTTAAAGTTCATTAAATTATTAATATTTGTTTCCTTATGGAATTAGATTTCTTTCCAATGTAGAATTTTTACCATATTAGAGTTAGGGTTATTGAAGTATAAATAGTTAATTGTGATGGAGATAAGGGAGACTTTGGATATTGAACTTTTGTAATCAACAACCTGACCGAAAAGATAGAATGAGATTTTGGCCAGATTGGATCGTAGAAACCCCTCTACGAGTCCAAACCGAAGTACTAGATCGGCTCGCACTTCAGATTCAGAAGAAGAAGAAGTGACCGGACCAGCACCAAGGAGGCCGGGAGACAATAATGACGACAATAAAGGTTTAAGGTTAGATATACCAGACTTAGACGGTAGTATGAAACCGGAAAAGTTTTTGGAGTGGTTACAACGAATTGAAAGGATCTTTGAATACAAGGACTATGACGACCACAAGAAGTTCAAAGTAGCAGTATTAAAATTCACGGGTTACGCTAACCTGTGGTACGAGAACTTGAAAAATAAGAGAAGAAGGGAAGGTAAGACACGAATAGTGTCTTGGGAAGCCTTGAAGGGTAGGATGAGGAAACGGTTTCTACCTACAGATTATGTACAAGATGTGTTTTTGAGACTGCAAGGTTTCAAGCAAGGGGCACTCTCAGTGGAAGAATACACGGTGGAGTTTGAAAAACTCACCATGTTATGTGATCTTGAGGAAAGGGTGGAACACAAGATTGCTCGATTCTTAACAGGACTGAATAATAATATTGTTGAGAGAGTGGAACTACAACCCTACTGGTCCTTCGAAAAGGTATGCAAGGTGGCCATGAGGGCCGAGAAACATACTAAAGCTAAAGTAAATCATTATTTACGACCAGGTAACAAGACGGTGGAAAAAGGTAGGGTAGAAATAAGGAACGAGACACCACCTACACCGAAATTCTCTCCTGCCTTTGACAAATTCAAGAAGGATAAAGGCAAGTCTTCCACGCCATTAACAACAGAAGATAAACGAATTTGTTTCAAGTGCAAGGGCTATGGACACATGTAGCATGATTGTCCTAGTAATAGAGTAATGACTCTCCATGATGTCGAAGAGATTGAGGCTTCTTATGCTTCTAAATAAAGAGAAGCATTTGAAGAAGAGGAGCTAAATAACTACGAAATTGGAGATGAGTTCGACGCAGATTCTGAGGAAGAACCCGAGACTCGTGGAGCACAATTGATTGTTCGAAGACTATTACAAGCCAACTCAGTTCCCTTGGAAACTGATCAACAAGATAAGATTTTCATGACTAGAGTGTTGGTAAAGGACAAGCTACTCAATCTGATAATAGACACAGACAGTTACACCAATGTGGTTTCTACCACGTTGATCGATAAATTAAATTGGCCGACAACACCCCACCCCAAACCCTACAAATTACAATGGCTGAGCGATGGAGGAGAAGTGAAGGTGACGAAGCAAGCACTGATTTCGTTTGAAATTGGTAAATTCAAGGATCAGGTGTTGTGTGATGTTTGTGTCATGGATGCATGCCACATCTTATTGGGGAGACCCTGGCAGTATGATAGATTTGTCAAGTACGATGGCAGGACAAATGTGTACATTGCCAAGGTAGGCAACAAGAAGACGACTCTAAAACCTTTATCCTCTTTTAGTGTACACAAGGAAAATTTAATGGTGACGGAGAAACAATTCCAAGCTGCATTGGAACAAGAGGGTCGGGGCTTCTTACTGATTGCCATAGGATTTCAATCTGAACAGAAGCAGACAGGCCTAAACAAGGACGTGCAGGAATTGTTGGAAGAATTTCAGGATGTGTTTCCTGAAGATTTACCACCAGGTTTACCACCTATTAGAGGAATTGAGCACCAAATTGATTTAATTCCTGGAGCATCTTTACCTAACAAAGCGGCCTACCGGTGTAATCCTCAAGAGGCACAGGAAATACAAAGACAGATTGAGGAATTAATGGAGCGAGGGTACGTAAGGGAAAGTATGAGTCCTTGTGCTGTACCAACTTTAGTAGTACCTAAACAGGATAGAACATGGAGGATGTGCATTGATAGTAGAGCAGTAAACAACATTACTATCAAATACAGATTCCCAATTCTGAGATTGGACGATTTATTGGATGAACTGCATGGTTTAGTCGTATTTTCCAAGATTGACTTACGAAGTGGATATCATCAAATAAGAATGAGAGAGGGTGATGAGTGGAAAACGGCTTTCAAAATGAAGGTTGGACTCTATGAATGGTTGGTTATGCCGTTTGGCCTTAGTAATGCACCTAGCACTTTTATGAGGCTTATGAATGAAGTACTGAAACCCTTCATGGGTAAATTTGTTGTGGTCTACTTGGATGACATACTTGTCTACAACAAAAGTTTAGAAGATCATCTTGACCATCTCAGGTCAGTTTTTGAGATGTTGAGGAAACAAAAGTTGTATGCGAAGTTAGAAAAGTGTTACTTCCTTGTACCTAGTGTAACTTTTCTAGGGTACATTGTGTCAGGGGAGGGCATATCAGTGGATTCCTCGAAGGTAGAGACTATAAAATCCTGGCCAGTACCGACTACAGTGACAGAGGTAAGATCTTTCCATGGCCTTGCGTCATTTTATAGAAGATTTGTAAAAAATTTCAGTAGCATAGTCGCGCCTATCACCGAATGCATAAAGAAGGGAAAGTTCGAATGGACGGAGTCTGCTCAAAAGGCGTTTGAAAGGGTGAAGGAGTTGTTGTGCTATCCGAATGCAATATGAAGTGACTCGGCCGCAAATAGTGACTCCAAAGCCAAAGCACAGGCTATGCTGAGGTTACACGCGCAAGTACGAGCCAGAATTGAAAAAGTGAATGCAAGGTGTAAAGCTTTGGTCGACAAACATAGAAAGCAACCTATTCTTCAGGTGGGTGATCTTGTTTGGTTGCATCTGCGGAAAGAAAGGTTTCCTAACCTACGTAAACATATGTTAATGCCTCGGTCGGAGGGTCCCTTCAAGATTGTTGAGAAGATCAACGACAATGCCTTCAAATTGGAGTTGCCAGGAGAATACGGTGTAAGTGCAACTTTTAATATTGGTGATTTGACTCCTTATATTCATGATGACGATGTAGCTCAATTGAGGACAATTGTTTCTGAAGAAGAGGAGGATGATCCATTGGAGTTGTTGACGAGTGAAAGAATAAATCTCGTTTTAAAAGAACTATCTTTAGATTTATTTTCTATTGATATTAATGGAGGTTCTTGGTTAGGGGGTGCTAAACAACCTGTAGTTACTTTGCTTGTGAATAAGGAGTTAAGCAGTTGCGGGCTTAAAAAGGGCATCAAGGACTACGGGAAGGTATCGGGGACTAAGACGTATATCGGACGCGCCAGGGACTAAACACGTCGGGGACTAAAGTGCCGCGTCGGGGACTAAGACGTGTATCAGACGCGCCAGGGACTAAACACGTCGGGGACTAAAGTGCC
This sequence comes from Centella asiatica, assembly GCA_014636745.2. Classification (NCBI taxonomy): domain Eukaryota; kingdom Viridiplantae; phylum Streptophyta; class Magnoliopsida; order Apiales; family Apiaceae; genus Centella; species Centella asiatica. The sequence goes on from CM025787.1 coordinate 23,354,870, forward strand.
GCGTCGGGGACTGCGGAGGACAGTTAATTTATACTATCGGAGACTATAGTCTCTGATCAGGCAGTTTTAATCCATCCGGTTAAAGTTCATTAAATTATTAATATTTGTTTCCTTATGGAATTAGATTTCTTTTCAATGTAGAATTTTTACCATATTAGAGTTAGGGTTATTGAAGTATAAATAGTTAATTGTGATGGAGATAAGGGAGACTTTGGATATTGAACTTTTGTGAGGGTTAAACTTACGTTTACCTTGAAAGTGGGTGGTTAATTCCTTTAAGCTTTCGTAACCAGATTTATTTAGTTTGTGGGTGATTAATTTCTTTAAGCAAACTATTCCAATCGATCCTTTAGAATTGATTCTTGGTGATTAAATTATTTATAGAATCAACCTAAAGTTATTTTCTGCACTTGAACAAACAAAGCTTCCGCAACCTGTGTTTGGTCTCTCAGATCAAATACATCAATGTTCCGCAATGAATTTTAGAGATGAACAGTAATATTTTTATACAGATTTATAATTTAAAAAAAAACAAAAATAAATATTATTTATTTTTTAAGAAGTCAGTTTTTGAATTATAATTCAAAAAGCCAAACAGGTCCTTATAGCCTGCCCTGGGTGGTTTGCTTTCCTTTTTTACTTAAAAAATTAAACATCTTTTCAGAGGAAATGTTTTTTGTCACTTTTCAATTTTAAGTGATGTAGAAGTCAGAGGTTAAAAATTATTCGAAAAGTCAGAATTAGACAATCTTACACCGAAATGACTTTCTTCTATATATGTCTGCATGCTTCAATACTTCCTTTCCATTTTTTGAGTTATTCACTACTTTATGTGCTTCAACACTTCGGAGCCGTGCTTTTGCTACCTCCTTTTTTTGGGATATATTGTGTAATTTGAAGGTTAGTCAGACTTCATTTGATCAAACTCAAAATTTTATGTTATTTGAAAATAGTAGAATTTATGAATGGTTCAGTAGTAGTATTGCATAAAACTTGTGATTGTAGTGGTTGAAATTATTTTACACTATTAATTTTGCTTTTATAAATGAGACAAACCGACTCAAAAAAGTCAAAATGTATCCGTAAATATGCTGGACTTCAAACGGATTTATAGGTAAGACACTTCATATTTCGTTTGAATCAATACAGCATTCATTGATCTCCCTTATTTAATTTTAATTTACCATTATTCATCTATATTCTCTGCACATTCTCTCATGGTTATGCATCAAAAGTTAATCGATTAGGAGTATGTTTTTGTGGGAGAGCACAATTCTAGTCTTTCAAATGATAAACTTTGTTATGAATATGTAACTTAATCATTTGTGGAATGTAAGAGTTGTTTTGGTAATTATCTATTGTGGTTAATTTTGTTGATAATGGAGCAAATATGTTGTATGGTAGAACTCAAATGATGGTCTTATTTGCTAAAGTTTCATTTAGCTCCTGGTATATACTAGGTTAAAACTAATATATGTAGGGATTAATTAATAAATTAGCATATATCAAAACTCATTGAGTTTTTAAAGTAAGTGTAGTTTATTTTGATTGCCCAAACTAATTAACTATTGAAATCTTCTTTCAGTTGAATACACCTTTTGCAGTTGATGATCTGACTATTATTTGCGCATACAATAAAGTTACGACTTCTGATGAAATGTATTGCTTGATTATATTGAGAATTGATGACTTTTGGTGATTGAGAGTAATTGTCTATGTTGATTGGTTGATCTTAATTGAAGAGGCAATTTTTTGTTTCATATTTATTTGCCTTCATAACGTGTTAGTTTAATATGGTTTATGTTTCATCATTTCTTTTTTTTTAATTTTAGGAAATCTGTGTGCGGTAATTTTGATTATATGTTGTCATATAAATACTTATTTTCTAGTTTATTTTTATTATCAATTAATATAGTAAAAGAAGAAAAAGACTTGTTCACCTTTGATTAAAATTCTGCAATTTTGTGTTTCCAGATTGTTCCACCATTTTAACTTTAATGATAATTGTTGCAGCGTTATACTCATGCAATCATGCTAGTTACATCACTTATTATACTATCAAATTTGGAGTATTTTTATCCCTCTTCTGGGGGGTATTATATACTTTTGGAGTTTTCTTATTTATTTTTTGTTCTTGTTTTTACAGATGCTAAACGAATATTTGGTAGGAGATTCAGTGATTCTTCTGTACAGGGTTACATGAAGCTCTGGCCCTTCAAGGTAATTGCTGGTCCAGATGGGAAGCCCTTTATAGTGGTTAACTACAATGGTGAGGAGAAGAAATTTGTTGCAGAGGAGATCTCGTCTACGGTACTCATGAAGATGAAGAAAATGGCGGAGACTTACCTTGGATCAAGAATCAAGAATGCTGTCATCACTGTACCTGCGTACCTCAATTACTCTCAGCGCCATGCTACAAAAGATGCTGGAACCCTTGCTGGCCTCAATGTCATGCGTTTAATCAATGAGCCAACAGCTGCTGCCCTTGCGTATGGTCTAGACCAGAAGGCTATTAATAGCTTGTCCGGAGAGAAGAATGTGCTTATTTTTGATCTTGGTGGTGGTACTTTAGATGTCTCTATCATCACAATTGGAGAAGGCTTTTTTCAAGTGAAGGCGACATCAGGTGACACTCACCTTGGTGGGGAGGACTTTGACAATCGTTTGGTAAGTCACTTTTTTCGGGAATTCAAGATAAAGCATGACATATGCTTGATTGGATACGCCAGACCTCTTAGGAGATTGAGGACTGCTTGTGAAAAGGCAAAGAAAACCCTCTCTTCTGTTGAACAAACAAGTATAGAAATTGATTCTTTGTTTGATGGTCTTGATTTTCGTGCTACAATTAGTCATGCCAGGTTTGAGAACCTAAACATGGATCTGTTTAATAAGTGCATGATGGCCGTAGAGAATTGTTTGCAATGTGCAAAAATGAAGAAGGAAAATGTGCATGATGTAGTACTTGTTGGTGGCTCGACTAGAATTCCTCAGATTCAGCAGCTTTTGCAAGACTTTTTCAATGGTAAGGAGCTATGCAAGAGCATAAATCCTGATGAGGTTGTGGCCTGTGGTGCTGCTATTCATGCTGCAGTCGTAAGTAATGAGGAAAATCAAAAGGCTCCTGACCTTCTGTTTGTAGAAGTTAATCCTCATTCCTTTGGGGTGGAAACTATAGGTGGTGTAATGGATATTGTTATTCCGCGGAATACAACCATTCCCATCAAGAGGGAACTAAAATTCTCAACGCCCTATGACAATCAGCCTGCCGTGATAATCCAAGTCTTTGAGGGCGACCGAATAAGAACCAGGGATAACAATTTCTTGGGAGAATTTGTACTCTATAGCATCCCTCTTGCACAAAGGAAAGTCCCTCGGATCACCATCTGCTTTGATATAAATGCAGATGGGGTCTTGAATGTTTCTGCAGAGGATAAGACTACTGGTAAATATGTAATTGATAATTTTAATTTGTAAAATAAAAGAATTATATATCTATGCTGGGTTTTTCTTATCTCTTTCTACTTATTTACTAATTAATAATTTAAACATTCACAATAACATAATATAATATTACAAAAAAATAAAGGAAAAATAGTCTGACTTGGATGGTCTTGGACCGGCCTAGTTGAAGACAGGACTAACAATTCAAATTGGTCCATACTTTTTACCTCTAATATCACCCTCGCCTGGCCTGATCAACGCAAGGGGCAGTGCATGATCAACCAGATTAACTATTTGGTCCATAAAAGATCAATTCGGTTTAACCCAATTTGTTTGAATGTTAATGCCTAACTATTAACACACTCAAATCTCAAACTAAATAGTATTTGTTATAAACACGACAAAACAAACTCATTTGAAGTCAAATTAAATGGTATTTGGATTTGAGACAATAAAAAAAATATATAATTTTTTTAATTGACTCAAATCCAAATAATATTTAGTTTGACTTTGAATGAGTCAATTAAAATTACTTTTAGCAATAACATGAAAAGAAACGAAAAATCAAATTGACCGAGTCAATATTTAACTCAACAACATCACATAAGTACCTGAAAAATAGTTTTGTCTATTAATATATAATAATAAATGGATAATAGATAGATAAACTATTATCTCACACACACGCTTGTGCTTGAGCTTGTGCTTGTTGAAATTTATTTTTCAATTATAGATTATAATTACATATGATAAATAATAAAAAATTTAAATTTATTAATAAAGGTTTATGACTTTTGAGGATAACATATTTGTTAATGTTTAATAGCTTTCTCTTTCTGTGACGCTTAATATAATACTAGTGTCCGTGTCACATGCATATGCGTGTGCAAATTGTGAGAACCCAAGTTTTCTTTTAAATTTAAGAAATTATTTTGTCTAATGTTCACAAAGAAGACATTATAATTCTTGCATGCATCAAACGTATGAACATCGATAAAGTTAAACTATCAACTAGGGAACCTATATAACGATAGTACTACGAAATTCACAATCTTGAACATTGATGAATGCCATAACAAAGATACAATGAGCCAAACGATCTTTTTACGCGAAAACGTGATTAAGTAAAGACTAAATAAATACCGAGAATAATTTAGTTCTAAACATAATCACATAATTAACTTAAAGAATAAGTATTTTGAAATTACCATATTCGATTGTTCCAAATAAAAGAAGAAAGAGTAAAAGGACCTTTCAAGATTGTCTTAAAAGGAGATGTTAGCCATTTTGGGGAAGAAGTTTGACTATATAAACAATATGATGAAACCCTCATCAGCCTCCAAACCTCTCCAAAACTTCATACAATCTGAAAAATTAGCCTAAACTCGGATCTAGCACAAAATTAAGGAGCAAGAAAATTTGAGATTTCTAGGGTGTTGAAGCTTAATTCTTGGAGGGTAAGTCCACAAATCATACCATGTTAATTTCTTTAATATTTAGGTGGAAATGCTAACTAGATTTTCCCATGAACCTCCAACAGCAAGTGGATCTTGATTTCTGGTTTTCATGAAGAACTCAAATTTGAGAATGAAGATGATGATTCTGATTGTCAAGAAGATGAAACTGATGTGTGCAGACAAATGAAAAAACTAACCATTCTTGATGTCAATCCACAAGAAGTCCCGCCAATGGATGGAACTAACTTCTTGGACAATCGGTTAGGGAGTGCTCCATCAGGGGATAGTCCATCAGGGCATGCACCATCAGGGGATAACTTAAACCCTGATTTTAGCATCAATTCAGGGGGAGTTTTCTCAGAAGCTGGACACACTGACGTAAGGGGAGGAAATGATGATGAGACAAGTTCTTTAAGATATACTTCCAAACCCAAATGGTCAAGGAGTCACACCACAGAGTTGATCATTGGTGATCCAAGACGAAGAGTGCAAACCAGGAGAGCAACTTCGAATGAATGCCTATATGCTTGTTTTCTCTCTCAAATTGAACCAAAGAAATTTGAAGAAACCATTCAAGATGCAGATTGGATAATGACTATGCAAGAAGAGTTAAATCAATTTGAAAGGAATCAAGTATGGAATTCGGTGCCCAAGCTTAAGTTTAGAACTATAATATGCACCAAATAGGTTTTCAGGAACAAGTTGGATGAAACCGACATTGTTGTTAGAAACAAAGCAAGACTAGTGGCAAAGGGTTATCTTCAGGAGGAAGGGATTGACTTTGATGAAACTTTTGCACCAGTGGCCAGACTTGAGGCTATAAGAATTTTCTTAGCCTATGCAACACATTCAAACTTCAAGGTTTATCAAATGGATGTGAAGAGTACTTTTCTAAATGGGAAATTAGAATAGGAGGTGTATGTCCAACAACCTCCAGGTTTTGAAAGTTCTAAGTTTCCAAATCATGTATTCAAATTGGAAAAGGCACTATATGGACTGAAGCAAGCTCCTAGAGCTTGGTATGACACAGTGTCAAAGTTTTTGGTGGATAACAAGTTTACAAGGGGTATCATCGACAAAACTCTGTTCTTCAGACAACACCAAGGTCATTTGATTTTGGTTCAAATTTATGTTGATGATATCATTTTCGGATTCACTGATACATGGTTGTGCGAGAAGTTCTCCAAGCTCATGCAAAGCACGTATAAAATGAGTTTGATGGGTGAATTATCTTATTTCTTGGGATTGCAAATCAAGCAAGTCACTGATGGGATCTACATTCATCAGTCGAAGTATGCTAAGGAACTTCTCAAGAAATTTGATATGGAGGACTCAAAGGTAGCAAAAACACCAATGACCACGACAACCAAGATTGACCCTGACAAGAGTGGAAAGAAAGTTGATCTTAAAGTGTACAGGGGAATGATTGGTTCATTGTTGTATTTGACAGCAAGTAGACCTGACATCATGTTTGCCATGTGTCTTTGTGCAAGATATCAAGCTGATCCTAGGGAATCTCATCTTGTAGCTGTGAAGAGAATCTTGAGATATATCAAGGGCACTACAGAGTTGGGACTTTGGTGTCCTAAGGAGTCTGGATTTAAATTGCTTGGGTATTCGGATGCTGACTTTGGAGGATGCAGAATTGATAGAAAAAGTACAATAGGAAGCTGTCAGTTTTTAGAAGGAAGGCTTGTATCTTGGTTCAGCAAAAAGCAGCACTATATATCAACATCAACTGCTGAGGCTGAATATATTGCAGCTGGAAGTTAATATGCACAAATTTTATGGATGAAGAATCAGTTAATGGACTATGACATGAATTTTTCTAAAATTCCAATTTTGTGTGACAACACAAATGCCATAGCAATCGCTGAAAATCCTGTGGAACACTCCAGAACCAAGCACATAGAGATCAGATATCATTTCATCAGAGAACATGTTTTGAATGGGAATATTGAATTACAATTTGTACCAACACATAAGCAGTTGACAGACATCTTCACTAAAACTCTTGATGAAGCCACTTTTAACAATCTAGTGGGAGAGCTTGTAATGGTGAACTATGCAAAGTAAAGCTTGATCATTATACAAGTCTAGCCAAAAATGTTGGTGATTCAATTCAATCAATCTAGTGCTGAAGTACTGGTATTCCTAACTCAAATCCTGTTCTTCTATTAATAAGCATGATATTTGATGTTTTATGTGATAAAATTAAAAACAAAAACAAAAATGTGCTTAGTTTTTACTTCTGTTCTTGGTCAGGATATGCATCAGGGTCAAGATGTACATCAGGGTCAGGGTGTACTAACTTGTTCAAGTCACGAACATCAGGGTCAGGGTGAACGTCAGGGTCAGGGTGTGCGTCAGGGTCAGGGTGTGCATCAGGGTCAGTGTTTTCTTTTGTCTTAATTGTTTACTTATTATATATTCTATGCGTGTTTATTTTGGCTTCAGGGTCAGAGTGTTTGTTTGGTTTCATCAGGATATTGTTTCTCTTTTGAAATAACACTTGATTAGGAAACTCTTCGTATCTTAATGACGTGTTATCTCAAAAAATGAAACGACTTTCTATTGATTTGATTTTAATGAGAGACGTTTCCCTTATCTCAAAAAAATTCCAATAAATTAACCCTTTTTCTCTCATTAAGTCTCACCAAACATCTACTTTCTCTCTTTTTAACACTGTCCATAGCCTTCTTCTCTCTCTCTAATCTACAGAGACTTTAGATCTTTCATTCACACAAGCATCAATGGTGTCCAAAACTACTCAACGCAAACTCAAGGGTCTTGTGGCTTCACAAACAAAATTTGTGGGGTTCTCTGCTTCAAATCCATGATGAAATATTTACTCAACTCGGAGTTTAGCAAGGCCATCTTTACTGATGGAGAAGTTTCTGGAAAAATCCTCACTCATCTTTGGTTAAGTCCAAAGGTCATGAACTCTGCTGCAGCAAAGGCCCTTACTCTTGTAAAAGAGTTGAGCATGTCCAAGAAGAATTACTGCATCGAGTTTGTGACACATGGGACTTTCCAAAAGATGGTATGCTTGTGTCACTCCCCATTTCTCAAGGGACCTAAAGCTCTAGAACATGAGCTTGGTTTAAGACTCAAGGATGGAGATCTTCGTTGTCCCTCTTTTGGTGGAAACTGACACCTTTCAACTTAGGTGGAAACTGACGGCACTATTGAAGATTTCTCTTATCACAAGTGCATCCATCATGCTCTGATTCAAGAATATTCTCTGGATTTAGTTTCACCACAAAATCCAAGAATACCAAACGTGTTAATCAACATGACAAGATGGACTTAAACCAAAGCTTATATAGACTTACAAATATAAATACAGAGATTGTGAAGAAATCTTAAGTGACAGTATAATCTTTTGTTTCAAAAATAAAATAAAATAAAAAATTCCCCATTCACTGAGGGGGAGCACCATGCGTGCTTGTAAGGGTCACAAACTTCCTTGATCACAACACCGGCCTTCAGTGCTTGAGTGTTTTTCTTTTTACCCAACACCCTGACCAGTCAATATCCTCCCAACAGGATATTGATCTTAATAAGGAATATACCACATTTCTAACTACTTCCTCCTAAAAAGATTTAGTTATTGAAAATAGTCCCCAACCAGGGACACAGTTGAGTGAGGCACATACACTGACCATAGGCCCTGATGAATCTCACGTCAGGGTCTCTGAGAGACACTTGGAGAAATCTAACACAATGAGTGCACACACAACATCTTTTGATGGATCATCACCTCATTTGGTGATTCAGCCAACACTCCCTTCTACCCCTATTCTTTCCTTCTCTATTCCTCAAATTTTTTCAGATATCATGACACAAACACTAAGTGCCATGAGATCAGATTCTCCAAATTCTTTTTCCTTGGAGGAGCCAATAATCAGTGACACGGTGATTGACAACCAAGATTCGCAAATGGTTGACTCCTTTTTAAATGATTTAATCACTGATGATCACTCGGGGGACATAAGTGAACTTGTAAATACACAAACAATAATCACTTATGTTCCTTCTCCTTTAAATATTTCTTCTATACAAACATATACATCTCTTATTGTACATACATCTATTCCTTCCACTTCTTCTCCTATCACAACTGTTGATCCAGAAATTGTCCATTCTTTACTTGATCTACGAACAGTTGTTGATCACACAACCCCTAAGAGCTCTATTAAGACAATTTTGAGTGAGGTTGAGAAAATGCTTAGTGATACGAGACAAAGTCAATCCCCTGAGAGGACTTTGGAAAAAGGAGAGGAAGAGAGTACTGCCTTAGAAGGCAATGAAAAAGGAGAGGAAGAGAATACTGCCTTAGAAGGCAATGAAAAATGTGAGATTGAGGGAAACAAGGATAAGATCCCTGTAAATAAAGAAAATATAGAAAATTTTGACACTGTAAATACTTTGAGTGATTCTGGAAGTGATCAAGATGACACTCCAATGTAACATTTTTTAGATTTCAAAGGAGTTGATTATTACTTACGCAAGAATCAAATGTATGATACTGTTAGGTTGTATAAAGAAGAGCTCTCACGCACCACATACTCCTTCATGATCAAGTTCCTCAAAGCACAGATTATGATGGGACAATCAATGGATATCGAGAATGAGAAATTGTATAGTAGGATAACTAAGAAGTTGGAAGATGTACAGAAAGTTGTTGATTCTTTTGCCACAAGCCATACCATGCTCCGAATGAATAAATTGGTTGACACAGTTGACAAGAAACTGTTAACCTTCTCCAATAATATCACAAACCTGAAGACTCTGCAACTTCAAATGACTGCTACTCTTGAACAACTTCTTCGAGCCACATCCCAATCCTTAAAATCCACTGATGATGCTGCCAACAAGGGGGAGAAATCATCTCAGGGGTAGAAATCATCAAAAGGAGAGAATAAGGGGGAAAAGCCAATATTAGGGGGTATGGCTGGACGACCATCAGGGTCAAGACCATCAAGGTCAGGGGATGTGGTTACTGCTGCCGATTCTGCACCTAAGGCTAAGGGTAAGGGCATATTGATTGAGGAATCAACAAAGAAGAATTCTCAAACTCAATCAGTGCCTAAACTACTTGGGGATGCTATGAAGATAGGACACTGGCCAATACCAGTTGAGACAACAATTGGTGGAGAAAAAGTGTTTGTCTATCCTCAGGACAAAAAACTAGTAGACGCTGATGCAGAATATGCAAAACAACTGCAAGAAGAGGATGAAAAGGCTGCAGAAAAGGAAAGGAAATTAGAAGAAGAAAAGAAGAAAAAGAGTACAAAGCCAAAGTCAACCAGGAAGCCTCAACCAAAAAGAACTCAGCCCCCAAGAGGTACATCAGGGGATAAACCAAAGACAAATCCAACATCCACTGATGCGACCACTTCCAAAACTTCAAAAGACAAGGATCAAGCTCCAACCTCCAAAACAGATAGACCTCACACATTCGTTGAACTCCTTATGTCTCAAAGGGAAAATAATCTGGCATATATGCATTCAATAAAAAACATATGTGTTAGGACAAATCAAGCAAGGGAGAAATGAATAGTGTTTCAAATGAAGGATGGGTCGGAGAACCAAGTGTCAGAAGAATGGTTCAAAAGGTTGGATGCTAATCAATTGGGAATGATTTCAAAATTAATTCCATGCTCATCCTTTCTAAACAGAGAATTGAAAGGGGTTCTTGAGAAACTGAGGTAAGACATCAACGGTGACAGAAATACACCCACTACATTAGATCAACCACTAAGACTATACTATCGAGATGCAAGTGGGGATGAGAAATTAATCAGAACAAAAGACGTTGATGGTCTTAGCCTGGAGGAGTCATTACATGTTCTTGAGCAAATTGCCAAACAAAGAAGTGAACATGTAATCAAATTCAGAGCTCTACTTTTAAAGAAGATAGAGAAGGAAATTGCAGAAACCAAAGCTGATGATAGGATTGTAGCAGTTGTAAAGGATCTTCCTCCTGCAAAAGGATTTAACGAATATCTCAGAATGATCACAAACCCAATGGGTGTAGAATTCAAAAACTCAAAAGAGGAAGCAGTTACCTTTCATTGGTCACAACATGCTACTGCTAAACATGAAGATATCAACAAAGTCCTTAAAGCTTTGGAGCCCAACACCAATGTCAATAATGTTAACTTTAGAAACCTTCTATGAAAGGAGATGGAATTGCTTATAGTGGGAGGTGAAGACAATAAAATCAGTGTGAGAACCCGAAAATTGTAAATTGGTTTTATAATTTGAGATAATATATTTTGTGGCAAATTTTATTTTATGTTATCTTATTCTTGCACGAAGTCTAATTCTTTTGGATATGAATGATAAATTCATATACTTTCAAAAAGAATTTAATAATAATGTGGTACTCATGATTATAAGGTTAAATCCTTGAGAAGGTATTAAAGGGGATTAGCAAATCCCATATAAGATTATTTGATCTACAAGGAGGAGAATGAAAGGATTATGTAGCTTTATAACTACGTGTATGATTTAGGTGGCAAGTTTGTGCATGAAGGACAGCAGCTGCTTATACGTACTTAGCTGCTAAGAGATCATGATGAGCAGCCGTACTTACCGTCCAAATCAACCAATTATCTTATTTCAAGCTTAATCGTAGCTTACTGCTTTTTAACTCTATAAATACCCCATCCGAAGTGATATTCTAACTCTTTACCAAATTTCTCTCCTAAGAGTTTCATCAAAATTGTTATCTCTGAAAACTTCCGAGATTTTCTACCGGAGAATTTTCTCAGAAAAGCTTTGATTCCACTTTGAGAACGAAGAGGTAAGAACTTAGTATTCTATTCAGTTTTCTTTCATGCATAACATTGAAGATTTATGCTAAGATTAATGCTTTTTGCATCATCATGGGACATCATAATCAGAGATGTTCATGTTAAGTCTTCCATTGTAGCAGAAGCAGGCTCTGCAGTTAATCTTGGATGAGATATTGTTGATCTCTGATGAGATATTGCTAGTCCCTGATGAGATAGTCGTAGTCTCCGATGTGATATTCTGATATTCCCCGATGGGTTATTTATTCCCCGATGGGTTATTTATTCCCCGATGGGTTATTTATTCCCCGATGGGTTATTTATTCCCCGATGGGTTATTTAATCCCTGATGGGTTAGTTAGTCCCCGATGACGTCAGGATTAATCCCCGATAGGCTAAAGTTTAGTCTCCGATGACGTCACCCTTAATCCCCGATAGAGTTAAAGTGACGTCATCAGTCCCTGACGAGTTTTTTAATCCCCGACGCGTTTAATCTCTGGCGCGTCCAGTACACGTATTAGTCCCTGATACTTTCCCGTAGTCTCTGATGGCTAAGGGGATTATTCCCCGATGCACAGTTTGTTATCAAAGCTACCAAACATTATTTTCTTAAGGTTATTTCACGATGTTATTATACTAGATTCAAGTCAGTAAAGTCTAAGGACATCTCATATCTATTTTCTTCCATAAATTATTATCAAGGTATTAAGATATTACTTGCGTAATTTACAGAATCTTTTCTCGCAAGTAAATTGACTTGAATTTTGTGCAAGGGACTGAGGCAAGTATATCTACACTCTTATATTTAATTTAAATTAAAGTAAGTATATCTTCATTATTATGCTTGATAATGCAAGTATATCCTTACTCTGACGGTTAATTCAGTTAAGCGCATGATCAATTGATTCGACATGCGTGCAAAATTACATCCTTTATATTTAAATTTCCTTGTGAAACAAAATGCTATGCTTAGCTTCCGCTAGCATGATAAATATAATGCATGGATATAAAGGAGCCTTGATGTATCTGATATTATTCAATCTTATATCTGTGCAAATGAATGAGAATGTTATGTCCCTTAATTGGGAAGTGCCACATAGTTGGCAAGAGGAAAGGAAAGGTGCTGATTTGTTCTTCACCTAACCTAGAGGAATTTTATGTGACTACGTACGTACACACCAGAGGGATCATGCGGGCACAGTTAGGCCAGCTGTATACCGTATGGTTAGCAGATCCAACGGGTATAGCCCCCGATGGATATTTTTACTCCAAAAAAGTTATGCTTGATACTAAGAAGGGTTATACAATTGATTATCATCAGTGACCCTAAAGAATTCTTAAGATTTCAAAGGCATTGATATTGTTCCATCAAGCCTCCCAACAGAATTGGATCTCCTTGAAACACTCGAATCTTTCTTTTCTCTAAATTGTCTATATACTTGCTGGGCGTACATCGCTCATTTTTGTTGAATTTTAATGTCTTGCAGGACAAGAAGTTAAGGCTGAACCCTCGGATAAGGGGAAGGCAAAAATGATTGATTACTAAAACTGGCTAGCCTTGTGATGCCAATAGGAAGGGAGGGAAGGAAGATGATCTGGGATAGGATATTTTGTATTACAAGATAGAAACAAGATAGCTTCCGCTGTAAATGTAATATTTTGGGTTATAATAATTCCTTATTACTGTTTCTTTCAGTAATTAATCTTTGAGTGGATGTATGGTTATCTTTTCCTTCTTATGACGAAGCCCTGATCCAGTGAGGGATTTTGGGGTCGTCACAATCAGGGTTCCTGAGCAAGACACAGAACAAATGAGACAAGGTCTTGGAAGTGACACTCAACCCATTGAGTCAAACAATCCATTGCCCTTCGTTTCTGCATCAAGTTAAGGTGATTCCTAAAGTCTGAGTCTTACAATTTTGTAATAGATAGGTTATACACTTGTACAAAACAATTCTTTGATTTTTTATTAGATTAGAAAAATGCACATTGCATTTCTGTACATATTATGATTATTCTTTTGGTTTTAACATCATCATCAGTGTCTTAGTTAGATTTATGATTATCAAATTGATATTCATAAATAGGGGGAGATTGTTGGATATAAAGTATGATGATAATAAGTGCAATTGTACATGTTATTGGTGTATTATAAACCTTAGTATATTTGCACATGTTTTGCATTCACTGATTGTTAAATTAGTCATCAGTGAATGAGTTACTTAACACTAGGAAAGTCATCAGGGCAAAGCTCAAAAGGACTTAGTAGTGTCCTTGGGATGTTTGTTGGTGCTTAGACAAATCGAGTATTTCGCACTTCAAACATTCCAAGCCAACCGACAGGATTCAATGATCAAAACACTTGGTACTTAAAGGCATCAGTCAACCCATCAGGGGATCCATCAGGGAAGGCCTAAACTACTAAGTCAAGTGATGACTTCATCAGGGGAAACCGTCAGGGGGAACCCATCAAGAGATGACTTCGAAACAAACAACCCATCAGGGGAGTTCGACCACAGCACAAGTGAATGGCATCAGTGAAGAACAAACAATGTAAATGCTAAATATTTTATCAGTGGAAGTCATCAGTGGATATAAGGTCAAGACTTCAGGGATGCAGCAACTTGATCAAGTCAATCAGGACATGATGTAAGGGGATCTATCAGGGGATCTAGAAGCCCTGATCAAGTCAACCTTTATCTGATTTCAGGGGATCCAGTAGCACTGATCAAGTCGACCATAAAAGGCTTGTCATCAGTGAGATGTTTTAACCATATCCATTAGTCATCAGAACGTTCACGAAGATTATTGAAGCTTGTCAAGGAAGCAAGAAATATAACTGGGAAGATATTTCTTGATATTTGGTGGTCCAATCACGTCACTCTCAAACATTAAATGCTCGAAGATCAGGGAATGAAAAGTAGCAACAAAAGTCGAAAGCAAACTGACACAAAGGACAAATAATAAAACTGTTGTGGCTAAAGTTAAAATTGCAGCACGCCTAGCACGTGGTTTCACCAACTGATCTTCCACTTGTATGAGAGAGAGTATATCACCAAATAAGCTATGTTACACAGATAACATAACAGGAAGCACACAAACATTAGAGAAGCTCTATAATATTTCTTGAGAGATTTCTATTTCAGAGAGAAGTTTTTGTAGCTAGTGAGTGTGAGAAGCTGTAAATTTATTTACAGATTTGTAGTTGTTTGATCACAATTGTGATTATACAGATTTTCAGAAAAACCCAAAGTTTTAATACAACTATTAAAACTTGAATATCTTGTGTTTTTACATTAAGGTTTTTCTTTTGTTTGTTCAAAGTTATTTTTCATGTTTTGTTTGAGAAAAAGAGCAAAAAGATTTTGGTGTTTGTATTCAACCCCCCCCCCCTTCTACAAACACTTTAGCCTATTAAGTTCTAACATTTTGTCTTTGCTCTACTTCAAGTTAGTAAGTCTTTAAGTTTCTATAGAGCCTATCCAATGTGAGAACCTCCAAATCATGAGCTTCCCTTACTACAGTCGTTTTTGGATCCCAGCTTAGTGGGAGAGCCCTTATGAATTTGGTATTGACATCTTCATTGTCATAGGACTTTCCAAGTATCTTTAGGTCATTGAGCAAAGTATTGAATCTGTCATAAACTAATGTTATCGATTCACCAGGCTTTGCTTGAAAGAATTCATATTGTTGTGTTAACAATGACCTTTTATTCTTTCTCACTTGGTTTGTCCCTTCACATAGGACTTTGATGGTGTCCCAGATTTGCTTCGATGTTGTGCAGTTGATGATGCTTGTGAACATATTTTTATCCAAACCATTGTATATTATGTTCATTACTTTAGCATTCTTTAACACTTGTAACTTGTCTTCATTAGTATAATCACTTTCTGGAGCAAGTTCAAAGTGTTCAAGAATAATTGTTCCTTCCACAGTTTTTGAAGGAACAAATTTCCTTGGTTGATAAGGACCCTTCTCAATCCTATCAATATATTCGGGATCAGTTGCCCTCAAGTGCATATACATCTTTTGTTTCCAGATTGGATATTCTTCTCTTTTTAAAACTGAAATCCTGGTGCCACCATCACGACTTCCTGCATAAATCATTATGCTAGAGATATATCCTTCATCATTGGCCATCTCTGGATTTTGTTGATACAAATATATCAATCAAATAGCTATGATACCAATTGTTGTCCTAGTGAAATAGCCTAGAACTTGTAGAAAGGGGGTTGAATACAAGTTCTTGAAATCTTTTTACAATTTCTTGTTCTTCTAGGTATTATATCTTGCAAAAAATAAAGAACAAGAACAAGAATAAATTTATAAACAATTGCTTTTATTGATTAACAATTGATTACAAATTCTAACAATCACAAATCGATTGTCGGCTTCAATTTCTATACTGTTTATATACAAATCTATACAATCATACAGCTTCTATTACAACTCTGTAAAATTAATTACAGCTTCCAAATCTGACTCGAAATTCAGCTTCTAATCATATTCAATACATATTTTCTATACATAATTGGAATAGGTTCTCTTTAACTTTTTCATCTCTCTCTTTTCTAGTTGATTTTCTAACTAGCTTCATTTTTTTCTTCAAAGTCCATGTTGAAGATAAATTCTAATTCGATTCGAACTCTGTACTACATCAGAGAGTAATTAAAATTTTAGTCTCTGATCACTTCAACTTTAGTCTCTGATCAAGTCTTCTTTAGTCCTTAATCACTTATGTTTAGTCTCCGACAACATAAGCTTAGTCTCCGATGGATTAAGCTCAGTCTCTGATGACTTAAGCTTAGTCTCTGATGCCTTAGACTTAGTCTCTGATGGGTTAAAATTTAGTCTCCAACAAGCTTTTGCCTTAGTCTCTGATAGGCATTTCTTAGTCTCTAATAAGACTAAACATAATTTCTGACTTGTTGAAATCTCTGATGCAGTTCTAGTAGTCTCTTATAATATAAAATCAAATTACTCTCATATTAAAAATGAATTACAATACATCATAGAGTAAACTACTAGCTACAAAAATTTCAATGCTACAAACTAGCACTAACTGTACATAAACTAGCACTAACTGTACAATCATCATCAAATGTTATAAAACCTAATAACTGATAATGACATGAAGGAATTCATGGCCTTCATGATAAAGCAGTTCAAAAAATTTAGAGCTAGCAGGAAAAAAAGAAGATCATCAAGGAAGCCTAACCCAAAACGAGAAGGTCAAACTGTGACCTTTGACAAAAAGAAGATAAAATGCTATAATTGTGATGAGTTAGGGCATTTTGCCAATTTGTGCAAGAAGCCTAGATCTACAGAGAGGTCTAAGGATGAAAAGAACAGGAAATCAGGGAATGATCTTGCTGACAAGAAGTTCAAATCAAAGAGCAAGGCCTTGATTACTGAAGACAAATATTGGATTGACAGTGATTCTGAGGAATAAATTGTCAACTTTGCTTTGATGGCTCGAACTGATGAGCCAAGTGATTCTACAAAGGTATGTGATGCAACTAAGAATTTTAATGTGTTTAATCTAATTGATACATCTAGTATTGAAAGCATACAAAAAGATATGTCTGATTTGTATGTTAGTTTTAGATCACTGACCATTGAATATGCCATAGTTAAGGAATCACATGACCAACTCTTGAATAGAAATAAATTTCTTGAAGAGAGACAAATACAATTTGATACTATTAAGTCAGAATTGACCCTTGTACATGTCTCGGTACTCATAGTCTGTAATCTAAGACAACCTCGAATGAATTAATGGACGATCAATTAACGTAGACTGTATCGAGGAAGGGAAGTTAACCTCAGTAAGTTATAAAAGGGACACGTGTCCGACCCTAAAAGACTACTTTAAGTCCAAGATGACCACATTTAGACTAATGCATGCACCTTAGGTACATCATGAGCATGATAGGCACTCAGATGATGACAAAGTTTAATCAAGGCAGTCATATTGCATCTGACAGAGGTATTTCCACTGAAGGATAGAGTTAATCGTCAGTAGAAGCACTTTATTTTAGTTGAAAAATGAGGCAAGTATATACTCACTCATAATTTATTCTTTAATGTGCATTATCTTTTGTTTTGATATGTGTACAATGTTATGACTCAGATGTTTCAATCATTTCAATTGTTTTTTTTTTGAATGATATGCTATGCATTAATTCTCGCTAACATAAAATGAATGGATGTGCATTGATATAATTGAGCCCTGATTTATTAGTTATTCTTTAATGTTATATATGTGCAGACATGTCCCTTACTGGGTCAGGCCACATGGTTGGCTAAATGAAAGAAAATGTGCTGATGTGTTCGGTCACCTAACCTAAAAGATTTATAGTGACTACGTACGTTCACAGACTGATGGACCATGATGTTATAGCTCGACCAGCTGTACACGATATGGTTAGTAGATCCGACGGATCTAGTCCCCGCTGAATATTGTCTGAGAAAGATGTACACAAGTCGAGACCTGTATTTCTTCAAGGAAGGTCGCACATCATTTATCATCAGTGATCCTCGGACTTTCTTTGAAGATTCTGAGGCGTCAAATTGTTTCGCCCAACGTCACAAATAGAACTAAACCTTTAATAACACTTACGAACTACCCCTTGTGTTTATATATTTGCTGAGCACAAATCGCTCATTCTTGTTGAGTTTAATGTTTTAAATGGTATGATACAAAGGTTGAACCCTTGGATAAAGGGAAGACAAAAATGATTGGATAACATCGATCTTGTGGGTAGCCATTAATAGAGGAAAGATTTTAGAGAATTTACACCATTTTGGATTGTAATTTAAAGACAACACAACTTTCACTGAAATTTCAATATTTTGTGTTTGTAATAACTCACTACTAATGCTCTAACTTCGATTATGTTATGAATTGATGAAATGTTATCTATTTCCCCATTATTAACAGTGCCTTCATCCATTATAGGATTTTGGGGCCGTCACACAAATTCACTAAATAATATAACCTCCATCCCAAAAAATATGGCTGAAGTACAATTTGAACAAAATTTAAAAAGTTCAGTTTTTAGAAGTAGAATTTTCATTATACCCTTCAGGTTTTTAAATGTAGAAGTTATACTTATTATATTTTAAAGAAGAGAGTTAGTTTACTTTAAAGGGTGAATAATCATTATGTAACTTTTTGATTTACTTAAATCATCTTTTCTGTGACAAAATTTTAATGTACATGAGTCATCCTTCATAGGACAGAGAAAATATATCGTATTATTATAAATAATAATTTTGGATTATAAATTTGTCACCTAGTGCGGCTCTTTCTCTAATACGACATCTAATTTTTCTCACTATATTTTTGGCCCACACTTTTTCAATATCATCTTCTTATTTTCTTTATTATCAATTTATCAATCTCTTTCTAGTATTTCACCTCCAACTCAACAGCATCCCAAATAAAAATCTTATTTGACTCCTCTTGGTAGGAGGAGCAATCTTATTTGCTTGCAGTCTTTTTGCTACATATATTAGAGATTCTTTTGATTGAATAGTTCTAACTACGACCTCGACGGTCCCGTAAAAATTGTGGAAATTAGGTGGAGCAACGACTGTTTTTCAAAAATGTCCCATAAAAATTGTAACACTTTCTTAATAGAAAAACAACAATCTTAATTTGAAGTGAAATGGTGACAGCGGCGGAGCCTAGAAATTCTTAATAAACAACAAAATTGGCAGGTTAATCTCAATGCATTGACACCTCTAATTTTATATTGTAAATGCATCTAATGTATGGCTGCGTTAAAAATTTGTAAGAAGTTTTTTAGGAAGATACTCTCCAGTGGCATGGTCTTTTGAAGTTCTGAGATATAAAAGTTAGTGCGTTGCTCATTTCCATAGTCTTTTTAAAGTTGATCCCTAGAGAGCTTGAGGAAATTAAACCATTATTAGCAGAAGGATGGTTACCATGGAAGAATCCAACAACTTTGCAAAATGGAACTCCTATCATATTCGAATTACTACTGAAATTAACTTTTTGGATTTCTTTTTGCACAAAATTTTTAAACTTCTTATTAGAAGCATGTTTGCATTCCACAAGTTCTTGTAGCCCTTACTTGTACATCTGTGGAGGTAACTACCTTGGATTATGTGAATATAGTTTATCCACTCAGAATATTGATTGAAGAATCATATCTGGTCATAACATTTGTAGTTCATAGCAGCCAGTGTTTGAGTACGTTTTATCTACTTGGAGTATCAGTTTAAGAATCATATCTGATCATAAAATAGTTCCTAGGGATTCGTTTTTTATCTGTTTTTTCAATATATTGTCTTTGCTTACTGGAGTAAACAACAAAAAGCTTCCTCTTTGCTTTTATTTAGTTATTTATTTATATTTTCTATAATTTATGGTTTCTAAAATTTTGTTTTATTTTTTATAGGAATCTTTAGAAGGCAAAAAGATGCAAGAATTTCGAAAAAGTCTCCCTTCGTATAAGGAGAAAGGTTTACTGCTCAACATGATTTCACAAAACCAGGTATCTCATTTTCGTACCTTTTATAATGCCTGTGTTGTTCATAAATGTTTGTTGAAATTGTTTTAAGTCTAGTATGAGCTAGCAATCTTACTTGGCACTTGGACAAGTCTTTAGCCACTTCCTATATACAGAGGGTGTCACAAAAAGAACATAGTGTGTTACACCTTACGGTAAATAGTTCTAATGGGGCATAGGTTCTTGCTGATTGAATTTCAAAGTTTTCCCTATTCGGTTGTTATTCATTTTTAAGATCAAGTTCTTTGTACCTCTAATGAACTGCCTTGGGTTCATACATGTGATATGTAGTCAAATGCCACCGGAAACCTAAGGCATATGGGCAAGGATGGAATATAGTCAGTTGGGCCTATGTACCCAAAGTAGTTCCACGACACTCCTCGGAGTCTCAAGATTTTAAGCTGAAATGAAGTATCTAGTACCTATATCCTTGTCAGAATGTTTTAACACAGATTACCCGACAGCAAAGAGAAGACTCTATACAGATTGTTTAAGAGTATCTGAATTTGTCATCCTCATTGTGTCCATTATATATCTTAAGAGTAATTATTGATATACTACATGAAGACAGTTGCTGTTTAAGTTGGATATTGAAGCAAAAGTTCATTTAGCCATCATGATTACATAAGCCCTTAAGAAATTGAGGTTTAAAAAAAATGGTTTGTATCTCCAATATTTTTTATCTGTTGAGAATTTGACTTGTGAATGTAGGGAAGCTAAATTTAGAAACTGAAGTAAAATGTGAATCCATAAGTGAAACAATGAAAAAGCAGCAGCAAAGCATTAATGCACAATGTAGGATGGTTTACATCTTATACAAGGTTGGTGGTAAGTAAAAAGATTTGATACACTTTCGAAATTGTGAATTAAGAAACTATAGAAGCCACTGGCATAATAAAAATTTCTGGAAGTAGTTGGCTTTATAAGTATGTAGGATACTGTGTCATCTATGTGTTAAGATGTCAATTGAGAGATCACGTAATCTTTTAATTAGGTTGACACTAGACAGCTGATGAAAATAGAGGATATTTACCATTTGTCAAAGCTCAAGAGTAATCTCATTGATGATCAAGGATTATGTGAGAGAAATTCGCAAATTATGGGTAGGAAAATGTTTTAATAGCTTATCTTTCCAGGTACCGGAGAAAGAGGATCTTTTAGAATTTCATGGTATTTGTTCAGGGAATTTATTCTTTTTTTGCAGTAACTAAGTTTTGAAAGGTCTTACACTTCTTTTCTCTATGGCAAATTCATTTTGATTGTGGAAGTACTTGGAGACTCGGTAATATCTGTCATTATTGACTTATATGTTGGACAATTCTTATAACTTTTTAAAATCTATGGAGTATTACTTTTGGAAAGTTCATTTCGCACTTGCAGAAACTAAGGAGTTGATATAGATATTAGACTTTTAGAATTGATAAGAAAATGTTATTTGTCAGAGAAAACGATAGAGAATTTATTATGAACTACATATTTTTAGTACTAGAACTTGAAAATTTAATGTTTTTAGTGACCCATCAAAAGTTGAAAATTTAATGTTTTTAGTGACCCATCAAAAGTGCTCAAACTTTAGAACCAGTTAGTAGGGCCAAAACTAGGTGGTAGAGAGCTGATTCTGCCTAGGCAGACACGTAAATGGATATCTGGAGCACTACACAGTGGTGGACCACAGAGAGTCGGTTAAACATCCATCCCTTGAGTCCTTGACGATCATATTGGGGATGATGCACCTTACGGATCTTGAAATTTTGTTTCATCCAAGAATTCCTAGAAGTGCAAACAGTCAATATGTAAGTTTTGTAACTCTAGAACACCTTGGCATCTTAAAAGTGAATTTAACTTGAATTGTAGGTTTGGTGACCTGCGTTGCTGTGAACATGTTGGTTATAACAGATATTATATATATAAGATAATGAGGCTTAATACAGAAAACATTGAATTATATTATTCCATTAGTTGCTGTGAATTTATACAGCAATATTGTAACTGAAATGCAGCATAATTAGGAAAGTAATCTGAAAATTCAAATGTCTTTTATCTAATAATTTGAATATAACTAAACTCTAAACTCTAGGATTGTTATTAAAACTCCACAAGATCAGGTCTTGTTAGGCTTTTCTTTGACTTCTTCAACACTAAATTAGCAGCTCTTGATTCATTTTCTAACATCCTCCTTGGATTCAGAGCTGCAGACTCCAAGTCTCTGCCTGAGGTATTCATACCTCACTTTTGGAAGTGGTTTAGTGAATATATCAGCATACTGATTTTCAGTCTTACAGTGAATGAGCTGAATATCACCTTCCCGTTGAATTTCCCTCAAATAATAAAATTTTAACTTGAAGTGTTTTGTTTTATCATGAAGCACAGGGTTACTTGCAATTGAAATTGCAGCTTGGTTGTCTACATAGAGTTGTGTACTTTCCTTCTGCTCCATGCCCATATCTGCTAACAACTTTCTTAACCACAAAGCTTGATTTACAGCAGCTGCAGCAGCCACGTATTCGGCTTCAGCCGTGGATTGTGCTATAACTTCTTGTTTTTTAGAACTCCATGAGAATACAGCTGAGCCAAAGCTAAAGCAATAACTTGAGGTACTTCTCATGTCATCTTCGCATCCAGCCCAATCACTATCACAATAACCGTGAAGACCAAAATTCTGACTTTGTTTGAAACTAAGTCCATAGTCGATTGTGCCCTTGACATATCTTACAATCCTTTTTGCTGCCTGTAAATGAATTTCGCTAGCACAATGCATATATCTTGAGAGGATACTTACAGCATTCATGATATCTGGCCTAGTTGTGGTCAGATACATCAAGCATCCAATTAGGCTTCTGTACAGCCTTTCATCAACTTTTTCAGCACCATCATTCTTGCAAAATTTCTCTTTTTGATTCATCGGGGTTGCAGTAGCCTTGCACTCATCCATATTAAACTTCTTAAGAATCTCTTTAGCATATTTCTTTTGACATAGGAAAATCTGATTTGGCCTTTGTTGCACTTCCATGCCAAGAAAAAATGTCATTTTTCCGAGATCTGTCATTTCAAAGACATCTTTCATTTCCAATTTGAAATTGTCAATCTCATCTATGTTGCTACCTGTCACAAGTAAATCATCAACATATAATGATACTACAAGAACTTCATTACCAACCTTCTTGACATACAATGTAAATTCACTTAGACTTTTAGTAAAGCCTAAACTCAATAAGTGAGCATCAATCTTGCTGTACCATGCTCTTGGTGCTTGCCTCAATCCATATAAAGCCTTTTTTAGAAGATATACTTTCTTCTCCTGTCCTTGAATGACAAAACCTTCAGGTTGTTCCACAAAGATTTCTTCATCTAATGTTCCATTCAAAAACGCTGACTTGACATCCATTTGGTGTATCATCCACCCCTTTTCTGTAGCAAGAGCCAGCAACATTCTAATGGTATCCATCCTTGCAACCGGAGCGAAAGTTTCAGAAAAATCCACTCCAAATGTTTGAGCATAACCTTTGACAACTAACCTTGCCTTGTACTTGTTTATAGAACCATCTGGATTGAACTTGGTTTTATAAGCCCACTTTACTCCTATTGCTTTCTTATGTGCAAGCCTGTCCACAAGCTCCCAAGTATGATTCTTTTCAATCATGTTTAACTCCTCTTCCATCGCCATTATCCATGGCTGATTTGATGATGCTTCTTTATAATTTCCAAGCTTTATTATAGCAACATTACACCTTTGATAGATGTCGGAAACTGACCTCGTACCTCGTACAGGTTCATCATCAATATTTTCATTTTCTTCTTGGAACTCGAGCCTATTATCATATTTCCAATCCCAACTTTCTGACTCAAAAAATTGAATGTCTCTGTTTACAATAACTTTGTTGACTGTGGGAAGGTAAATTCTGTAGGCTTTTGAGACTGAGCTATAACCTACAAAGATCCCTACTTCTGCCTTTTTATCCAGCTTATCTCTCTTTTCCTGAGGAATATAAGAGAAACAAAGACAACCAAACGTTTTCAAATTTAGGATTTTAGGTTTATACCCATACCATGCTTCGAATGGAGTTTTATTTAAGATCTTTGTTGGCAATCTGTTCAGTAAAAAACTGCTGTGTTTGCAGCTTCAGCCCAGAATTCTTTTAGTAAATTTTTGTCATGCAACAAACACCTTGTCATTTCCATAATTGTTCTATTTTTCCTTTCTACAACTCTATTTTGCTGAGGAGTGTAGGGGGGCTGTTAGCTGGTGCTCAATGCCTGCATCTTCACAAAAATTTTTGAAATTGTTTGAGGTATACTCTGTTCCATTGTCAGACATGATCACCTGCATTTTACATTCACTTTGTGTTTCTGCCCAAGCCTTGAATTTCCAAAAGATCTCAGCAACCTCAGATTTAAATTTCATAAAATAAATCCAACACATTCTTGTGTAATCATCAATGAAAGCAATGTAATACTTACTTTCATTTAGTGAAGGTGTTCTCTGGGGTCCTCCAACGTCAGTGTGAACAAGTTGTAGCTTTCTAATTGCTCTCCAACAACTTTTTTTTGGGAAGGGCAGCCTGGTTTGTTTCCCATAATTACAGGCAACACATAATGGAAATTCATCCTCCAGTTCTGGCAATCCTTCCACCAAGTTGTTTTTCTTCATAAAGATTAAGGCACCATAATGAAAATGCCCCAATCTTTTGTGCCATAACACTGCATTGCTCTCTTGCTTGTGCAGTGCAGCCTGTTCATCTTCAAGTAAGTTCAATGCAAAACTTTTACTTTTCATTCTGACCTTGAACAAGTCTTTATCCTCCGCATCTTTAATTGTGCAACTTTTGTCTGCAAACAGCACCTTATAGCCTTTTTCCAACAACTGCCCAACACTTAAGAGATTTTGATCAATATCAGGAACATATAAAAACATCTGGGATTAGTTTTAAACCTGAAAGTCCTTCAATTGCTATTGTCCCCTTTCCATTTGCTTGAATGAATTCTCCATTCCCAATTTTAACTTTGGGCGTTGTTGACTTGTCAAGTTTGTTGAAGAGCTCAAGATCATAAGTCATGTGGTTGGTACAACCACTATCTATGAGCCAACTTTCTGCAGAGCTATTGTTTGCCAGCCGTGAAGCCACAAACAATTGTTCTTCTTGTGCTTGTACAACCACAGCCTTTGCCTCCCCTTGCTGTTGTTGATTTTTACATACCTACTTCTCCATATGGCCAACTTGTCCACACTTGTTGCATTTCACATCTGGTCTCCACCAACATTTATTTGGTGTATGATTATTTTTTTTGCAATGAGGGCAAGGCGAATATGTTTGAAAGTTGGTGCTGCTTTTGTTGTTATAGTTGCTTGAACTTGATCCAAGCTGCTTATAATTAGACTTCTTTTTTTTTTAATTTTCGTTCATTATTGTTGCTTTGTGATTTAGCTTGAAAAGCCCCATCCACAGATATTTCTACCCTCATGAGCCTCCTTTGTTCTTGTGCCTGTAATGCATTTAAAAGTTCTGCCAAGTTGACACTTGACAAATCTTTAGTATTCTCTAGTGCAGCAATGGTAGCCTCAAATTTTTCAGGAATTGTAACAAGAATTTTTTGCACAATTCTTGAATCAAGAAAATCAGTACCAAGAAGTCTTACCTTGTTGACTATGCTCTGAAGTCTATCAGAATAATCTTTGATGGTCTCCGAATCTTTCATTCTTTGTATCTCGAACTCTCTGATTAGATTCAATGCTCGCATCCCTTTAACTCTTTCATTACCTTCATACTCCTTTTTCAAAAAATCCCAGATTTCTTTTGCTGTCTTTAACGTCATGATCCTGGTGAAGATTGCAGCAGAAACAGCCATGAATAGGCTGGATTTTGCCTTTGATTTCCTTTGTTTCCTCTCTTTATAATTTCTGATGTGCGCTGCCGTTGGATTTTCAGGCAAAGGAGTAATTTCATACACCTCTCCCACTGCTTCCCAGAGGTCGTTTGCATTAAGAAATGCTTCCATCTTGACAGCCCACATATGATAATTTAAGCCATCAAACAGTGGAGGTGTCATAACATTTATTGATGCTTCTGAACTCATGTTATATCATAGACAAGGTGTTATAATTTCTTTTATAGCTCTGATACCAATCTGTTGGTTATAACAGATATTATATATATAAGATAATGAGGCTTAATAGAGAAAACATTGAATTATATTACTCCATTAGTTGCTGTGAATTTATACAGCAATATTGTAACTGAAATGCAGCATAATTAGGAAAGTAATCTGAAAATTCAAATGACTCTTATCTAATAATTTGAATATAACTAAACTCTAAACTCTAGGATTGTTATTAAAACTCCACAAGATCAGGTCTTGTTAGGCTTTTCTTTGACTTCTTCAACACTAAATTAGCAGCTCTTGATTCATTTTCTAATAGAACATTAGGAAGTAGTCAATTTGAGTTAACATGAATATTGCCTGTAATGAGGGTTTTCTTTAATTCTTATTGTTATTAGAGTTTATTTTATTTTTAATTAAATGCAAATAACCAAGATATGTTCTAATACTTCCCATAATTTAGGTCATTGTTGTGTCTGGTGAAACTGGCTGCGGTAAAACCACACAACTTCCTCAGTATATTTTAGAGTCGGAAGTTGAAGCTGCTCGTGGTGCTGCTTGCAGTATCATTTGTATTCAGCCTAGGCGGATATCTGCAATGTCAGTTGCTGAAAGAGTTGCTGCAGAGCGAGGGGAGAAACTGGGGGAATGTGTAAGTTTCTGTCTTCACATTTTATATCACAAGCTTGCATGGGTAACTCATGAAATAATATTAACTAAAATAGATTTTCAATTAATTTTTGGAAATAGTATTTCGTAATTGTAAATGTTTAGTCCTATTCTTAAAGAAGTAACTAATAACAAAACTCTATCATTAGATAATATATTTATGGGCTAATTGCAAATCTGACCCCTGAAATTTTCTCTTATTCACATCATCTGCCCTAAACTAAAATAGTGAGGGAATCAACCTTTAAGTCACATAATTTATCAACAGACACCCTACCATTGCAAAAATAGTAAAAATTCGTTGCAAACACTATTGCAATAGTTCAATATCTTCGTTACAAAATGTCTTCTAGTATGATTGCTTTCTAAAATTGGGGACTAATATCTCACTTTTCTCACTTTTCTTGCTTTAGGGTAGGATGATTTGTATGAGAGTATCAACCTTTTCGTCACTTTTTCTGCTATCTCTTTATTTATTCATGTACTATAGATATATTTACGTGATTCTATTAGTGTTTAATTACTGAATTTTAAATATCTATCAACTAGCTTCAAATTGAAATCTTACAAATTACTTGTACACAAGATTCGTTTACAGTAAATATTATAGAATTATATAACATATATACATGTATACGTACAGACACATACCACACACACATATACATACATATACTTATTTATGCATTTACTTCTGTATATATAAGAGGAGCACTGTTATGGATAGAGATATGGATAAGCAAAATACAAGCAATTTAGTTAGCATCCACTACAATTTGGAGTGGATGTATATGTGCATCTGCTACAAACACATCCCACTATCCTAAAATTACTATCAGCCACAAATTGTAATGAACAGTGATTTGGGTTTTCCCAATTTCTTATGTTCGCTATAGATTGTAGCATACATTTAATGAGAGTATGCTTTGTTAGCTGTCCGCTTTTCACTTGGACGGTCACATATAAAACAAAGGGACTTGATATCTCCACAAGCTTTTCTTGTATCTCCATATTGGGTTCCATAACTATTTTCTCATTATTACATATTTTTGAGTTAATGTGCAGTGTTCTTATTTAGCTGGTTGATCTTCACTTGGAAGGTCACAATTAAAAGAAAGAAAGTTGATATCTCATAAATTTTTTTAATATTTGTTGGGTCCCATATTTGTTTGATATTAATGGGTATCATAGAAGTATTTTATGCATACAATGTGGGTTTCAAATCTGAAGATATGAAAAGTTCTGTGGAAATAGTGCTTCGCAAAACTAATCCTCTATTTTGGGCTTTTTATTGACCATTCGTGAATTCTATCAATAATAATTAACCAAAATAGGAAATAGGTGCTTAACCAAAACGTCAAAATTGGGAATGCCGAACTAAAAGACCAAAAACATGTTTTTGCTTTTAAATAAATATATAATAGATAGGTGGGTTTGGTAAGAACTTATTTAACAGTTTCTTTTACAATTATATAAATTTTCTTTTTTTCCCCTTGTATTTCTTTTCGATTTTGTTCGTTTTTTAAAGGTTGGCTACAAAGTTCGGCTTGAGGGTATGAGAGGAAGGGATACTCGCCTTCTGTTTTGCACTACTGGCAGATTGCTGGTTGACAGAATGTTGAAAGGTGTAACTCATGTAATTATTGATGAGATTCATGAACGTGGAATGAATGAAGGTACCTGTGTACACACTCTACACACTCTACTTCTCTCTCTGTATCTTGATTACAATTTCCTTACCATTGTTTCATTGTTTCTGCATTTCGTGCCAGATTTTCTTCTCATTGTCCTTAAGGATCTCCTCCCACGTTGACCAGAATTGAAGTTAATTTTGATGAGTGCAACTTTAAATGCAGAGCTTTTCTCCTCATACTTTGGTGGGGCACCAATGATCCATATTCCAGTAAGTTTAAGGGCCAAGTACTGTATCATTTTTTAGATTGTCACTTGTGGCAACTACATGTATTTAAATTTTATTTTTTTTTTGGCACCATCGGTTTGTTTGAATGAACATTCCTTATTACACCTCCTTCCTAAACATTTGTTCTGTTTCGTATTCATATGCTGCACCATATACAGAAGTCTCTGTTTATTGTTGCTTCCTCATTTATAGGGTACTCTTCTATGATCGGAGGTTACTCATAATCCTGTTCTTGTTTATCTAGGCAGCCTTATGACGATGAATTTCAGAACCTCGTTGAGTTTTGTTTATCTGTCTCTTTCTCTTAGTTTAATCATGCTTAGGATATCTTAATATCTCTGTAAGCTGGCACTTTCACTCGTTATCTTTCTTAATTACATTCATTCTCCTTTGGCCTTTGATTAATTCTTGTGGGCTCCCTTTTTCTTGGAACGTGGAATGTCTAAGAAATTCTTTCCATTGTCATTATTTCTTAAAGGAGATACTGAAAGATATCACATTATTTTCGTAAGCAAGCTGGGAAACCTTTCTTGAGTTAACATTAGTTCATCCTTATTTTTCCACCGCTGAAGTTTGTTGTTGCTAAATGGAGAAACACCATAGTTTGGTTGCAAGAAGTCCTTGAAGTTCTTGAGTTATGTAGAATACCTTCTAGGTAACAAAAGAACTCAACACTTGATTTAGTTTGTCCTAACATATGTTTCCATGTACATCATTGGAAGAGGGAACAGAAATAATCCGACCTCATCATTGGAATCACTGTTAGTTGTTAATCTTACACATTTTTATGTAACATATACTAAGAGTAATATATAAGGCTGTATGTTCAAAACTTGATGTGCTGTTGTCTTATCTCACTCTTTATCCTCATCTGAACAATGCAAACTGCTTTTAAATTTTTTGCTTGGAGTGAGGTGCCCTAACTTGAGGGTTTACTTCCTTTGGAGTTTCTTGCAATCCTTTCGCATTCTTGCTTCTAGCAAATCAAAAGTAGCCGTCGTACTGTGGATAGAATAAAGGAAAAGATGAATCCGCTATACGATTGATTTTGCTTCTTTGTTTAGACTTTGTTCTTTTTGTGGAAATGACCTACCTTATGCGATGCATTTAAATTGAATGTCTTTAGAATATTTATCTCTTCAATCATGTGTTAAAACACATAATTTTATATGTTTGGATAATTGTCTTTGAATGTGGGGCTTGGGTTGTCTAATCATCAGGGTTTTACATATCTGGCTCGAAGTCATTTCTTGGAGAATATCTTGGAAAGAACTGGGTATCGGCTTACCACATATAATCAAATCGATAATTATGGCCAAGAAAAGATGTGGAAAATGCAGAAACAAGCTCTCAGAAAGAGGAAGAGCCAAATTGCTTCAGCTGTGGAGGTATTACAGTTTAAGAGAGATGAATCCTACTTTTTATATTGGTTCACCTTCAGTTTATGTTATGAAACAGGATTCAGTTGAAGCTGCCGATTTTAGGGAGTATAGTCTACGCACTCAGGAGTCACTTTCCTGTTGGAATCCTGATTCCATTGGCTTTAACCTCATTGAGCATGTACTTTGCCATATATGTAGAAATGAAAGGCCTGGAGCAGTATTGGTATTTATGACTGGTTGGGATGACATAAATTCTTTAAAGGGTCAGCTTGAAGCTCATCCACTCTTGGGGGATCCAAGCAAAGTTTTATTGCTTGGATGCCATGGCTCAATGGACAGGGCAGAACAGGTATCATTCTTGATAACATCATTATCACTACTTTTATTAATGTGGATAATATCATATTACTTTATTTTTTCTATGAGTATCAGCTATTTAAATGATGATTGAGTTCCTAAGTTATTAGAATTCCTTTACGTGGGCGTGCAGTTATAGGTATTTTTAACTTAAGTAACTAAATGGTTTGACCTTTGTGTAAAAGATACAGTAGTCCGTAATACTTGTTAATTTGACACACATAATTGGTGACATTTTCTGAATGTTCAACTATCACTTTAGCATTCTCTTATTTTCAGATCAGATTATTTCATCTGAAATTTGCCGTCATAAATTTGTTATTCACTCATCGTGTCAGGAACGAACCCTTTTTTTATTTTGGGGGTGGGGTTAGGGTTGGGGGGTTGTGGTGGTAATGTCCAGACACGTTTATCTACTAACATACTAACAGACAGGTATCCATTCACCAGCTAATGAAGCATTATTTCTCAAGTAAACTTAACAATAATTGTTAATTTAAGTTCTTGGTCATTTACTTATTAATTTTCTAGAGGTATTGTAGTCTTTTATTTCCTTATGTCATGCTTTTTCCAAGAGTTCTGGTGAATGATAAGCTCATGGGGGTTGTTGGTTAGAATTTGGCTTATAATCTCTCCATCTCAAAAAGGATGGTTTTAGTACAATTCGCACACATTTTAAGAAAACCATTTAATAGAACTAAAGTTACTAGTTTTATCCTTTATAGTGTGTCCATTTAATAATTTCAAATACTATAATTGTACTTTTTGTTCTTCCCAAGTATGTCCATTTCTAAGGTTAAAGTAGTCAATATATAATTTATCAATGTACTTAAGCCATCCTTTTTGGGATAATTTTTTTTCTTTTGTACTTAGCCATCCTTTTTGGGGCGGAGGGAGCATGAATTTAGACTCTATAATCATGATACAAGTATTGTAAAGAGTTGAGACATGGTCTCTTTCTAGTTTTCTTTCTCTTCAAGTTAATGGAAACTGCATTGAATTCCCCTCATTTGATCTCTGTTTTTGCTTGCTTACTTTGATTCTCTTTTTCCCTGTAAAATTGATTTCTTAATGTTAATCGCCATCAAAGACCAAGCTAAGCCCACATGCAAAACTTTTCATGAGCTATGTAAAATGTAAGCAGAAGACATTTGGTGTTTACCGTATGTTATTATAATCAACTTATTTTAAAAACAGTAACCAAATGTTAAAGTTCCTTATCATTTTCCTCTAAAACTCTTACTGTAGGGACCTGGTTGTAGTTCTCAAATTATCATTGCTGGGTGAATCACCATCTTATTGCGAGGTTGTCCCAATTTTGTTTCCCTTCACAAGGCCACAAGGGTGTGCTAAGTAGCAAAGTTCTTGTTTAAAACCACCTTGTGTTGAGGTATAGGTTGTCTGCTTTGGTATCCTGCCTGGCACCTTCTGCAGCTTCTTCCCTTTGAATCTTGCTTTCAAATAGGTAAAGTCACAGATTTACATAAAAACACAAGCATTTCTTAAAAAGCTGTCGGGGAAGAGCTCTTACATATTTCTTTCCAAGTTTTGCCAGCCCCTGTTGCTTGGGACAACAAAAAGAACGAACTAGACAAATATTAATTCTGAAAAACTCGGTGATTTGTTCTTTATTTTCTCAAAATGGAATTTTGTCGGTATATGGAAGTTTATCTGTTCAGTTGCTGAGTTACTTCAGATGGTTGATACTTGTTAGTAGTTATGTAGTGGTGCATGTTAGGAATGTTTGGCAGATGATAAGGAAGGAT
Source organism: Centella asiatica (assembly GCA_014636745.2). NCBI lineage: Eukaryota > Viridiplantae > Streptophyta > Magnoliopsida > Apiales > Apiaceae > Centella > Centella asiatica. The sequence continues at coordinate 23,387,302 of CM025787.1, forward strand.
ATTTTAAGTTATTTAATCTTCTTGTTCTTTGTAAATAAAATGAGATAGTTTTGTTTTGTGCTTAGTTCTTGCTAAAATGGATATATTTTTGAAACTGAGCATAATTTGAAGTACCTTATTCCATTTGGAAGCTATCGTTTTTTCACTTCTTTTGTTTAATCGTGTTCATTTCCATAAATCCAGAGGTTGATTTTTAATAAACCTGAAGAAGGAATCAGGAAGATAGTTCTAGCCATAAACATGGCTGAGACAAGTATCACCATTAATGATGTGGTTTTTGTGGTAGACTGTGGAAAGGCAAAGGAAACATCCTATGATGCACTCAACAACACTCCATGCTTGCTGCCTTCCTGGATTTCTAAGGCTTCTGCTCGTCAAGTAAGCCTAAGCCTATCCTGACTCTCATTTAATATTTTGAATGACTTATATGATGACATTATGTGGGACGTCCCTGTTCAATAACATTGTTTAGGTTTAGCCTTCTAAGTAGCTTCAAGCAAGACCTTTCATCACTGTTTTATTTTGGTCTTCACCACATTTATTGCTGTTTGGTCACATATATTTTGTAGAGAAGAGGAAGAGCTGGCCGTGTTCAACCAGGGGAGTGTTTCCATCTCTATCCCAGATATGTACATGATGCTTTTGCTGATTATCAACTACCTGAACTTCTAAGGACACCTCTACAGTCTCTGTGCTTGCAAATCAAAAGTTTGCAATTAGGTAGTATTTCAGAGTTTCTGTCTAGGGCATTGCAGCCACCAGAACCGCTATCAGTAAGTTTAAATGAAATCTGTTGGTCTGTTTTGGAATAACTGCAATAAAAAGAAAACTATATGGTGGTGTTTCTAAAATTCTTGCTTCATGAGAGTTTTATGTATTCATAACGTCTGTTTAGCATTCATATATTTCTGCTCATATCATGTCTGTGTTTTGGTTTACAAGGCATAATTATGTATTTTTGTTTTGTACTAGATGTTAGACACACGGCTTTGTCCCTCTGCTATAAAGTAGTAGAAGATTTCACAAAAAAAGGAAGTAAACCTTCAGTGTATGTGGACATAAATCTCACTCTATGAAAACAGTGATGGCAGTAAGAGACTTTAGTAACTAGCTGCATCCAAGCACACAGACTCCTTGAGGACTATGACGGACATTTTGTTCTCTCTCTCTCCCCCCTCTCTTTTTTGTCATTTTTGTTTTTTTGCATGTGTTTTTTGTTGTCTTTGTCTTATCCAGATTGGTTGCCTCCTGTAAGAGGTTTTCTTGCCACTTACTTTCTGTATCCATTCTCTGGATATTTTGAAAGCTACTAAAACAGATTTTGTTAGTATTCGCAGAAATACCCTTTTCCTTGACACAGCATTATGATATTATGGCACTATAAGAAAGAAGAGATGACAATTTTAAAAAATAATATTACTGAGTATAACTATGTCAGCTGCATCTTTATATGTTAATAATTTAATATCTTCATGTCATGTCAAAAACTGAAAGTCTTGTTTGTCAGCTTATCGCCACAAAATTATAAATTCCTTTCTAAAATTTATTCAGAATTATACGACTATTCTTGGTGGTTCAGAATTGTTTTGCGTCTACAAATTTAAATTCTTTTGTTTTGTATAGTTTCAGCTTTTCTTAATGTGGTGATTGTTTCTTGCAGGTTCAGAATGCAATCGAGTATTTAAAATTAATTGGGGCTTTAGATGAATATGAAAATCTTACAGTATTAGGTAGGATAGGCAGATCTGTCTATATAAGTATTTCCTCATGGTTTTTATCATATGTAATATTTCATGGTCCATCTAAAAGATCCTGAGATATTCGATGTATTCAGTTAAGTTTTAACAACTACATATTACCCGCTCTTTGCAGGACACAACTTGTCCATGCTTCCTGTTGAGCCCAAACTTGGGAAAATGCTCATATTAGGGGCTATCTTCAACTGCCTCAACCCTATCATGACTGTTGTTGCTGGTCTAAGTGTCGGAGATCCTTTCCTAATGCCATTTGACAAGAAGGATGTATGCAGTTTGCCGCTTTAAATGCTTAATATGCTTCATCTGTGCTTTTGCTTGTCAATACTTATCTTTATGATATAAGTTTTGTTTCTTTTTGTTAACTAAGAATATAGGATTTTCTAACATGAATTAAATTTCGATTTGAACTTTATGTTTAGTGATTAATAGCCAACTAAAATTTGACGGTTGCACTCAGATGCATGAATCCAATGTCTGTCTATAATGTGTCCGAACCATTTCTAACCTGGAATCTATCTTCATGTGAACTGGTACTACCTCGGATTTCTGTGAAAGTATCTTTAATTTTTATTACCATCATTCCTTTTGTGGAAGTACAGCTATATTTGTATATACATTTCACATTTTAACAACTCTAACATAAAGCTGACCGATATGGCTTGGCTGCTCTCACTGTTATCTATGTTTTTTAACCTGCACCGTGTAGGGTGTGATTAATTTGTCAAAGCACAACCAGCCCGGGTGAATTTGGTAATTGTGAGGTGTGAGAGTATGCAGAACTCACTACAGCCCCACTCTCGCCATGCCTTTTTGCCATCTATAACTGCAAGTATTATTCTAAAATAATGACATCAATTAACATATTCTTGCACTCTCATACATCATCCTTCTCTATTTAACAATTGTTAAATATCTCAGCAGATGTATTCAAATTAAGGCCTAAAAGTTATATATTCTTGGTGTTGCAGCTTGCAGAGTCTGCAAAGGCCGAGTTCTCTTCTCGTAGACTTCAGTGACCATCTTGCTATTGTTCGGGCGTATGAGGGTTGGAAGGATGCTGAGAAGCATCAAGCTGGTTATGAATACTGTTGGAAAAACTTCCTTTCTGCCCAAACTCTGAGAGCAATAGATTCCCTCCGGAAGCAGTTCTTTCATTTACTCAAGGATACGGGTCTGGTGGATGATGTAGATAGTTGCAACAAATGGAGTCATGATGAGCATCTCACCCGAGCTATTACCTGTGCAGGTCTATTCCCTGGGATATGCTTTGTTGTGGTGAGTTGCAAGATTGTCTAAATATACACTATTCTTAGGAAAAACTCAAATCTTTTCATTTTCCTTTTTAATTTTCAGAAGGTCACCTATTGGATTAAACCTTATATGTTTGATTTTCATCCGTGTTTTTATTTGCTTGATGCTTACATAGATTTAAACCTATATCCAGCTCTGTTTTCTTCTCCTATGTTGCCTTAGTGTCAAAACTAGAGATACATTTATAGATCGAAAAATATGATTCCTTAATATTAGATAACATGATACTTCAGAATCTACTGAAAAATATAAGTAATGAGGCATCAGGATCTCCATGTTACTTTATAGTCTAAAATAGAAAATGCATATCTAGAGACTTAAACTAAGAAATGAAGTGTTCCATGATTTTGGAAAGGAGATAGTATCATTCTGTTTGTATGTTCACTTTAGTGAATTAAACAGGAAAAGGAAAGCAAGGCAATAGTATTACTTTTTGGCACCAGTCCTTTCATGATATTTACATTCAATTTTTGAGTGACAAATACGTTCTCTCTTCTGCTACAGAATAAAGACAAGTCGATATTACTAAAAACAATGGAGGATGGTGCAGTACTACTGCACTCGGTATGCCTCTATCTGTTGATGCTATTTATCAGTATTCATGACAGCAGTAAGGCACGTTTGGTTCTTATAATTTTATCTTAGTATAAACCTTCTCTCTTTTTTCGTTGGCCAGAATTCTGTGAACTCCCAGGAAGTGAAAATTCCATTCCCATGGCTAGTTTTTAATGAAAAGGTAAAAGTGAACTCAGTTTTCCTGCGGGATTCGACTGCTGTATCTGATTCTATGGTTCTTTTGTTTGGTGGAAGCATTTCCAGCGGGGTTCTGGTATGTTTCCCATGACCTGCTCTATGATTTCCATTTTCTTTCTGTGGTTGACCTCGTTAATTTATTCTTGTTGTTATATAATTCCCATCTTACCTGGCCTTTGGATAGGATGGACACTTGAAAATGTTGGGAGGATACCTGGAGTTTTTTATGGCACCTGCTTTAGCTGATACGTATCTACGATTAAGGAAAGAGCTAGAAGATCTCATTCAAAAGAAGGTATATGACTACATGTATGGTTTATCAGGGTACAGTTGACATTCAAATCAAGCTCAACAGCTGCTAGTTGTCAGTGTCAGCGTATATTGTCACATTGTTAAAACAAGAAAAGGATCTTTAGCACTCTTCTTTCTTTCTGTTTGGGTAGTAGAAAAGTAATACCTTAATTTCTTATTTTCTTTATATGGCAGCTTCTGAATCCAAAGTTGGAAATTCACGATCACAATGAGCTCCTATCAGCAGCAAGACTGGTGGTCACGGAGGACCAGTGTGATGGTACATTTGTGTTCGGGCGCAAGATGCCAAAGCCCTCAAAGATTGAATTGAAAGAAAAATCACCACTAATGAGTGGCGGTGATAATTCCAAAATATTCTCCAGACATTACTTAGTAGGGCAGCGCATGAACCACCTACTTACAAGACAAAACCGCTGCAGAACAATAAGTTCCGTTCCACTGTAATTTTCAATGGTTTGGATTTTGTTGGTAAGCCATGCAGCAGTAAGAAACTTGCAGAAAAGGATGCAGCCTCTGAGGCTCTGCATTGGTTGACTGGTGAGAACCAATCATCTGGGAAAGTCATCGACCATATGTCAACTATATTGAAGAAGAGTAAAAGCAAAAAGAAACATGAAATTCATGCTGCAAAGTGGAGATAGCTGACATCGTAAAGTAACCCCTAAGATAATATTTTTCAAGGGGGTGGGAGGCCTTTCCTGCCTCAAGTCTATGGCTGAACTGGAGTTTGGAATTGTTCTCATAGGGTTTGGCATGGCAGTAAGTTCATTCATCCATGATTGTTCGACATGTCATTTTTTATGCGTTGGGACTAACATTGTTAGAGAGGAAGAAATTAAGGTACAAGGAAATCCATCAAAATTGGTGTTTTCATGCGAAGGCTATCTCTATGCTTTATTACACCATCAATCCAGGAAAAGATGTTCCCACACCAGTATATATATGTACCAACTCTATTAAAGTGGATCTGGATATGACGCTGTCACAAGTGTCAAATACCATGTTTCTCCGACTATTCAGGGTGGTCATGAAGGAGAATCAACAAAATGAACCTTTTTCCAGTTGAAGAGAACAAAATCATACAGTTGCTGTGCGTTTATCTTTTCGATACAACACTAAGACATAGAAAGATGTAGCAAAATTCAATTGTGGCCAACTCAAGAGTGTTATGGCTCTGGCATCTCCAACTTATTAGAACCACCTATTGCAGGGCATCATCTCAACTAAACCAGGTGCCTTAACAGAACTATTGTTGTCTTGTTTGGCTGCCATATGTTTATGCCGTTTACAATTTCGCCCACAACGTTGAAAAGAGTTGAATTAGAAACTGTAGAAAGTTGGCTCCAATTGTTTGTATTGTTGGAATACTACTGATTTGTTTTTCAATCTGAGAAAAGAATGAAAGAATTTGATGTATAGAACTTGAATTAACCAACTCAAGCTCTAGGATGTGCAACTTATAATTTGTTAAAAATGCAAGGAAATTTCTAAAATCATGTTGTAACACATACATTGTGCTTGGATATTTCTGTTTATATCTATTTCTTCAGCTAGTGATATCTAAATAACTAACATATAGAAGGATATGATATGTTGGGGTCACTAACATGATATTAGTGAGCAGAACTTTTGTCCTTGGGCTAGCTGTTGATAGTTAATTCCAGAGGTCATAGCTATATTACTAAATTGTTGAACGTTAGAGATCCGAAGTGGTGATAGACAGCTCCCAACCACAGGTTCTGACTACTTGTATCTTCTTGTGGAGCCATCAGAGGATGTATTCGTTGGTTCTTGCCTAAGAAAAGTTATGGGCGTCTCATTTTTTTCCCGAGGAAAGAGGATGGTGCAGGTAATGCTTTCCGAAAGTTACGGGCACCAAGTTGTTGCGGACATTCAAATGAGTAATTTGTCCTCAAGAATGAGGTCACCATGCATATAACAGTTAGCTTGCCATGTCTTCTAGTCCCTTACCAGTATAAGAGGCCGTAAGAATGTAGGATGCTTACATGAGTTTAAAGTCGTTTCTTTTATGAATCTTCAAAAACTGCCTTGTTAAAGTAAGAAAAAGGAGCTAGAGTTTAGCAGTTGTCTCTGGATTTGGAATGTCATCTCCATAAAAGAGGCGATGGCTGTACTTCTTGTTTCCGCAATAAACCATTTCTGTGCATTGAAACTTTTTCTTCTTATTCGCGAAGGTTATTTAGTCCCCAAATTGCTTCGACACTTGGAGCCTTTTCTTGTAATAACCTTTTTTCTTTAGGTAAACATAGACTCCGGCTTTGCACAAATACAATTTTCACAATATTGTACAACCTTACAACCTCAACCTGCAGTTTTGCGAGTGGTCCATGCATTTGATGCACATCGTAAGACATGACATATCAAACTCGTATATTGACTAGAAATATCCGAGAATAGGAAAAAAAAATAAAAAAATCGAACGGTTGCACCTCACTTCGTAACTATGAACAGACAGAGAAACCAAAGACTCAGTTTCCATTTCTCCAAATTCTTGTATACCCTTTTCTAACATCCAAATGGTCGGAACCATCAAATAGCTAGAAGAAAAAATCCTGACAACCTGATCGAAAGTGAAACCTGGGATGGTACTGGAATCCTGCTGCACCATGTCATCAAACACCCGAGGCATTTTGCAGTTTGGATAAATTTTTGGATGTGCTTACTGTTATAACGGATGGGCGTTGGGACCGATTCTAGGTAACAAATTTTAATCGCAGATGACGGTGAAAAGCAAATCAACATTTCTATAACTATGTCCAATAATAAAAGGGAGGCAGATCCTCAGGCAGGGAATATTTCAAATCTCAAATAATCACTAATTGGTTTTCCACAGCAGAATCATGAACTTCAAAAATTTCTGGCAAGCAAAGATGCTAGAGTCGTGAATATAAATATTTTTCCAAGCCACTAAACCAATCATTTGACCAAACCTCAAAACACCTCACAAATGGTTTAAACAATGCATACATGTAACGGCCAAAAGTGATAAATGGATAACAGGAACACGATGAAGTTTATTAGGGGCATCTAAAGCTGGCAGACTAGAAAACGTGAAACCATCAACGCAATCTTCTGGCTTCCCTCTCGGACTCTAGTAAATTTGGCAAGGAACTTGACCCTCACCTGAGTGACATGACCCTGGATCCGGTGCGACCCATAACTTTCACCACAATGACATGCTTAATCTGAGACTCCATCTGCGACCAGTAAAAAGTGAAGGTATAGAAACATTAATCTTCAAATAAATGAAATCACCTTGTTCAAACAACTATATATTGCAAACTATGGTATCAGGTTATAGATCTTTGGTATAATTATTCAATCTCTGGTATACAAAATAGTCTGCAAAGCCATTGCTACGGATATATCATGTATTACACAGTAAAAGAATTGACAAAACCACGTGTAACAGCTTTCAATTGCATCAAAATCAGGGGTGTAGAATTCAACTGTTGCTCCAATAGTCGCTTCAATTATTGAATGGTCACCAAAAAATGATATCCCATGGGAGAATATATCCTGGAACTTACACCAGCAATTCTCCATAAACAAATAAGACTTTACACCGGCAGATCTCCATGTTCCAAAACAATTTATTTATTTATGTATTATTATTATTTAAAGTTTTAAAGATGCACCCTGTTATGTTTTGTATTGATTTAATTGCTAGCTCCAAAAGTAGCTGCAATCAAAGTCTCACTGCATTATTTAAACTTTTGAATTCCAATTTTGATTAAATCAAATAATCAGATCAAAAATGCTTTCACTTGAGCATACACTTTCAGAGCAAAAACCGTTTCAGGACATTGGCTATGGAGCGTCTTAAGTTTGCGTGAGATTAACTTGTCAAATTCATCATTACTCCACTTCTCACAGCGTTAGATTCGGATTAAACGTTGAATGACACTCCCTAGATGACAACACAAAAATCTTTTACACGCTATGACTAGGTGTTGGTGTGTCGCAATTATCAAATCTAACTGGTGTAGCCTCCTCCAGAGCAAAAACATACAACAAAGAAATCATTACAAATATTCTACTTATCAAATCACTAAACCCAATAAGCAATTTTTCATTCACTGACAAATTCTACAGTCAATATCTAATGCAACTACTTATAGAATTCTCAGAGCCTACAGATACAATAGGAACTTCAATTCATAACTACAGAGCAACATTCGCCAATAAAATCAACGAATTTACACAGAAATCATTACTAAAAACAAATATCTGCTATATGAGTCAACATAAACACTGATCCTAATTCTATCTTTATATGAGAATAAAAGAACAAATATATATGAAAATGAATACACGCACAAACACAGACACACACGCACTATATATATATATATATCAATCAAATAGCTCTGATACCAATTGTTGTCTCACTGAAATAACTTAGAACTTGTAGAAGGGGAGTTGAATAAAAGTTCTCGAAATCTTTTACAATTTCTTGTTCTTCAAGGTATTATATCTTGCGAAAAATAAAGAACAAGAACAAGAATAAATTTATAAATAATTGCTTTTATTGATTAATAGTTAATTACAAATTCTAACAATCACAAATCGATTGTTGGCTTCAATTTCTGTACTATATATATACAAATCTATACAATTATACAGTTTCTATTACAACTCTTTAAAATTAATTACAACTTTCAAATCTGAATCGAAATTCAGCTTCTAATCCTATTCAATACATATTTTCTATACATAATTGGAATAGGTTCTCTCTAACTTTTTCATCTCTCTCTTTTCTGGTTGATTTTCTAACTAGCTTCATTTTTTTCTTCAAAGTCCATGTTGAAGATAACTTCTAATTCGATTCGAACTCTGTACTGCATCAGAGAGTAACTAAAATTTTAGTCTCTGATCACTTCAACTTTAGTCTGTAATCAAGTCTTCTTTAGTCTTTGATAACTTATGTCTAGTCTTCGACATCATAAACTTAGTCTCCGATGGATTAAACTTAGTCTCTTATGCCTTAGACTTAGTCTCCTATGAGTTAAACTTTAGTCTCCAACAAGCTTGTGCCTTAGTCTCTGATAGGCCTTTCTTAGTCTCTAATAAGACTAAACATAATCTCTGACTTGTTGAAATCTCTGATGCAGTTCTAGTAGTCTCTTACAATACAAAATCAACTTACTCTCTTATTAAAAATGAATTACAATACATCAGAGAGTAAACTAGTAGTTACAAAAATTTCAATGCTATAAACTAACACTAACTGTACATTTGTATATCTAAGTATTCTAAGCACAATCATCATCAAATGTTATAAAACCTAACAACTGATGATGACATGAAGGAATTCATGGCCTTCATGATAAAACAGTTCAAAAAATTTAGAGCTAGCAGGAAAGGAAAAAGATCATCAAGGAAGCCTAACCCAAAACGAGAAGGTCAAACTGTGACCTTTGACAAAAAGATAATAAGATGCTATAATTGTGATGAGTTAGGGCACTTTGCCAACGAGTGCAAGAAGGTTAGATCTATAGAGAGATCTAAGGATGAAAAGAACAGGAAATCAGGGAATGATATTGCTGACAAGAAGTTCAAATCAAAGGGCAAGGCCTTGATTACTGAAGGCAAATATTGGATTGACAGTGATTCTGAGGAATAAATTGTCAACTTTGCTTTGATGGCTCAAACTGATGAGCCAAGTGATTCTACAAAGGTATGTGATGCAACTTAGAATTTTAATGTGCTTAATCTAATTGATACATCTAGTATTGAAAGCATACAAAAAGATATGTCTTATTTTTATGTTAGTTTTAGATCACTGACCATTGAACATGCCATAGTTAAGGAATCACATGACCAACTCTTGAATAGAAATAAATTTCTTGAAGAGAGACAAATACAATTTGATACTATTAAGTCAGAATTGACCCTTGTACATGTCTCGGTACTCAGAGTTTGTAATCTAAGACAACCTCGAATGAATTAATGGACGATCAATTAACGTAGACTGTATTGAGGAAGACGTGTTCGACCCTAAAAGACTACTTTAAGTCCAAGATGACCTCATTTAGACTAATGCATGCACCTTAGGTACATCATGAGCATGATAGACACTCAGATGATGACATAGTTTAATCAAGGCAGTCATATTGCATCTGATAGAGGTATTTCCACTGAAGGATAAAGTTAATCATCAGTAGAAGCACTTTATTTTAGTTGAAAAATGAGGCAAGTATATAATCATTCATAATTTATTTTGTAATGTGCATTATCTTTTGTTTAGATATGTGTACAATGTTATGACTCAAATATTTCAATCGTTTCAATTATTTTTTTTGAATGATTATGCTATGCTTTAATTCTTGCTAACGTGATATGAATGAATGTGCATTGATATAATGGAGCCTTGATTCATTAGTTATTCTTTAATGTTATATCTGTGCAGACATATTCCTTACTGGGTCAGGCCATATGGTTGGCTAAATGAAAGAAAATGTGCTGATATGTTCGGTCACCTAACCTAAAAGATTTATAGTGACTACGTATGTTCATACACTAAGGGACCATGTACGTTGTTATAGCTCGACGAGCTGTACACAATATGGTTAGTAGATCCGACGAATTTAGTCCCAACTGGATATTGTCTGAGAAAGATGTACACAGGCCAAGACCTGTTTTTTTTTTCAAGGAGGGTCGCATATAGTTTATCATCAGTGATCCTCGAACTTTCTTTGAAGATTCTGAGGAGTCAGATTGTTTCACCGAGAGTCACAAATATAATTGAATCTTTATTAACACTTAAGAACTACCCTTTGTGTTTATATATTTGCTGAGTAGAAATCGCTCATTCTTGTTGACTTTAATGTTTTAAATGGTATGATACAAAGACTAAACTCTCGGATAAGGGGAAGGCAAAAATGATTGGATACTAAACTCCACGTCGATCTTGTGGGTAGCCATTAATAGAGGAAAGATTTTAGAGAATTTACAACATTTTGGATTGTAATTTAAAGACAACATAGCTTCCACTGAAATTTCAATATTTTGTGTTTATAATAACTCACTACTATTGCTCTAAATTCGATTATGTTATGAATTGATGAAATATTATCTATTTCCCCTTTATTGAAGGTGCCTTCATCCATTATGAAATTTTGGGACCGCCACACAAATTCAGTAAATAATACAACCTCCATCCCCAAAAATATGGTTGAAGTAGAAAATAAATAATACAACCTCCATCCCCAAAAATATGGTTGAAATACAATTTAAACACAATTTAAAAAGTTTAGTTTTTATACTTATTTTTTTTTAAAGAAGAGAGTGAGTCCACTTTAAAGGCTGAATAATCATTATATAACTTTTTGATATACTTAAATCATCCTTTTTATGACAAAATTTTAATGTAGATAAGTCATCCTTTATAGGATAGAGAAAATATATCGTATTATTATAAATAATAATTTTGGATTATATCCCACATATTTAGATATAAACTTTTAAATTATGTTAAATAAAGATGGTTGATATATTTATAATAAATATATTTTGGTAGTTATCATTTCTTTATAATTTAGAAGATAAGGGAAGATCATTTTTTTTAATGTGAATAAAAATCCTAAAAATTTGTCACCTAGTGCGGCTTTTTCTCTAATACGACATCTAATTTTTCTCACTATATTTTTGGGCCCACACTATACTTAAGTCAACTTCACTTAGCTTGACGCAAACTCACTCATTATAAAAATAGAAGCTCTACGTCTATGGGAAAAAAGTTCGAACGATTCGTTGTGAGAACCGAATACAGTTAGGAACAGAAAACATTTGTGTGTAATATAATCAAAACACTACTACTCTCTCGGTTTAAAAGAAAAAAATATTTAGAGTTTTGACGACTATTAATTTTGTATTTTTAATTAAGAATTAAATGTATGAATATTAAGTTTTTCTCATGAAATTTCTAATGAATTTTTAAGTTATGACGAGATTTATAAATTTGTAATTGAAAGTTTTTTAATTATAGCAAAACAATAAAGAAAATTTTTATATGTAACTCTTTTTTTAAACAAATTTTTTTTCTTCTAAATGTAACTGTTTTTTGGAACGGAGGGAGTAGATAACAATTTGCAGTATTAAAAAAGAAAGCATGTTAATTATCACTGTATTCCGGACTAGGGAAAAATACCGAAGTCAAGTAGGGCTGAAGCACTGCTATATTACTTGCTGATTTGCTTAATTTGAATGTTCGCAAACTCTACACGGAATTAGCCTTAGGCCAACACTAAGTTCATTAGTTTGTTGACAATCTCCAAGATTGTGGTTTAGTTTGATAAAGTGAAATGGCACGATAATATAGTAGAGGACTAAGAAGAAAAATATTGGTGAAAAAGAAAATTTTAAAATTATGAGCGTAGTATGAAATTTGATTGTGATGGAATGAATAATCAAATATAAAAAAGTGAGATTAGAATCACATGTAACTTTGTGGGAATCAATAAAATAAAAAATGAGTCTTATACACAAATAATGTAACAAATAATCATGTCATTGTATTTCATCACATTAAACCAACTGAACATTCGTATATGCCTGAATTCTTGAAGTCCAAAACCAATCCATTTGCATGTAATCACTCGAAGGATCTAATTTTAGCCTGAAATGCAACAAACCCAACACACAAATATGCCATCTCAAATCTGGCCTTGTTTCTTGCCAACCAATTAATGTGCCCTATAAGGACACTCCGCTTCATTTTACTCCACTTGGTAGGAGGAACAATCTTATTTGCTAGCAGTCTTTTTGCTACATATATTAGAGATTCTTTTGATTGAATAGTTATAACTACAACCTCGACGGTCCCGTAAAAATTGTCGAAATTAGGTGGAGCAACAAGTTTTTTTCAAAAATGTCCCATAAAAATTGCAACACTTTCTTTTTTAGGCATCTCACATTTTTTGTAACATTTTCTCTTTTAGTAATGTCTGAAATGTTAAAAGACCAAACTAATCGCTCTCTTATTTTTATCTTACGGACACACATATTATCATTACAATTTTTACTTTATCATTCAAAACTTTTATCTCCTAAACTATTTTAAATTATATAAGGATAAATTAAACATTTACTACAAACTCAAATACATTCCTTAATAATTGTGTCAAGTCAAATGGTTGCAATAAATATGAGACCGAGAGAGTATTTACTAAATAATATTAATTAAAATGAACAAAAATTTTGACAGCTAAAGTAATGCAGTTGTTGTTTTTAAGTATTGGTGGTTTTTCTTTTCATTACATATTTACATATTTAATTACTAAAAATATACTTTCTATTTTATAATTTTAATAGTTTTTTAATTATTAATCTCGACGGCTTTTTATTGGGGAGGAATTTTTTCCCTTTAATTTTTTCATTCCCCTCCAATACTCCAAATATAATTGTAAAATAGAAAGTGTTCGAAGGAAATTGAGTTGCTACTGCAGAGCTCAAGATAGTTTTATTGCAACACTTGTGATTGCTTACAATGTTTGATTTGTGATGCTTGTTGCAAATGGCTAGGATGACATGACTATTTATACTAGCTCATGTACAATTGTAGAATACATGGGAAAATGTAAAAGACTAGGTGCATGTATATGGATGTATATGTATCTTGGAATTACAAAAGTCAATCTCTAGAACAATTAAAACTAGCAAAATCACCACAAAGATGCCCGTAAGAGAAAGCCACAAGACAAAGATCAAAATTGTTCAAACATGTGCAAATAAACTCAAATATGCAAATAGATAAAATTACAAAAATGTAAGTAACATGTTGAGACAGATACTGAGTTTCAGATTCATTCTCTAACTGCAAGAACTTAAAGATGGTGTTTCTTTTCTAATTAGAGGCAAAAGATTTATCTAGTCTCTAGGGTGGAATAAATTTAATGGGTTTGGCCGTTTGAGAGCACCGACCAAGATCAAACTGAGGAATTCAAAGGCACCTATTCCTCTAGCTTTCCCTCTTCGATTCGCTCGAGCTATCATCAAGGCAGTCCTACTGGCATCTACACCCTGTGCTAGAAAAACACAAAATATGAAAAGAAGTGTGTAGGAGCCAATAACACAAAGAGGAACAGCCAGAGACGCCGACGGGGCTAACACTGCATAGGTTCCTGTAGTAAATGCAATCACCATGGCTCCAACAGCATTTCTAAGGAGGTAAGCAGCCCAGGAGCAATAAAATTCAAGGACCCGTAGTTGTGATGAAGAACCAGCTGCAAGGAAGTATATTAACAAAGAAGATGTTGAAAGCAGGAAGCCAAGTGTATCAGTTATTATAAATGCCTTGAAAGCCTTGTCTCTTATAAGAACTGCCATTCCTGCATCTGGCGCCCCGTCTCCGTGATAGCCACCAGGCAAGGTGAAACCAGCAGCAAAGGTGATAGTTACTATGAGTGCTGCTACTACCATATGCGTTTCATTCACTTTCTTTATCTTTTCTATTTCCTCGGCAGAGTCCTCTGGTTTCATGCTTTTTCGGTTGAGTGGGGTTGCGTCCTTCCACAAGCTCAATAAAGGATTTGCTGTCCCTATGGTCCCTTTTGCAGTACTAACCTGCAAATTGACCAATGGCATTCTGCTGGTAAATATGTCTATCTTTGAATTTAATTACTTGTTAGTTTCCACTTATTTTGGAACCTGAGATATCTTCCTTCCTTTCTTTTTTTACTAGTATAAATAGCGTTCGACATATTCTTTTTTAGTGCTTCAAATTTATTGCCTTCGTGGCTGCACAACCTAATTAATAATCTCAATATCAGTCAAGATGCAAGTTATAAACAACATAGTAGTATGAGGTCTTAGTCAACTACTTAAAACCTCCCAGAATAAAATTAGAAATTTAAATAAATTTCAACTTTGTACCTAGTTTGGTTGTGCTATGTATCCAATATGATATTTCTAATTTATTTATTACTACCTCGGTCCCTTTCAGGGTGTCTAAAGCAGAATTAAACACGTTAATTAAAGTGGTGAAAAATAGTACATTTGTCTTTTTTTAGGAGTTGGAATTCACCAATTAAAAAGTAAGAAAGATAGATAAAATATAAAAGAACGATAATTAACGGTCGCTTGCAAAAATTCAAATTTAGTACTAGTTGAAATTCTTACCAGTTGATCATCAACACCCCCTTGGTTATCAACCGAAATTATCACATCCTGCATTGGGTTTTGGCCTAAGTTAGACAAAGCTCCCGTATCTGACATAGGATGTCCAACAAATTCGGGCGCTGACATGCGAAGCATTTGGTAAGGCGTGTTGCCGTCATCATTTATCTGATGTAAGAGTTTTCCGATAAGTGGACAATTTTCAAACACACATTCAATCATCTGCTTGCTGTTGTTTTCCACTGCAATGTGCAGTACATTCCTCCCACTTTTATCAACCAAATCACAGCAATCTGGACAGAATTTTATAATTTCCTTTAGCAGATTGATTTTGCCTTCACTTGCTGCCATGTGCAGAGCAGTTCTCTTGTCGTTGTCTGTCTGGTAAGCTCCCTTTTTGTCATCTTTTAACAGGTATTGAATCATGTCCACTCGACCCAAATGTGCAGCATAATGTAATGCCGTACGTCCATAATAGTCCCTGCACTCTGTTAGGCTTTTCTTCCAATCCAATAAGCTTGTTACACATTCTACTCATCCAATCGAGCATCAAATTGCTTCAGTTAGAAGCCAAATAAATAACTACTTGAGGACAGAATGGTGAAAGCAATGTAAATGAACGAAAATTATGATAAGATATATGCATATCAGCATATGAGGGATCGAGGTTGTGGTTAACTCAAGATGTTAGAGCACTTTTCTAATGACCTTGAGGTCAGGGATCAAATCTCCTCAGCTGGAAAACTGGAATAAGCAAATAGAGAGTACCCGAGACCACAATTGTATATATCTTACAACAAATATACTGTATATTATTGTTTTAATAAAATTCTTTAAATCTTGTGTTCTTATTTTTGATAAATAATTGAAGATCAGCAAGATAAAACAGTCAGTCATATTTATACAATCCCAAATCAAGCATACATTACCTACCTTGGCTGTTGCTAATAATGGCAGCATGTAGAGCAGTGGTATGATGAGGACCACCAAAACCAGCTGAGGCGTCAGCAGGTAAAGCAGTGCAGATGTCCTTCACAATGTTATGGTATCCTCCGAAGGCAGCCATGTAAAGTGGTGTTTCCTCAGCTGCATTCGCTGTGTGCATTATCGGTAACTTAGCTTCTTGCAGTTTCTTGTATTCTTGCAATAATATACTGACAACCATTCCATGGTTAAACCGCACTGCTTCGTGCAACGCAGTGTTTTGGTACTCATCTGTCACACTTAGCATCCTCCTCATGGCTTTATGTGTATGTCGTCCATCACCATTATCCCAAAATTTTGTATTTGCTTCAATTATTAGGCGGACGATGTCGGGGTTGCCTCCTCTGGCTGCATGATGCAGTGGATAATCCCGCCGTTTGTTCACAATACGCAGTAGTTGTGGATGTGTTGACAAGATCTCTTCGACAAATTCTCTCTTCCCAGATTCGGCTGCTAAATGTAGGACGTTGCTCCCAATTGGAGTCAATTGTTTCTCAATATCAATATTCTTACGCTTTTCCTTGAACACATTGATGTCGCCTCTGATTGCAGCCATATACAATTCTGAATCCATTTTTCAGATTCTGCGCTTAATAAATTTTTCTGTACGGTTTAACTAGCTAGTTAGAGAGGGGGTTTATGAAATCCTTGTAAAATTTTAATAAGAAAAACTTGTGATTGATAATATTTTATTAATAATTTTTTATACATATGCCAGCTTTAACGCTATCCTTTAAAAAATAAATTGACTTGTTCAATTAATTAACAACTGCATGTGGGTGGATGGTTGCACCAACAGTCATGGGTAGCAAATAATTTCGCATGTTTCGCATGGGTCGAAATAAATTACAATTAAATGTAGTAGTTGGTAGTTTTAAAATGTATACGTATCTTTGATTAGATTATCATTAATTAGATTTGAATAGTTTTGCTTAAGGATTGATAGTATTACTGATTTAACTGTGATCGATAATATATAGCTGCCTCCACAAAAATATAGTTTAGATCTGGGAGAGTTCTCTTCTTCAAAATCCCTCACTTGATCTCCTTTTCTTGTTATTTTATTTGTTTGACTTAATTAATAATTCTCTTTTTGCAGAGTTTTTCTCATTCCATTGAAATATTTCTCCCGCTTGTGGAGCTTTCTCTCCGGCTTGTGAAGTCTTTTCTCTCATATGTATAATCATTTCTCGTGTTTCTAGAGTTTGGAGTTGACTTAGATTAAAATGTGCACAAGCCATTGGATGTCTTCAACAGAAATACCAGACACCTTGTCTGTAGAGTTTGGAGTTGACTTAGATTAAAAATATGCACAAATCATTGGATGTCTTCAGCAGAAATACCTGACACCTTCCCTGACAGTTTGGAGTGTTGGTTGCTCCTCAAGAACAGAAATTTGAGGAGCATCAATTGAAAGAGATTCTGTGTGTGCACTCCTTGTGTCACTCTTTCTTTTTGATCTTTTCTCTCTTTGGGCTTGCCCCTTTTTATGTACATGGGATTGTGCAGACTCTGTACTTATTGTTCCTGGTTGAGAACTTTCTTCAATATTAGCATCCTTTTGAGAGGATGTTAACAATGTACTGCTTTTCCTTTTAACATTCGTTGCCTTTTGAGAGGCAATGAATTATTTTTGTCTCAAGGTTATCAATCTCCTCTTTCTCTGAGGTGCCACCTCAGCTTCTTGTACTCCCTCAGCCTCACTGTCACCCTCTTTTGTTTTTCTTTTTATGGGTAACTTTGTGGCATTCTTTGTTTTTGCAACCATAGTCTTTCTGAGAGACTGTGGAGGGGGCTGTAGACGGTTGTTGTGAAGATGTTGGAGGATCAATTGGGTTTCTGGTTTGTTGTTCAAGATCCTCAAAATAAGACAAATAATAGAGGTTTGGAAGCCTATTCATGAGAGTTGATCTCATGATAGGAGGAAAGAAAAGAGGAACCTTTACCTTTGCAACTTTGTGCTTCACATATGTGAATATACGTTTACTCTGCAAAATAGTAGGCACAACTTGCATACTAGTAATATTTAGGTTAGAAATCAGATAATTTGCAATTATCATCAAAAACCTAGCATAATAAATTTTATTTTTTTCACTTGTTCTAAGTTTAGCCAACATGTTTTGCAGAATCAACAACCCTATATTTAAGTGCCTATCATACAACACACTGAATGTAATTTGTTGTGTGAGTATAGTGATAACATCATAACCACTGCATTTAGAGGTGAATGCTTTAGTGATAATATCAAAGAATAAATACCACTCCTGCCTAAGATGGGGTCTAGTGATTGACCTGACAAATGCAATTTCAACATCATAATGTAAGTTTTTAAACATGACAAAAATTTATTCATTAGAAGTAGGAGAATCATAGTTATCATGAATAGGTAAATGCAGAGCATTATTTATAACTGCATGATCAATAGTATAAACAGTATTATCATACTTAAAGCTTACCACATGAGAGTCATCACTCTCATCCTGGATTTCAGCAGTGGACCACATTGTTGTGATGATCTCAGCGGTTTGTGTGAGAGTTTTGTAAATGGCATATGAAAGTGTAGAAGTTTATAGAAAATCTACAAAAGGATGGTACTGTGCTTCAAACTCGTTTTTATCCATGGTTGGTCTTTATGAAGTTGAATTCGCCAAACTTGAAGCAAACAGTCTTTTAGGACATTATTATTTACTAAAATTGTCACCTTTTTGAATTGTAACAACATTTACGGAAAACTTATCCATTTTATATCTTTCTAGAACCTTATTAATACATGTAATTAAGCTTTCTGAGACAATTCCAAACAATCCTTGTGATCAATCACACAATATTTCAATGTTGCCTCTCCCATATTCTTTATTTTAAAATTCTTGGAATTTTTTTTACCAAGATCATAATTTATAGCAAGAAGTATGTCGTCAACATTCAAAACTAAGTAAACAAACTTACTCTTACTAATCTTCATGCACATACAATGATCAACGGCGTTTTCCTTTAAACCATAAGAAGTAATAACATCATTGAACTTGAGATACCCTTGCCAAGGCTTGTTAAAGTCCATATATTTATTTCTTAAGTTTACACACCAAAATTTTCTTACCATCAACCTTAAAACAATCCGGTTCATCCATATGGACCTCTTTATCTAAGTTTCCATTTAGAAAGATAATCGTACAGTTTATACATCCATTTGATGTATCCTTAAATTAAAATGAGCCATTAAAACTAAGATAATTCTTAATGATTCAGTCCTTGAAACATAAGAGAAAGTCTCCCTATAATAAATGCCATCATTTTAAGTAGAACGTTTGGCTACAAGTCTTACTTTGTACCTTTTGATATTACATTTTGAGGTCTTAATGACTAATTTACATCCAACTTTTTTATAACTTTTCGGCGACTCGACAAGTTTGTAAACTTCATTGTGGTTTATTGATCTTAACTCTTCGTACATGACATCTAACTATTTAGATGAATTATCATTTTTCATGACTTGTTTGTAAGAAACTGAATCATCATCAAGAATGACTTCATCATTCTCATCACGCTCCTATTGTAAATAAACCATAAATTCATGTAGAATAGTCAATCTTCTTTGTCTTTGAGATCTTCTTAAGGCTAGTTTTTGTTGTTGTTGATGTTCACTCACAATGGATTGTTTGTTGTGGATTTGTCTATTATCTTCAATTTTAACATTTTCGTTAACATTATTATTACGAGGTTGTTCTTCATTAGTTACTTATTCTTAACCATTTATTCTTTAATACAATAGTATGAACAAGAACATATGTAAGAGTCACTCGAGTTGAAGTTGATGGTATATCTTGATTCACCATAACTTCTTTAATGTCCACTTGACGCGGCTCTACGCTCCCACTAATCTCACAATTCTTAATCAACCATGCATTACCGGATTCTACAATCCTTGTAGTATGATTAAGTTTACTAAAATGAACATTATGTTCATGATTGCTAATAAAACCATCCACCATTGGACAATTCTAAACAATTTACAACCAATAAACTTCAACTATCCATGTACCTTCATCACAAAAATAGTTTTGTCTTAATTTTTTTTTTCACAGGAAAAAGGGAGATTTTATAAACTAATCCAGAAGCACAAGAACAAGTCCAAAAGCTTTGGACCAAAATGCTACAAAACATCTTTGAAAAAGAAAACAAAAAGAGATACAAACAAAACCAAACTCTATACCCTTCCTGCAACACAAACAAAACATGCATGGTTATCCTAAATCTAATACCATCAGCACAATCAAACTCCAACATCAAAAACCATACAACCATAATTACCACATGGAAAGACTCTCAAAGATTCAAACATAACCATGGTTCTAAGCACCATTTGTGGCTATTAATGTTTGTCTCCCTAACTATGCCACAAACCAATTAAACTACCTTAAATTGATGATCTTCTCTATAGATGTCCAACAAGTAACTTCCTTTTCAAAAAGACATTTATTCCTAGCTTCCCAAATACACCACAGGTGAAAACCTTCACAATTAGCCAAAATTTCCTTCCTTTCTTCGAATCATAACTTCCTTTCAACATTAATATAGCCTCCGCGGAATCTAGACTCACTAAAGTTACAATCCACCAATTTAAATTGCTAGTCCAAATCCTCCAAGCCCATCTACAAGTAACATCGCATAGCATACACAAAGCCTCTGAACTTCCATGATTATCGCTTTTCTTTGGGGCAATTGCTTCTTGTAATGATAACCACAAAAATACTTGCATTTTTGAAAGAATTATTTTTTCCACACAATTTTATGCCAGCTCACTAGTTGTACACTCCTTTTCTCCTCCATCTTCTCCATACACTTTTTAAATGAGAACTCTTTAATGGATCCATGTTTCCACACCAAATTAACATCATCACCATCATTTGAAAATTTCATCAGTTGATTACTTTATTTGTATCCCTAAGAAAAAGGTTAACTTACACATCATACTAATTTGAACAAACATATATGTACCAGAAATTCCAAATTAACAAACTCAGTACTTTAATATGAGTTTTATAAAATTAAGTAGAATTTGGATAGATGACAGAAAAAGACTTTAAAACTCATAATGCCAAATCATCATTATTAAATAGTTTTTTTGAAATCCATGTCAGCATCAAATATGAGTTGGCTAAATAGATGGATGAATTTAAAATTTAAAATTTAAAAATATGTGGAAGGACTATTTTGATAATAAAAAAGTACATAGACTAAAATGAAATTAAACTCATAGCACAAGGACTATTTCATTAGTTTTGCCAATAATTTACACATGATATATACTTTAGAAGGCTGAGTAGGCATCAAGGCCAAATGAACTCTTTTACATTTCCACTACAGGAAATTGGTGTAATACAGGTGGCCAGTTTGAGTAGTACTCTCGTTGCATGCAACATTCTACCTACCTAGTTGATTTCATATTAACAACCATAAAATTAATACCCTCGCTCTTGGCCAGAAGCTTGCTCTTTCAGTCACAGCCAATTTTATTTTTTTATTTTATTATTATTAATATTTTGCATATAGTATAAAGAACATTGACATTCATATCCAGCTTTTG
Source organism: Centella asiatica (assembly GCA_014636745.2). Classification (NCBI taxonomy): domain Eukaryota; kingdom Viridiplantae; phylum Streptophyta; class Magnoliopsida; order Apiales; family Apiaceae; genus Centella; species Centella asiatica. The sequence goes on from CM025787.1 coordinate 23,409,142, forward strand.
ATAGGAAATTAAATTGTTCAACTTTAAACTTCACATTCACTTCATGATGAATATAGTACTAATTATGAATGCTCCAAAACTTGATCTGATCGTGTATGACTCTGGCCGGACATCACCTACTCAAAAAAACATATTAACAATGATTTTAATTATTATATTAAATAATTAAATATAATATAATTTAATTATATTAGACTTGCAGAAGATGTTGTTCAAAGAGTTATAAAATGAGGAACTCGCACATTTAGAAGACTTGCAAAGTAAAAGAACTGGCAAGGTAATGTCAATTATGCTAATATATTGTACTCCTATTAGTTTTAATTTCTCATGTCAAAGATGTTGTGGATTTTTATAATTTTTTATATACAGAGTAGTTTGTACGTCACACTCATAAGTTTGAAGTTTTCTTAAATATTTTAATTATCATATTTATAATTGAAATTTATATTTCGCCTCGTCTACTCTAGTTATAAGATAAAAGTGTAATTACCATTTTGTAATCTTTTTCAATACATCATAATTTTTTTTTTGACTTTTATATTTATTCAAATATTTATGTGCTTGACCGATTCGCTCTTTTTTTAGGTGTCGAGATCCTTTGGAATCTTGTCCCTACCTCTCCCTTTGGTCGAACCTCATATGTTTGTACGAGCCGCTAAGTCGTGTGGAGCAACGTCCGCTGTTGAGGTTGGAGGGAAAGGACCTATGAGAGGAAAAATCCTTCTTTCTCAAAACAACGTAGAAGTGGGTCAAAAAACGCTACAATCAGAATAACGGAAGTTCGCTCCACAACAAAAATAAGATGGGACCGTTGTTTTTTAGAAATAATAACTAATCGTTATTATTTCAAGGTCAATCTATTCACCTGTTTAAATAATATATTTTTTCTTGTTCATTAATAAATCAATTAATTAAACTCATGTTTCTATATCAATTCAATCCTCCGATTAGATTTGGGGCAAACTTCTACGAAAAGATCGCTGAACTTAAGAAAGCGTTGCTTGGAATTTTTCATAGTTTATTTAGTTTATTCATTTTTCCAAAAATCCTATTATGAGCAGAGTCGCAGAGATTTGGAATGTATGATCAAGTGGTATTCTTTTAATTTCTCTTTTTCGATTTTCATGCATTGAACATTCTTTTCAATCCATTCTCTTTATTTTGCCTATTTCATTTATCTTTTATCGCTTTTGTTTCTATCTTTTAGACTGTTGTTCATCTCCTTCTTTAAAATCTCCAAGCATCTTAAATTATTTTTAAAGCAATTTATAGTTTGTACATCTTAAGTCGCGTGTTATTATTTATCTACTCTATATTAAATTGACAAAAAGATATTTCTTTAACCCATGCATATTACATATAACTTTGTATTAAGAAATTTGTCTTATAATAATTTATTCTATTATTATAGATTAGACAAATGACTGATTAAATATTAATAATAATAATAATAATTATTATTATTTATAATATTTATTTGTAAATTTTGGAAGTAGTCTTTGATTACTATTTGTGAGAATTATTATTTTCAACGTAATTAATGATATTTAGATATAAAGGATAGCTAGAGTCCTTATTGTAATTTGTGTTAGAAACGGAATACTAAAACATTTAATTGAAAGAGTACTAAAAAAACGTGTTCTATTATTCTGAAGTAAATAGTCATATATTATAAAAAATGTTAGGAACACTCACCGGCTTACTTTTATAACAATTTCCGTTTATTCATTATATGTTATTTGTCTTATTATTTATCCTATTTGCTTTTTAAACTTAAATATTTAGTTATTCTTTAATATTATCCACTAGTTTCTAAATATTAAATCTGTTTTGCAAAAACAATAACATTTAAACTTTTGACGATTATTAATTTTGCAACTTTGATCAAAAATTAAATGTACAAATAATAAGTTTTTCTCATGAAATTTGTTATAAATATTTAAGTTATGACGAGATATATAAGTTTGTAATTGAAACTTTTTAAATTTATCGCAAAATAATAAAGAATAATTTCAAATGTAACTCTTTTTTTTAAACAATTTTATTTTTTCAAATATAACTTTTTTTTTAGAACGGAGAGAGTATTTAACTTGAATACTAGTACTTATGTCGTGTAACACTAAGTTATTTTCCTTATTTATTTTTGCTAATATAAACAAATTCACATTTTTTATTTTTTAATACTACCTTCGTCCTCAAAAGGATTGCCTAACTCACTTTTTACACACATTTTTCAGTGTGATTTGGCACATGCTAGATATGTTATTTAATCTAATCAAAATTATAAAATAAAAATATAATAGTTGAAAAATAATATTATGAAAATTTTTAAATAAACTATTTAAAATATGTAATAAATACTAAATTTCACAATAAAGTACGTGGTGCTACATTAACTCGGTCATCCGGAGGTAGTATATAATTTATATGTATAAATTATTTATTTATTTAATTTATATTAGATAAAGCGCGCAAGTTGTTTTATTATATTTTTAGTTGTCTCGTTTTAGTATATATATGTATGTATGTATGTCTTATACATATACAAAATTTACTTAGCGCATATAGTTTTTCTTTTAAATTTGTATTAATTGAAATTATTTTTAATAAAAATAGGAAAAAAATTCGTTGACTCAGTGAATGAACTGACTCAGTAAAATACACTCTATTCATGAAATGAAATGGGACTTGCTAATTAATATATTTTAATACAAATATTCTGTTAGAAATAATTCTCTTAATTCTAACTCAGTCATTTACAATCTTTTAGAACGTATAATAGTATTTTAATTGTGTTGTAGCATTTCAATAAAGTACTTAGATATTTGCAAAAATGGAAAGCTATACTTTCCGTCTTTAAACTAATTATGATTTACTACTTAATCATTTACCTATATTTTAACATAATTAAGTCCTTAATTAAAAATATACTTTATTATATAACTTCAAAATTTTTAGCATCCATTAAAATATATCGTTGATGTGCGGCATGTGCCAATTGCATATGTTCGTGCAAAATAAGAATATTTTTATTTTATTATATTAAGTAATATTAAGATAATTATATTTTTGTAAATTTTTTTATTTCTAATATTTTTGTATATGTAATTATATGTATTCAAAAATATTTTTTTAACTATTAATAGGCATGAACATAAAAACTAGTCTGAAAAAATTAACAGGAGACTCGCTTGAGAGCAATCTAAAAAGAGCAGGATCGCTCGAGGACCAGTCCAATCCAGACCGGACTAATTGGTAATTTAACAGTTCGAGAATTTGGGCAAATATTGGCCCAAGGACTCGCCTAAAGACCGCAATTAGGATCGGCTTGACCCGACCTAGGACCGACTCAAACCACTTGTAATTACGCTGTAGTTTTTAATATTTAGCTGTCTATGCCATCAATCATTTGTACATATAATTTGATATTTTATTTTGCATGTATTTGTCAAAAGTTTTCATCATTTATTATTCTAGAATTTTATGTATCAATTTGTAAATATTACCATTTTTATTACATGTAAATATGTAATTGACAATTTTAATTTGTAAAATAAAAGAATTATATATCTATGCTGGGTTTTTGTTATCTCTTTCTGCTTATTTACTAATTAATAATTTAAACATTCACAATAACATAATACAATATTACAAAAAAATAAAGGAAAAATAGTCTGACTTGGATGGTCTTGGACCGGCCTAGTTGAAGACAGGACTAACAATTCAAATTGGTCCTAAAGGACAGCATAACAATCAGAAACAACATCAAGAGGAGATTATCAAAGGAACATATTGACAGTATGGTGCAACAAGTTGACCAGGACAAGGAAGAAGCTGAGAACAAGAAGTTTAAGGCCAATGTGCTTAGAGAGCTTGAGGACATTAACAATTCCAACAGTGCTGATATGGTTGGTTGTGTAAACGAGGATGGAGGCCTCGATTTGCGTGCTCGATTTCCTTTGTGTCGCTGAGGTTCGAGGAAATCCAGTAAGCCCATAAATCTTAAGGGAAGTACTTTTGGGTTCTTAGGTGAATGTGTTTTGATACTATGTATGTTTTGCATGGTAATATATATATCTAATTGTCTATTTATAGAAAATCTACAGATTATTTTGAACCCTCTAGATTTTAATGAACTTTCAATTCTATAGATTTCAAAATGTGCTATCAAAGTTTACTACTTGTATGGAGGTTTTAGATTCTACAGATTGCAGTTGTCATCCGTGGAGGTTCAAATTTGGCAGCGTGGTACTTTTATGATACTTGGAATTTCTTGAATTACACTCCTTTCATTCTAAAATTAGAACATATATAATTTAGTTCATACAAAATATATTTGTGAAATTATATGATTCAAAATTAAGTGGTTTTTTTTTGTTTTTTAACTTTTAAAAATTTGAAAGCAAAATATCATAAACTATATGAAAAAAAAAAATTTATATACAAATTTTTATGTTTTGATATATTTATAAATTAGTGTCAAAAATGAATTATAAAATTTGCAAATGATATATTACATTCAAACATAAATATATCGTTCGTTTTAAAAGAAATGGAGAAATTCTTCTTTCACGTAGAATATTTTGTTGTTTACCATCTTTGACACTTGAAGTGAGGAGAACTTATGTTTTATATCAATCAATCAATATATAGAACTGTTAATTCAGAATTTATGTTTCATGTAGTCTCGGTAGTTGATTCGGTTTGAAAAAAAAAAAGGTGGGTCAACGGAGTACTGTAAACTTTATCTGATTTTGTTAAATATACGTGATTTTTTAATATTTTAATTTAACTTGAGAAACTTAAAAGTTTTTGATCATTATGTTGCCATTTGTATTGATAAATTCCATCCCCTTAAGATATCGGGAGTATGTCATACAAACTCTAGACGTAAAATATTACTATAGTTTAGTCCTATTCAAAATATTCATAAAATTTCTCTAATAAAAAAAGTTCACACCTAGCTAACATATATATAACACTAGAAATAAAAAAAGAAAAAAAAATATAACCCAATCATTAAAAAAACAGTCCATTTAAGCTATTCTAGCATCCACACATATAGTAATAACTATAATCAAAAGTGCCAAAAATAATTAAAAAATTCAGAAGATGCAAATGATTTAGCACATTTTGTAATTTAAAAATTTTAAGCCAAAAAACTAAAATTATCCAAAATTTTGTTATAAGTTAAAAAAAAATTCATTACGATAACAACTTATGAAAGAGCATTGTTGAAATTATGTTGTTTGAACTATCACAAAATTTCATCTATATAATCAAAAAAAAAAAAAAAAAAGGGAAAAAACAGACAAAACCCGTGTTGGGACTAGCTGCTTAACTAGTACTTATTGTTGTAGTACTATAGTTGAGCGGATAAATGCTGATAGCGTCATAGGGCATCAAAATTGAGCACCAAATTTTAATTCTATAACTAAAACATAAACTGGTTTTTTTTAGGTAAATCAAATTGTGCAATAATAATTATGGTACTTGTAAAAAAATATTTGGAGAATATAAACATATAAAAGTAGTGGTTTTTCCAAATTAATTGGAACCAGAAACTAGTAACATACGGAAAGTAGTTTTATTATGGTACTGCAATGAAATTAATGGAGAAAATCAAATAAAACAAAGTTTTTCTTTGGAAATAAAAGAAAAAGAACTTCAAACAGAGAACTAAAGAAAGGAAAATGAAAGAAAACTATAAAAGGAAATAATCAATTATGATGTTCTAATGCTTCTCCACCCCCATTTTCTCTTCAAAATTAAACTCTCTTGAGGCCCCCTCAAGTTTTCGATTTTCGTACTAATTAGTTACCATAATTATACCTCCAGATTCTCTTAATTTAAATGGTTCATTCATGAGCTTAATTTACTCAAGATGAACATTGAACTGCTAACTTTAATGTAATAAAACATTAAAAATATATTCAAAAAAAATTCTGTTGAAGTTAAAAGGTCATAAAATATTAAATTACTTTCATATATTGTTGAAATAAAATATTCTCAAAAAGTAGAATAACTAATATATTTCTGAAATAATACTCCCTCCATTCTAGAAAAAAAAAAGAGAGTTACATGTGAATTTTTGTCAGATATTAATATGGTATGTTTCATTGAGAATTATATATTTAAATAATAAGTTAGTTTTATTAAATTTATTATAAATATTCTATTAATGATAAAATAAAGATGATTGTAACGATAAATTGTTGAAAATATAGAAACATAATACATAAGTAAATCTTTTTCATAAAGATTACTCTTTTCTTTTGAAACAAATTTTATTTACAAATTTAATTCTTTTTTTTAAAATGGAGGAAGTAAAAAATAACAAACCAAACATTGTAATTTGTAAAAGTATATAAAAATTTAATACTCTATTCGTTTTAAGATATATATATATATACATATATATATATATATATATACATTTTAATGTAATATTATTTATCAATTATATAATTTCATTTATGATATGTATTTGTAAAAATATAAAATGTAAAAATTTGTATTTAAAAATATTATTTATGTATTTCATGGTATTTACTTCAATATTATTTAAAGTAAAAAAAAATTACTCTAAAGTTTAAATTATAAAATTTTACAATTTTATTTTATTTTTTAACCGAAATATATCTCTTTGAATCGGGAGGGAGGAAGTAGTTTTTGAAACGTAAAATGTAACAAACCAACGCTGTAATTTCTAAAAGTAAATAAAAGTTTAATTGTTTAAATTCTAACAGAAGCTCGTTTCACCTCCTAGTTGAATAATTTGTTTTAAAGGCTCTTGAAAGTTTAAAATTTCACTTCAGGACTCTCTCTCTCTTTTTAAACTCCGTCAGTACTGCCTCGGGGCTTGTGTTTTTCACTGCACAATCGATTCTTTTTCCCTCTGTCAAATCCCTTGAATTTCTTTCTTTGCATTTACAATGGCCGGAAAAGGAGGGAAAATTAAAACCGAAGGAAAAGGAGGCACCGGAAAAGGATCATCCGCCATCGGAATCGACCTCGGCACCACATACTCCTGTGTTGCCGTTTGGCAACACGACGGCGTCGAAATTATCGCCAATGAGCAGGGCAACCGGACGACGCCGTCCTACGTTGCTTTCACCGGTACTGAGCGTTTCATTGGCGATGGTGCCTATAATCAAGTTGCCTTGAACCCTACTAACACCGTCTTTGGTATTAATCTTCTTACTGTTATTGTCTTTTATTTCGTTAAACTAATATTCTTTTGAATTTAAAGCTTAATTATTATAGTGTATTTAAAGAATTTTGATATAGTTTGTTCTCTTTTAAAAATTTTGTAAGTGAGTTTTAGAATCTGTAATTTCTTATGTATCCTTCTGTTTATCTTTTATAAAGACGCTTATGTAACTTGCTTCATTATTTTTCTTAGTTGGTTATTTGTTTCTTTAAATGTGTTGGTCTATTATTCAGTTAAATTCAAAAGCCTAACTCCATGGTTAATTAAAAAATTTTAATCTTGTTTGTTCTGTTTTCATGTCTGTTATTTTTATTATGTTGATTCCACTTCACAAGAATTTTTATTTTTATTTTGCTTTCTTCACATTAGAATCACAGATATATTATTGGTGTTAATTTGTTTCTAGATTACGATCTTCTTGTCACTGAACTGTTGATTACTTTTAATATACATTGTAGCATAAGTAATTGGAGGCTATATTTAAGTGCCAACTTACAAAAGTTTTCCAAATAAGAACTGTATCGTCTTCCTTGTTGAATGCGCCGGTTTTGGATCTTTTTGACAGTATCTATTTGATCAAACTTTTGTTGATGTGACTACAATTTTGTTTATGCAACTTACAATTGAATAGCAGACCAATGCTTATTTGTTTTTTCCTATTGTAGATTGAATAGTATCTATTTCATATATATATGTATATATATTTCATTTGTCTTGTGTGTACAGATGCTAAAAGACTGATCGGTAGGAAATACCGTGATCTATCAGTACAGAACGACATGAAACTTTGGCCATTTAAGGTTATTGCTGGTCCTGGTGAGAAGCCCATGATTGTGGTCAATTACAAAGGTGAGGAGAAACAATTTGCTGCTGAAGAAATTTCATCTATGGTCCTCCTTAAGATGAAAATGGTTGCTGAGACTTACGTTGGATCATTAGTAAAGGATGCCGTTGTTACCGTTCCAGCATATTTTAATGATTCTCAACGTCAGGCTACAAAGGATGCGGGAACCATTGCTGGCCTAAATGTTATTCGCATCATCAATGAGCCTACTGCTGCTGCCATTGCTTATGGTCTTGACAAGAAGTTATCTAGTGGTAGTTCAGCTGGGGAGAAGAATGTGCTTATCTTTGATCTTGGTGGTGGCACTTTTGATGTTTCTCTTTCGACAATTGAAGAGGGCATATTTGAAGTAAAGGCTACGGCCGGTAACACTCATCTTGGAGGAGAGGATCTTGATAACCGCATGGTGGGCTACTTTGTTCAGGAGTTCAAGAAGAAGCACAAGAAGGACATTAGTGGAGACCCTAGATCTCTTAGAAGGTTGAGGACTGCTTGTGAAAAGGCAAAGCGGATTCTCTCTTCTTTTACCCAGACGTCTATTGAGGTAGATGCATTGTTCGAGGGTATTGATTTTTGTTCTAAGATCAGTCGTGCCAAATTTGAGGAGCTGAATATGGATCTTTTCCTCAAGTGCATGGAGCCTTTGGAAATGTGTATAAGGGATGCCAAGGTGAGCAAAAGCAGCATCCATGATGTTGTCATCGTTGGTGGATCTTCTAGAATTCCAAAAGTCCAGCAACTATTGAAAGATTTCTTTAATGGAAAGGAGCTTTGCGAGAGCATCAATCCTGATGAGGCCGTTGCATATGGTGCTGCTGTGCAGGCTGCTATCTTGAGTGGTGAAGGTAATGAAAATATTCGGAATATAGTGTTGGTTGACGTTAATCCTCTTTCTCTTGGGATAAAAACTTTTGGCGAAGTAATGACTACTGTTGTTCCACGCAACACACCTATTCCGACGTTGAAGGAACACGGATTCACGACCGTTTATGACTATCAAACTACTGCCTTGTTTGAAGTTTTTGAGGGTGAGAGAACAAGGTCATTGGATAACAACTTATTGGGGAAATTTCAACTAACTGGTGTGACTCCTGCCCTAAGGTGTGTCCCTAAGTTAACGGTAACCTTTGATATTGATGCTAATGGAGTGTTGTATGTTTCTGCCGAGGATAGGGCTTCCGGGGTGAAGAACAAGATAAGAATCAGTAATGATGATGGAAGACTGTCAAAGGAGGAGATTGAGAGAATGGTAATGGATGCTGAGAAGTACAAGGCTGAAGATGAGCAGCACAAGAAGCAGATTAATGCCATGAACGCATTGAATAACTGCATTGTACACACGAGGAATCTGATATGGGGTGTGGAGTTGAGTTCCAGGCTTTCTGCAGATGACAAGATGAAGATTGAGGATGCTATCAACAAGGCATTTCAATGGCTGGACTCTAACTGTTTTGCCGAGGTGTACGAGTTTGAGGAGAAGATGAGACAGTTTGAGGACATATGCAATCCGATAATTGCTAAAGTGAATGGCAGGGGTAGTGGTCCTAACAAGCGTTCCCGCTATGGACTCTAGTATATGAACTTTATTAATCTTCTGAATATTCATATGTTGGTTGAATTAGTTTATGTTATCTTCCTACTTAATGTTCCCTAGTTGTCTTTTAAGGTTTTCTGGAAGACTTACTAGTGTTTGGATGTGAATATTAAGACTGTCTTCCTTTTCAAACATGATTTTTTTTGGCTTTCTTCAACATCATCTTGAAACTTGATAATTTATTGTTAAAATGACATTGAGTTAAAAATTCCATCCCTCTGGAAAGGAAATCACTCTCAGTTTCGGGAATTAGTAAAACAAATATCCAGAGCATTTATATGCGTTTTATTAATTTTTATTTTTATTTTTTTCCATTCAATTTTATGTTTTCTGGTTTTCCAATTTATAAATTGATGCCAAGTTGCTTTTACTATCGATTTTCAGTCACAAATATGCCGGAATATTAACTTAGTACATAATAATGTTTTGACATGATTCTCAACTGTGACATTTATGGATTCATTTCAATTAATTCGTAGAATAGAGACCGCTTCACTCCAATTGCTAATTTTATTTCTTGCTTCTAATGATATACTTCCTCCGTTTCACAATTAGTGGCATTTTACATATCCTTAAAAATTTATCATTTATACTTCTTAATTTACTCTTAAGTGTAATTAAAATAATTATTCTCTCTCGTTCTCTTTATTTATATCGCTCTCTCTTACTTAACATAATTCTCTCTTTGTATGATTTTAATAAATGACAAAAATGTGAACTTATCAAAATTTTAAATTTTTATTCTCTTAATATGTGTGCAAATAGGTACATTGTCACTTATTATAAAACCGAGAAAGTAATTTATTTCCATTAAATTCGGCTAGTTAGTAAATAATATTTGGATCATTTCTTATACTTGAGTTTAAGATATTTGATAGCAGAGTATAATGGTGGCTAAATAAAAACAATTTACAATATTTGATGATTATTAAATTATTAAAATTCAATTTTCCATAATTATGTGATACTAATCGTAAAATAAACTAGGTGTTATGATTGTAAAGGGTCTAGAATCGCTTAAAAGTGAATTGTTTGATTTACAATGTCAATTATTGTTATACTAAATTAAATATGTGTATATATATACACACAAAGATATATGATTGAAGTTTACATAAAAACTAAATTATGCGTGATTTTCTCAAACGTCAAATATACAAAGCTTATCCCAAATACAAATTTTATATTTTTATTAGAGAAAAATGGAAAGAAATGACGGTTGAATAAATGGTCACTATTTTTATTTATTTATTAGAGTGGTTGTGGTGATGCCTACCATTATCCTATATTTATTAAACCGTTCACTCATGTATATCAGTAATTTTTCTTCTATCTTTAGTAGTCAAAAAAGTGACTGTTGACGTCTTGTACTCATTTTATGAGAAAAAAGGAATTTGACTGCTACGTCTTGTACTTCCTTTATGAAAAAAAGGAAAATAAGTATCTTTAGCAATCAAAAAAGTGACTACTGACGTCCCGTACTCATTTTATGAGAAAAAAGAAAAAAAGAATTTGACTGCTCACGTGTCCTACTACCTTTATGAGAAAAAGGAAAATAAGTGACTCGTGAATAAATAATAACTATTTTTTTTCATTAGAGTGATTGTGGTGATTTATATCATTATTCTATATCTATTAAAACTCTCACTAATGTATATTAGTAATCTCCATCATATATTTGGTAGTCAAAAAAATGACCGTTAATATCACGTACTGTATTTATTTACCTTTTAGAGTTTGATTTTCTTTTTTTACATTCTTTTATCATATTTTAAAATAAAGACAAAATTATTTTTTCTCTATTACTCTTTATATATTTCTTTAAAGAATATGAATATCTTTTTTCATGCATGTTAAATAACAACATTAATAGTATAACATTAATAAATTTATTTGTTCTATTTTTATTAATTATTATTGTTAGTCTGCGTGATTTCATTTAAAAAAATAACTAATAAAAAACAATAGGAGTATTTGATTTTTTATTTATCAAATTGATCATCTTTTAACTTAAAATATTTATTTTATACACACACACAACAAAATTTTTGTGTCTTAATTAATTTAGTTATTATTATGACACAAAATTTTTCCCTTATATTTTTTTTTAATTCAAATTACGCGAGTAGTTTTAGTATACTGAATTTTTACAATAAATCCAAGCCTCCAAGTAACTAGACAAAAATATCTGTTTATCCCGTATGAGTAATTATAGAAGGGGATTGAATACAATTACAAAATTTTCTTCAAAACTAAACTGTTATGAACAATTTAATTTCCAAAAATTGTTATAAAACTTTACTGAAATGATACAACAATAGAAATAGTAAAGCAAAATTGCAAGATATAAATTGTAATCAACAATAAAGAATGATATTGTCAATTAAATTGAATCTTTACAATTTCTTCTATTAAAAAAAAAATAGCTTCTCAAGTTGTAATAACTTGCTTCTTTTTCTATAAAACTAATTACAGCTGCTAACTCTCTATATATGGAAGTGTTGTTTTGAGAGATATGTGATCTGAGATAAGATGTATTCTTGTTGTTATCAGTTGTTTCTCAGTTCTCAGATTTGTTTCTCAGATTCATACCTTTGTATTTTTACCTCAGCTGCTCTATGTCTATTTATAGACACAGCTTCCATATACTCCAATCTTCTATTCTGAGCTTTTTACCAAAATATTTCTGTAGTTTCTTAGTACTTGTAGCTCTGTCACACAACTTTTTTCATTATACAGCCTTCCTTGGATGTCAGCCTGTTTATGTGACTTTTCTGGTGTATATTCACTGCACCAGTTTCCATTATTCTTCTTGGAGTTCCCAAGATAAGATATCAGCAATATATATTTTATCTTTGTAGGCTTCTCTTGACATAATTAGTCTAGGTTCAATGAACTTCTTGCTTCAAGTTGTTATAAGTTGTCTCTGCAGTATTTCAACTTATTGTTTTGCAGGTTTCATGCTTGCGGCTTTGCAGGTTTCATACTTGCAACTTAATGTGTGTGTGTGTGTGTGTGTCTAACTTATTTTCTTGAAGCTTCCTTGGTAGCCAATCTCTCCTTATTGGACAATCATCCTTATCTTTATTTCCACCGTCTTTAGTCATATGTCATCCCTTATGTCAGTAGAAATTTATTCTCTGATGGATAGTCTCTGGTTGCTTCAACATTAGTCTCTGATAAACAAACACTTAGTCTCTAATAGACCAAAAACTTAGTCTCTGACAGTTCAAAAAATTTAGTCTCCGACAGTTCAAAAACTTAGTCTCTGATAGTTCAAAAACTTAGTCTCCGATAGTTCAAAAACTTAGTCTCTGACAGTTCAAAAACTTAGTCTCTGACAGTTCAAAAACTTAGTCTCCGACATTTCAAAAACTTAGTCTCCGATAGTTCAAAAACTTAGTCTCTGACAGACAAAAAACTTAATCTCCGACAGCCAAAAAACTTAGTCTCCGACAGCCAAAAAACTTTGTCTCCGACAACCAAAATCTTAGTCTCCGACAGTCAAAAAACTTAGTCTCTGACAAACAAAAGCTTAGACTTTAATAGACAAAAGCTTAGTCTCCGATAGGCAAAAGATTAGTCTCCGATAGACTAATTTTGCTTGATCAACTTTGACATTTCTTGAACTTTTCAAGTGTATTCATTGTAGTCTCTGATGCTTTCCTGAAATTTCTTGATAGTAGATTCTCATAGTGCATTACTGCAGGTACTTTGTACATTTACAAAATTTAACAATTCTAAGTGTTATACATCATCATCAAATGCTATAATTCCTAACAATATCATTAGTTCACACCCACAACAAATAATGCGATATCAGTTTAATCCATTTTCAAAATACAGTTACTAACAAATTCATCAATTTCACAATAAAAATGTAATGCACAAAATCACCAACCTCATGAGAAATAAATATTTAGACTTCATCAACAAAAATGAAGATGAAAACAAAAAATTACCCATCACAAAACCCTTAATTCGAAAATCAAAAATGAAAATATAAAAAATTATAATTTTTTTTTAAAAAATAACCCAACATCAAAGAGCGAAAAAAATCAAAATTTTCCCCCAACTAACAACCTTTGTATTTATTGTGTATAAAAGTAGAATTTTTTTTTGTATTTAAAAAAGAAAAAAACAAACAACTTTACTGACAATTACATATGTTTGGTAAAAAAAAATCCTCTGTTTATAAAAATTAAAGAGACAATATGAAACAAAATTTCATAAATACATACAAGAAAATTCACATGGTTAAAAATGAAAATTTTAAACAAAACTATTTACGATGAAAATGCAACAGACCTTCGAAACCACATTAATATGAATAAAAATTTTCTGATCAACATATAATACATATTTTAAATAAATTACAACAAAATCATATAAAACGACACAAAATATGTCCGTGTGGGGGGGATGAGGGTGTAATTGGACAAATATAATAAATACGTGTTGTTTTAAAGTCAAAAAAATATTCAATCCATCTATAACAATGTTTTATGTGTCAATTATTTGAGAACACAAAAATTAGTAGAAACATACTCCTCTCTTAATAGGCTCAATGACCAAAATATTTATAAATTATTTAATTTTTAACACTTTAATTAATGATTTATTTTTAGTATAAAAATCGGTAAACTTATTAAAATTGTGTCAAAGTGATTTAATTTTATTTTAAGTCTTAACTCTTATTATTTAAAACTTTATATGGCATTGGATTTTTTTTTTCTATTTACTGTTTTGGAGCTAAAATCTTAACAAATTAGAGTTAGAGTTGAGCTAAAATCAAGACATTTTGACATATTTATAATTAGTTTAGACGTTTTTGTGTAAGAAAATAAATCAAATGTTAAAGTGTTAAAAGGTGACAAACTTATATGTTCTTTTTGTTCGATAAGTACTTTTAATTTAATACAACTTTATGAGAAATTTTTTAGAAATTTTATTTTTCAAGAAACTCATAATATAATAAAAAGGGAGTATGAGAGATTAGCGATCACTTTTTAATTGTTAAATATAGAAGAAAAATTACTGATATATATAAGAAGGGGGAGTTTTAATAGATATCAGGTACTAAGATTTGAAGTATGTAATTTCTCTGTCATTAAATGAGTGTGTTTCTTTAGTATTACTCAAACACCCATGTGTTCTAAAGAGAGAAAAGAGATTCATCTATTTATTTTTTGTACCAAAAGACTTTCTTTCGAGCACATTTTTAAGGTGTACAAAACAAATGTATGTGCTATTGTAGTAATATTTGAAAATGGCGGATACTTGCTGAGAGACACTGACAGCAACCCTCTCTCTCTCTCTCTCTCTCTCTCTCTCTCTCTCTACTTTCCTATTGAAGAAAGAAAAGGCATTTTGTGATAATAATCTCCCTTTCAGTTAAAAGCAAAAAATGACCGGAAAAGGAAAAGCCAAAGAGGAAGCAGCACCGGCAGTAGGAATAGATCTGACGACCACCTACTTTAAAAAGTGAAGATTCTAGGACACTAAATGGAGTGCGCTCCGAAATGTATGATATTCTATTAAAAATATTTGTATCTATATTAAAAAAAAAACCGAATATTATTTATATCCGATTAAAATTTAATAAATTATGAGTATATGTATATTTGCGTCCATTAATATTCGTATTCATTTTTAACAATTATTTGTATTAAATTTTCTTTAAAAACTATGTAATTTTTTAAAGTATATGTAACAATATTACGTTTATAAAGTTATATATAATTCATTATAAAATGAATATTAAAGTTATGATAGATTATTTTTAATCAAATGAATAAAATTTTATATTTTATGTGTTACATATTTTATTAAAATATTAAAATTACTCTACTTAAAATATATTCGAAATCCATATTCTTATTCGATTTTATCCAATAAATATTATTTGAATTTGTATCCGTATTAAAATGAATGCAAATGCAAATATAGGTATATCCGTATGTGTTTACAGCAGATTACATCCCTAACCTACTCGTGTTGCTGTTTGGCGTAACGACGGCATCGAAATCATCCCCAGCGATCAAGGTAACCGAACGACGCCGTCTTACGTCGCTTTTACCGACCACCGTCGTCTCGTCGGCGACGCTGCTTACAACCAGCTCTCTTCCAATCCTGCTAACCCCGTCTTTGGTAATCTACTCTCTATTTCTATCTCGCCCCATGACACTGTTTTTTTCTTGTTTCCACCTTACCTTTTTATCAATTTTTTTTATGACTTAAGTCTTAACTTTTAGCCAGCTAAAATGAAGAAAACTCTACTTTTTAAAAAGTGAAGGTTCTGACTTCTTATTTTTAGTTATAATAAATAAATGAGAAATGAAAATGCCGGCATGATCTTTTTATTTTTTATTTTTGGGTGTAACGACTTCAAATCAGGAACATAAAATTCAGCCATGATAAATTGAAATTTCAAAAAAATTATTTGACATATGTTCAGTGCTATTTTTCTACCTTTTGACTTAAAAGTCGGAAAAGTAATTTGGTGAAGTAGTAGGTAATAAAATTTTGCTTCTTATAAATGACTTAAATATAATTTTTAAGTTGATAAAGAAAGTTCAGACAACGAGATAAATTGAAAAGAGATACATGGAGAGGGGCAAATATGAAACCTCTGCTTTTGGGTTTTATTACAAGAAAATGAACAGTTGAAAAGTTTATTGTTCTAGGAAAAAGAAGAATATGTGTCACCATTGAATTACAGATAACTTCCAAGTATCCCCATTAATTTGGAAGAGAAGAACTCAGCAATTGTGCACTTCTGGAAGTGTGATCATAGTTTAAACAAAGGATAATATTCCTGTATATCTTACAAGCTGTATAGTTTATCTAATTAGAATGTAAACTCGCAGGAACAGATGTTATAATTTTTTTAAGTGGCATGTCAAAATGTGTGATTATTATATATTTTCTTTGATTTGTTCGCAGATGCTAAACGATTGATTGGTAGGAAATTTAGTGATTCATCGATACAAAATGACATGAAGCATTGGCCATTTTAGGAGTGGAAAATCACCTAGGGGGAGTGGACTTTGACAATCGTATGGTATTGGTAGAGCACTTTTTTTAGGAGTTCAAGAAGATTCACAAAATGGACATTAGTGGAGACCTTAAAGGTCTTAGAAGATTGAAGGCTACTGCCTCTCAAAAGGCGAAGCGAACTCTCTCATTTCTTACCAAGACGTCTATTGAAGTAGATTCTTTGTAAAGAGTTACTGATTTCGCCACAAAAATTACTCGTGCCAAATTCGAGGATCTAAATATGGATCGTTTCACAAAATGTATTGGAACCGTCAAGTTCTATTTGAGGGATGCTAAGATGGACATGAACAGCATCCACGATGTGGTCATTGTTGGTGGAACTACAAGAATTCCTAAAGTGCAGCAGCTTTTGCAAGATTTCTTCAATGGGAAGCAGCTCTGCAGGTGTATTAATCCCGATGAAGCTGTTGCCTATGCTGCAACCGTGCAAGCTGCTATCTTGAGTGGTGAGTGCAATGAAAAAATTAAGAACATAACGGTGGTTGATGTCAATCCTTTGTCCCTTGGGGTTGAAACTATTGGTGAAGTGAAGACTGTTGTTGTCCCGCGCAACACAGCCATTCCCACAACTAAGGAGACAGTATTCTTGACCACTCGTGATAATGAGACATCTGCTCTTCCTTCTGCAATTTTTGAGGGAGAGAGAACAAGAAGCACGCATAACAACTTGCTGGGTAAATTTGTACTTAGAGGCATCACACCTGCCCCGAGGGGAGTTCCTTGGTTGTTTGTCACGTTTGATATTGATGCAAATTGAGTTTGTAAATGTTTCCGCCGAGGAGATTAAGACTGCAGGGGTGAACAACAAGATGAGAATCACGAATGACAAGAGAAGACTGTTCAAGGAAGAGATCGAGAGAATGATAAGTGATGCTGAGAAATACAAGTTTGAAGACGAGGAGGGCAAGAAGAAGATTAATGCTATGGATTCTTTAGAGGATTTCTTGCGTCATGTGAGGGATGAAATGTTAGGAATGGAGATCAAGCTTGCAGCAGTTTAAATGCTGTTTTTTTTATAACAAATTTAATAAGAAAATTTTATTAGTTTTATATATAATTTTTGGTCAAGTATGTAAAATTAAAAGTTATCAAAAGTTCAAATTCTATTTTTTTCGTAGAACGGAAGGAGTATATCTTCACTCTTAGATTTGTTGAAGACCTTACATCTCAAACAATGAATTTTGAGTCTTTTTTTTTTTTTTCATTACAATGGAAATTGAGTGTTATTTCTTATCAAAAAAGAAAATAGAATTTGAATTTTATTTTTCCTGGATTATGGATGTCCTTTTGCTAATCTTTTTTATTTCCAGGAATTTACATCTCAAATAATGGTCTTGGTAATAATAGTTGGTGTAAGTAGTCATTAGGGGCGCGCATATACATACTATACATATGAGATGCGAAACATGAGTTACGATCTAATATTTTTAGGGCCAATGTCATTTTAGGTTTAATGACACTTTCGTGTATATATGCGGGAAACATGAGTTACAGTCTAATTTTTTTTAGGGTCAATGTCACTTTAAGGTTAATGACAGTTTGTATGTACAGTAAAATACCACTTTAGTAAGTAAAATTTTTATTGATTTTATTTTAGGTACTAAAATTATTATCAAAAGTATTAAAATTATTACAAAAATATTAAAACATTATCAAAAATGTTTTCCCAGTGAGATGACATAGAACTTGTAGAAGGGGGGTTGAATACAAGTTCTTTAAATTCTTTTCAATTGACTGTTCTTTAAGAAATTAAACTTTTCTGCGGAATATAAAGAACACAATCAAAACTCTATAAACAATTGCCTTTATTTGATTTAACAATCGATTACAAGTTTTCTAACAATTAAAACAACCTTTGATCGTCAGCTTCTATTCTGTATGTTGAGAGAATACAACTCTATGAAAATTCTCTTCTTTTTTTTTCGTATTCCAATTCTGTAATTTATAATTACAGCTTCTAAAAACTAAGTTACCAAAAACCTAGTTTCCTAATTCAAATCAAATACAAACTTCCAATTGAAAGGATCCTAACAAGTTTCCTTGTCAGCTACGTCTTCATTCAGGTTTACGTGTGCATGAAAGACTTTCCTTCTTTGATTTGAACTCTAATTTCATCAGTGATTAAGTCCTCGACTAGTCTCCAATGGCTTCTTTAATTAGTCCCCGATCACTTCGAGTAATCTCCGATACTTTGGCTTTAGTCGTTGGTGACGTCCGTTTTTAATCTTTGAGGTATTGTGTTAGTCGTTGATGACGTCAGCATTAGTCTCTGACTCTTTAGTTCCAATCCCCGATGACGTAAGTTTTAATCTCCGATGACCAATCTTTCAATCTCTGATGAACAAAACTTTAATCTCCTATGAAGGATTCTTCAATCTCCGATGGGCAAAGTCCAATCTCTGATGAACAGAAACTTAGTCTCTGGTGGACTTTTCCCTTAGTCTCCGACAAGCCAAATTCAATTTCCGAAGGACTAATAAATTTAAAACAACTTGTTGAACAACCTCAACAAGTATTCCAGCAGTACATACAAATGAAATGAATCTATCTCTTTATTATAATGACTAATTTACAAACAAGAGATATTACTGCTAGCTACAATACTAAAGTGTTACAAACCAACACTTTTCTGTACATTTGAATTCCTAAGTATTCTAAAAACAATCATCATCAAATGTTTATAAAACCTAACAAAAAATACTAATATAAAAGCGCAAAATATTTGTTTACCTGAAGTTAAATTTTCTCCCACGATGCACTAAAGCGTCTTTTTACCATTTTTAAGAGTATTCACATTAATTTCTCTAAACTTAATTATGTTCTTTATATTTATTTAGAAAATTTTGATGAAGATGAACAAAAAATATGTTGCACCAATATTCCTATTTTAAAGTAGTTTGTTGATTGTAAAAAGTATATATTTCAACCAATAGGATCACTACTCACATTTATTAAAACAATTACATTATTTTATCATATTTAATGTTACTTTACTAAATATATCAATATATTAATATATAGACACACACACATTTACACACTCTAATATATTATTATATCGTTATTATTATAATATATTAATTTAATATAGAAAGTAATATGTTATTTATATATTTAAATTCATTAATACCATATATTATGCGTGATTAATTAATACATTAGTATAATATATTACTCGATATACTATTATAATTTGTATTATATTACTCCATTTGTTTCACAAAAATAATAATATTTGCACTTTTGACAAATATTTATTTTACATGTTTAACTAAGAATTATATGTACAAATAATAAAATTTTCTCATAAAATTTGTTATGAATCTTCAATTAAAACAATATTAAAAGATTATAATGACAAATTTTAGAAAATAGAGAATTATAATGAAAATATGATGCAAATATTATTATTTCTTTGAAATAAATTTTATTCTTAAATGTTACTTTTTTTTTCGGAACAGAGGTAGTATATTATAATTATTATATGTAATTGTGATATTATGTTATACAGTATATCATATTGTTGGGTTTCGTACCAGCAAACGCAGCGGAAAAATACGATATAAAATAAAACAAAACGAAACCCAAACCCGAGGATCTATGCGAAACAGTTTAATACAGATAGTTCAAGATTTTACCGATTAAAAGTGCGAATCTGAAACTTGGTGAAGGTGTTGATCGTCTCCAAATCTTTAACGCAACCCAACTGGACAGCGTCTCTACGGTATCCACACGAACACCCGCAAACCGTCTTACGATTCGAGCAAAGAGGATAACAGTACTAGCTGTAAATAATCTGTATCTCTTTTATCTCTCTTAACCTCTCTTATGAGCGGCTACGTCAAAACGTTGGTTGTTCAAGAGAAAAATTCTATATCAATCTCTATATCTGAGAATAGCTGATATATCATATATATATAGCCTTCTATAGAGTAGATTCCAAAACCTAATCTAATTAGGAGATTAGAATCCGAATCCTATATTCATTAGATATATATATTTAATCAAGTCTCACTTAATTAATATATGTATAAATAAATATATATTCGTATTTCCTTCTAAAGGACTCTACTTCATACAGATTACATATATATATATATATATATATATATATATATATATGTATTTAATTTAAAGCCATGATTTAATAAATCAATCTCATTGATATATTAAATCATAGACATTTAAATTATCTCTCCTTGACGAATGTTCTTTGTGTGTGACCCTGTAGGTTATTATTACGTTGGCAATAATTTTAAATCATATTATAGAATTATAAACAGTGAGCGGCATCTAGTAATACATCACTGTTACCCAAGTAATAATAAAGTCATAGATTGGACGTTACCTTTCGTGACCAATGTTTCAATGTAACTTAATCCTTTTAACCATGATATCTAAGATTAAATTCAAGGCATGGATGTGTCATCCTCTTCATAATTTAATCTCAGTTTTCTTGATCAATGAGTAAACTATATGAAACAAATCTCTATTTGAGCATGGCCATGCATTTCATAGTTTCACTCAATCAAGAGGCCTATAGATATCACCCCTAATTTATAGGAGGGTTAAATTCCATCTACATCATTCCCATTTCTCACATAACTCATTATGCATCCAACAATCACCTTTATCGTCCACCCGGTTAAAGGTGACTTTTGATAATGTCAAAACGCATAACTCCTTATGTAGAAATGTCATGACTTCAGGTCGAAGGACCATTACATCATTGTCACTATGAGAATTTCTTATGACACATAGCATAACGCTCCATGTAGAATTCTCATGGTGGGTCTATCCAGTACTATGTTCTCTAACATGTACCTATGTATCAACTTAATATATCTCGTATATATTTATGACCAATGAGATATAGCCATCAGTTAATCCACATACTAGTCTCAATGTATTATTGTTGTCCCACTGACAATGATACTCGACTAGGGACATTTAAGAATAATGATACTTTACATACTTATATGATCTCATATTCAAGTCACATACTTGAATCCATATAATTAGTATCATTCTTCTAAGGATATTTATTATGTTAACATTTATATTACGCAGTAAATAAAACATAATAAAAGTAATTATCATTTAACCAAAAAACATATCATAAATATAGTGTCACAATCATTACATAATTGGCCACTAGGGCATACACTCTAACACATATGTGGTATCTAATATATATTATAATATACAAAATTAGTATATCTATATTATTAAAGATGTAGAACTCCTACTTTGTAAGATAAATTTGTGACACACAATATAAAAAAAGTGTGAGAGAAGTTACCACCACTCATCTAAAATCTTTAGCAGTTATTTTGTTCTTTATTTAAGTTCATCTTTTATATAAAATAATTTAACTCTATTAAATACTCTGTATATCAGTAGTAACATCTTATATTATTTGTAATTTAACGAATATTTCCACACGCATAGCGTGTGCCCAAAACCTAGTAATATATTAAAAGAAAGAAAATGGGATGTAGTAATATATTAAAAGAACCACTCATCCACAATCTTTAACAATTATTTTGTTTTTTATTTAAGTTTATCTTTTATATAAAATAATTTAACTCTATTAAATACTCTGTATATCAGTAGTCACATCTTATATTATTTATAATTTAACGAATATTTCCACACACATAGTGTGTGTCCGAAACCTAGTAATATATTAAAAGAAAAAAAATGGAATCTAGTAATATATTAAAAGAAAAAGGGAGATAAAAAATTTTGTTTGTACCTTTTTATTAAATTACAACAAAGTCAAACTACTTGGTTAGCCCCAATATTTCAAGTTAGTTAACAATTTTGAATGTGCAAATTTCCTCACATTCCTATGGCTAATATATTAATAATATTTCTATTTATTAATATTATATGTTATTCTCTTCTGTTCACAATAACAGTTACTTACTTTTTTCATGTGATATTTTTTATATGTTAAATATTTTATTTAATTAAAAAAATTAATAAAAAAATTGATATAAAAATTAATATGACTAAAAAATTTAATGAAAATAAAAAATTTAAATGAATTTTATGATATTTATTGGGGCAGACTAAAATTTTTTTACGTGTTAACGAATTAAGTATTTATTTATTGACCGAATGCAAATTTATTTAGTATATATCACATAAATTATTAAAATTAATTTTATTTGTACTATATCCAAATATTACTTAATAGTAGTTTTATTTGTACTCAATAAACTTCAAAATAAACAAATATAGATATAGCTACTAACTTATATTTGTATCGGCATTTGACCATCTGTTTTCATACGATACATAAATATAGTAAAACATTAATTTAGTGTATTTAAATAAATTAAAATACATATTAAAAAATATTAAGAATAATTTATACTCCTTTTAAAATTACTGAAAAATGCTTTTTTTAGTTTACAAATATAAAATATAGACTACAATAATTTATTCAATCTCGGTCATAATTCTTGCCTCAACTCGATAGCAAGAGCACTAATTTTGAACAAGGCTATCCCTCGGAAATATAATATTGATGTTTAATATATTCAAAATTGAAATGAGCTGATCATAAAGCATTCCTTCACTTTGTAATAGGAGTACTTAATTAACAAAATTTGCATAATATCTATTCGTTTGAAATATTTTCTTTGAAATCATTTCATTTTCTCTTGAAATTAGAAGCAGCTTATTTATATAAATATATACATAAATATTTATATATAGGGTAATGGAGGGCAGTAAAGAGAAAAAGGAAGGACCGGCGATCGGAATAGATCTTGGGAAGACGTACTCGTGTGTTGCCGTTTTGCAACACGACGGCGTTGAGATCATCGCCAACGATCGGGGGAGTCGGACGACGCCGTCTGTTTTATGTGGCGTTCACTAGTGAGCGCCGTCTCATCGGCGATGCTGCCTACAATTTAGTGGCGACGAACCCTACCAACACCGTATTTGGTAACACTACTATTCCCGTTCAACGTACTCTTTCTATTTTTAGACAGGAGTATAGTAAAATTAAATGAAATATTTAATGGAATTGTTACTTCGAGTGAATGCTTTAAAGTTTAGGGTGAGGGGAGTATACCAATCTAAGGCCCGACATTTCATTGTCTTAAAATGCTTAAAATGATATATGTTATACTCGGTTGGGTTCATAATAATAGTCTTTAGAATGTAGTCAATTAGTTATTTTCACATTTCAAGTGAATTAATTTTAATTTGTTTCGAAATTAGTCTTTATCTCTCTCATCTCTCCTAAAAATTTTATCAATGAAATTAATATTTTGATTTCTTTTCGTCCGTTTATATTTCTTATGAAGGATAAACTTTAATTTTAATTGATATTTCATGTTCCAACAAAATAATTATTGAGCTCCTTGTTGTGTATTTTGAGCTAAAATTACTATATTTTAAGATGGGGAGTTATTAATTGCAAAAAAAGAAAGAAAGAAAGAAAGGAAAAAGACGGTTGATCAGACTAAGAAAGGAAGACAATTGATAAAACTCATTAATCTTACTAACTCTTGACTATGTAACTCGGTGGTGGAACTTTTGATGTTACTATTCTGACAGTCGAAGATGGTGTATTTGAAGTAAAGGCTACAACCGGTGATACACATCTTGGAGGTGAGGATTTTGATAGTCGGCTAGTGAATTATTTTGTTCAAGAGTTTAATTTGAGGAGCTGAACATGGATCTGTTCATGAAATATATGGAGTTAGTGGAGAAATCTTTGAGAGATGCCAAGGTAAACAAAAGCAGCATTCATGATGTAGTTCTTGTTGGCGGATCTTCTAGGATTCCGAAAGTTCAGCAGCTGTTGCAAGAATGCTTCAATGGGAAGAAACTATCCAAATGCATTAATCCTGATAAGGCTGTTGCGTATGGTGCAGCTGTGCAAGCTGCATTATTGAGTGGTGAAGGGAATGAGAAAATTGAAATTTTCGTTTTGTTGGATGTGGCTCCACTTTCGCTTGGTGTCAAAAGTGTTGGTCATATTATGGTTGTTGTGATTCCGCGGAACACAGCTATTCCTACTACCATTAAAGAAACTTTCACTACTGTGCAGGACTATCAGACAGAGTTAATGTACAAAGTTTTCGAGGGTGAAAGGCCAAGAACAACAAATAACTTACTGGGGCAATTTCAATTGTCCGGGCTCAACCCTGCACCAAGAGGTCATGCTGATGTTTTAATATGCTTTGACATTGATGCTGATGACATGTTGAATGTCTCCGTGGTGGATAAGATTACGGGGGTGAAAAACAAGGTAAGAATTTAGAATGGTAAGTTGACATTATTGAAAGACAGATATTGAGAGGATGGTGAAAGATGCTGAGAAGTACAATGCAGAAGATGAGGAATGCTCGAGGAAAATTGAAGCCATGAATGCACTGGAAAAAATGCTTGTACAAAATGAGGAATCACATCAGGAGTGAGAAGATTAGTTGCAAGATTTTAGCAGCTGACAAGGAGAAAATGGAGAAAGCAATCATGTTGGCATACCGGTGGCTAGACTGGAGCCGTGCCGGACGGTTCCCAGAAGTGGATGAGACTGAGGAAAAGATGGAGGAGGTTGAGAGTGTATGCGATCCGATCATAGCCCATTTGGGTCGCTGGGGAAAGCGGCAATGCCCAACACCGGTGATTGTGGAACTTGATTATTCCGGTATATTGATTGAAGATCAAAAGAATATGATATTAGAGCAGTAAATTTGGTCTAAATATTGACATTGCAAGTTAATTTTAGTAATGATTTTGGACTATTTGATATTGACATATTGGCATTCTATGTTTGTTGATATCTAAAATTGTATTAAATGAGTTTTACCTAAATCTAGTACTGCTTTTGAAGCACCCCTTTTTAGAAACCCCATCAGAAAAATCATCTAACAATCCATAGATATAATCCTTACATATATTGTCTCTTTCAAAGCTGCCACTGCACTTGCACTTGATGGTATTGGAACTTCAAGGCCTAATGACATTTCCAGGTAAATGTGCTTAAAGGTAAAAGAGCAATGTGTTTTTGGATGTAATGTTCTGAGGAGAGGAGAGCTAATAGTCACGCAGATGAGGCTGTTTCTCTTTGTGGTGCATATACATCATAACTACATACACAGTATAGGTGAGGGAGTTCTCACAAAAGTATTTAGGTTCGACTTTTTTTAGGTAGAGGGTTCAAACTTCATAAGGTAAGAATTGAGTGAGAAATGAGTTGTATAAGATTTCGTCGAAAGAAAAGAAAAAATATACAGAGTACAATAGAGGCACACACACTTGTGTAACAAAAATTCCAAGGTTTCTTTTACGAGTAAAAGAGTACGTCTTACAAATGGATAGTTAAATGAAGGTCAAAGACATTCTCAAACAATCCATTTGACACCTAATCCTTTTACCTTTCGTTATTGAATTAAGATTAAAATCCTAGCTAGGAAGTGACAATATTCGTAAACTTTGTATAAAGAAGATGATGAATTAGGCCATGATTCAGAGAAATTTTGTCAAATAATTGTTTACTTGAACTAATACTTTACCATTAACTAATACTTTACTGATCTAGGTGTATATGTTGATTGAAATCTAGGTGGGTAGTGACTACGACGGTTGAAGATGGAGATGATGGAGGAGGAGAATTAAAATGGTTGGGGAAGATGATACAAGTATGTAAGAATATAGAGATTGAAAAAGAAAAATAATATAAGAGGGATAAATTTGGATAGAATAATCATTTCAACAAAAAAGACACTCCCGGGGAATAGTTGAAATTTAATTAGTACATGTTTCATATTTTATGTACTTTTAATTTTTTATATCATATTAATCTTCTTTTGAACATTTTTAATTTTTAATTCTATTTTGAAAAAATGAAATATTTAACATACATATATGCTCCCTTTGTTTTTTTAGTTGCTCCTTGATTTTCTTACAAGTAGTGCTTTTAGGTGAACGTTTATACATGACAAAAAATTTATTTAATTTTTTTAAAATCAATAATTAAAAATATTTTGAATGAAGATTATTATGAATAAAAAATTTAAATAAAATAAAATATTTAACATGTATAAAATTAATTTTACCAAAAAGTACGTTTAAAAAAGTTAAACTAAAAAGGGTGACAATATTAAGTTTTATCTAATAATATGTGTAAAAAATTAAATGTCATACAATTTTTTAAATGAGGGAGTACCACTCAAATATAATTTTAATTTGTCTTGTGGATCGGCCTCATATTATCTCCAAAATAAATGAAATAAAGAAATTTTTAGAGATAAGATCTTAATTTGATTTTTATATAAGAAAAAGATAGAAAAGATAAAGTATAATTGATAATTGAGTAAGAAATTAAATTAATTAAATTATTTCCTTTATTGTCTTTTTAAATCAATGTCTAGTCTAGATATACAAAATCTATGTAAAATTATGGATTCCGGTCAAATATCATCTTCTTTACGGTGGATACGCTTGAAAAGAAAATTTTATATTCTTATTTTAAAAGAAAAGAGTTAAATTTGGACTTTTGACCGATTTTAATATTATGTTCAATTAGTAAGTTGTTCATGAAATGTTATCAATATTCAATAAATAAATAAAATGCAAATGTTACACTTTTCTAAAAGAATCAAGTGTAACTATTTTTCTTTTTTTAACGGAGCAGTATAACCTTTTTAGTAATTAATATATACGTACATGAGTTAGTACAATTTTAATCAAATAAAGATGTTTAAAGTGGTACATATCGATCATATTTAAATTATGTTATTCTCTCCATCTAAAATATTTATGTGACATAATTTGATTTCAAGATCAAATTGCCTAATTCTAAATTCATAATTTGACAAATGTAATTTATATTTAAAAATTATAAAATTTTACTTGATAATGTATTCAATATATTTTCTTACGATAATATTATGTATCTTTATCTAATAACTATAATAAGATATAAGAATTTTGAATATGATCAACTTAACCATGGAAAAAAAATTATGAAAATTAATTTGAAACAGACAAATTAAGTAATACCGTAATATATAAGGAGGTAATTGATTTCTAGTGAGTTGGAAATTTCAAGTAGATAATTACAAATTCAAATTTGATAAAATTTGTGGTTAATAAATTGAGTTGAACCTATCTACCTACCAACAACATTATAATGACACCCAAATATTATTATCTCATTTCATAAAAAGATCAATATTTGAATTTTGACAATTTTTACTTTTGTATAATTGACTAATAATTATATGTAAAAATATAAATTTTTTTCATTAAATTGTTATGAATATAATGACAAATTTTTAAAAATGTGATATTATAATCTTTTTTTTTTCTTTTTCATTTTTTAAACGGAGGGAGTAATTTTCTTTTTTTAGAAAAAGAATCTTTTCTTATAGTATTATACTAGCAAACAACTCAACGGCTACTCTATAAATTCTAGGAGCTACCACTTCTATGGTCACTTGCACAAAATTGAGCCATTTCTGAGTTAAGAAAACAAAAATCGTCTCCTTTTTTTTCTTCGAAAAAAGGCAGACCTAGTCCTTTTTTGTTTTTTTTTCCTTTTCAAAACCCTTTAGTAAGATAGATAAAAATGGCCAGGGATGGAAAAGAAAGAGCATCTGCAATCGGAATTGATCTAGGAACAACTTACTCTTGTGTTGCAGTTTGGCATCACGACGGCGTCGAGATTATTCCCAACGAACAAGGGAATCGGACGACGCCGTCCTATGTTGCTTTCGCCGGCGACCGCCGAATGATTGGCGATGCTGCTTACTACCAGGCGGCCATCAACCCCACCAACACCATTTTTGGTAACAATCCAGCAACTTTTTTCTATTTCTATATATGCAACTATATATTCCATGCCACTAAATAATTTTAAGTTATTTCTATTCTGGGAATTGTTCATTGAGATTTTTAACTTTTTGTTTTGGTGGGTTATTTCTACTTAATCCCGTCTTCGGTAACTATTGCATGCAAGTATGCAACTGCTTCTATCCATGCAACTATTTCATTTGAAATATCTTACCAAAAAGTTGAATATTACACTACTTCCAAAGCAACCGTTTCTGAATGTTTCTTTTCCCCTTTTAATTTTCTTAATAATAAGAAATATATAATCCCTTATGGCTTCTAAAAAATAGAGACCGAAGGAAGCTGTATAATCCCTTCTCATTTCTTTACCAACTCTGAAAACTTTGTACACATTTAAGAAAAAAATATTATTTTTAATTAAATTATTTAAATTATCTTTTCAGAATAAGTGCTTTAGAGTGCGTTAATTTTAAATAAGTAGGAGAGGTGAGTTACAAGTTCTTAAATGAGTTTAAATTAAAGTTGTTGAAAATAAAGTAATGTGACATAAAGTAAATAGTCTGTTGATTTGTATAAACAAAAAATTAAATTTTCATAATGAAAAAGTTGCAAATTAGTGTATAGGATATCTTAAAAATTGAATGTTTTGCAAATGCACAGGAGAGCTGGAGTACACACATATATATACCACTTGTTAAAAAATTAATATCATTTGATTCTTTTTTTCAAACTTAAATTGTTCTCACATTTGTACTTTCTTTCTCTTTATGATTGGAATAAATTGTAATATTCTACTGTTCAATAACAAAATGTAAGCTCATAGAATCAAACATATTAATAATAAATTAATCTTTTATCTCTCCTATCTCTTCACCATATTATCACATATATCTCTCATAATTTTTATTCCTCGTCTTTTTATCATCTCTTAACTAACACACTTTAATCTAACACCTCAAAGAAAAAAAAATTATACACGAGCAGCACTGAAAGTATTCAAACATAACAACAAACTATAAACAAAAATGAATTTTTCATAATCCAATTATGAAACGGATGTAGTAGTGTTAGTTAATAACTGAGTAATGAAATCTCTACAAAATATTTTGTAATGCAGTGTTTGCTAATTAAATATTTTAGTTTGTCAATTAATGTGTATGATACGTTCTTGTTTTGGGGTGTTGATGCAGATGCTAAAAGATTGATTGGTCGGAAGTTCAGCGATTCGACAGTAGAAAAGGACATGAAACTATGGCCATTTAAGGTGATATCTGGTCCTGGTGACAAGCCAATGTTTGTGGTTAACTACAGAGGTGAAGAGAAGCGATTTTCAGTTGAAGAGATTTCATCTATGGTGCTGATAAAGATGAAGACAAGTGCTGAGTCATACCTCGGATCGTTAGTAGAAGATGCTGTTGTTACTGTCCCTGCATATTTTAACAACTCTCAGCGCCAAGCAACCAAGGATGCTGCAAAAATAGCAGGTCTGAATGTTATTCGTATCATAAATGAGCCGACTGCAGCTGCCATTGCTTACGGTCTTAACAAGAAGAAACGGACTGATGTTGCTTCTAGTTCTGCTGCTGCTGCTGGGGAATATAAGGTGCTTGTTTTTGATCTTGGTGGTGGAACATTCGATGTTTCTGTTATGACGATTGAAGATGGTGTATTTGAAGTAAAAGCTACATCCGGAGATAACCACCTCGGAGGCGAAGACTTCAACAATAATATGTTGAATCATTTTGCTCAAGAGTTCAAACGGAACAAGGGAAAGGACATAAGTAAAGACCCTAAAGCTCTTGGGAGATTGAGGACTGCTTGTGAAAGGGCGAAAAGGTCTCTTTCATCTTGTACTCATGTGTCCGTTGAGATTGATTCGCTGTCTGATGGAGTGGATTTTCGCTCTAAACTTAGTAGAGCCAAGTTCGAAGAGCTCAATATCAAACTTTTTAACAAGTGCGTGAATTCCGTAGAGAAATGCTTGAAAGATGCTAAGTTGAAGAAAAGTAGCATCCGCGATGTAGTCCTTGTTGGTGGATCTACTAAAATTCCAAAAATCCAACAGATGTTAAAAGAATTGTTTGAGGGAAAAGAGATATCCAAGGTCATCAGTCCCGATGAAGCTGTTGCTTATGGTGCTGCAGTTCAAGCTGCCATGTTGAGTGGGGAAGGCAACGACCAGATTCGAGATTTTGTTTTGTTAGATGTCACTCCTTTGTCACTAGGGATTGAAACAGCAGGCCATGTTATGGATGTTATCATCCCTAGAAATACGATTATTCCCACTACCAAAGAAGGACTTTTTACAACAACAGAAGACAATCAAACTGATTTAGTCCTCGGTGTCTTTGAGGGCGAAAGACCAAGAACTACAAAAAACAACCAACTTGGAAAATTTCGATTGTCAGGCCTCAAACCTGCACGACGGGGTGAGCCAGATGTGCTAGTACGGTTTGACATTGATGCTAATGGTGTATTGAACGTTTCTGCAAAGGATCAGACTACAGGGGTGAAGAATAAAATAAGAATCACAACCGATGCCTTGACATTATCAAAGAGTGAAATTGAGAAAATGATGAACGACACTGAGAAGTTCAAGGCACAAGACGAGGAATGCAACAAGAAGATTGCAGCCATGGTAGAACTGGAGAATCACTTGTTGAAAATGAGGAATCACATCATGAGTGAGATGAACAGAAGCAGCAAGATTACAGCAGCTGACAAGGACAAAATGGATCGTGCAATCATGTCGACTTACTGGTGGGTAGATTGTAACCGCGAGGGGCGGTTACCTGCGCTGGCTCAGATCAAGGAGAAGATGAATCACATCAACACCATATGCTATCCGGTCATCGGTGATCTCGGTGACAATGATCACCCGCGAAAGAGGCGTGGCCGGGAAGTTATTTATATTGATTGAACAAGTTTAGGCAGTTAGTTGCATAGATATGGAGCTGTCTAATATGTTTAGGCACTGCACTGGACTCTTCTTGTTTTTCTTTTATAAATGAAACAAGTGTTGTATTAAGATTTCATAGTTACTCATGTAAGGTTTTTGGGTGCATGTGCTGTGATGCATTTGTCAATTCTGCAATTCAAATACTACAGATTTATGATTCAAGACTTGGTGCCTTTAAGGAGTTCTGATTGTATCATCAATTTTTTGTACCAGATTTAAATGTATCCTATTTTTGTTATCATCAATATAAAGAGAATGAAAGAATGGTTACATTATTATTACTAGTAATGTGCGCGTGTACAAAATTTTTCAATTGCATTCGTAGTATGGGTAAAATTTAGTTCAATTTTGTTTATTGTAACATACAAATTTAATATATTAAAAAAATATTATAGAAAAAAATACGTACAATAATTACATTCAAAATGATAATTTAAATGCAAACATTTAGATAAGGAGAAGTAAAAAAATAGGACTCAAGGACTCATGACTTTTCATATTGGCATTCTACGATAAAAAAAAATAAAAATAAATCAGCAGCAACAAGAGTAAGGTAAAAAGAAAATTTTCAGCAGCAAGATTTTGAGTGCGCCTAATTTTTAAGATATATCGGCGTCATATTGTGTTAATAAGAGTAACCGTAAAAAGCCTTGCAGACTTTATAATATAAATTCCAATATTTTAGTGCACACAAACTATACTCGCACAAATTACTTTTTCTTTCCTTTTCTTTTGAATTCGAGAACATTAGAAAAGAAAACTTACAAGTTTTTTGACATTTTCGTTCATAAATTCCGAAATAGCATCTCAAGAAAAATTCTAAATTTTATTATTTTTTTGTTATAATTAAATTATATATTCTTTTTTTTTTCCCTATAAAAAATTCAGAGCTAAAAAACATACTAATGTTAAAGGTACACCAACATGGAATGAGGCAATACGGAAAATATCTATAATTCAACTTAGTTCCGATAGTCTTCTAATATATCCCTGTAAGCACAATTATCCTTATCCGAGTGACTTAGTCCAAAAGATTGCATCCCATGATAAAAACTCTGCTTAAAACAGATCTCACTCCACATATACTGTAACCTTTTATCCACAGCCTTCACATTCTCCATGAGCCTAAATCCGAATTCATGAACATAAGATTCTTTAACCAAATCAAAACAGTAGCTCAGTTCCTACTTCAATTCATGGGCATGCACGAAAATATGAGAAAAAGCTTACACTTAAATTACACATTCACTTGTCATTGAACAATATAAAACCTTCCACATTTGTAGTTGAATGGGTCATAAATGATTAACCATCTAACATGTAAAATTATTATCCATGTATCTATTGGGTAACTCATTTGCCAGATATTTTTTCTACCAGAATCTTCTCAAAGTAAATGACAAATGACAATAGCAACTAGTTGACCTGACTGAGTATTGAACATCAATTATTTCTTTCATAACTATTGATCAGGAGGACATTTTTTCACCCTAATAACTGTTCGCCCCAAATATCATATTTTCTCATACAATTGATGAAAAGACATTTTTCCCAAATAGGGAGTCTTCCTTTGCTTCTTATGTCCATTTAACTCATATATATTTCAGAATTATAGGATGCACTGGTGCTTTGCCACCAGACAGACAACTGCTTATGCCTGAACATCGTATTCAGGTTCCAGCCACAGTTGTCAAGGCACGCGACATGGCGATCCAAAATCAAGGTCTTGCTTCGCCATCTTCATTTTAGGGACTGAATTCTGAACAGAGGCAGAGATATATATATATATATATAAGGAGTAATGATTTTTTCCTAGTTCTAAAGCTGCCAAATGAGGAAAAACATGCAAATATAAGTTGATCAGGGTACCAAGAATCTAATGGCTAGATCAATCACGAGAAACAACAGCGGCTAGACCTTGCCGATGGAAAGGGAAAACATTATCTTCTAGGGCTACATCATCTAAGATAATAACCGAAGACAGAATGAGCAATAATTGTTGCAAAAGAAAGCGCTCATATAAAGCAATCAATATAAGATAGAAAATGAATTGGGCAAGTAATCAGGTCAAAAGTAGTTCATAAATGTTGAATAAAAGATACAACTACAATCACTGGTTTCAATTCACTTGAATATATAAACTGCAGATGACGTTATCCGAGTATAAACCTTTAGGCCTGCTACCAATTTATGTTTCAAACCAGAAAATGCACCTCTGTTTCTTTAGGACATGAAACTTCTATAGCTTGCCTCTGAGAGTGTGTATGTGTGTGTGGGGTGGGGGGGTGGTGTTGTGTGGAGGGTGAATTGGATCACTAACAATCTGGTGTAGGTATTTGATGTGAACAAAGACATGCATTTACATCAAATAGTGAAGCTTGTCTCTCCCCTACAAGGCTAGAAGATCCAATTCCAGAAAAAGGGATGCATGACCATTAAAGAAAAAGAATTTGACATAAAAGCAAGAAAAATAGTACTCCCTACGCTTTCATATATTAGTCTTTAAAGGTTGTTTCACGGACCAGGACCATCATTTATTGTCGTAATTTTTTTTTTTCTATTTTTAAGTGTGTATTTCACTCTTACCCTTCAATTAATATAGTCCTTTAAAAAGATTAAATACTTAAAATGAGAGCATTTAAGGAAAAATACATTTAATTCACCTAGAATACATAAAGTGACTAACAAAAAAAATTAAAATTAGAAGCAAGTCCAAAAAATCTAACATTACAAAACTGAAACGGAAGGAGTATCAAGGGAAATTTTCAATTTTATGAAAAGAGGGCACGATGCTAATAGTTTTAAATTTCAAGTTATTATCAGAATCCAACACCATGAATATAAGGGCAAAATAAGATAGTTGATAAGTTTGGTAACAGCATGTTGACATGCCTTCAACAGCAACCTAAACACAACCTACAGTTCCCAATGATTAACTAACAATCTATGCAAACATCCAGTCTAAAGTTCCAACATTGTGAATTATCAGAAAGATATATAGGATAAATCTCACGCCATTGCTTCTGTGAAATCAACATATGCACGCTCACTCCAAGGAGAAGGGCGAAGGCAAACACGAACCTCGTGCTCTTCCGAACCTGCATGATGTTTGGGCACATTGATCTCAAGCATTGTCCCGGCCTCATCACCAAAAGCTTCCAATTTTGCATCTTCTGGGATGCGTGCTGGAAGGGATATTTCCCTAATAAACTCGCCCGGGGGGCAAAGTTCCGGT
Organism: Centella asiatica; assembly: GCA_014636745.2. NCBI lineage: Eukaryota > Viridiplantae > Streptophyta > Magnoliopsida > Apiales > Apiaceae > Centella > Centella asiatica. The sequence goes on from CM025787.1 coordinate 23,443,869, forward strand.
GTTTTGTCCGTCAATCTATATGTCCTATCATTTCTCTGAATGGTTGGTGTACCCCCAGTGCTCACACAAGATATTTTCACGATACCATGCTCGAGAGTGTTTCTCCATGTAACTTTCACCAGTTGAAGATCTGCACATGGCAAGCTGACAATAATTAAGAAACCCTTGTCGTCCTCATAAATACTTTTTGCGCCTGTTACTGGGCCACAAATATTGCTCATCACCCCGGTAAATTCATTGACCCAGTGCCGCTCAATGTGATGGGTCTCTGAACTATCAGTCAAACAATCACGATAATTATTGTCCTCTGGGAAAAAGCTTTTCCTTCTTTTGCTGCTGACAGCTAAAAGGTCCATTCCTTCACCATTTACATGGTTTGGTACCTGAACAGACAAATTCAGCGCAGATCCTAGCAATCTTTTTGGCTGCACATTTGTATTGTTCTTTGATAGAGCGGCTCTCTCGATATCATGTTCTGCATTTGGAAGAGTCCTCCACGAACTGTAATCACTGGCTTCAGGTGGAATTGAGAAATTCAGATCTCTCCCTGTGAGCTCCATCCACTTCTTCCGCTCCTCCTCATTCAGGCCAGCAAAGTTGGGTGTTCGAACGACTTCAATCCCATGAACACACTGCGGATTAGACAGGCCCCTGTAGTGCTTTCTTTGCATTCTGTGAGATCGAACAAACCCTTTATCAACACTGAATGGGAATGGCCGCTCTCCTTGGCGAGAATGACCATTCATAAAGCTCCTCAGCTGCATCTTTCCTAGTGCATTTTCTGGCCTTTCCTTAAAAGCCCACATATACATATTCTCCATATCATGCTGAACCAGGAACACATCCAGATTCAAATCCTTCTTGTCGTACCCCGAAACCCCATTACTGTCCCTAACAATCTTGCATTTTGATCTCTCATTTAGAGCCGGCTTAAAATAGAAACTGAAGAAGATTAACGCACCCCACACACTATCAAGCCTTTTAGCACATTTCTTCCCAACTTTTGTCACATTGACATGAGTCTCCGCCTCATAGGGATGAGGTCCAAGACGTACATTCAAGATCTCGGCCTCACGGAGCTGAGGTCCAAGACCTACATTTAAAATCTCACAAGCATCATTCCACAAGGGCGGTGTCGAGCTACGCAGAGCTGACAATGGTAAATTGATATCTGGTGGACGCGGATTATTCACAGACCGATTTAAATCTCTCACAGTTTCATCATAAGTAGACAAACTTGAATCCATGGACAAAATTGTGGACAGATGAGTTTCCATAGATAAGGTAGTGATAATAGGTTCTACCATTTTTGCTTTTGAAGCCATTTTTTGTTAATCAACAACAGAATCACAAGAAATGCTTATAAATCAACAAGAATTGAAAATTTCCCAAATCAATTCACAGCATAAGCAAAACACCAGAAACACCCCATAGTCATTGTAACCTAACAACCAAACCCAGAAATTAAAATTTTAAAAAGGAAAGAAAAAAAGAGAGGGTTAATCAACAAATTTGAACCACACCCACGAAAGCAATTAAACCCCAGATTCCAAAAATGGCATCCAAATTCAAATTAACTGCTTAATTGAATAAGGAGCTAAGGCCCTAAACCTAGAAAAACTGAGATACAAAGATGAAATCAAAGAGAGAATTGAACGGTACCTCTGAAGACAACGCATTGACCCACCAAACAAGGAGATTTAGAACTGGCAAAAAGAGTGAAGAAATGGATTGTTAAAAGAAGCTCTGCATAAAAAAGAAGAAGAAGAAGAAGAAGAGGGGCGGTGAGAACTGTAAAGGGGCCATAGCAAGAAGTGGCCTGCACCAGGTAAAACCGCAGAGGATAATATGTATGAGCTGACGGCGTTTGGTTTTGGGCGATGTAATTGAGGTAAAAGAAGAGTCAATCTAGGCTTCTGCTTATCTACGTGTTGACAGGAGAAACGCATGACTCTCTCTCTCTCCCCCTCTCTCTCCCTCCTCTCTCTTTCTCTCTCTTCAACCTTTACTTCTCTCTCTCTGATCTGTCATGGTATTGTTGAAGTTGGTAGTTTGTGCTTATTGTCATTTTGCGTCCACTTATCAATTTTGAATTCAAAATTTGTACTACTTCCTAGTATCCAAGTACACACATTCTTCTCTAATTATTGCTTTCTATATCATTTGTAATTATCCTATTATTTAAGTTATTTATTATAAAATCACGTTTTTTTTTGTTTTTTAAAGAATTTACTTCAATTAGGTTTATTTCTTTATTGGATCATACTAAATATTTAAATTATATGATAAATCATAGAATTATGGTGTATTTGATGAACTAACAATAACAAACACTTAAATGCTTAAATATATGGTATTAGAGCTGGGGCACTTGTTTCAATTGTAAAGTTCATTTCCTTGATAGTAAATCAAGTTCAAATCTTCCCTCTCTGTCTTAATATGCCGTAGGAATCTTAATATTATCAACAAAAAAAAAGTATTAAAGTAGTAATTATTAAATAGTGAACACCAAAGAGTTTAATAACCCAAAATAAGATGAAATTATAATTTATAAATATCTATTTATGTACGGAGTATCAATTAGTGCATGTATTTTGGTGCTGTTGATGAGCAACTTTTATTACGTGCATTATACTATAATCTTTTTTATTTGACATTTAATGAGTATTAGACGATAAAAAATTTAACATAAAATTAGCATCCTGAACAATAACTAGTGTAAGTTTTTTTTTAAAAAAAGAGAATTATAATATTTTTTTTTCTAATATTTATATATATAATTATATGTATAAGGTAATATTTTTTTAGAAATTAATTAGTGCAAAATCAAAACTAAATAATAGTTGTTCTAAACATGAAAAAAGAAACCAATTTAAAATTAAATTAAATACTCCCTCCGTCCCAAAAGACGTCAATAAAATATAAATTTATCATTTTAACCTTACAAGTTGACATGTTTTCTTTTGAAAAGAACAATAAGTACAACTATGGTATGTAAATATCATTATGTGAACTCACTGTAAATAATATATTGATAAGTTTACTTTTTTGAAATGTATTTCTTAAAAAATGTATAAATTATATTTAAGTCATAAATTTTAGGACAAATGTAGTAGTATTTAAATTTGAATTAATTAAAATTACTTTTATCAACAACAGAAAAATAATGAAATTAATAGAATTAATAATTGATCGAATAGGATTGACTATATACCTTAAACATATTTTATCAATTAATATATAGTAATAGATAGATAGATAATATTGTATCATGCAATACAAATAAGAAACTAATATTATATTCCAAAATGCACTTTTATATTATAAGTAATAAGATAACCTCTAATTCATTAATCTACCTCTATATTTTATTTTATTTTTTGAGAAAAAAATCCTAGGAGAAAATTTAATATCTCAAAAAAATGTAAACTTTTGATACAAATGTTATGTTTGATACAGCAAGTTTGTGAAACGGTGAGAGGATATTGATTGTTTGAAGAAAAAACAAATGGTTCCCATTTGATTATTATGATTTACAAGGATTTATATTGCATGGGTATCGTTATTATTTCCGTTATAATGTTATTTTAATATTTATGATATCTAACAGTAAATATCTATTAAAATTATCATATTATTAAAAAGAGTACATAATTTCTTATAATTTTTTCTTAAAATTATCTATTTATTTGTTGTTATACGTATTCGAGCTTGTACCGAGGGTCCAAAAAGAAAATGTATTTTGAGCTAAATGTAGTCTTTCTAAACAACCAAAACATATAGCATTGCAAACTTAAATCATATACTCTTTTGTTTTAGAGATATATTTGACCTTTTAAATTAACGACACTATATTAAATTTTAAAATTAATTAGTTTATGAAAATTTTAAATATGAAAAATATGATAAAATATGATTGACATAAATTATTAAATTTATAATAATTATATCAACTGAAAATAATTAAATATACATTAAATTAAAATTTAATGCATCATTCTTCGACTTTAAAAAGTAAAATTTATATGTAATTTTGGAGCGAGATAATAGACAGAAGAAATTATCAAATTCACAACATACAAAAGTAATGTGTAGCATAGCAAAAGAAAGATTAATCTATACATACATAATTAGTCAATTATTTGCCCGAATACGGGTAGACATCACATCACCCAAATGACTTCATTTTCACAATTTGGATAGCAAAAGCAAAAGAAAAAGAAGACAATGGAATCACACCACATTTGAAAAGTTAATTTATTGGAGGAGTGTGTACATGGAAGTGGGCAGTGGCACAAGTTTGAGAATTAATTTAATGATAACTAGACCTTACTTTTACAAGGAAAGTGCACTAATAAGATAGATGCTACATTTTACTTGTGCTAAATTATCAACTTTTTTTTTTATTATTATTAAATTAATGAAGGCATCACTTCTTTACCAACGACTAACAATAATTGAGGGAGGAAGCATGTGGCTTTGTCACTTTTAGTTGGCTTATCAAACTTCATACCCCAGTTATCACCTTTGCTATGAGGATACAATGACTAACAATTTAATAATTACCTTTTTCTATAATTTAAAATAATGTACTTCCACTTTTTCTTTTTTCTTTTTTGAGGGAGTTCTTCGTCAACTTTAGAACTGTTACATCATTTTCTTATAAAATGTGCGACTGGAAATTAAAATAAGATTAAGTTTTTAATTTTCAAATAATTAGAAATAGAACTGAATTTATTATATTTAAATATGTTAACATTTCAATATATATAATATTAAGATATTTAAAAATAATTTTAATGTACTTAAAGATGTATCGGATATTCCAAAAAAAAGTGTTACGGTCCGTACTCCGGAAGACATCCAAACATGTAAATGAATAAGAAGTTGCAATATATGTTTTCTGCCTTATTTTTTTGCTTTAGTTTTTTACCTAAAAAGTTAATATGTGGTTTATAATTAAGGAGGAAATAGAGTTCACAAGTTAAGTGAGAAATATCATAAGAGAAGATGAATAGATTTAACTTTTCTAAGTGAAAATTTTACTTTTAAACACACATTTTTATAACACTTTTTGAATATTTGAGAAACATAATTTTTTCAAGTACGAAGTTTATATAAATAATTAACTTATTAAAATATATTAATATAATATATTAATGAGAATTGAATTGCATATATATGATAAGAGTAAAGTTAAAAAAATTTCTCTATCAAATGAAATCCAAACAAAGTAAAAATATAAAATTGGAAAAAAAAAAACTCATGATAAAAGAAAAGCATATTTATTCATCAAAAGTTTTAGCTCATACTACAAAGAATTATAAATTAGATAAATCATATCTCGGATATTACAATCGCATCGTAAGATAATTGAGTGAATAATTTGAGAGACTCATAGATACAACTGTTAAGATTTGATGATGTGTTTATATCTTTATTCTAAGTCGACTTTAACCTCCAAAATAAATGAAAGAAAAGACTCTATAGATGAGAAAGGTAAAACTGTTAAATTTTGATAATTTGTTTGTATTTTTAATCTAAGTCGGCTCTAATTTTCGTAAATGAGAGAAAATATTTCATATGAAAAAGAATACTCCATAACAGAAAAGAAAAATATTATATGAGAAATTGTTATTTAAACTGTAATCTCTTCACAGAAAGAAGATGTAATGGATGACTAATTTAACTTATTATTAGGTTATGAATTTAAAACTATGTTAAGTGAAAAAGAGGGAAGGAGATTTTTTTATAACATTTAGACCATTTTAGTTTTTAAAACATGATCTTCTATTACAACTAGATCATTTGCCACACAAAAATGCTTGTGCAATCGGAGTTTTTTTATTTTCTTAAGTCCAAAAGTCAAAAAAGTTAAAGGATGCAAACGTAGTGAGCATTACGAAAATTGACTTACTCATTGGCTAGACTCAATTTGACCTATTTAATATATGTTTAATTATTTTTACAACTTGGTATTCAACACAAATTTTTTAAAGTTTATTTTGGTTCGATTAAAATCTAAAAGTTCAATTAAATCTGGGTTAGTTCTAATTGTTGAACACTTTTAATAGTTGAACACTTGAAATGATTTAACTATTTAAATTAGTCGGTTCGTGAATCAAAATTTATCCATATCAATTTAACTTGATTTTATTTTAAACTGAAATGAAAGAATAATAATAAAACTTTAAATTGAAATGCAAGCATAATAATGAAATTTAATTTTTTACAAAAATTTCAATTAAATACAATTTAACATTAATTGATTTAAACACTAAGAATATATAAATAAATTAAATTTCATCCATGTTTGACTCTACTTTCCGGGTTTATACAATTATGTAATAAAAGTAATTCGCTATAAAATAATATACTTTCATGAGTAACCTAAATCAAGATAATGTAATTAAGTAAAACTTGTAAGAACCAATATTAACCATTAAACGATTATAGAATCACTTCTTATATAAAGACAGATATTGAGATTCACAAAGGTAAGTTGTTCTTGTTCTTACATCGAGATTAAGCAAAAGCTAAATATATAGTTTTTAAAGTTACAATGGTTTTGTAGTAGAACCCAAAATTATCTTCATTGATTCATAGAGTGGATATTGATGGGAAGTAGGAACTCTCAAATGTCGTAGTCTTGAAGAAATACAGACTGCGTCTCTTTGTGATTCGATCAACGCCTTGGATAAACCAAATTCAAACAACTTTTAGCAACATGTAAAAGCAGATCGAAACAAAGACTTCAGACATTGAAGAATTTTCACATGATATGAATAACAGTACAGTGATCATACTTGTTCGAGCATTTTAGATTGTTCAGAACTCAGTTTTGCATTCTATGGCCTTTGGTCTTTTTGACAAAAAAAAATAATAATATCCGAATGACTTTCATTTATATGCTCACAACCATTCATCATTTGTGTGAATTCATTTATTTTGAGAAGAAACAATATATGAGAATAGATTTGTTGTGTAATACAACCTCAATATATGTCAATCATTCTATACTACACACAACTAATGTTATAATACTTTCTCCAAATTGTTCTTCTAGGAAGAGTAGAAGATAATCATTGATGTAAATGAATTAATAAATAAATTAAAATTTGATATTATTATATGTAGTATCTATATTGTTTATTTGACCCTTATCTACATCAACTCACAGTAGTAACAGATGAAATTTGTGGACTTCACATTAACAAATGCTCTGATAGGTTTTACTGACTTCGTGAACTCAAATTCAATAAATAAACTACTGAATCTATCGACATTCAATTTATGCATAATTATATGCTCTTACATATAAATTAAAAGATATAAGTTATATATTATGCAAGTTTCCCCAATAATATTAATTTGAACTCAACTATGGCAAACTTAACATAAATTACCAACAACTCCAAGTTATTGACATAATTGAGCTACCAAAAATAATTGAAACAACAAATAAACCCAACATTCGAAAATACAAGAGTAAAGAGCTATACATGTCTTATTAGACATAGACATTTGTTCATTGTGTTAGATCCCAAAGGAAAAAATACTAGAAGGAGGTTGAATAGTATTTTTTAAAATTTAAGTCTTGCTTATAAAATTTGTCGTTTTAAAGTACTTCTTACTTGCTAAAAAACTTTCTTATATTTTGAAAAAAGTTAGCAGTGGAATTTATAGCAAAGAACCCCTTAGATTTTAGATCAATGGCTTAAAGCAGCAATGTCAGTAAGTATTTGCTAAATGAGTTTAGCAGGGATTGAGCAAAGCAAGGATAAATGAAATGAGTAGTATAAAAAATAAGCAGAAAAGTAAAGTCAATAAAAGAATTTTTATAGTGGTTCGGTCTAAACCTACTCTACTCTTCTTCTCTTTACTTGAGAAAGCACTCACTAAAAATGTTCACATAGAACAATTTATAGTAAGACACTTAGTTCAAAAATACAATGGATCATTTATACCAGATAGTCACACAGACTAATAGCAGATGAAGTATCTTGCTTGCTATCTTTAAGCAATAAGTTTCTTGTTGAACAAATTAGATAGCATTTGTTCAAACTTGAATTTGTGTCTTGCTAAATTCTTAGAATGATAGATTGTCAGAGCAATTTCTTGGTTGTTTAGATATCATAAATGAAATTTATGATTCCTATTTATACTACTCCAAAAATCTAGTCGTTGGAGTTGTACTGTTTTGATAGTGATTTGTACCTTTACAGTTGTTCCTTGCTTAGCAAAGATAATCGTTATTTTGTCTTCTAGTACTTTTCAAAAAGTCTTCTAGAAGTTGACTAAGCAGAGAAAGCGGTAGAGTTTTTTTCTGACAATCTTGTTTGGATCAAGGTAAGAGATCTTGTTATATCAGCCCTTACTTATTTCCATTCTAAGTAGGATTGTCCTTGAAATTTTCTTTACATCTTCAGCATCCTTCTTGATCGATGAGCAGAGTCTTCACTTGTGATCAAAATCCTTGTTTAACTAGTAGAATATATCCACCTAAAAAGTTGGAAATTTTTCTAAGTCCTTTTACATCATATAAACAATAAATATATTACATCATCAATTCTTATATCAGTAAATATAATTTTTTAAGCAATAGTAATATAAGCAGGGGTGCATCAACAATCTCCCCCTAATTAATGATGTCAAAACGAGTTATTTTGATCACTACAACAAGCAACAAGATTCATTTCATTTCATAATAATGAAAATTGAAGTACATGATGAATGAATAAAAAAAATGAAACAATAAGAAAAATTAAAAAAAAAATATTGTTCTTGCTAGTCTTCACTTTCTATAGATCCTTCAGATCATTGCTGATCTTCCTTTCCAAAGTTCAGTAGTTATAGTCTTATCCTTTCTTCAGCCTCCTCCCTTTCTCTTCTTAGAGCCTCGTTTTCTTGCTTCCTTCTCTCCATTCTTTCCTTCTTGCGGTTGTACTCCCTTTCATTTTGCTAGTCTCTGAGTCTTTTCATTTCCAACTCATACTTCTTGATTTTGGATTCAGAATCTTTGATGCTTGCAAGCAGTTTGAGACTTTCAGCAGGCCTTGACTTCTTCGTCATCACATCCACTTCTTCAAGTGCCTTCTGTAGTCTCATATAGGGAGAAGGATTGAGAATTTGTATAGCAGAATCAGGGATGTGTTTGGGAACTCTTCTTCTGGCCACAACAGTGGGAATTGTAATAGGAGCAGGAGTTAAGGCTTGATCTTATTATTGTGCTGCCACATCTGGATCTCTCTCCCCCTTTTTGATATTATCAACTAATAGAAGGAGAAAGTCAATCAACTTGTTGAAAGTCAGCAAAATCTAATCCTGCTTACGCTTAATTTTGTTGATTATGTCTTCAAGCTCAGAAGTAGCAAGAGGAGCTTTTGAACTCTGAGCAGATTCAGCAAGCTGTGAGTTGAGACTTGCTAAGACCTTATCCATTTTGGAGTCCAGTTTAGCAAGCCTTTTCTTTGTGGACTTAAAGTGATAGCAAGTAGACTTGGTAGTCTTAGAGGCAGTAGAGGGAGGCTTGGAAGGATAAGAGTCCTCAAGCCTGATTGGAATAGCAGATTTCCCAGAAGTGAACAGTCTAATTCTGGCACAAGAAAGGTCTTCAGAGAGGAGGTCAGCAGGAGGAATGTATCCTTCAGCAGCAGGAATGTTGGCAGCAGGGATGATGGGGAATATGTGTCTACGCATATCCATTCAAAGTCTACTGGCAAAGGCAACAGTAGTGTCATCAGCATGTGGAGCTGAGTCAATCATGTTCCAAGCCGCCCTCCAAGGATTTTTAATATCCACTATGAAGTTTGGAGACCTTCTGAAGGAGTCAAAAATAGCTCACATGCCCATTCTACACTAGTAGGAATAAAGTATGGGGAGAAAGAGGATGAAATTAGTAGGCAGCATGTAGGAGAAGAAATCATCTGTCAATCCAAGCCATAATCTTCTGCTTTTTGCTAAAGCCTCAGATGGAATGATTTTTTCTTGAAGTTCTCTCTTGGAGATGGCTGAGGTTCCATAAATGTTGTTTACATTCTCAGCAATGAAGTCCTTGGATTTTTCAACAAGCATCTGATCTAGAAAGTGCTCATAAAGCACAATTTCCTTTTCTGCACGAGTGTAGTAGGATGTATGCCTAATAGGTACATCAAAGCCAAGTTCTTTTAGTCTCTTTAACAGGATCCGTCGAAAATGCCTTACTATGAGGTCAAGATCATAATTGAGAAGGCAGTAGTCATTTTGAAAGTCAATATTGTTGTCATCGGTTAGGTCTCTTTTGACCATCCTGATTCTAGCAGCACTGACCTTATTTATTCGCTCGGTGTATGTCTCTTTGTGAGCTCCCCCCCCCCCAATAGCAGGCTCATTATCAGTAGAGAGTATGTTGATATCTTCTTCATGGTCCTGCCCTTCATCTACAGGCTCCCCTCAGCAAGTACTTGGATTGGGGAGAAGCCATTTGGTCCTTCCAAGAATATTGTTCAGCAAGATAGGTCTTGGGATCCAAACCTACTTATTCTGCATCTTGTATCAGTAATGCTTTGATGAGTTTCTCAAATTTCTACTCCATTCTCCTTTAACATTATCAGAGTTTCCTTCAAAGTCGTTGATGTTGGACTCTATCTTCTTTGATTTCCCCTTCCCCTTCACATCAACATGTTTTCTTTTCAAGGGCTGCACACTTTCTTGAATAGCAAAGGGAGGCAAGACAAGGCGTCTGGCAGCAGGGTGTTTGGTGAGGGCAGGAGTCTCTGATGTCTGATCATTGTAGAAATCTTCCTCCGTGATGGGTTCTGGTTTGATCAGATCATCAAGACGCAAGTTTGTGTGATATTGTTCTCCAGTTATTTCCATATCAGCAGCATCATCCTCACCAGCTACTGGACCTGTGACACAGTCCGGTGTGTCAGTAGGTTCTAGTATTTCAGTGATGCTTACCAATTCAGTGTGGGTGGCAGCATCACTTGCTGATGGTAGTTCAGCAGTGGGTGTAGGTTGGTCATCAGCAAAGACCTCTAATGTAACCGCATCAATTTGCTTGAAAAGTTCATCAAGCAGCAATAGGAACCATCTGTGACTTAACAGCAAAATGATACTCGTCAATTTCCCTGAATAGTTCATCCTCTGTTGATACAATGGTAATGGGGACAACAAAGGGTATATCCTGCTGATCTGGTTCCTACTCATCATCAGTGGGAGGCTCAACATCATATCCTCCTTCAGCAATAGCCTTGGTAGCAGCATCTTCATCATACAATTCCATAAAGAAATCATACATTTCTCTTTCCTCAGAATCAAGTGTGACTGAGTCAAAGTCTAAATCAGCAACAACTGCCTTAGATTTCTTTTTAGGCCATTGTATTTAAGCAGCAGCACGTTTCTTCCTGCTGGGTTTGGTTGGACCAGCAGTAGTTTGTCCTATAGCAGGACGTTGCACATCCTGTTGTCCTTCAACAAGGTTTTCAGCATAATCAGCTGACTTCTTTGTCCTCCTTTCAGCAGCTGCTCTTGCTAGGGTAGCAAGGTTGCATTCGTAATTTCTCAGGATGGAGGGGGTGATGATCTTGCTCTTAGGCAGCATCTTTGATCTAGTCCTTGCTGGGAAGTTGTCTTCAAGAATACCCTTGAGCAGCGGGGAAAGTGTTCGCCCGTGTCTGATCTTTGTTTTCTTCTTGCTGGAGAAGAATTCCTTGAGCAGGTCAAAGAAAATCTGGGCCCAAATAATTTCCTGCTCAGACTTCAACAGGGATACCAGGGAGATGACCCTTGTTGATGCCTCATCTTAGGAAGTGAATTTGCACAGTAAGGTCTTGTGGAGGATATCCACGACGAAGTCCCATTTCTTCGAGAAATCATTCCTATTCTTGGTGCTATGATTTCTGACATAACCAAGGTCTATTAGCACAGTAAGGACTAGTGTAGGCGGGGGTAGTAGGCCCTGACCTGTCATTTAAAACGTGTCCCTGATGCTTGCTGTTGTGATTAGAACTTATTGTCCATTCACTCGGCCACTGATGTTGATGTCTCTATCATGTACTCCCTAACAAAATTCTCTCAGCAGTTCCTTAAAGATAGGGCAATCAACAGAGATCATATAGCGGATCCCGCTGTTCCTCAACAGCGTAACAACTTCACGAGTGTCAGCATCTTGCTGATCGTCAGCAAAGGAATTTAAGTCAATGATAGACTCAGATTCAATTTTATCAAGCCAATTTGTCATTCTTGTTGAATGTTGTTGGAGAATGTGGTGGTTTTAGGACTGAAAGGCGATGGTCTCAGTAGATTTTTAGAAAGAGAGAGTTCAGAGCGATTTAAAGGTAAAAAAAATGAGGGGTGAAAGAGTTTATATAGGGGGTGAAAAGAAGTTGAAAAGGTTTAGAGCGGTTACTGAGATGAGTAGTGGAGGAGTTAGTGGAAAAGAAATATGTGGATAGTGATGAGAATTAATTACCAAAAATACAGTAGCCGTAAATAGATAATGGGGCAGAGTGACATTAAATGAGGAGAGAAAAGTTAACGGCTAAAAGGATGATGGGCTAGTTTACGGCAGTAAAAGTGGAAGTGACCAAAGGAAAAATGATAAGTCATTGAGGTGACAACAAGATATGGTTGCAAGTTTTTATTGGTGATAAGGATTGATGAGATACAACAAATAAAATATATCCTGCTTATAGACAACAGATATGTGTCCTTGTTGGTCTTGTAGTTGCCATTGGGAGCCGGAAATGAGTAGGGACTGTGAATTCGTAATTAGCAGGAACATCCTTTGCTTATGGGATAAGCAAGGTCTTGGACTTAATTTCTGAAACAACACTTTTGTCGAGGAGTCTCCCTTTTTTGTGAAATTTGCAGCAAGGTCGATGTAGATTAAGATAGCAGCATTAATGAATGTTACTTAGTATCAACAGGTAACCTACACCAGCAAAGACTGTCCATCAGTAGCATTTTCGAGGTTTCTCTTTTTTGATGGACTTCAACAAGATGAAATGAATTGACATAGCAGCATCGAAGAGTGCTGCTTAGTTATCAGCAAGATCTTTTCCTTCACCTGAGCAAGGAGTTTATCGTATTGCTAAGGACGTATGTCCTTGCTTAAGAAAACAAAATGTTGGTTTAGCATACTCTTACTATAAATTTAGCATGCCTAATTCACTTATTAGTTTGTTAAAACGATTTTCATCCAAGGGTTTTGTAAAGACGTCTGCTAATTGATTTTCAGTAGGAATATAATTTATTTCTATAGTACCTTGTTGTACATGATCTCTAATAAAATGATACCTTATATCTATATGTTTAGTCCTAGAGTGTAAAACAGGAATGTAAGCAATGGCTACAACACTAGTATTATCACAAAATATAGTGATAGAGTTGAAATCAAACTCATAGTCAGCAAGTTGATTTTTCTTCCATAGAATTTGTGCAACGTAGCTTCCTGCTGATATGTACTTAGCTTCAACAGTGGATGTTGATATAGAATTTTGCTTCTTACTAAACCATGAGACAAGTCTTCCTCCTAGAAATTGGCATGTACCACTTATGTTTTTTCGATCAATTTTACACCCAACAAAGTCAGCATCCGAATTTCCAGCAAGGTCAAAGTTAGAATCGTTTGGATACCATATTCCTAAGTTAGGAGTTCCTTTGAGATATTTGAAAATTCTCTTAACATAAGTTAAATGTGATTCCTTGGGGTTAGATTGAAAACGTACACAAATATATGTAGCAAACACAATGTCAAGTCTGCTGACAGTTAAGTAAAGTAAAGATCCGATCATACTTCGATAACTTGTTATATCTACAGATTTACCTTACTCATTTTTATCCAACTTTGTTGCTGATGACATGAGAGTTTTCATAGGACTTGTTGTCTCCAATCCGAACTTCTTAAGTAGGTCTTTGGTGTACTTGGATTGATTTATAAAGATTTCATCACTGCTTTGCTTAATTTGAAGTCCAAGAAAGAAATTCAACTCTCCCATCATGCTCATCTCGAATTTTCTGTGCATAAGCTTAGCAAATCTTGCATAAAGTTTTTCATTAGCAGAACCAAAAATTATATCGTCTACATAAATTTGTACTAGCAATGTTTTATTTTTATGTTTCTTAATGAATAAAGTAGTGTCCACTTTACCTCTACTGAACCCTTCATTAACTAAAAAGGAAGATAGAGTATCATACCATGCCTGTGGTGCTTGCATAAGACCATATAAAGCTTTTTCAAGTCTATATACACAGTTAGGATGAGAATGACCAGCAAAACCTAGAGGTTGCTTAATGTATACTTTCTCGTGAAGTTGCCCATTCAGAAAGGCTCTTTTGACATCCATTTGAAACACCTTGAAGTCTTGATAAACAGCATAAGCAAGAAAAATTCTTATGGCTTCAAGCCTTGCTACTGGAGCAAAGGTTTCATCATAGTCAATTCCTTCCTCATGTGAGTAGCTCTTGGCCACAAGTCTTACTTTATTCCTTGTGATGATTCCATCTTCATCCATCTTGTTCCGAAATACCCACTTGGTGCCTATTATTGTATGATTTCTTGGCCTGGGAACTAGATTCCAAAATTTGTTCCTACTGAATTGGTTTAGTTCTTCTTCAATAGCAAGGATCCAATCAGCATCAACAAAAGCATCCTCAATTTTCTTTGGTTCCATTTGAGATAGGAAACTTAGAAAGCTAATTTCATTTTGAGCAAATCTTCTAGTCTTTACTGAACTTGTGGGATTTCTAATTATCAAATCTTCTAAGTGAAACTAGGTCAACTTCATTTTTCTTGGTAGATCTATTCGAGTATCTTGCTGTCTTAGTTTCTCCAAGTTGGGTTCATCATCTTTATTTCAGCAAGAGTACTTTCTATTGGAATATTTCCTTCCGAAGGTTCTTTAGCAGGATATTACTTAGTTTCTGGAGTCTGTTGACTTTCATCATGTTCCTGCTCAGCTATAAGAGGGAGTGAACCATGTGGTTCCTTATGGTTAAATTCATCAAATACTACATGGATAGATTCTTCAATTGTTAAAATTCTGTTATTAAAAATACGAAAAGCCTTGCTATGAGTGGAATACCCTAAGAAAATACCTTCATCAGATTTTGCTTGAAATTTAGTTAAGTAATTCTTACCATTGTTGTAAACATAGCAAGGACATCCAAAGATATGAAAATATTTGATGTTGGGTTTTCTTCATTTCCATAGCTCGTATGGAATTTTGCTTAGAATTGGATGAATGAGAGAACGATTTTGCTTATAGCAGGCAGTATTCACTGCTTCTGCCTAGAAATACTCAGGGAGTCTAGCATCAACAAGCAATATTCTTCCTACTTCTTCCAAGATTTTGTTCTTCCTTTTAACCATTCCATTTTGTTGTGGAGTTCTTGGTGCTGAGAAGTTGTGAGATATTCCTTGCTTATCACAAAATTCAATAAAGCCTCCAAAGTCAAATTCTTTTTTGTGGTCACTCTTTACTGACTTGATTCTGAGTTCCTTCTCATTTTGCACTTGTCTCCTGAACTTCTCAAACTCTGCTAGTGCATCATTCTTGTGAGCAAGAAATAATGCCCATGTATATCTTGTGAAATCATCCACAATAGTGAATCCATATTTCATTCCACCAAGACTGGTTGATATAGGGCCAAACAAATCTAGATGTAATAGTTGGAGAGGCATAGAGTTTGATTTTTCAAGTTTGCTTAAGAAAGATTGTTTTGTTTTCCTACCAAATTGGCAAGCTCTACATGGTTTTTCTTTTTCAAAGGGAAAATTTGGTAAACCTTTTACTAGTTCTTTAGCAGTGAGTTTTGAAATGGTTTTGAAATTTAAGTGTGAAAGTCTCTTATGCCATAACCAACTAGCATCTGTTGAAGCTTTAGCAAGAAAGTAAGTTGTTTCAGCAAGACTTAGCTTATTCAAATTTACTACATAAACATTACCATTTCTTAAACCAAAAAGCTTCAGAGAATTTGTTTGAAAATCTCTTACTTGACATTGATTGTCTAAGAAGGTGACCTTATGCCCTTTGTCATACAATTGACTTATGCTAAGCAAGTTGTGCTTGAGACCTTCCACATAAGCAACCTTATTGCAGCAAACTATTTCATTTCCTGCTGAACCATATCCCTTTGTTTTTCCAGAATTATTATTTCCAAAAATTACTTGAGGTCCATCTTTCTCCTTCAAATTGGTGAGCAAGGCTTTCTCTCCTGTCATATGTCTTGAACATCCACTGTCCAAGTATCAAATTTGTTCCTTGCTCACAATCTAAAATTCATAAACAAAGTCACTTTGGTACCCAGCAAGACTTGGGTCCGATTAGGTTACTACCCTTGAGGACCCATACTTGTCTTATTTTTGGTCTTTAAGACCCAACAGTATAGTAAGGATTCCCAAGGCAAAGAGAAGTAATGTGACCAATCCTATGGCAGCAATAACATCTCGAATGCATCATGTTGTGTTGTGTGTGTTGCTTACCTCATCTCTTTGGTTGAGATGGTTTCCAGTGTTTGTTCCTAACCCAACCTTTGCTAAATTCTAAATTTCTTGATTTGTTGTAATGATGAGCAAGGAAAACATGGTTCTTGCTAAACTTTCCTCCTTTAGTCCATTTAGTACGATGTTCCTGCTTATGGTTACGATCGGCAGGGAATTTGTTCTTTAGCAGGGTATCATTTCTATTACCCTTGTTTTAGCAAGAGATTCACACTCTACTGAATAAATGGAGATTGTTCTGCTAATAGATTCAGCTTCACTTTCTCCACTTTCTTTGGTAGAAACTTTGCAAGTTTCGGATTCAATTCCTCCTCAATCTAGCAAGCTTCTTTGACTTTTCAGCAAAGCATAAGCATTAGAGGAAGATTTGTTCCATGTGGAGATTGTAGCAGCTAATTCCTTAACTTGGGAGGTTAACTTAGACTGTCTCTCTTGAGAGTCTCTGAGATGTTGTCTAAGCAGGCTCCTTTCATTATCAGCAGCAATTAACTCCAAATTCTCAGCTTGCACATTTTCAAGTGTAAGTAGGATTTCAGAGTTCTTTCTCCTTAGTTGATCAAACTCTGCTGAAGCAGTTCTTAGCAATCTTCTATAATGATGTCACTGAGATGCAACATCCTTAAGCAAGGAGCGCAACTCAACTTCAGTAATATCAGTAGAGTCAAAGTCAAATACCTCAGTAAAATCTACTTCCTTGCTAGCTTCCAATTCTTTAGCCATTAAGCAGAGGTTCACAATTTCTGGTCCTGAATCTTCTGATTCACTCTCACTTTCACTCCAAGATTTTTCAGCAAGGAGTCCGTTGTCTTTCTTGGAAGAGTTATTTTTTTGCTGGTATTTCTTGTAGTACTTTTTTCCCTTACTCTTATCATTAGCATGGTATTTCTTCTCCTCCCTTGCTGTGCTTCGGCAATCAGTAGCGTAGTGTCCTGGTTTATTGCAGTTGTAGCAGAGATCTTTTGAAGAGTCTCACTTGCTGCTACTTCCAATTCTTCTGAATTTTCTTCGGTCTTTCCTCAAGAATCTTCTGAAGTTCCTTACTAGCATAGCCATGTCTTCGACACTGTCTCTAGATTCTGAGTCTGAGTCTGTTACCTGCTTAGGCTCAGTAGCCTTTAAGACCACTTTTCTGTCTTTCCTTTTAGGTTCAGATGTGGCATCTCTTTAAGCTAGTTCCATTTCATAGGTGAGCAGGTTTTCATACAGTTGTTGAAGATCAATAGCATGTAAGTTCCTCAATTCCTTTACTGCAGTGGTATTAGGATCTCACTCTCTTGGTAAAGATCTCATAAATTTGAGATTGATGTCCTTGGTGTCATAAGTTTTTCCTAGAGCACATAGATTATTGAGTAGGACAGTAAATCGTTCATATATAGCAGCAAGATTTTCTCCTTGCTGCAAACTGAACATTTTATATTGTTGTATAAGCAAGGAATGCTTATTTTCTCTGACTTCTGTTGTTCCTTCGTTGAGAACCAGCAGGGCATCCCATACTTCTTTAGCAGAGGTGCAGGTAGAAACACTTTCAAACATTTCTTCCTCAAGAGCCATGAAGAGAATGTTCATTGCCTTCTTGTTTAATCCTAATAGTTTCTTTTCTTCATCAGTTCATTCCTTTCTCTACTTTGGTAGAAGTTTTGTTGGGATCAACAGGGTTTATCTTTTTTGGTATGTAAGGCCCAACCTTTATGGCTTCAAATAATTCTTCATCAATAACATCCATTATACATGTATTCTTAATTTCCAGTTAGAAAATCTATCTGTGGTACACATGGGGGGTTTGCCACCGAAATCACTTCTTAAAACCATTTAAATTTGGATCATCTCAAGCTGTAGGGCTTAGCAAAGAGTGTTAAGCTCTGATAGGTCCTAAATAGAAAAATACTAGAAGGGGGATTGAATAATTCTTTTCAAAATTTTAAGTCTTACTTATAAACTTTGTCGCTTTAAAGCACTTGTTGCGTGTTAAAAAGCTTTTTTATATTTTGCAAAGAGTTAACAGCAGAATTTATAGCAACGAACACCTTAGATTTTAAATTAATGGCTTAAAGCAACAATGCCAGTAAGTATTTGTTAAATGAGTTTAGCAGGGACTGAGCAAAGTAAGCATAAAGGAAATGAGCAGTATAAAAAATAAGCAGAAAAGTAAAGTCAACAAGAGAATTTTTATAGTGGTTCGGTCTAAACCTACTTTACTCTTCTTCTCTTTACTTGAGAAGGCACTCACTAAAAATGTTCACACAAAACAATTTACAGCAAGACACTTAGTCCAAAAATACAATGGGTCACTTAGACCAGATAGTCACACAGACTAATAGCAGATGAAGTATCTTGCTTGCTATCTCTAAGCAGTAAGCTCCTTGTTGAGCAAATTAGATAGCACTTGTTCAAGGTTGAATTTTTATCTTGCTAAATTCTTAGAATGTGAGATTGTTAGAGTAATTTCTTGGTTGTTCAGATAACATAAATGAAATTTATGACTCCTATTTATACTACTCCAAAAATCTATCCGTTGTAGTTGTATTGTTTTGATAGTGACTTGTACCTTTACAGCTGTTCCTTGCTTAGTTCAAAAAGATAATCGTTATTTTGTCTTCTAGAACTTTTCAAAAAGTCTTCTAGAAGTTGACTAAGCAAGGAAAGTGGTAGAGTCTTGTTAGAGTTAAATAATGATGATGATATTTAGAAAATAAATTGTGCATCTGCAAATACTTAAGGTATTTTATAAAGCTTAATATATCTGCACAAGTTTTGCATCCACTGATGATAAATTTATCCATCAGGGGATGATCAACACTTCACAAGTCTAGTCATAAAATGGAACTTCTAAAAGACTTGATAAATGAAGAGGAATGTCTGTCGTTACTCAAAAGTAGTTAAAGTATTCCGCACATCAGACATTTCAAACGAAGTTTCAATGATTAAAGACCATAAGGGGAACCCATCAGGGGATGACAAAGGCAGACCAACCCGTTAGGGGAACGCGTCAGGGTATGGCTGTAGCAAGTCAAACTCATCACGGGAAACGCGTCAGGGCATGATCAAGACATGTCAACCTGTCAGGGGAAGACATCAGGGTATGACAGTATCAGGCTAACCCGTTAGGGGGAATGCTCAACACTGTATCAGTGGAAGTCATCAGTGTATGTTGTGAGTCATAACATCAGGGGATCAAGAAGCACTTAGTAAACTCAAGTGAAGATTGAAGCACTGATTCAGTCTTTAACAAGACTTGTCATCAGGGGATCCAGAAGCACTGACCAAGTTCACATCAGGGCTTGCCGTCAATGGATGGTTATGACTGCATACACCCGTCATCAGGTCTAACACGCAAATCGATGAAGCTTGTAATAGAAGCAAGAGATATTAACTGGAAATATATATCTTTAAGTTTGCTGGTCCAATGACAACTCTTGAACATTAAATGCACGCAGATCAGGGGATGAAAAAAAAAGCAACAAAAGTAGCAGCAGTCTGGCACATAGGACAACAATGTGACATATATGCGGCTAAGTTGAAAAGAGCAGCACGTCTACGCACGTGGTTTCAACTACTGATCATCTATATATGCATAAGAGTTCTCATTACACAAAAAATTAATCCAACATATCAACAAACACTGAAGCATACAACACTAGAGATAAGCTTTGTAATAGATCTTGAGAGAAATATTCAAAGAAAATAGAAGCTAGTGAATGTGATAACAAAGCTGTAATTTTATTACAGAATTTGTAGTTGTTTAATCACATTTGTGATTAATCAGATTTTCAGAAAAATCTCAAGTTTTAATAGAACTATTTTAACTTGAATACACGTAATCATCTGATCATTCGTTATTGTTTTTCTGAGTATTGTAGCTATTCCTTGCTTAACTTGTAAAATATATCCACCTAACAAGTTGGATATTTTTTTAAATCCTTTTACATCATATAAACAAGTACTATATTACATCATTAATTCTTATATCAGTAAATATAATTCTTTAAGCAATAGTAATATAAGCAGGGGTGCATCAACACATTGAAAACTACAAAGATAAACAACCAATCAATCAAAAATAGAATACCCAAATCACAAATAATTAGATTCAATGAAAAATAACAAAGAGTCGAAAAGAATTGGAGAAATTAGAAGCCCATGTTTTAACTTTTGATCAAAAGTAGATTGGGCAGCATAAAGGTTAGTCAATTACTATTGTTGCTGGCTAGGCTGTCAATTGCAATTGTTGTTGTTTTTTCTTTGGTGATCATATTAAGAATCCTAGCATCTTACGATGAGGGAGGGGAGATTTGAATCTTAGTCCATTACCGAGGGAAGATGGAAGATGAGCCTTACCATTTGAGCAAATGCTTAAGCTTAATCATAGTTGAAGAGTTGGATTTTTAATTTCAGTTTGGTTTGATAATTTCAATAGAGGGAAAATACATCCACGCATAATATAATAGAATTAACAAATAAAAAGAAGGATACTTCCTGGTAGCTTTCCACTAGCGAATTCAATAAGCAAATCAAAATCATCATTTTAAACGATGACTTTGAAAGGGAATTAATTGTAGCCACAAATAGAGGCTAAGATTGAAGCCATAAAAAGGGCTTTGTTGAGGGGAAGAAGAAAGATTTCAGGCGAATAGATCATAGACATCAAAATAAAGAGAGATATAAAGCACATAAAGATAAGATCATGAATATGTCATTATTAGCCAAATTTTTTTAAAATAAAGTGTATTTTCATCTCTAAGGTAATGGTACCAACTACAAATGCACCTATCAAAACAATCAAACAAAGTAGAAGAAAATCTACAGCTGGAAAAAAAAAAGAGATTTATTTAACAATTAACCATAAAAATGACTTTAAAAATAAGATTCAATTTTGAAAATTAAAGTAACATAAGAAAATATCGAATTATCATTATATACAACAAATTTAATACTTTGAGTTTTACTTGGAGGGTCTTTAATTTAATTGTGGTCATAGATCTTCTGCAATTAAGAATGAAGAAGACTGAGTATGGAAACAAATAAGGTACTCATGGAAACAATGGAGAATCAAATATTTACCTCGATGAAATTACAAGTACTCCTATCATAACTCCACACAATATGAGGAGTTGTATGAAAATATATGTTTGCAGATAGATAGCAAGATGAGTCTTACTTTGTAGATCACGATGCCAAATGTGTCTTAGGGTAATTGAATGAGACAAAAATCATGCGGCAAAATAATCGGCGCCTAAGAAGTCTCCACTACACAAATTAGCAACTCACTGAATGATAAACGATCTTACACTTTTATTATATAAGAATTAACACACACACACACACACATATATATGTGTGTGTGTGTGTCTATATATATATATATATATATATATATATATATATATATATATATTCACTTTAAATACCAGACTCCACCTGCGTCAACATATTAACTTAACTCCATGAAATATAGTTTATGTATCACATATGCTAAGTATCTGAAAATATTCATGACTTATGACAACAGGCAAGCTAATATAATGAATTGAACCATAAAAATATATGAACCCATTGGTGTTTCTAATCCAAGGATCAAGCTAGAGATTATAAGATACACGCATCAAAAGGTTCAACACCTAATTCATTGATCAGTATTTTATATAACTAATATGATTGTAAAATAAAATGCTAGAAGTAGTGATAAACAGACAAATAGAGACTGGTGGATCTTTTGATCATCTCCTCATGATTCTGTTAAATTTGAATTGTCAAGACGTGAAATCCAAAAATGATACTATAGCATGTTTAAATCTAAAAGCCTAAAATCAACCCGTGTGCAAAACAATCAAATGTTATATATACTACATAATAGAAAAGATGCCTTAAAGAATAAGTAATATTAAAGACCCAACTTAGTATAAGATTTAGTAAACCATGCTCAAGCGATTAACAAAATGCAAAACAGTTAAGCAGTTATGTTCCATAATACTACTCAATAGTACCATATGCTCTCAATAATTTCAACAACATAAAATATTATAGGTGAATGAAAAATGGCAAGAACTCAATATTGAATGAAAAATATTATATTTGAAATACAAACTATTACAGGTAACAGATAACATAACATAATAGTAACATTATGAGGACAAAAGAACATGAATTTAACAAAATTTAAGCCTTACCTAATTCTTCACTTGAGTGTAAGTCCTTTTTTATCATCATTATCCATCTTTAAGAACTAGAACTCAAAAAGATAAAAGTGAGTTTACTATAGTCAAACTGAATGTATAAGCATATCAAACAACAATAACTTTGACCACTTAAATACTCAATTTCAATACAACAAACCTATGCAATTAAAATCTAGATATTCAAAGAAAATGCAATTAAAGTAGTCGATTTAAGAAGGCTAAAAATCTAGATATTCAAAGAAAATGCAATTAAAGAAAGTAGAAATATAAACCTGAAGAAAATTAGTAATATGTCTTTAAATTGGTTTTGAAATGGATTACATAAAAAAGGGAAAGAGGCTTAAAATTGACATCGTGAGAAGAAGATTCGAGATTGAAAATCCATGGAAGACATAACCAAATCGAAAGCAGGGAAAGGAACGAAGGTAAAGATGAGAGGGTCGGGAAGTAAAGAAATAAATAACCGTGAAGAAGCTGCTAGAACTCGATCGAAAGTCTAACGAATGAAAACAAAACAGACGACTCGTATGAATGTTTGAGCCCTAATTTGATGATGGAGAAGTCGGAGCAATTCAACGATGAAGCTGAGTTCCCCCGAGTGTATGTATCTCGACTTAGTGAGCTCATTGGGGAGATCACCCTTATGATTATATATATTAGGTATCGATGTATATTTATATATCGGTGAGGTTTCGACATGGGAGAATATAAAACTAAAATCCAAATACTTGTTTTAAAAATTCAAGTTACCATTGCAACCGTTTGTGCGGTGTTGTTTAATTAGGTTTTGATGCAGTTTCAGTTCCAAAATTAATATTATGTTCTCTTCTAATCAGAGTTGAGAAGAAAAAAAAATTATTTCCTCCATTTAGAAAAGAAAGTTACATTAAAAATAATTGCCTAGTATTTTATGAGAGTCTACGTTGAAAATTTGTTTTGTATTTGATTAATTTTAATTGTTTGAATATTATTACAACAAAATACATTAAAATTTTAGCAAAGTAACTCTTTATTGTATGGAAACTTTATTAAATTTTTGTTACAATTTAAATTTTATAATTTTATAATTTAATACAAATAAATTTAAAATACAATTTTTTTTTTGTGAAATGAAAGAATTACAAAATACAAAGAATCGACTATGAGAAAAAAAGGTCTTTCATGGATTTCAACTTCGGGTCCACATAAGACCAAACAAAACCCAACTAGAAAAAGCTGACCTGTAACCGAAAGAATAGTTCATTGAAGGTTTAAAACTAATATAAACTTCTTGGCCGAATAAGGCCCAATCCAACCCAAAAACTAGAAAAGTCTCTCGAATAAATTTTGAAGTTTTGTTTGATACTTAAGAAATCACTATCATCATAAATTCATGACTTCTTTTTTTCAGAAGTTACCATCATCATAACTTAAATGTATCTTTATTAACTACTCCCTATTACATACCCATAAGGTTTTACCCATGGCTGAGGGAGTTGTAAGCGAGTTAAATCGAGTCGTATCGATTAATTTTTTTTTTTTTTTTTTTGTTGAGAGGTTGAGTATATTATTTAATTATTATTTTATTTTTGCCCCTCTTGAAGACCGACCTACATTGATAATGATATGCATTTGTGTATTTCTTGTATTTGTATGGAATAAACAACCTGCCTAAACATTTGCAGTCAAACAAGAGTAGACTAAGCACAATTAGCATCATCAGTAGTATCAATCCCTAGTAAAAATCAAATAACACGTGGTCCAAACGATGGTATAACAATGCAATTTTCTTGCAATAGCCGTCACAACCCCATATTTTGTATATTATTTGCCTATTTTTCCTCTAATAAAATTTGATCCATTTCAATTTTCTCAAACTACCATGGACCAACATTCCTTTCTGACCAAACATGGTTTCATTCTCGTCACGATCGGATGCGCCGCATTCATAGTCAGCATTTACCACTGCCTCCTTGTCATATGGCGTAATCGGCGACAGCACGCCGGCCGACCATCCGAACAGGGCAAGATCCTCTGCCACTCGGACATACAAAAACACATTCCAATTCATAAATACGAAAATGTTATGGGGCCTAATCGGGTTGAGTGCTCTATATGCTTGACTGAATTTGAAGATGGCGAAGAACTACGGACATTGCCTAAATGTACACACTCTTTTCATGTGTCTTGCATAGATATGTGGCTATATACGCATCCAAATTGTCCGATATGTCGAACTTACGTTTTGCCATCGCCTTCGCCACCAAAAGTACATCAACCGTCGCAAACCCATGGTACAACGTCTTCGTCACGAGCGATTCGTTCGACGGATTTAGATTCGGGTCGAAGCGAGGCAAGGTTAAGCGTGTTACGAGATTTAGAGGCACAACATGTTGCTGTATGCTTCCCTCCAATGCATAGTCTTGTTTGAACCTTGTTCATTGTTTTCAAAATTTGAAAATTTTTAGATTCTAGTCTGTTGTTAAACTGAAATTTTCAAATAGCTTGTTTACACTAACCAAAACAAAATACACGCCGTAGCATATTTGAATTGCATTTAATTTTTTGTTGAGAAATTTTATCAAGTCTAGTAACACAATGTTGTATACATACATTGTGCAGTAGTTATCGTATGACAAATTTAAAATGAAATTAGGCAAATTAGATGCACTTGGTAATACATGAATAATTGAATAGTGCTATTACAGGAGTTCATATTTTGTGGATTTGAAATTCGTTAGCAGTAAAATCTTTTTCCTTTCTACAAAAGGAAAAAAAAAAAAAAAAAAAGACGCTATTTCTATAACAACTTAATGGAGTCGAATAAAGAAGTAATTTAGATTGTTTGATAAGAGCTTGCATAAGTTGAATGGAAAACCTAAATTTTGTTTCTAGATCAAAGTTTGCTTTTGATCAAATTAGATAACAGTATTTTATTTTACTAATAGATAACGCTATGTTATTTAACAAAAATCTAATCTATTATTATATATTTAAAAGTACAAATATGTTTTTTTATGTCAAGGTTTTGCACTTTTTCTTTCTAATATTATCCTCTTCAAATTTCTTTTATTCCCTTATTATCCTTTCCTAATCCATTATTATCATACATATTTAAAATTAATTCCATTAAATAAGTACAACAATTCTTAGGTGTATATTAACTATTAAGTAACTTTGAAGTATATATTATCATAATTAATTATTTTGAAGTATATATATAAACGCATTATAAATTATACAAATAAAATCAACGTGTCGATTAAAATTATATCGCTTGACTCAAAATATTATTTGTTTTATTAGTTGAGCTATTTTTGTGCGGTTATTATATTTTTGGGGTTACTAACATTTATCATCATTATTTTGTTATAATTATTTTAATTAACATCTTCAATTATAACCCATTAGATTATGATTTTCTTGTTTAATTCATTTAATAATTGTATAGTGGATTATGTTATATGTATTTACTATATTTTCTTTTAGTTAATAATTGTTAAGATTTACCATATATTTTAATTTTATTTCCTAAGTAGTTTGTAGTTTTTAATATGATTTAAAAATGTATTCTCTAATGATATATTTCAAATATTTTTTATATTTTATTTTTGTATTCTCTAATTTTGTATTTGGATGTCTGAAACACATTTTTAAATTTATAATTAACATAATATCTATAATATATATGAGTAAATGTAAGAAAATATTTGTTAATTAGAGTTTGAATTATAATTATGTTGACTTCATTTTATTTAATTAAAATTTTTAACACAACTTAAAGAAATATTAATGAATAATTTAAAATTTAGTGTTAGACATCATATTCATTGCAATTCTTAATTACTATATTTTATTATCTTTTTTTTCTTTTAAATTCTATTATCAAAATTATAAGTTCTTTTTTTATTGATATTATAAGTTCTATGGATGAAACTATTAACGAAAATGTTAGCTTTATATTGATAATAAAGTATATAAAAATATATATTAAATATGAATAAAAATATATGAGATTAAATTTGAATTTTCAAAGTCAGTTTGACTTAGTGAAATCATGAAATTAGTAATACTTGATATATGTGTTAAAATATTTTTGTATTATACGATAAAAATTAAGTTAATTCATACAAATTTGATATTAAACGAAAATTAAATATACTTTGCATTAATTTAAAATATAGAAAATATCAAATTATAATTATTAATAAAATATTTAAATTAAATAATAAAATAAAAACAACTCGTATCTTACACAAATTGGGAGCTAGTTAAGTACAATGCGATAAGTATCGTATATAACTGAGGGAAATTGGAGTCAAGTGTAATGAAAAAGTACAAATTAACTTGTGATTTCAAAATTCACAAGTAATACAACATGCTTTATTTTTGTAAAAAACATACTTTATTATTATTAAATTTTTTTGACAAAAGAGTTAGGGAGAGGCACAGATTGACCACCATAAGAGAGGAGATTAGTAGCATGAATTTATTAAATCAGATTAATAAAATACCCACATTTTTTTATATTTTTAAAGTTCCATAGAGGGGTTAAACCCCAAAGAAAATAAAGAAAGTAGGCAATTAATCTATATATCAAAAGAAACACCCGTCGTATCACCTAAATTTAAAACTACTAAGGAGAATTAGCATCATTATTAATAACTAACTTCCTTTATTTTATTTTAGGAAATTGATATTAACAAGACTATTTTTATAGAAATAGGACAATCAATAATTTATTAACTATATTTGACATATTTACCCATACTTTACAAAAACTACCAAATACCCTCAAACACGGAGATGACTTATTCTTAGAGAATTATCTTCTTCATTCCTCCAAATTAAACTATATTAACTTATTTGGTAAATCTCACAAGTTTAGAAAATATATAAAAAATGCTCTCTAAGCATTTGTTATTATTTCATAATGTCTCCTGACATCTTTTGTAACTTGAAAGGACGAACGTGATGGTGAAAGATGGAGAAGTGGACATTCAAAAAATAGGGAATTTGATAGTCAGCATTATATATTGAATTAGTTTCTCGGTCTCACAAAAAGAGTGGGAGTGGCAAGGAGGCTACTCGATAACTCAATAACTTCCGGCGATCACCCGAGATGAAGTTTTTTCCACTTTTGCTTCAAAATTCAGCCCCAAGTGAGAGAGGATCAGCTCTGCTCTATCCGAGATTAAAGGGTGTCTGACAGCCAGGGGTCTTGCCAAAGGAAAGTGTGCCTCCCATTCCCAGAGGTATAACAATTGGGCCCTATTTCAATCTTTCCCTCTTTTGATACCAACACCTCCTTCCTCGTAAGGTACAACTACTTTCCCTCAGGCCAGATGACAACCATAAGCATCCAAACTGGTGTCCTTCAACATCTTTTTTATTACTCCTTTTGGCAATAGAAAATAGTTTGTCCACTAGGCCTGGATGACAAAAATAATCGATTTAAGAAGCTGAAGCCTACCTGCAAATGAAATAAATTTGTTAGTCCAAGAAGAGATTTTTCCCGTAATCTGCTCCAAGAGCGGGGTACAATCCTAGCTAGTGAGCTTTGTGGTAATTAGGGGAACACCCAAGACCTTGACTGGTAGACTCCCAAGGGGAAATGACTAATCTCTATGGTAGACAATGACTCAAAGGCTTTTGTCTCTGTTGATTTGAAGCCCAGAAAGTGAGCTGAATTGACTGAGGCATGGATATAGAATTTGGGCAGATGAGGAGTCCCCATGGCAAAAGGGCATTAGATTATCCGCAAACATTAGGTATGTTTAAGGAGCAATGTCTTGTCCTCCGGTCGTATTTGAATTGGCTGCCCTGAGTTTTATGCTCAATAATGAAACTTAAGACCTCAATGACAAATAAATAAGGAGAGAGAGGGTCCCCTTGTCTAAGCCCCCTTCTTGCCCTGGAAATAACTATTGAAGGTGCCATTAACCTTAACCGAGTACATTGTAGTTGACACACAAGTTCTAATCCAGCAGATGAAGGACAGAGGGAAGTTCATTTGATAAAAGGGTATCAAAAAGGAAGTCTCATCTACCCCATTGAAATTGGAACATGTAATGGCCATTATGTGTAAAGATTTTCTTTAAACCCATACAGTCCCAAAGTTTACCAGCAACAACGGAAAACATATTGAGTGGAGGCTTAGACTGAAAAAATTCCAGAAGACAATCTTGCCAAAGCTCCATACCTTTCTTGAGGACCTAGGGAGGTGGCTTGACAGTAACCTCACCCTCTCAGGCGACGGGAGGATGGTACTGCCGCTTACAATTTGGCTTATGCCCTCTCGGAACCATCTCACTCCAACATGTATTCCCTTCTTCATTACTCCAGGCGTACGACTTCGTCTTTGTCCTTCAATGTCGCTTCACCTCCACCCCAATAAGCGTTCCGGATTTGTTAATTAATATATTAGTATACATACATAAACAAATGAACAGCCTACTATGGATGTTATCAAAATCAAATTGGATCGGCCGGTTCGACCGGTTTAACTGTAATCAGGATATGGATTCGATCAGTTTGATTAAAATTAACGGTTTATGAGAAAACGAGGAAAAATCGGTTGTGAACCAGTTAAAACTGAATTTTCTCCTTTTATTCCTAAAAATTGTGTATTTTGTCATTTTGTAAACTAGTGAACCAGTTTAATGAATTTTTAGAGTATTTGATAAAATTATTTTGACTATTAAAAATTTAAGACTTATATTTAATGAATTTAAGAATATTCATGTTTTATATAATATTTTTCTTAAAAAAATAATAGTCCGATTCAAGCATGAAACAATAGTTTTATCAGTTTAATATTCAGTCTAGTTATGATAACATTGCTTACTATCTATTAGTACAATTCATAAATGACTTATTAACACTATTATAAATTTATTTAAAATAAAAATTAGGGTTTAAAACTTAAAATTTTAGAAGTCTTAATTATCTTATCTTATCTTTTTAATTTATTATACTAATTTATTTTGTGTTGTAAATAATTGTAATAGTTAGTAGGTCCATCTATATATTTAAAGCATAGTTATAGTTTAATTTTGATAGAGTAAACAAAAATTTAAGTATATAAAGTTATAATAATAGTGATAAATTATTGAACCAATTAAACTACTAAATTATTGAATTAGTTTCTTGACATATCTGAACTAATAATTATTGTTAGCTGTTTCATAGAATATTAAAACCACTAAATTATTAAACTAGTGAAATAACTATGGTAGAATATTAAATTAGTTTCTTCATTTTTGGTTAGCTGTTTCATAGAATATTAAATTAGTTAGCTGTTTCATAGAATATTAAATCAGTTAGCTGTTTCATAGAATATTAAATTACTTCCTTATTTTTGGTTAGTTGTTTCATAGATTATTAAATTAGTTCCTTTATTTTTCTATTTCAATTTGTATATGTTTATTTTGTTTGTAAGCAGTTACGAATTTGAAAAGAAAAAACAAAAGGACTAAGACTTATGGTTTAGGCTTTTCAATCGTTTCATTATATAATTTTGTATCAAGTAGAAGAAAATTATACACGTAGTATATAATATTACATCTGTGTTCGTAGAGCTGTCTTAACTATAACCATAAATTTGTTTCTAAAAACATGTCTAAAATTACAAATTTTATATTCATTTTCTTTTTATATTTTTTTTCTCTAATTTTTTGTATTACACCCTTTTTTCTCATTAATATATGTGTTTGAGTGTCTTTTAGACAATTTTTAAATATTTTAATAACAAAGGGAGTAATACAGAAATAAACTAGTACCCAAGATCTGTTTTCTTCTTTTGGTTGTCTACTTATCTATTTTGGTGTTATGTTCAATTGTGTGTTCATGAATATCCAACATAAAACTCTAAGACAAGTGTTAATCGAGCGATCAAAAGACTTGTTCCACTAGTAATGTCATTTTATCTTTTTATATATAAAGTAATTGGGCTTACAATAAGTACTTTTGTGCTTTACACCCTTTTATCTCAGCATTTTAATATCTCTAGAAAATATTAGTAATGTAACAAATTTATCGCAACATGCCACTAAAGATACGATGAAATGTTCAGATTCTTAATATAATAAACGAGATTTACGTTATTACCTATTACCTATATTTTCTCCTATGGCTTATATTTTTTGGGGTCAGGGCTATGTTATTTTTTAATCTCATTTTGTATATTTGGACTCAAATGACTCCCATAAGCATGCGTTTGGTTAGCTGAAATAAAATAACATGAGAATTAAATTGGTGGAAAAAAAGAAAAATAGAGATAAAAGACAAATTTCACAAAATTATGAGAGAAGTATATGAATAAAGAAATTATAAATTTTATGTAAAATTTTGATTGTGATAGAATGAATAATCTCTGCCTTGGAGGGTGGTTTATAAATATACATATGAATTTGTAGAAATGAATGAAATAAGGAATGAATCTTATACATAAATGAAATGCAAATAGTATAAAATTTATTTTATTCTCATGTTATCCCATTCCATCAAACCAAACGCAACCTAATTCTTAAATAATTTTTAATAATTGAATCTACATCTACTTCTTGTTAAAAAATTAACATCAGACCCCTCAATACATATTTTCCCCTCATCAACACCATATTTCTCTTATCAATCACATATTTTATTCTTTAGTATTGCAAGGAATTGGTGTCTCAAATTTCTTGTTTGAAAAATTCTGTTTGAAATTTGTTTGTAAAATTGGGCCGCAGAAGTAATGCATAGTCAGGCCGTGTGAAAACACACGGGCATGCACTGAGTCTGGGAGAAAAATGGATAATCTCTAGAGTGATGCATGACCGTGCATCTAGTATTTCAGAAATTGAGACTTTTTTTTTCTTTTTCGACTTGATTTCTTGGTGTGATTTGATAGTTAAGTTGATGTAGGGTGTTTAAGCCTACAGCCCGAGATAGACTAAATCAACTTGTTGATGTACGCACAAGAAGTCGACTTAGGGTTCTTGAACGAATCACTCATTCAAGGCTATTCGAATCACACGAATATAGTTTTGTTTATATCTCATAAACAAGAAGAAATTGCAGAATAATTCTGAATTTTATTAATCAATCAACTATATCTTTATTGTACAACATGAGCAGCTATTTATAAGCTATTAAGATCCATATTCCTAATTGGAAAGAATATTACATTGAAAAGAAATCTAATCCAATACGTAAAGAAAACAAATTTATCAAACTAGGAAACATATACGAAACAAATACGGAAATAAATAAAATACAAGAAAATTAATAACCGAAACTATCAGTGGATAATTAAGCTGTCGGAGACTAATTATCCTCTGACGAGCAAATTTGGCTGTCAGAGACTAATTAGTCTCTAACAACATAGACTTGAACTGTCGGGTACTAAGTAGTCACTAATGACTTGAATTGTCGGAGACTAAATAGTCTCTGATGACGTCATCCATAGTCTTCGATGCAGAAATTAGTCTCTGATGTGACGTCATTCGTAGTTTTCGATGCATAAATTATTCCCTGATGCTTGCCTCGGCATCCCCTGATGCCCGTTCTCGACCAAGTCTCGGCTATGCTAGTTCCTAATGCACACTTTATCACACCAATCTTACCTAATAAGCTATAAAGCTATAAATCAACTAAAACTAACTATAAGCTGATTATCCTATCACATCATACTCCCCTTTTTAAGAAACAATTGTCCTCAATTGTGTAGCATCTTCACGAAAAACACAAGGAGTAAAATTCTCAACTCTAGCCATTACCTAACTTCTACAACAAAACTAATTATATTGAAAAACAAGATAAATTCCTCCAATCCCTTGCCCCGATCAAATGGAATATGTATCGCAGATTGAATTGGATACCAACTAACTATGAAGATATCTCTACAATGGTTAATGTAAAACCTTACATGCCGTAATCTCTGACCAACATAATACTTTGTAGTTGTTTTCCAAACTCGACACGGTGGCAAAACGACTTTTCCCTTGTAATTTTCCCGATTTAATTCAGGTCCATACAAAGTATATTTCCAAAACATTGCAACAATAACCACCATAATCTTCTCTGTTTCATCTGACTTAGAACTTTCAAAAGATTTGCTCAAAGGGTTCAATGAAGAAACTAGTACATCAAGTGGAAACTCCTCAGATTGAACATTCTTGAATTTAGTACACACATGATTTAAGATCTCAGTAGGTTCACCATCACTTAATTCCGCTTCTAAAGGAACTGAATTCAAATGCAAAATTCTTCTAGTAAGCAGTTGTGAACCACGTGTTTTAGGTTCTTCCTCTGAGTCAATCTCAAACTCTTCACTCTTTTCCTTGTAGGCCTTTTGCTCCCCTTCTTTAGTTGTTTCTATCCCTTTGGAAACATAGGCTGCTTTAATTTCTTTAATGTCATGCAAAGTCATAACTCTATTGCTAGGACATTCCCTTTGCATGTGCCCATAGCCCTTGCACTTGAAGCAAATCTTCCTATCTTCGGAAGTTAAGGTTGTAGATTTCTCCTTTTTATTCTCAATAAACTTGTGGAAGCTTGGAGTGAAACTAGCAACAGGTTGTGACTCTTCTCTCTCCTCAGGCCTCTCTCATTCAAAGTCCAGTTGTTGGGCCTTTCATGTCTGCTTCTTTGAATCTTGTGTTGTCTCTCCACTTTCACAACAAGTTTAACAACATCTTCAAAGAATACATATGGCCTAAGTTCAACTGTATCTGCTATCTCTCTATGCAATCCTCTCAGGAAACGAGCAATAGTTTGCTCCTTTGGCTCGACCAGTTCACATCGCAGTTTTAAAGATTCAAACTCCTTCACATAATCTTCAACACTCATACCTCCTTGTCGAAGTGTTTGCAGATGCAAGTATAACTCATGTTTGCAGTAATCAGGAACGAACTTTTTTCTCATTAGATTCTTCATCATGCACCAACTAGTAATGGGTTCGTCACCATCTCATCTTCTTTGAGCCACTAGGTTATCCCACCATAGGCTAGCATACTTCGAGAACTCCAAAGCTGTCAGTTTACACTTTCTTTCTTCTGTGTGGTTCTGGAATTCAAAGATCTTTTCAACCTTTTAAACCCATTCCAAGAACTCTTCAGGGTCACTACTTCCAGTGAAAGAAGGAACTTTTAGTTTTATATTGGAACGTTCTTCACGAACATTAGGTGGGTCGTTACGAACATTATTTTCCAGCTCTTGTTCTGGACCTTCAGTTTCTCAAGCATGACAGTTGTTATGTCCCAACAATCTGGTCATCATCTCTTCCAATCGATCCAATTGATTTTGCATTCGAT
Source organism: Centella asiatica (assembly GCA_014636745.2). Lineage (NCBI taxonomy): Eukaryota > Viridiplantae > Streptophyta > Magnoliopsida > Apiales > Apiaceae > Centella > Centella asiatica. The sequence goes on from CM025787.1 coordinate 23,477,804, forward strand.
GGATCTTTGTGTCTTGTAAAGTTGCTCCACGAGGTAAACATGTTTCTCCAATATTAGCATGTCCACTTAAATCAAACATCTTCAATTTGGCTGAATAATCAAACAGACTTCCAATAGAATTTTTAGATTGCATTTAGAACACAACACTCCAGAATATATTTTACGTAAGAAACCAAAAAACAAGAATGAATCACACGTCCTTGATTTCTCACTCTCAACGCCAAATAGCTCTGATACCAATATGATGTAGGGTGTTTAAGCTTACAGCCCCGAATAGACTAAATCAACTTGTTGATGTACGCACAAGAAATCGACTTAGGGTTTTTGAACGAATCACTTGTTCAAGCCTATTCGAATCACACAAATAGGGTTTTGTTTATATCTCACAAACAATAAGGAATTGCAGAATAACTCTGAATTTTATTAATCAATCAACTATATTTTTATTGTACAACATGAGCAGTTATTTATAAGCTGTTAAGATCCCTATTCCTAATTGGAAAGAATATTACATTGGAAATAAATCTAATCCAATACGGAAAGAAAACAAACCTATCTGTTGTTACACCCTTGCTTATATAATCTTTGCTTAAATCATTTATTTATTGTTTAATATATATAAGAATTGATGATATAATATAGTCCTTACTTAAATGTTGTAAAAGAACTTAGAGAAATATCCAACATGTTAGGTGGATATAACTTATAGTTAAGCAAGGAGTTTGATCACCATTGAAGCCTGCTGATATGGAGAATCCATAGAAGTCTGCTGATATGATAAATTCATTGATCAAGAAGGATTCTGAAGACATGAAGAATTTTTCAAGTATAATCCTGCTTAGAATGGAAATAAGCAAGGACTTAAGTAAAGCAAGATCATTTGCTTGATCAAAGTCAAGCTGTCAGAAAAGTTATCTTAACCCTTACTTAGACAACTTCTAGGAGTCTCTTCAGAAAGGCACTAGAAGACAAAATAACGGCTAACTTTTTGAACTAAGCAGGGACTGCTGTAAAGGTACAAGATCACATCAAGAACAGTACACTCCAACGGATCTATTTCAAAATTTCCAACGGATAGATTTTCTGGAGAAGTATAAATAGGAGTCATAAATTTCATTTATGATTATCCTCCAACTAACTGAGCAAAGTCTGAACAACCTCTCTGACATATTAAAAATTTCAGCAAGACATCATAAAACTTGAACAAATGCTATCAATCTGCTCAACTAAGGAGCAATCTACTTGAAGATAGCAAGCAAGATTTTCTCAAATCTGCTTAGAGTCTGTGTGAATAATTTGGTCTAAGTGACCTAGTGTAAATTAGACTAAGTGTCCTCCTGCTGATTGTTCTGTGTGAACAAGTTTTAGTGATAGCCTTCTCAAGTAAAAGAGAAGAAGAGTGGAGTAGGCTTAGTCCGAACCATTATAAAAATTCCTATCTCTTTTCCTGCTTATCTTTTATATTGCTTTCCTGCTTTGTTTTGTGCTTTGCTTAAGTTCTGCTGAACTCTTTCAGCAAAGACTTACTATCTTTACTACTTCTAGCCATTAACCCTTGCTACAAAAACTAAGGGGTACTTTGCTTAAACAAATTCCGCTACTAAACTTTTTGAAAACTTAAGAAACTCTTTTATAAGCAAGAAGTATTTTAAATCAGTAAAATTTTCTAAGCAAGACTTAATTTTTGAAAAACACTATTCAACCCCCGTTCTAGTATTTTTTATCCTTTGGGACCTAACACTATCAAACTAGGAAACATATACGAAACAAATACAGAAATAAATAAAATACAAGAAAATTAATAACTAAAACTATCAGTGGATAATTAAGTTGTTGGAGACTAATTATCCTCTAACTAGCAAATTTGGCTATCAGAGACTAATTAGTCACTAACGACATAGACTTGAACTGTCGGGGACTAAGTAGTCTCTAATGACTTGAAGTCGGAGACTAAGTAGTCTCTGATGACATCATCCGTAGTCTCCGATGCAAAAATTAGTCTCTGATGTGACGTCATCTGTAGTCTCCGATTCAGAAATTATTCCCTGATGCTTGCCTCGACATCCTTGATGCTTGCCTCGACATCCCCTGATGTCCGTTCTCGACCAAGTCTCGGCTAGGCTAGTCCCTGATGCACACTTTATCACACCAATCTTACCTAATAAGCTATAAAACTATAAATCAACTAAAACTAACTATAAGCTGATTATCTTATCACATCATAAGTTAGGTAGTTCTTATTTTGATTCTAATTAGGTTTGTAATTTGTGTAAATAGACTTTCATAGGTTTATTTGGTTAATGGATAGATAATTGTTAGATATATAGAATTTTATAGAGAGCAATTAGAGAGATGGTGAGATTGAGAGATTTTGAGTGATTCATCTTATAATTCTCTAACTTCATATAGTGAAATTTCTTAAATTTTGTGATTTTTTCCGGTTTTAAGTTTTCCAAATTAAATCTTGTGTCGTTCTGTAATTTGTTATTTATTTTGTTAATTATTTGTTTGTTGATTATGCTTCCATTTTATTATCATCCTGTATATTTTATAACAAGTATCTCTTTATTTCTCTCTCTTTCAACTTCCATTCATCATGCAAGTAAAAATCACTTAAATATGAGGTTGTTTCCAAGCACAATATCGCGTATATTTAGTTGAAGTTATTTAAAAAAAACCTAAATTTATAATTTACTACTTAATATCTAAATTATTTCATCTTTTATCACACATATGTTGGGTTTCGATGGATCAAACGCAGCGGAAAAAATACGATTTAAAATAAAACAAAATAAAACCCAAACCCGAGGATCTATGCGAAACAATTTAATACAGATAGTTTAAGATTTTACCGATTAAAAGTCCGAATCTGAAGCTTTGGTGAAGGTGTTGATCGTCTCCAAATCTTTAACGCAATCCAACAAAACAGCGTCTCTACGGTATCCACATGAACACCCACAAACCGTCTCACGATTCGAACAAGAAGAATTACAGTACTAGTTGTACGATCTGTATCTCTCTATATCTCTGAACTCTATTTTCTCTCTTATGAGCAATTATGGGTTCTTAGAATACGTGAAAACGTAAGTTTGAGAGAATGACTGATATATCATATATATAGCCTTTCACAGAGTAATTCCAAAACCTAATCTAATTAGGAGACTTAAAATTTGAATTTTATATTTATTAGATATATATATTTAATCAAGTCTCACTTAATTAATATATATATATATATATATATGCACAAATAAATATATATTCATATTTCCTTTCAAAGGACTCTATTTCATACAGATTACATATATTAATATATATGTATATAATTTAAAGCCATGATTTAATTAAATCAATCTTATTGATATATTAAAATTATTGACATTTAAATTATATCTCGTTGACGAATGTTCTTTGTGTGTGACCCTGTAGGTTATTATTACGTTGGCAATAATTTTAAATCATATTATAAAATTATAAACAGTGAGCGACATCTAGTAATACATCATTGTTACCCAAGTAATAATAAAGTCATAGATTCAACGTTACCTTTCGTGACCAATGTTTCAATGTAACTTAATCTTTTTAACCATGATATCTAAGATTAAATTCAAGGCATAAATGTGTCATCCTCTTCATAATTTAATCTTAGTTTTCTTGATCAATGAGTAAACTATATGAAACAAATCTCTATTTGAGCATGGTCATACATTTCATAGTTTCACTCAATCAAGAGGCCTATAGATATCACTCCTAATTTATAGGAGGGTTAAATTCCATCTACATCATTCTCATTTCTCACATAACTCATTATGCATCCAACAATTACCTTTATCGTCCACCCGGTTAAAGGTGACTTTTGATAACGTCAAAACGCATAACTCCTTATGTAGAAATGTCATGACTTCAGGTCGAAGGACCATTACATCATTGTCACTATGAGAATTACTTATGACACATAGCATAACGCTCCATGTAGAATTCTCATGGTGGGTCTGTCCAGTACAATGTTCTCTAACATGTACCTATGTATCAACTTAATATATCTCGTATATATTTATGACCAATGAGATATGGCCATCAGTTAATCACATACTAGTCTCAATGTATTATTGTTGTCCCGATGACAATGATACTCGACTAGGGACATTTAAGAATAATGATACATTACATACTTATATGATCTCATATTCAAGTCACATACTTGAATCCATATAATTAGTATCATTCTTCTAAGGACATTTATTATGTTAACATTTATATAATACAATAAATAAAACATAATAAATTATCATTTAACCAAAACATAACATAAATATAGTGTCACAATCATTACATAATTGGCCAATAGGACATACATTCTAACAACATATATGTGTATGCATAGTACAGTCTGCAAGGTACCATTATTGTTAGGACAACAAATGATCCAGTCTGTTCCTAACACCGGCTCGACTCAGTTCGTTTAAAACTCATTCGACTTGACTCAACTCATTTAAAATTCGTTCGGTTCAACTCGTTAAAATAAATGAGCCAATCTTGAACATTAAAATGTGTCCGATTAGTTATACAATTCGAGCCGAGTTTTTGTCTTGTTCTGCTCGAGCTCAACTCTTTTTAACTCGAGCTCATTCGAGATCGATTTGGCTCATTAAACTCAACTCAACTCGTTTAAATATTACAATTTAAAAAACAATCTATGTATCAATCAACCATGAAACCATCACTAACCAAACCAAATATAAAATATTACTCATAATTTAGTTTACATCCACCATTAGTTCATTGATTTAAATAATGTAATAGCTAATAAATAATGCGTTATAATATAATTTTCTCAATTTTAATTTTTATTTAATTTAAATACTTAACTTTTAACGATACTATTATAAATGTACAAAATATTAATACAATCAATAATGTCAAATTAAAGTATGTAATATATAATAGATAACATATTACATCTAAATTAATAATATATAGTTGAATAATTGATTAATAATATACATTAAAAAATAATGGATATAACTAATAAGCTAGAAATATAAAGTATAAACTAATTAATCAGAAAATGGATATTTTTTTAATTAAGAAAGTGTTTAACTATAATTTTGACTAATAACAAATACGAAGTATAATCCAATTAGGCAGTAGATATTTTTTTAATTAAGAAAGTGTTTAACTAGATTTAATCATACGAAACCAAAAAACAAGTTTGTCTTTTTAAAATATATAATAAATTTTGTTTTGATAGAAAAAAATCTCGCGAACATGTTCGGAATCAACTTGGCTCGGTTCGATTCTAATAGGCTCACGAACAAACTCGTATTTGACTCATTTCAGATTTCGTTCGTTTAAATTTTCTATTAAACTCAACTCGAATTCGCTTAAAATTAAACTCAACTCGAATTTGTGAAAACTCTGGTTGATATGGTTCGTTTATAGCCATAATAATTATTTTTTCCAGTTATAAAAAATGGTGGCTACATAGATGTCTGGCTACCCTGCTTCTTAAAGGACAGCATTCCTTAATATAAGTGTAAAAAGTATGCCACCTTAGAAATTTCTATGCTAATACGAACAAACAATTGAGGGGAAAATTGCATGTGGGTCACTGCTTTAAGAATTAATTGATGTGATGTCATTTTTTTTTATTTATTATTGGTTTTCTTTTTATTGATTTATTTTGTCATGTACGTATATATCATTTTCTCTTCTTTTTTTTTTTTACAGACTTTTCAATGGGTTTGACTGATTCTTCTTTTTTTTTATTAATTTTTTTTCGATTTTCAACTTGTCTTCAATTAATTTAAATACTTCCTCATCTTCATCAATCTTGCAACAAAATAAAATTATTTAATTATCTGAAAACAGAAATACGGATGTAGTACTTGTAGTTATACTCGTAGTTTAATTATGTTGGTAGGGTTGATGGTTGGTGGCCCGAGAGTATTTAATACTTGCACATTTGTTTTGTTACAATTGGGAGCTAGCTTCAAGTAACTAAAACTTAATCTCTTTCCTATTATTTTTTGGGAATTATTATTTGGTCAAACTTATTTATCCTAAAATCCATAATAAAAGACAATTAGCGATAGTTCAATGGAAGTGGACATTTTAACCAAATTTTATTTATACATTCCCTATAGGAACTCCTTAACAATGTAATTGTGTAATTGATAGTCCTACATATTTTCTCCAAGAATGGAAGATAATAATCCCCATGGCGGTGGTATTTCTCCTCTCATGGTAGCTATTGTAGCAATAATTAGTGCCGCTATGGTGCTATTAACATACCATTGTGTCATAGTCCGGTGGTGCAGCAACGAAGAGGACGGCAGCCGACGGCGGGCCCCACAATTACAGCCGATATCCGTCGTAGACCCGCCAAGTAGCTTGGAGAATTCAATCGCAGAGCTCCTCCCTTCGTATAAGTACACAAAAGATATTGGTTTGGTTTCTAAAACACAAGATAGTGGAACATGTTCTGTGTGTTTATGTGAGTTTACAGAGGGTGAACCGGTTCGGATCTTACCCGAGTGTTTACACCCGTTTCATGTCTCGTGCATCGACATGTGGCTACATTCTCACTCGAGTTGTCCGTTGTGTCGTGCTGGCACACCTACTCCGTCTTGGAGACAGGCGGCCGGTGGTGGTTCGACGCCAGCTAGGCTGCCAAGGTTAATGGATACTGTGTGACCCGACCCGGATAGACCATTACTTGGGTGTTGATTGGTTTAGCTAGGTTGAGGCAATATTTATATTTTATGTGCATCAAGCTGGCCTATACCCGTCAAACAAACTAATACAATTAAGGTGTCATCCTCCATCATTTAGTTATAACCTCGTTTATTTCACTTACGAATATCATTTTTCTCATTTGATTAGATTATATTTCTTTTTAAATTTTAATCATGGCATGACTTGATTAGAATTGTAAAATGAATTTTCTCAAAACTGACGAGTTTGAATACTTATTAATATCAATTTTCATATTAGCCAAAAGCCCAACATTGAGTAAGTTCACTTTAATTTTAAGTTTTCATTCAAATGTCTCCAACCTATATCATAAGAACTAATGACTTGTTTTTGGCAAAAATACTAAAATAGGTAAAATAGTCTTTGTATTTTTATGAAAATTTCATTTTGATCCAAATTCAATGGTAACTGTCAATAAACACTTACGTATATTTGAAAATATACTAAATAATGCTTACTTGAAAATTTTAAATTAAGAAGACTGAGTTATTTTCATTTTCAAAATTTTTCTAGCATATAATAAGAAATCTAATAGGAAAAAAATCTTATTAGTTATAACATATTATGCAATACATTATACTCCTTCTGTCCCATAAAAATTGTAATTTTTTTTAAGTGTGCGACATAGATTTTAAGATACATCAAACTTATATCTAAATATCTCATTTTTGTATGATTTTTAAATATTTCATAAATATAAATATTATACATTAAGTTGTTATTTCAATTTCTTAAAAATTAAATATCTAAATAGATATTTTATGCGTCTTAAAATTCATGTTTCACACATTAAAAAAAGTGTTGTAATTTTTATGGGACGGAGAGAGTATTACAATTATTATGTAATAATAGATATTACAATATCATATATAAGTATATTGTATAATTTGTAAATATATATATATGGTATATTATAATACGTATTCCAAAAATTTTAGTAATATTTATCATTCTTAAAAATGCAATATTTAGATTATTTATATAGAAAAAGCACTATTTTTGTACAATTTTAATATATATGTTAAACATTATAATGTTTTTTGAAAAAAATTGATGACCGTATATATTTTTAATACTTTTTTAATCTATAGGTTTAAATTTTTCAAAATGAAATAAAAAATAAATACAAAATAACGTGAATGAACAATTATATGCTCACATGAGCACATCCCTTTTTCTCATATATATCTCCCTCTCTATATATGATATTTATATTAATTAAATATATTACATAATATAATATATAGTCTTGCGACATATATTATATATACACATTTTTATATATGAAGTATAGTTTTTATAAATGAAGCATATTAAAATATAAAAAATATTATTATAATAATTGTTAATAAATAATAAATTTGTTAAATAAGGAATGATATACACTTTGATGGTAAAATAGTTAGAAAATTTTAAAAGAAAACTAGTGCATGCCTTTTTATTTAAAAGATCCAAGTAAGCATTATTTGGACAATTTTTTAATACATGTCAACTTTTACAAATACCTCATATTAAATTTGGATCAAAATAAAATCTACATAAAAAGTACAAGTACTATTATGATAATTAAATTGTGCATGGACTAAATTGAAACCAAACAAAAAGTACAAGAACCATTTCAGTATTTTTATCCTTATTTACTGAATGAATGGAATATTATTTTCTCCATACTATAATATTTACGGTGTATGTACGTATCTAAATATTGTGCAAGCACAAAGTAAAATATTCCTTTCATTTCACAAAATAATAGTTAAATTTGAGAATGAGTTTTGTTCTACAAAAAAAATTATATTTGTGTATATTTTATTATAATGTTATGTTTTTTAAAATTTATCATTACAATCAATCATATTATATCATATCTTTGTGGATTAAGTCCCTGTTTGATAGTCTCTTATTAGCTCCGAACTATAGGAGTGCTGATTCGGTAAGAAGATGTTGTTTGATAACCAAAAACCTAATTTTGAACTCCTCTATCTTGCTAAGGAATAAAATCAATGCTAAATCGGTACGAGGTTGATTTGTCTTGGGTTTTAACAACGTTGCCCTCAATGATTCAAATAATTCCACAAATATACCTTTTTAAAAAAATAATATGGGATCCTGTACACTGATAGAGATAGGGATAATATAGGAAAATATCACTGCTCAAACATTTCAACTTGAGAGGTCATCAAATAACCTCTATTTATTCGGAACCAATTTTAAACAGAGCCACTATAGGATTAGAAGTCCTTATTACTCAGAGTTAATCGTCTAGTTTTATTAAACGAGACATAAATTTTATTGTATTGGGGTGAGTTCTCTCTTGTACTTGGTGAATTTTTTATAAATGGAACTTTCTTTTTGCCGTTAAAAAGAAAAATCATATTATTAATTGAATGTATATATAAATTTTATTTAAAAAATCAATTATTTGAATATGTAATTTTCAATCAACTAAACATATATTGATATCCATTTAAAATTCAAATGCAACTCTCCTTGAACAAGAAAAAGAAAAAGTATATTTTGTTTGTTTGTAGCTAATTTAATGAAACTATTGAATGCATAATAGACTAGCTCACATATTGACCCGTGTACGATACAAGTTTTTTGTCTTTTCGAATTGACTAAAATTGTCGAGTCTAAAATGTGTATTATTTTTTAAATTTTAATAATTTTTGTTATATGTATAAGTTTTTTTTAAAATCTAAAATAATTTACATGATCTAGTACTAAATATATATTATATTTAATTATTTAACTCCTTTTTAGTAATTTTATTATGATTCACTATTTTTTTTGTCAGATAAGATGTTGTAAATTTTATTTATTTTATTTTTAATCATATTTATATTTTGATCTATTCAAAATATATGAGAAAATTTTAATTGTGCGAATTAAAAGAGTATGCAAAAATAATATAGTATATAATTTTTTGGAATATGTTTTAGCTCATTTATGTAATTTTTATAATTATGTAAATTCAATATGTTTTAGTCATTGAAAATGCATAAAGTTTACATGATTTTAACCATATGATATACTATAAGATGATGAGAAATTTTATATACTTCTCTATTTTACAACTAGATTTTTTAAATAAATTATAAATTCATAGATATAAATTTAGTTGATACAATTGTTAGGAAATATAGCATTGGATGATAATGTATAATATTTAATTGTTAGAGTTTATAATCGTACTGAAACGGAATGTGCAACTAGTTTTGTTCAAGTATTATCTTTTAATAATGTAAACTGTTCATCAGTGGATAATAGACAAGTTACTTTAAATATTTTTTACAAATTAATTTTTTGTGAGTTTTATTTTAGGATATAGATAATAAATTTTAGAATAGAATATATTCTATTAATTAAACATATGTTTATATTTATTTAGTTTATTAAAATTTAAAATTAAACCATTAAAGTTGAATATAAATATCATAGAAAAAACTAGTTTGATTATATATCTGCATATTATATAAAATCATAAATAAATTAGTTGATTAAAATTATTATAGGATAAAATTAATATATTATTCACTATATTATAAAATTAGAGTTCTCTTATGTATGACACTTTGGAAAAAAAAATTTGAACTTTGTGGCCTTTTGTTTTTGGGATTTTACGCTTTTTTATTTTGTTTTTAACATACGAACCATCCATTTCTCTTTGATAATATATATATATATATATATATATATATATATATATATATATATGAAACCGAAGAAAAAAAATTATTTAGTCAAATAGCCACATATTGAAGAATACAAATAAAGATTAAGTTGAATTAAACTTTTAAAGTAAACGTTCTCCGCTTGAGCACACAACAATGTACGCGGTACTTTGTAACGTTGACTTCATAAGTTTCCAAATCCAATGTCAAGGACTACCATTTGCTATATAAACGCAAACACTTGTATCAAAATTCATATATTTCAACACTCAACAACATTCATAAAAGAGCTTTCATTTATATTCAATTTCATCAACTTCAAGTACGTAGTAGATCGAGATATATGGCATATTCAGCCCTTGATCTGAGTTGTGGTCGTCACGTGTGCTGGTATATATATACGCTAAGTATGATTTCTATAAGGACAGGCAAGCAGATCCAAATCACAACGTTCTAACATACCGGTCTGAGTTTGAAAATCAACCGCAAAACAAATTCATCTGGAAGCCGTATAAGCCGATTCAAATGGTTGATGATGATGACGAGGACGCTTGGATGGCACGACTATTCGCAAACAGTCGAATCCCACTGATACATTTTGACAAGATTGAGTATCAAATGTCAGATAGAGTCCTTAGGCAACTGTGTCATTATCAAAGGATACCTGACCCTCCTGTTGATCACACGCATCTACGGTTGAATCGGGCGGAGAAGAAGAATAGATTCCAAGTCTCCAACTACGAAATATTCGGCGCGCCGTACATACAGATGTGGCACGACTTCCAGGAGAATCTTGTGAGTTTGTTGGTATCTGAAAAAAGCAAGCGCAACAAACTGGACATGGACGTGTACTACTTGTGGTACAACAAAGTGACACGAAAACGAATTTCAAAACTGGATGTCACTGATATCCGATACAGTAATCGTGTCATTATTGACCAACCTCACGTAATAAACGTGGTACGTATACTTAATTATAATCCTTGTATTGCATTATATCTATTTTGTAACGCTATTAACATATACTTGTCTTTTTTTATTGTGCAGTTAAAACAGACACTGACGATGTTGCAGCAGTGGCCGAATAAGCCTCCCGAGATTGAACAACAATATCAAGCATTCTTAATTGATAATAGTGCACTGTTTCAACAAATGCAATTGTCCAATCTCGGGGTTTATTCGGAGCAACCCCTTTATACTCCGTCCTTCATTGATCCTTCTGAAGCTCAAACTTCCATGACTTTTACATCGGACCCTCCAGTGTCCTTCACAACTGAGTTCAATCTTTTCACCGAATATGCAACTCCAACCCATTTCTCCCAAGAGGCACCATCCGTTCGTAATCCGACTAGAGTGTCAAGACATGATCTGCTGATGGTTCCGGTGAAAGGGGGCATGATGAAGCCGTTAATCCCTTGGAAGGTGGATTGGTTGACTCGACACTGGTTTAATGGTGAACCAGTCGATGATTCACATTATTGGCCTCGAAAAATTAAAGGTTATAATATTAATCAACAAGAAGCCACAGAATTATTGCATGGGGTATGGTTAGGCAACACAATTGTAGATGCCTACCCTGAATTGTTGGCAGAAAGAGATGTCGTCATAACACGGGCGGGAAAAAAGTTAAAAAGGAATTTCTACTATCTGCCGAATTTCTTCATTGTCGTGGGTCAAACCATGATAAATGCCGGAGTCGAAACTGATATTGCAAATGTTGTTGACTTTGTACAGCACTTTGTAGAACAAAATGGTTTACGTGTTTCAGAATGTGATATCATATTCATGCCATTCCATTCCCGCATACACGAACATTTTGTCCTGGTGATGTTCAATTCTAAAGCATGGGCAATAAAAATCATTAATCTCATGCATCTTGAGATGACTCCGGCACAGTTGGATGCGCGATACCAGGCGGATATTGCAGTTGCGGTAAGTACAAAATATTTTATGTTGATTTACATATGGTTTTAATTTGTTATTGTCACTTACTAATTTTTATTTTTGAATTGAGCAGAAGACTCTTGTACCTATCTTGCTAAGATTTGTTGACCCCGAAACCAATTGGCCCCCAAGAGATGCAAAACTCAGGAAGAAAGTTGAAGTGGCGAAACAACATAATGGTTCAGATTGTGGGGTTTACATTTGTAAATATATGGACGTAATCTCACGTGGACTAAATCCCACTGCAGCTAAATGGACTGTTCAAGATGCATCCATTCTTCGCTTGCGTCTTGCTTGGGAACTGCACAAAGGAATGGTTAGGGGTCCCCCTAAAAGGTACAAGATGACAAGATCACTGATGATGGATTCTGATGAAAAATAATAATTAATATGTACGATCAATGAGTGAAGTTGTATTTCTTTTAATTATATTTGATTCATATGTAATACAATTTGTTTCTCAGTGTAATATATATGTTTTTTGTCGATGGTGTGTTATATATTTGTATTTATTCATTGTGTGTTATATAATTTGAGATTTCAGTGTAATATAATCTATTACACTGAAAACATATGACATACTCCCTCCATTTCAATTTGTAGGTCGTTTTAACAATGACATATAAACTAACATTGGAAAAAGGGGTATTTTTTTTTTAAGTTTGATTTCAAGTGTTGGATCATTCCTTAGACAACTAACATTAGATATATATCGGTCCCCTATATATATATATATATATATATGAAACTGAAGAAAAAATTATTTAGTCAAATAGCCACATATTGAAGAATACAAATAAAGATTAAGTTGAATTAAACTTTTAAAGTAAACGTTCTCCGCTTGAGCACACAATCAATGTACGCGGTACTTTGTAACGTTGACTTCATAAGTTTCCAAATCCAATGTCAAGGACTAACATTTGCTATATAAACGCAAACACTTGTATCAAAATTCATATATTTCAACACTCAACAACATTCATAAAAGAGCTTTCATTTATATTCAATTTCATCAACTTCAAGTACGTAGTAGATCGAGATATATGGCATATTCGGGCGTGGTGTCGCCGGCGGTGGCGCTACTAGTGAGGGCACTCACCTTAGTTTGCTTGTTAATATCGCTCATCGTCATCACCACCAACACCACCACCTTATCCGCCACTTTTGGCGAGATCAAGATTCGGTTTCAGGATGTTAAAGCCTATAGGTTAGTGCCTTGATTAATTTCCCCAAAATCTTAATCTATGTATATTATCAAGCTCTACTTCATTATGATATTTTTGGTATATATTTTGCATGTTCTCTGCTTCAAACTTAAATATACGTTTTGTTTTGACTTCTATGTCAAACAATGATATATGATACTTTAAATTATTGTTAATTTAGTTGATACAATTATTATAATATTATATTATTGTGAAAAAAAATTGTATAATTTATTTTCAAAACTTCATAAATTAGATTAATTTTGAATTTTCATATGTTAGCAATCGATTCAAAAATGAGAACGTAACCCTAATTTTAGAATGGACAGAGTAACTTAATTTAATTGTATTATTAGGATCTTGAGTTCTTGATATATATATTTAGGCACTAAATGAGTGCCAAATCACATGTTTGCTTGAAAGAGTTTGCTGACTTGCAAGTGGGATTCTTAAATTTAAATTGCAAATATCATACGAATTTAGTGAAATGTATTTGGTACAAAAATTAATTAAAATATTTATATTTGCATACATAGAGGACTACCATGTATTACCTGCACTGCACTCTTAGAATATAAAATCTGTAAGTTTAAACTGGAATAAATAGAACTCATGTAAAACATCTCTCATTGTCTCTTAATTCTAAGTAAAGATACAAATATAGTTGTCGGCAATATCTAAGTGGTTAAGAGATATATTTTCTTTCATTAAAATGGAATTTTCTTCTATTTCATGAATAATTCAATTTATTCTCTCCTTATTATTATTGTGGGCAGAGTGGTATTTGATTTACGGAATAATTGATCTATAAATTTGCAGGTATATGCTTTCTACAATTGTGATTGGATTCGCATACACTCTTTTGCAAATTGGATTTACAATCTACGAAGTTAAAACTGGAAAACGCGTTGGGGGGGATGGACTTTATTTTTTCGATTTCTATGCTGATAAGGTATATAATAATTTTTAGCATTTAATACTTTTTTCACCATTTAAATACTTTACAGGGTTATATTTATAAATTCACTAATTCCATTAATAAAAACTATTCAATTTCATTTAAATTTTAAACAAAAAAAAATTACAATTTTGCTAAGATAAATTTACTGTCTACAATTGTTATAAGTGTATCAGTTACATACAATGATATCTTTTGTAATAAAAAAAAAATTGTGATTTGACAGCCAATTGATTCAATTTTCGAACCCCTCTTGTACGTGAATTGACATATAGATGGATAGATACACAAATAAATTATATTCATAAAATTTATTTATATTGATTGATGTGATTCGTTGAAAGATAAATGAAAATTTATATTTTTGGACAGTTGATATCCTACATGCTAGCGACGGGTACGGCAGCAGGTTTCGGAGTGACCATAGATCTGAAAGAAGCAAATGCTGGAACAGATTCAAATATTGACAAATTTTTCAATAAGGCCAATGCTGCTTCAAGCATTCTCTTACTTGCATTCCTCTTGTCAGCAATTTCATCAATTTTCTCATCTTTATCTCTCCAAAAGAGAAATTGATTTCTAAAATTATTTAATCTTTGTTTGTCTACATATATATCTTTTTAAAAGAGTTTTATGTTGTCATTCTAGTTTGTATTTTGTAAACATTTTTAGTTTTATCCCAGTGTAAGAAAATATGTTCTCATTAATATGATTTCATTAAATATTTTTAGTCCCAATTTTTTGAATCTGCGCTTTCATGTACCGGGTTTTTTTTTTACTTTTAACTTTTTCAACGATAAAAATATATCTATTGTGACACTTCAAGACGTATAATGTTAAAATTTAACTGAAAAACGAGGTGAAACTAAAAAAATTACCAAAGGCAAAAAAAAGAAGAAGAAAGTATTACGGACAAAATCTTTATCCAAAAGCAAAACTAACACACAACAACAGAATACTAGAACAATCTCCGACTACTATAATATTTGAAAAAAGTTCTCTTCGAGCACCCGCGGGTGTCAATTTGCCACAATCGTTTATAATCAACCCATAATCAAAATTAACTATTTATCTATATTCACAATTATTAAATAAATTTTTTTCTCTCATCCAACTCATATTTCATTATTTTTTATACATCTCATTTATGTTAATATAAAAACTATATATTAAATGTTCATCTAATAATACATATACTACATTGAATACAAAATAATATTAAAAAACTTATTTTGGTATTATAAAATTTCAAGAATAAAGTATCTTTTTTTTAAAATTTTTTTTTATAAACCATAGCAATATGGATGTCTATTTATATATCTTAAAAAATCATAATTTTTGATATTTTTTAAAATATTTTTTCATTTTATATTTTTAATGTTATAGCCATTTAAAAATGAATTGGAAAAATAATTAAGTATAGAAAATTGTGTTCGATGGTGCAACATCCAGAGATATTTTTATCTTGTCGCGTGTCTACAAATTATTACTCTCTCTATTTTTTATCGGTAGTTTTTTTAACTCAAATCACACAAACTAAAATTAATAATTAATAAGTATAATAACTTTAAAAATATTATTACTATCTCATGTTTGCCTTTATTTAATTTGCATAGATAAGAGAGATTTTCATATTTATTTGAAATATGTAAATAGTATTAGAGAAAAAATAATTTTATTCCTATTTTGAAATGTGAGAAAAAAAAATAAAACAAAAAGGAACGAGAACGACTCTTCCACTGGCGTCAAAATTGCAATTACACCCAATATTATCATAACTAAATTGGACATCGAACTAGTGAATCTATTGATTCATGGTTCAACAGGGTTCAATCGAGTTTAATCGAGTTCAACTTAGTTCAACCGGTAATTTAACTTGACTATTATTTTTTTGGAAAAATATTATATTAAATTATAAATATTCTTATAAATTCTTTAAATAGAAGTCTTAAATTTTTAATAATCAAAATAATTATATCAAATATACTAAAAATTCATTAAATTGGTTCACAAAAAAATAAAAAACACAATTTTAAAAAAGAAAATGAGAAAATTCACTTAAAAAAAAGAAAAAAAAAGAAAGAGAAAACATAATTATAATCAGTTCATCAATTCCATCAATTTTTTTTAAACCGTTAATTTTAATAAAAACGACGAAAGCTATAATTAATTGGCAGATACATAGGTCGGACTAACAATTCCGATCCTATTTAATATTTATTACACCTCCCACACATGTTCACAACTTTCTCTCTCCTTTCCACATAAGTTTTGACCGAACATTAAATCTCCCGCCGAATAACATTGATTACACCTCCCACACATGTTCACAACTTTCTCTTTCCTTTCCACATAAGTTACGACCGAACATTAGATCTCCCGTCGTTGGTGCTCCTACAGCGCACTCATAAGAATGGCATATTTATTTGTATATATAAAAAATTAAACAAATATTTTATTTAAAATCAGTTAAATAAGTGTTTATGTGACGGCCCCAAAAATCATAAAACAGATTTCGGGCACCATCAAAAATTGACAAAAGATAATTAATACATCCAAGCATGTATAACATTAAATAAGAGATAAATAACGAATCTCTACTACATTATCCATTAAAGAGTATTTAATACAACGGAAGTCTTAAAATAGGGTCCACACAGGTCTTAAAGTCTAAACATTTCTATAATTTTCTCCCTCTTCACCCTACCCTTGAAAGCCAACCACAGGAGAGATATCAAGAAGCTCTCAGAATTCCATTTTTTCTTTTCCCTTATGAGACGCATCGGTCGTCTCGCCATAACCTGCAAAATTTATAATCATAGCAACATGAGCTATTTACGCTCAGCAAGTATATATTCGATAGTATTTGGGTAAGTTTGAACGATGGAAAATAATGGTTTAAGTGTTTATGAGCTTGGACGAAAACAATGTCCAACACCTCCAATAATATAGAAAAAAAAATAGTTTCTAGGGTCCCAGAGTGATAACGAGGGATTTGACCCTTTTCTTGGAGGAATCTTGAATAAACCACATGCGCTTTATAATACTGTCTGTTTGGTGCAGGTGCCCTTAAGAACTCTTAACACCGTCTGTTTGGCGCAGGTGCCCTTAAGAACTATCTTAAATCAAACGTTATATCAGATGGCCAACCTGATCGTCTGATTTAACCATAATGACATACGTAGTCAATGCAGAAAAATTTGTCTGCAAGGGTTCAGTTACCGATGCCTCGGTTTCCGTTCCCTATCCATAATAGGCACGGGATGCCAGGCATAAGCATCCACGTAACCGTTAGTTTACCCACACGGATATACTTTCCAAGTAAGGGGTAAAGAATAAGGCTTCTATATCCGTATAGGGTTTACTTTGACGTATTAGCGAACTTAAACAGCTAATAACCGCCCAAAAAGTACTTGTATCTGGTACAATATTTTTTTCACGTACATCGGATCGAATGATCATACGTTACTTAACTTTGAATAAATATCAATATCATGTACGTATATCGAAAAATTGATTATACGCATTAGTTTGAAATATAAATCATTTGGAAACATATTTGTCATGAATATAAAAGAGATATGTACATGCATATCATTTCATAACATATCATACGCATATCGAAACAAGTGATCATGCGTTATCTTGAAATAATCATAAGAGTGAAGATATACTTGCCTTTGGTCCTTAGAATGCTCACGTTTAATAACTCGTGAAAGCAGAAATTTCTGTAAAACATGTACAGATAATAATATGAGAAATCTCCACTTAAATACACATGATAAATGTTCATGCGAAGTGTTAATGAAATTTTCAAGTCTATACTTAACTACTTATGTCGTCACTCGTAATATTGGGATTCGGTTGGAACCGAATCGAAGTCCGAGAGATTAGTGGACTTGGTTAAACGTCACTCGTAGGTCCTCGATAATTTAAATTAATTATAGGAGGCCTTAGATTAATTAATAACTATTAATTAATCAACTTAAGCTTTAAATGATTATTATTAATCATTTAGAAATTATTCATTAATTATTATTTAATTGCTTTAATTAAATAATAATTGGTCTTAAATTAATTAAGAATTACTTCTTAATTAAATCTTAACTTAAATAATTTATTTAGTTATTTAAAAACCATTTATTAATTATTATTTAATCACTTTAATTAAATAATAATTAATCTTTAATCATTTAAAAATCATTTATTAATTATTATTTAATTACTCAAATTAAATAATAATTAATATTTAATTATTTAAAAATCATTTATTAATATTTTTTAAAAAAATATGTAAGTGTTTATTTTATTTTTGAAAACTTGGATTGTGTCAAAAATAATTTTTTTTTTAAAGTGGGTTGAAATTTTAAAACCAAGTGGGTAAAATTTATTGGATCAAAGTCCAAAATTTTATTTTGAAATCCGGGTCAAAACAATGGGTCGAACCGGGTCGAAACAGTGGGTCAGATCTGGGTCAACCGGGTCAAACCGGGTCAACCCATCACCTTCAACAAACTGCAGAATCCGGGCAGCAGCTAGCGCCGGCCGGCGAAATTTCCGGCGAAGGCAACACACGGGTCATCCCGAAATGCATGCATACACGCATGGATTCGAGGAATGGCCATTACCGTGACTTTTAGCATAGGTAAATACCCCCCTATGCTTGATGCCACCGCCTGAAACTTGACGGATCTTGATTTGGAGGCAGCCACCGGCGAGCACGCCATTAAAACCGGCGAAGCTCGCGGCAAAGCCGTGAATCCTCAAATCTTGACCATTTTTGACGAATCATATATGGAAATGATTCTAGAGCTCTCAAGGAACTCATACATATCATCTATTTCAATTTTCATGAACTATATCGCATGTTAGATCGATTTAAAGTTTCGGACATAAATGAAAATTTCATATGAACACGAAATCATAAATACTTAACTATTTCTCAAATTGTTTAAGGCAAAATGATCCTTACAAGTGCAGAAACATATTGATATAAATTATTTGAATTACCACGAACTACATCGGCCAAAATCTCGATTCAAAGTTTCGGGTTCTAGGGTTCTAAGTATTATGAATAAACCGTGGCTAAAGATTAAACAGCCGTCGCTAAAGGGGTTTTTTATTTAGATTTTGATTAAACTTCAAAAATTAATATCTCTCAATATATAGATGATATGAACAAGTGCAATATATGAAAATCATACTGAAAAATATCATCTACAACATGGTATAATTAGAAAAAAATTTCAGCGTAAAAATAAAAGTGCAGAATTTTTTTTTTACCTTTAAAAGCTTCAAATGAAAATTCCAAAATCTTGCTAGAGAGGAAGAATAATGCTCCGAATTTGAGAGAGAGTTTGTGAAAATAAGATAGTGATTTTGCTGTAGTGAGATTACTAACCATGCAAGGAAGGAAATTAAGGAGTAATTTACTACCTAATAAATGCACCATTTAAATTTTGAATTTCAAATTTAAATCCCTAATTAATTGCATCCTAATTGCATGGTAATTATTATTGTAACTGATGTAAATTAATCATTTACTATGGGAGTAATTAGTAAAAAAAAATTTATTTACTCACAATTTACATTTTTAATGGTTATGCATTTATTTATTGCATTAACCGAAAAAAAAAATTTAATCGGCCTCGGCGAAGTAATAAAAAAAATGCGTTTATAAAATTATTATCAAAATTAACATCTAGTAATTTAAAATAAATATCTTGTCACAATTTATTGTCTCGCAATAATTAAAAAATATAGCATTCGTTATAAATATTAATGAACGTGTGCGTAATGAATTACGTAATCGTTACGTACACGTAACCGTAAAAAAAATATATATATATATATTTACTGGATGATAAATTCATAAATAATCCTCAAAATTTTACTTTTGAATTATTGGGTTCTCACAGTCTAAATTAATTATATTGTCGTTCTAATTCAGTTGAACATTCTATAAAGAATGAGTTACGAAAAGTCAAATAAACATTTTATTGCTAAATTTTTTTAATTTTATTTTAATTTGGTTCAACATTACTTATTATTTTTTCAATTAAAATTTAATTTGTAATCACCTACAATTTTTGCGTAATAAAATTAATTTATTTAGAGTTCTAAAATTTTTAACTCTTTACTACAATAAAATTTTATTAAAATGTGTACTAATATATTGATATAGAATACTTATAGAAATTATAAAACTATCTAACAATGAAAAATAAAACTCGCGCTCGACACGAATAATAAAATTAGTTCTTCTAATTAGTGATCATTAAATCGTTAGTATCTATTTATTAATTTACCTTTTAAAAAAAAACAATTTCTTGATTTATGAAAATGAAATCATATAATTTTCTCTTCCTTGAGATTTAACCAAAATAATCTTGTTCTTTTAATTAATTAAAATTTTAAAAATAAATTTATCTCCCTGCGTAACCAATTTTTTTTTCTTATCTCTCTACCAATTTAATTTTATATTAATCCTGATGACAAAATCTCCACATACAGGACAATAAAACACTACAAATCTGAAGAGAGACTGCAAATCTAAACAAGAAATTCTGAAGGAATCACTATCTTGTATATTATTTTAACAACAAACCAACTTGGATGGTAATTTGGTGGGCCTTTGATGTAATCGAACATGTAACAATTATTATTGTATACCACATCAATTTAAAAATGACCTTTCAATTATTCCATTTACAATTTCAATGTTAATTATTTATTAGCTTTGATGGAGATATAGTAATAGACTAATCATTGCCAATTAAGCCAAATCTAAATTTGAATATCTCCCTCTAAAATTTCTATATTAAAAGTTACACTAATATATTTATTCCAAACAAATAAAATACGTATGTGTTGCGCACGACACTGCAACTAGCATAAAAATAATAGAAGGTACTTGCTAGTGTTTTAACAAGTGGAGTAAATTAAAATGTTAAGTATATACACACACCACATAATAATTCTAAGTTCAATTTATAATCAATTAATTAGGCATTAATTTTCTATAACGGATGATATATATCCTAAAACATGATTTTATCTCTTAAGTCTTAACATTAGCTTGTTGTGACAAGGATTAATCATGAATTTGCGCACAAATCTCGTGTACCAAACTATAGCCAATACATTGTAGGTAATGTTATTATCAAAGGAGATTTTTTACTGCAAGAGCACCAAATATTGAAAAGACAAAAATACCCTTTCTACTATCTTCTCACGTGAGATTCACTCAGACGCACACCCATTTTTGTAACATGAAAAACGATAAATATCATCTATATATTTTCTGTACCACGTCACTGTTTTCCTTTATTGAACCATCCCCGGTTCCTTTCTTTTTCCTAAAAATCAAGCCAACGGTGGAGAACCACTAAATCCTTCAAATTCTTTAGAGATGTCTTCAAATTCTTTAGAAAATTTTTTGGCTTGTTGAGGAGAGAGCGCACATAGAAGCAGCTTTGTGCGAAAAGAAAGATAACTCGAAAGAAATTAGGATGTAAACGGATATAAACGAATACAGATATATAAGTGTATGTATATTTGTTTTATTTCAAAACTGATATAAATATGAATAATATTCGTCGGATAAAATCGAATTCGAATACAGATGTCAGATATTTCGAATATATTTTAAGTGAGAGTAATTTTAATATTTTAATAAAATATGTAACACATAAAATATAAAATGTTATTCATTTGAATAAATTTTTTTTACCATAACCTTAATATTCATTTTATAATGAATTTTCTGTAATTTTATGAACGTAATATTGTTATATAACTTTAAAAAATTACATATACCTTAAAAAACAACATGGTTATTAAGTAAAATTTAGTACAAATAATTACTAAAAACGGATATAAATATTAACGGATGCGAATATGTATATATTCATATCCTATTAAATATTAATTGGATACGAATAATATCCACATTTTTCAAATAAAAACACAAATATTTTAATCGAATATCGAATATTTTAGACTCCGTTTACAACTCTAAAACAAAGGATACTTGTGTCTTTTGAAAATTTGGTACTCTGACAATAAATAAAAAATTGCTCTGACAATATCTGTGAGAACCTGGGAATTCAAATAAAATGTATAAATATTAAATTCGTTTTAGTTATAAAATTTTTGTTTTCTTTTCAATGACCAATAGATTTTACGATTAAGTATACGTGCAAATCACGCAAATCGACGGACGCATATTCACTAACGACAAATTGTAATGAACATGACATTTTAAAAGTCATGAGTCACTAATCGTAATAAGAATTTCATAGTCAAGAATGAATTGTAAGTTTTATAAATATACTATTATAACCAAACCCTAACCTCCACTGCAGTTCATTTTCCCTAGAAAATCCACCACATAAAAATTTGAAATTTCATTTAATAGCATTTATTGAAGATTTAGCATTTTTCTCATTAAAATCTTAAAAAGGTATCACACTGCCCTTCTATTTCAACATTTATTGTCAGTTCTATTTTTATCATTGTGTAGATAATAATTTTTAGTATCATTTTTATATATAATACATGTCTATAGCATTTATGGTTTGAAAGTCATTGATTTTTAAAGTTTAATAAAAATCAAAAAAAAAAATGAAAAACACAAGAACCCTAGTTTTTTTCAGATCGAAATTCTGGCGAGATGAGTTTGTGATTGTTCAAATTGATTTGTGCATTTTATTACTGTTGTTCATGGCTTCATTTTGTCTCAAAAAAATTTTAAAAATGGTCAAGTTTTAATGAGTTATTCTCGGCCGAAACTTCAAAGGAAGCCGAACTAAAATTTTTATTTTTCATTGCGATTGAGTTATTAAAACTTGAAATAAATTGCATGATTGTGTTCCTATATGTTCCCACTTTCAAATCCATAATTGTTTCGTCAAAAATGGTGAAGAAATGAGGATTTGAAGTTTGGCTGTGAGTTTCGCCGTCGTTAATGGCAAGCTCGCCGGTAGCAAGCCACGGAGCAACGTTCTAAGTGATTTTCGGCCACGACATCATGGCTAAGGGTACATTCGCATATGGAAAAGACCATGGCGATGCCCCAGTCGTTGAACAGGCACCGTACGCGGTGGTTTCGACAGTGGCCTCCTCCGACCGAAACCCAACTGATGAAGAAGGTGATGTTGGGTTGGGCCGAACCGACCTGTCCATGACCTGGTCTAACTCAGTTTTGACCCAGTCCAGCCCAGTTCTATCCAAGATTTGGCCCAGTCCCTTTTATTATTTTTATTTTTGCCTAATCCAAATTTGAAAAAAAGAAGATAAAATACACATAAAATTTAAATTGATAAATAAATGATTTGTGAATAATTATTTTTACATGAAAATAAGCTTTTTATATAATTAAAATTTTTATGATTTAGAAATAAATTAATTAATGAAGAAAGAGTCTATTAATTACCACAATTAAGTAATAAATTATTAATTTATAAATGATTATTATTTAATTGAAATAATTAAATAATAATTAAGGAAGAAACTCTAAATTTATATTAAATGTTTAATAAATCATATAAGCTAAGATTAAGTGAAGAGTAATTATTTATTAATTAAATTAATAAATCAAGATTAATTATTATTTAATTAAAATAATTAAGTAATAATTAATTAACAAATTTTAAATAAATATTAAATTATCAATAAATCTTTTAAGTCAAAAGTGACCAAGAAATAAATTACTTAATTGAGAAATAATTATTATATAATTAAAGAAATTAAATTATAATTTAAAAATAAATATTTAATAAATGATAAAAGATCTATGAATCTTTTATGTTAAGATTTAATTAAGAAAAGATTATTGTTTATTTAAAATAATTAAATAATAATTAAGGAATAAAGTGATGTATAATAAATGATTAATTAAATCGTTCAAGCTAAAATTAATTAATTAATCTAAGACCTTCAACAAATAAATTAAATTATCGAGAGTCTACGAACGATGTATTATCAGTCCAAAAATCTTGAACTCCGATTCAATTCCAACTGAATCTCAATTCAACGAATGAGAACTCAATTAGTCAATCACAGACTAGAGAATTTTACAAACACTTTGCATGTGCATACTCATGTGTAATTAAGTGAGATTTCTCATGTTTTTGAATGTACATGTTTTATAGAATTGTTCTCCACGCAAGTTGTTAAATCTAAGTTATATTAAGGACTTAAGACAAGTATATACTTAGTCTACCACCTTTCAATTAATACGTATGATCATTATTTTAATATACGTATTGTATCACAGATATTATTATGTCAATATTAATACTTCATTTTATTCAAAGTTAAGTAATGTACGATCCCTTAATCTAATGTGTGTGAAAAATGTTGTATTAGAATCAAGTATTGTTTGGGCGATTGTTAGTTATTTAAATTTGCTAACACACCAAAGTAAATACTATACGGATGTAGAAAAGTTATTCTTCACTCTATACTTGTAAAATATATCTGTGTGGGTAACTAAAGGCTAGTAGGATACATTTGTTTGACATCTCGGACCTAGGATTTATAGGGAATAAAAATTGAGATATCGGTAATTGAACCCTTGCAAATAAAAGATTTCTGCATCAACTACGTATGTCATCAAGATGAAGTCAGACGGTGATCAGACTGACTTGCTGATATATTGTTTGATATGAAGTTTCTAAGGGCATGTGTGTCAAACAGACATAGTTACAAGACGCATGTGATATTATTCTATATTCTTTTAAGTAAATGGCCAAATCTCTCGATATCATTCGAAAATTCTAAAAACTATTTTTCTCCAAATTATCAAGAGGTGCTGCCATTATTTCTTCCCAACTTCATAAACACTTAATCCCAATAAATTATTTATCTTTCAAGGCTCACCTAATAAATGATTATATACTTGTGAGTATAAATCGCTCACCTTGTTATTATTAAATGTTTTACAGGATATGACGAGAAGGCCGAACCGTCTAATAACGACAAAACGAAAATGACATGATAAATGTTTCTTGATCGCTCTCCTTTAGATGACATTTAGAGTGAGAGTGAAACGTGAGACTATTATTGAAATGTTTAGATTGTAAGGCTTGTGTGAGCCCCACATAAGATTTTCGATATTAGAATATTATTTTGGGATAATGTAATAGAGATTATTGTTATTTTTTTTTTGTCAATTATTATTACACAAACCTATTACTTATTAGACACAAACCTACACGTGTTTCACAAAAGCTAGCTAGTCGATATATTTCACAAAAATTGGTTAATTAGTAGCGAACTCAATTTATTTAAATTGTGTGGATCGTTTAAGTAAGCACGCAGCTGTTATTAATTTTACGCTATGGTGAACAATTAGACATATATAATCGAAAAGAAATAATCTAACAAGACATTATTTTATACAGATAAAATATTCGGCTTATATATTGATGGAGAAATAATCTGACCCACAATTTTAGCTTATGCTTTACCTTGCTCCATCCAGGTGAACATGCGATGTCATGTGACGTTTTGGTTTTATGTTAGTTTGTAGCAAATTTATTTAATAAAATAGTCACTTTCATTATGATTTAAATATTTCTTTTAATAAAAAAGGGACCTGATTAATATTTCTAAAGTGAAATTCAAGTACATTATATAAAGTAGAATCGGATAATAAAATTTTGATAAAATTATATCTTCTACCAAGATGATAAAAAAGTAGATTGACTTTTACATATGAATATGTCACATATTTTTTTGAATTCTATGTTTAAACGGATTTTTGTTCTATGTCTCAGAGTTATATATTCTCGTCTAATCTTGCTCATTGAATAAATGAAACTTTGACGAATAACTAATAGATTTCCTTTCTTTCAGTTATTTTTTTTCCTTTCCTAATCTAGTAATAACAAATCTTTTTTCCAACGCCTCTAATATAAAATAATTTTCTTAAAAAACTTATGTGTAGAACTAACTAGGTGGACACATGTATCAAAAATCACATTCGATCTCCATATTCTAGCTCGTGCTTCACTTCCATTTGCCCAGGTAGCTTGACAAATTAATAAGGATTTTGAGGCATCTCAGATTCACATAGCCAGCTGTCTTTGTGGGTGGTGGGATCATCTTCATATATTAAAACCTTAACAAATTGTATTTCCTAATTATAATATGTTAGTTTCTTCTACTCGATTTATAATTTTTGTGTTTGAAATAATTTTGATCAGTTAAATACTACGTATATGATTCGTTTGCCCTTAAATTGGGGCGTGAAATAGTTTGAATTACTTGGCAGTAGGAACTAGGAGGAGCAATCGTCTTTTTATTTCCCTCAATCTCAATAAGGGGAATTAATAAGTTGTTTACTTTTAAATTTTTTTAATCAAAACGATGTAACTTTTATTAATCTAACTCACAAATAAATATGAGTTATAATTCATATATATATATATATATATATATATATATAATCCATTATAGAAAATCACTACCTAATTAATAAAGTTTTTTTTCGCTTTTGCCAATAGAAAAAACATAATTAATCATGAATTTATTTATACATTGAAATTAGAATTGTTATGTAGTTATAAAGTTGCAATACATACTGGTACATTCTACACATTTTAAGTATCATTTAAAATTGTCCCATTTGCTACAACTCTAGCCCCTATCTTCTATTTTCTCTTTATTCCTTCAAAATTACTAGTTTAGATTTACACTCTTTCTCCAAATTCTCCTCTTTTTATCTCTTTATTTGCTTTCGTTTAATTGAATTTTTCATTAAAATAAAAAGGAAGATAAAAATTATTAACACTCTAACTTTAAATGTTACGTAAGTACTTAACATATTTTTTAGACAGAGATGTTAAATCATTAATATATACGTATATACTACTATAATACACTTATGCTCATATTTCAAATGGCTCGCACATGAACAGTTACAAATAAGTTTACGAAGACTTTCTCAATGGTTTGCCAAATAATGAAGCTTGAAATTCAAATATTCAATTGTACTATTATCAAAAAGTCAACCAAGTCATCAACTACCCCGCGATTGTTTCATTCTGTGTTTTAATTTAAATAGATTAATTATATCTGAATTTACTAAATCAGTCAAGTATTTATATATGAATCTAAATGTAAATTTAATTATTTATTTAATATTTTATCTTGAATATCTAAATTAATCTATTTTATTAGTTTATATGCTTTTAATCTATTCAAATTTATTTTTCTGACTTATTGAATTAAGATAAAACTGAATTTATTAAGAGATAAATAGTAGATTAAACAAACGGTTCTAACGATATAATATTTAAATATACTCATATACTTAATATATTAATACATCTTAAGAACTAAACAAACACGGTCGGTAACCACAAATAGTAATACCTATCGCAACTCATTTACCAGTTAAAGATGAAATAAGTAAAACCGGGAGTTAATATAAATAGAATAGCTTTTTCTCCTTCCGTTTGTTGTTGTTGTTTTTTTTTTCTCTCTCTTTTCACCTCTTCTCTCTCTCTTCTTTTCTTTAATTTATTTTATTTTTTACGTTTTGGTGCTAGTAATTCTTCTTTTTCCGTTTTTCCTTCACCAACCGGTAAAAACGAGTAACAAAAAAGTAAATTCATACAATAAAAATTACTAATTTTTTTAATTATATGAAGAGATTAAGGGAAATAATGGTTATTAGACTAAGTACACAACCTTTCCTTGCCCACCTACACATATATTTCACAAAAGTTAGCTCGTGAGCTGTGAACTGACGACATATTTCACAAAAATTGGTTAGTAGCCAACTCATGTTAAATTGTAGATCATATAAGTAAGCACGCAGCTGTTATAAATTTCACAATATGATAAAAAAAAAATTAGAAATATATAATCGAGAAAAAACAATCTAACACCACATTATTTTGTAAAAATAAAATATTCGACCTATATATATTGAAGGAGAAATAATCTTCTCCATTCCAACTTATGGTTCACCTGACTCCATCTAGGTGAACGTGTAACATGACTTTTAGATGTGCTAGTTTATAGCAAATTTATTCAATAAGATAGTAACTTTTATTATGATTTGTCTATTTGTGATATTGTGGATCCATGACAAAAGAAAAAAGAGAAAATCTTACTTTCTTCTTCTTTTCTTTTAATAAAAATAAGAACAAATTAATATTTCTAAAAAACAAAGTTAAAGTAAATCGTGTAAAGCAGAACCCGACAATAAAATTTTGATAAAGTCATATCTTTTAGCATTCTGATAGAAAGTTTATTGACTTTATATATGAGTGTGTCACGTACTTTTTTAAATTTCTGTATCCGCCCCTAGTATCAAATTTTTATGCTAGCTTAAAAAAACTTATGTGTAAAACTAACAATGTGCAACACATATATCAAAATTGCCTTCTCCACATTCTAGCTTGTGCATCACCTCCATTTGGCTTCACTTGTTTGACAAATTAGGGCTTTGTGGCATCTCATATTCACAAAACTTACTTTGTGGCTTGTGGATCATCTTCATCAAACCCTTGATTAAGGTACACAACTTCCTTGCTAGTTATATATAATCTAGAAAAGGGATGTGTTAGTTTCTTCTACTTGATTTATAATTTCTTCATTTGGGGAAAATTTTGAAAATACGAAACTTATATATGGGTTCTTTTGCCCTAAATTGGGGTGTAAAGTAGTTTGAATTGCTAGGGAGTAAGGATTACAATGAACAGTCATCTTTTTATTTTATATGTTAAATTATTAGTGATATTGCATGAATTTACTTTTTCGATATCTTTTTTTCCGTTGCTCTTTTTACCAGATGGTGAAGGAAAAACGGAAAAAGAAGAATTAATAGCACCAAAAAGGCAAAAGAATAAAAAGAAAAAGAAAAAAAGAAAAAGGTAGGAGAAAAGGCTATTTTATTTATATTTAACTCCACTTTTTACTTGTTTCAGATTTAACTGTTCGTGCTATTGGCTATCTTTAATGACAATCTAGTTGATATATGTAATTTTGAATTTCTAGCTCCATTATTTGTCAAATCATTTATAAAGTGTTTGTAAACTTATTTTTATTTATTCATGTTCAAGCAATTTGAAATATAAACATAAGTATATACTTATTTTTGTAGATATTAATGATTTAGCAAATGTCTAAAAAAATGTTTAGTAGTATAATATTTAAAGTAACATGCTAATAATCTTTATCTCCCTTTATAATTAAATTAAAAGTAAAGAAAGGATTTTCAGAGCAATATGCTAGGAATTATTTAATGTTTTTACTATATTAAAATAGAAGTATTCAAGTATTTCAGAGAAGAATATATAAAAAGTATTTTCTAATAATTTTATTTGAAAATACTTGTTATGGAGCATTTTAATTGCATGTTTTCTCCATTATTTTTGAGCTTTTGTTGCACTAACTAGTGGTAAAACGGAAGCTTGGGTGGGTAGGCCGTGCCCCGGACTTCTTTCCTTTTTTTTCAGTAAGTTTACCTTTAGCAAACCAGCCCAACTTCCATTATGTTGTATATTGTTCTATATCTAATTTAAGAAAAGATATATCTGAGTTTTTTTTTTTTTTTGGTGGGGGGTGGTGGGGGTGGGAGGGAGGGAGGGAGGTTTGTTGGGGGGAGGGGGAGGTACTAGATATATGCTAGTTAAAAATTTGTAATTTCTCATTCCACAAATTAAAGATAAACATATTCGATGTGACATCTAATTTGGTTGCAAAGTCGCATATTTTAAAATTCATATGGATTTATTCAGTTGCTAATACTTTAGTTAACGCAATAATGAAATTTATAAATGATTTAAAAAGTGATATAAATTGCAAGGTTCACTATGTTAGTGTTTCAAGTCAATCGAGTTGAATTTGAAGCAAAAGAAGTTGATGTCTATATTAATTAGTAGAATAATTCCTACCGGGTATGCACCTGATCCTGGCTTCGGCCCCTTGCACTGACCGAGTTGTTGAAAGCATAGTTATCAGAACCGGACCAATCGAATCTGTGTTCAATTGATTGAATTGATGGTTGAACCGTTTTAATCGGATTTATATATATATAATTTTATATGTTTAAAATTATAATTTAATACACTCAAATTAAATGATTACTATATTTTAAATATATAAATGAACCTATTAACTAATTATTATAATAATTATTAATTGTAGAAAATAAAATAGTGTAAACTGTGCAATATATAACGAGGTAAACAAATAATTTATATTATTATTATTCTCTTATTTCAAAAAAATTATGTTTTAAATGCTAAATTTTATTTTTAATAATTTACAGTAGTGTTAATAAGTGAAGTACATGTTAAACTTTGATATATACTAAAAAATATGAATTAAAACTAAAAAAAAACACATTATTATCAACTTAAAATTGGGCTTGGTTTTTCAAAATATTCACCCAGTTCACCGGTTTTCGAGAAGACCATCCGGTTTGCTCTGATATTTTTATTTATTTGATATTTTTCATGAACTAAATTAGTTTAGTCACTAGTTTCCGGTTCGACCGGCCAGTCTGATCTAGTTTTAATAACTATGGTTGAAAGAGCTACAACCATTTTGCTTCTTTTTTTTTTTTTCATCTATAATTTTTTTAGAACCTTTGTTTTCTGTTTTGTTTTCGTTTTCGTTTGAACCTTCCTGGCCACCAAAAGGAAAGATGTTCAAATAACAGGTATTTTAAAATTTAATAGTTAGTGTTCAAAACAGTGTAAATAAAGTAACGACAAGTATTTCTAAATATATTACTCAAAAGAATTTATCACGTTAGAATGAGACTACCCTTTTTTATTTTTAAAACAAAAGGAGGTTGGGGACGAGGGAGAGGTTTAATAAATAGGATTTTTGGCTCATTAGTTGAGGTTTTGGTTACATTGGGGGCTTAACAGCTCAGAGAAAAAATAAAACTATTTTATATTGAGACCACAAAGACGTTATGTCGTCTTTCCTTACATGTCTGCTTAGATAATAGATTTTAGACCTCCTGATGGTTGTTCAAGGCGAGAACGATTAGCCACACTAATAGCTAAATTAACTAGTTAATCTGCACATAAATTTCTTTCACGAAAAGTATGTTGCACTTGTAAATTCCAATCTCAATTCTAAAATTCACAAACTTGGTCAAACATATTATCTGCCATTGTTCTGTCATCTCTATTTTTAATCGCATTCACTACTAATAGGTAATCCATTTATAATATAACGTTCTTCAACAGTCACTTCAATGAATGAAATGAATTGTGATTGCATGATAATGCTCATTCAACTTTTGAAATCAGGTTATGATTTCTGATTTTAATGTCAAGGAGCTCAAAACAAGCTTAAAGAGGTCCTTGTGGTCTTATTTCACAAACATTTTACATGGTAAAATAAGTTTTGGGAGCCTTAGTTAGTAGGAGTTGAGTCGGGTAGTCCCAAAATCTTCTAAATCATCTACCTCATTTGTTGTATAATTAATAATTATCCTATTTTTCAATTGTTTTCGCCAAAGAAAGTTAAATCATATAAATCAGTGACAATCTTAAAAAGAATGAAAATATAAATGATCAAACCACATTTATTTTACCGGAGTTATGAATTTGGGGTTAAATAAAAAAATTTCTCAATGCATAAGGGAAACGTGGACGATGTGTCCTTAAAATTGTGTATCAAAGCATTTAAACTTGGCGTACGAAAATCAACCCAAAAATATTATAAATACCATAACAGAAATAGAGTAGAAAAGAAAAAAGGCATCTCTCCATACATTTCTACAAAATAGTGGAACATCGAATTTTATTTTATGATATGGTCAGCTAGCCCGTGTATCTAAGACGGTCAACAAATCAACCATTGATATAGACACTTACAAATATATCTTGTTGATGAAGTACGGATATCCTTTTAAAAGCCATTCGTTTAATCTGATTAACTCTTTGTCCAATAATTTTTTTCTATTATCTAATACTTAAGTTTAAATAATTGCCGCCTAATATCAACTAATTCCGCCTAATTTCAATTAATTCCTGCATAATTGTCTAGCATTTTTTAGGACACCGATTTCATTACTGCATTTCGCCTTTGGAATACATGCAGGACACTCTAGGGGGAGAGAAGTTGGAGGGATGAATGTGAAGGAGGGTTTGGTTGTTTGTGGTGACAAGAATTTAGGCGTAGGACTAACAATTTGGGACATAGAGACAGGAAGTCGTCTTCTCCACATACCAACGTGTGCTTCACATCCATTTGGACTCACTTGCTTGAGGAATGACTACTTATTCGCCTCTCAAATCCATAGGCCTGGCTCTGTGGGTGGTGGTGTCATCTTCGCCTGGCCCTTGAACAAGGTAATTAAACTTACTCTTTTATTACTCAATTCATTCATATTTACATGTATTCTTTTTGACACGTAATTTTAAGTGCACTTTTATATATGTTAAATATTTTATTCATAATAATTCTTATTTAAAATATTTTCACTTTTTAATTTTTAAAAATAAAATAAAATATTTAGCATATATAAAAATATGCCTAAAACTACGTGTAAAAAATCAAACGATGTATAAATTAGAATGAGGGAGTATAAGCTTGTGCCTTTGTTTGTACTCCTTTGCAATGTTATCATAATTGAATTAGATATCGAACCAGTAAAACTATTAGTTCATGGTTTAACCGAGTTCAACCGGTGGTTCAACAGAACTATTATGTTTTTAGGAAAAATATTATATAAATCATAAATATTTTTATAAATTCATTAAATATAAGTTTTAAATTTTTAATAATGGGGATTCTGAGGCTAATGCCTATGGGAAGGAATGCAGATAGAGATGCTAAATGTTACGGCTGGATGGGGGATGTAGACACGAGGAAGCCGGACCTTCTATGGTTGGGTAAACGTATCTTAATATACTGGCGATTATTTATATATAAGGGGCTCTTGCTTCTAGCGCCGGTACAGATATTAGGTAGGGCTATTCCATTGTTATCTTTGGATCTCACCCCATCGAAACTATGGAATGCTAATCAAAATAACTGCATCGAATATTTTAAAAATTCATTAAACCAGTTCACCGGTTCACAAAAGGACAAAAAACACAATTTTAAGGAATAAAAAGAGAAAACTCACTTAGCAACCAAAAAAAAAAAAAAGAAAACCTAATTCTAATTGGTTCGATTGATTTTTTTTTCGATTTTCTCTTTAACCGCTAATTTTAATCATACTAACTGGACTCATGACAAGTTTACAATTAAACTGATCAAATCGGCCGGTCCGATTCGATTTTATAACATTTGTTCCTTTGATAAATGGTCTTTCGTTTTTCTATATATTTTTTAATTTTTTGTAATTGCTTTTTAGATTTTTCTTCTTGTTGTTATTCATGAATCTTGACTTTGTTAACTAAGCTTGCGTTTGCAAAACTTGTGCACAATTCCCGATATATGCCATATGGGAAACAGTTTGAATTTTTGTAAATATAGATTTTAATGACGAGCCAACACAAATAGCTGATGTCTGATGATGTTCTAAGACCACTGGATGGTCTACTAATGAATCCAAAATTCACAGCATTGATTATCAAATGGGAAAACATCAAAAAGTCAATAAAAAAGTTTCGAAAATCAAGAATAACAAGTCATTGAGAATAAAAAATGCTACACTTACAAAGCTAGTCTCGCAAAAGATACTATCTTCACTCACAAATAGTATCTTTTCAAGATCACGTACATTTCTTAAGGATTATTATTTTTATTTTTTTTGCGATATCTATTATTCTAGCAAATGTATACTCTGTAGTTGAACTATTCACATAGAGAATTAAAACTCTGTTATGCATTTCTCATACAAGACACAGGCACCAATGCGTAACTACCCCGTGGAAGTTGTTGGACCGCTTTGCTGCACGAAGGATGGAATATATCTTGCAGGTGGAGCTCCTTCTGGAAATGTTTATATTTGGGAGGTGAGATTTCCTTTTCGATCCACACAATTTTTACTATGATAATATTATATATCATGATTTTCTATCCATAAAAAATCTCGAAAATTTTAAACGAAAAAAAAACAGACCGACAATATGGTAATTTCACAATGAAATTACTTGTGGATAACTCAAAATGTCTATCTCCTTATCGTTACAATCTCCAGGTAATAAATGGGAGACTTCTCAAAACTTGGGGTGCTCATCATACAGCGATAACATGTTTGACATTTACGGAAGATGGTTCTCTTCTTCTATCTGCCTCCGAAGATGGAGTCGTTATTGTGTGGTCACTGATTAGGTACAACTGGTTATCGCATGAATTTTACACACGTAAAACTTGTTGATATTCAGTATTGATGCACATTTCATCAAAGAAAATTGTACGCGATTCACTAATAATTGTTACATGTGACAGCTTGCTCGATAAGAATGAGAGCGAAATTTGCACTGCGATGCTAAGTTATTTAACTGCACACACATCTTTTGTAACTGGTCTGCTGTCGACTTCAGGAATTTCGAGTTCAGTTTGTGTGACAAGCTCACTTGATGGCGCTTGCAAGGTTTAGTTAAAATTCAAAATTTGTTAGTTACTGTATTGCATGGTTTCTTAGTTATTTCTCACATAATGAACATCTTTTTTTGTTTTTTTTTTCCCTTCTCTTTTGTAGGTGTGGGATTTATTCGATGGAACACTTCTACAAACTCGATCTTTCCCAATCCCAATAACTGCAATTGTTCTGGATCCGGCAGAGACGCTTTTGTTCTCTGGAAGTGCAGATGGACGGATTTTCATGAACGAGTTTGAAGCTAGAATGTTGCTGGTGGAACCTCATGCCAATACTGGGGACCAACAATTAGTGTTACAGGGGCACAAGTAATAACTTCTTTGAATTGCTTCTGCAAACAGAAATTCTTTTTTCTTCGTTTTCCTTTTACTAATGCAGGTATATAGAAACAGTAGATAAATGCAATAATTTCACCATTTACTATGTGGGGTTTGTCTGTGAAGTATACTCGAACCCCAGAAAGGGAATGGTTGATAACCTTTTCTGTGCACAACTTTCTGCGAACTAATCATTTTTTCTGATTCTGTAACGTGCTTTTCTTGTAAAAATGTATAAGTATAATATTAATCAATGGATATGGAATTAACTTTTCGAGGTTGCAGGGAATCAATTACTGCACTAACATTTTGTACATTGGGGCTCATCTCTGCATCGGAAGATTGTACTGCCTGCCTTTGGGATGTAACCAGTTGGGTGATTATAAGGAGATTTGAACATCAAAAAGGTAGTATCCAATTTTAAAAATCTTGCTCTTCTTTATTGACCTCCTTTGTTGGGGTCCCTATGAATTAGATTATATGGTTGTACAAAACTTTCAATGTACAAAGTTATTTAATTAGAGTGGTGATCTTCTGCTCAGCTAGATAGTTAGTGAAACACTCTGATGGAAATATTTATGCAATTAAAATATATAAACTACATTTTATTATGTATGGGCTTTTTTTTTTTTAAAAATTTTTTTTTAAAAAATTTTTAAACATATAGTTTCTTTCTCTGTGTGTAGGACCTATAACCAATTTGCTAGTGATCCCTCAATCATCATTGATTCCATGCAAGAACCATCAGAGAGCAACCAACTCCTTGCGCGTCTCATTGCTTGATAAGTATTCTCAAACATCTGGCTCAGCCAATGAAATGCTTACACTTGTACCTTCACAAGAACAAGAAACTATGGGTGGCTATTGCAGTCATGATATAATGATCCAACAGATAACTGATTTACAGGTTCTCTCCCTACTTGTGCATCCACTTACGTTACATATGTGTCTAATCAAGTGCTGTATTTGCAAAATCAAATACGGTTGCACTTAAATTTTTTGTATTTCAAGCACTGAAAATGAAGTATTTCACACCCAAACTCGTTCTTGTCTATATATTTGATGTCAGTTATGAGTGTTTTTGAGCAAAATGGAGTCCAAGTAATATAATCATTGGCTTAAAAAGATATTTTTGATAGTGCTACAAACAAACCTAACAAATTGCTCATCGGCTTGACCAAATGGTATAAATTCAATTGACTTGACTTGAATCCGTACAATTTATCCGTCGACGTGACTCCTTAAAATGAGTTGATGTTGTTTGTCAGTTAAAGATTTAGGCTCATCTCAGTTAGTTCACTTAAATCCAAAAACTTGACTTATTTATAGTACCCATGTCCAATTCAACTGAACTCGATTCTACTACTTAAACAGATTATTCTTGAAATAACTTTTTAATTCATTAGGCAAATTTTATGCAACTTGAGTCAGACTAGACTCTACTCGACTTACTTATAGCCCAAATATTATACGCTTGACCAACAATTCGTCCGCGTAATTTTGTGTTATTATGAATGTACAGGGAGAAAATACACTCGAGGCAATGCAAATGAAAGTAGATACAACCATAGAGAATAGAGCATGGGTGACAAATATGACAAGGCATATGATGGACATGAACAAGCACTTGCAGTCAAGGTTACTAGATTTTGCTGAATACCGGCTAATAGAGCCTGCCGAGAACAAATCATCCTCAAATGAAAGAAAGAGGAAGTTACCTTGACATATATTAACTACAAAAATCTTAGCCCAAAACTATATATGATTTCTGGACTGTATAATAAATAATTATGCTTCTGACACATCCAACTAAACCACTAATAAAATGTATAATAAATATATCACTGTGATATATACATAATTAGCTTGGATGGAAATGTACTAATATCAGTTAGTCCAACAGAAAACTCATGGGATTGAACGTAGATTTTTGGATTTCTGGTAACTTTTTTTATTTTATTTTATTTTTTTATACAAAAAGTTTAAATGAGTAGAGATTTCTTAGTTTAGGACTAGGGGTGCTTTTGAGTGCTTCCGGCCTCATAGAGTTCCGGTAGTTATATAAATTCTAGTCAAAGTATTCGAATGAAGAAACATATGTATGCTTTTAAATGTAGAGATTAAGGTAATTTAGATATAATTTATTTTTTTATATTTTATTCACTAATTTTATATCGTAAATTACTAATTCATGGTCTGTTTAAAAAATTAAATCATATGAATTGAAAAAATATTAAAAAATAGTTATATACAAATTTTTTCATCCTTTTGTATTGCATAAAATGATTTTATAATCACATAATATTGGTATATTTTTTAGGAGTAAGATATATTACTTTTAATTTAATTATAAAAGTTATGTAAGTGAGCTCGAAAAAATTTAAAAAATATTAGACTTACTCTAAAGTTAACTGGAAAGTTTATTGATAGTCTGACCTCTATCTCCTCTTATGTGTGAGTCCAATCAGTATGATTATTAACTTAATAAAGATTATTTTGTGTTGCTCTTTTAATTCATACCCTTAGATTTTTTTCAAATATTTTGAATTATTAAATACAACACGAATAAAAAAAATTATAAAATAAATTATAACTCATTTCTCTCTCTCTCTATATATATAACACAACATTTTAATATTATCGCTTGAATCACATTAATCTTCCGAGAAGCTAGTTATAATGGCCCTGGTAGCTAGTGGCGGACGCAGGATTATGACGATGGGGAGGCCAAAAATATTTTAATACAGAATAAAAATATGTTTATTAAAATTAAATTCATTACATAATAATAAATTAAAAATTACAATGGATTCATAACACTCCTCTACGATTCTTCATATTCTGAAAGCGTTGAATGATAGTTTCATCATCGATAGTGTTAAATATGTCTCTCTCAATGTATGTCACCAAACAATCATTCAAACAATCATCTCCCATCCGATTATGTAAATAAGTCTTGATAAGATTCATAACAGAAAAAACTCTTTCGACACTAGCAGTTGCTACGGGAAGAATTAGTGCCAACTTCAAAAGCAAATATACAAGTGGATAGATCAAATGCTTCCTTGTCTCAACCATTTTCTTAGCAAGCTCCCCAACTCCAACAAGTTTTGAAAATTTGGTATTAGAACTTACATCTATAAAGTAACTTTCAAGTTGATTATCTAACTCCAAAAACTCAATTGGAGAAAAGTCATTTACTTTATCAAATGCAGAAAATGTATTGCTTGGATTAAGACATGACATGCACAAAAGCATCTCTTTGCTCGCCTCATTAAAATGACTATTCAACTCTTGAATCTGCAAATCTATCATTCCATAAAAAATCTCAATGCAATAGTAATGATGATTTGTCATTTCTTTAGCTCGACGCTGTGATTTTCCTTGAGCAACAAAATTTTCTTCCATATTAGGAATATTAATATCATATTTATTGCAAAAGAGAGAAACTTCATGCAACAAAGACTCCCATCCACTGTCTCTCATCATTTTGAGTCGCTTCTTTGTAACATCAACAAGCTCCATTGCA
This sequence comes from Centella asiatica, assembly GCA_014636745.2. Lineage (NCBI taxonomy): Eukaryota > Viridiplantae > Streptophyta > Magnoliopsida > Apiales > Apiaceae > Centella > Centella asiatica. The sequence goes on from CM025787.1 coordinate 23,516,720, forward strand.
TTTACAATGTCTTGATCCTTTCTTTATAATGCTTGAGATAAAATATTAGTTATTCCCAAAACATTCTTCAACGAATGCAATAAGAAATCAAATTCAAAACGCTGTATTTGACTCAATAGTAAATTTGTTTCTCCGCGTTGTTCATTAGTTCCACCTTCCACAATAAAATGAAGCACATCAACCACCGAACAAAACAAGGAAATCAAACTCAAAAGTGTATGATAGTGAGAACTCCAACGAGTGTCTTCTGCACGTTTCAGGGTCATTTCTTGGTTTAATCCACGTCCCGTCTCAACTTCACCACTAGGAAATTACTTCAAACAATTTTTCCACTTGTTTATCACGAATAATGTCTTTGCGCTTACACGAACCTCCAATAACATTTGACAACATACTTACCAAGCTAAAGAAAGTAACAATTCTCTTGTCTTTTTGTGAAACAGCTACAAGTGTCAGTTGTAATTGATGTGCAAAACAATGAATAAAGTAAGCATGTGAATTTGCTTCCATAATTAAACTCTTGAGTCCATTTAATTCACCTCGCATGTTACTAGCTCCATCATATCCTTGCCCACGTAAACTTGACATACTTAACCCGTATTTGACAAACATTTCTTTGATAGCTACTTTAAGTAATAAAGAAGTAGTATCATGAACATGTACCATGCCTAGAAAACGTTCAATAATAAATCCTCGTTTATCCACGTAACGTAAAACGATTGCCATTTGCTCTTTTACAGAATTATCACGAGACTCGTGAACTAAGATGGAGAACAACTCATTTTTAACATCATTAATGATTAGATTGGTTGTCTCAATTGCAGCTGCATTTACAATCTCCTTTTGAATTGATGGTGCTATTAATTCATGATTTTCAGGAGCATTGAGAAGTACAATTCTCTTAATATCCTCATTTAGTTCAACACTGTAAGCTAGAAACTCAAGAAAATTTCCTTTATTGCTCGAATCTTTAGATTCATCGTGCCCATGAAAAGCCAATCCTTGACGTAGCAGAAATCTAATACACGTAATTGATGCAAGTAAGCGAGCACGATAATCTTTTTGAGATTGATCAGATTGGTTAGACAAACAAACATCTATATGTTGCTTTTGATTCATTAGGTCTTCACAAGCCTTCAAACATTTGTTATGAATACTTTTGTGATTTCTGGCATACTCCTTAAATTTTTCTGAACCTTTTTTCCAATTTGAAAATCCTCCACTAACAAATATGTCACCACCTCCTTGAATTCCGTGTTCCGTTTTAAAAAGATAGCCATATAAACAAAATGCAATATCTTGATATATGTTATACTCCAACCAACTAGCATGATTATTAAACCAAGAAGGTACAAATCTACGCTTCTTGCCTCCACATTCAGTAAAAGAAAATTTGTGATTCTTAGGTTGATAAGGACCATTTTGTAAATAAAATCTTCAAACAATTTCTCTAACACTTACATCAAACTCAAAAATATTTTTTCTATTTGCAGGGTCAACTGGAAGCTCATCAAAATTAATGTCTTTTTGTGGAATACCTAAAGATGGCTGAGGTTGTTGTACGATGTTGGACTGTTGAAAATTAGATTCATCAGTAGACTCACTTCTTCTTTTTTTACTATAAAACTTTTCCATAACTGTTAAGAAAAAAACAAAAAAAAAATAAATCAATTCAATGGACTCAAACAAATTATTTTCATAATTTGGGATTTAGGGCAAATTAAAAATTAACCCAAATCATACAACAATGACAAAATCACAGTAGTCCAAATTAATTGTAATAAATAAACAAATTGGACAATATACTAAATATTCAAAGTTTAATTACTAATTAATTGAAAAAGATTACACCAATCTGAAATTTAATAGTTCAAAATTCAAAAAACTAACCTCAGTTAGGTCATATCTTTAGTATTATTGTGAGTACAACTGGTGGGTAGTAGATTGGTGGCTGACTAATTTAACCGGTGGCACTGCTGCAAGCTATCTTTCGTTATGTGATTTATGCTTTTCTAAGTTTTTTTTTTCCGGCTGGTTTCTGACTTCCTGCTGTTTGAAACTAAAATGGGGTTTTCGGCTGATGCAAAAGAGGAGCTGGTAGGTTTTTACCTAAGAGTGTGGGCCAGCTTTAGTTTTAAAAAAATATTTAAGAGGGGCGTGGGTTGGCAGAATGGTAGCTTTAGTTAAAAAAAAAAAAAAATTTGAGGAGGGGCATAGTCAAGAAGTTGGTGTGGGTTGGCAGCTGTATTTTAAAAAAAAATTTTTGAGGAGAGGCATGGTCCCCCCCTAGACCTACCCTCCATCTGCCCCCTGCTGGTAGCTACTATCTGCGGAGTCCAAATCCTCCCGTTGGTATTTTATTTTATGTCAAATCACTTATATAATTGACACACCGATTTTTTATATTGTTTTTATAAAATTTTGAAATGATTGAATTGTTTTGTTGAATTTTTCATATAGTTTATCATTTCAATATTTGCAGGAAATAAATTAAAAAAAAAATACATTAAATGCCGATTTCAAAATTTTGAAAAATTACTAGGAAAAATAAAAAATTTTGAAACAGAGGAAATGTTAGAGATAAATGATGATGATTATGTACTAATTTGTGCAACTGTAAATACTTGAGGTACTTTATAAACCTTAAGATCAGCACAAGTTTTGCATCCGCTGATGATAAACTTATTCATCAGTGGATGGTCAAGAATTTCACAAGGCAAGTCAGAAAACAGAAGCATTCAAAGGACTTGAAAAAGTGAAGAAGAATGTCTGATGCTACTAGTAAAAAGTCAAAGTATTCCGCACATCAGAAATTCTAAGTTGCGTTGATTGGAACCCATCAGGGGGAACTCATCAGGGGAACCTGTCAGGGAAACCTGTCAGGGTATGACGAGGGCAGACCAACTCGTCAGGGAAACACTTCAGGACATGTCAGTGTCAGGCAAACCCATTAGGGTAACCCGTTAGGGAGAATGACCAACATGACATCAGTGGAAGCCATAAGTGTATGCCGTCAGTCATAACCATCAGGATCAAAGGAGCACTAAGTAAAACTCAAGTGAAGGTTGAAGCCCTGATCCAGTCAATAAGCATTAGGGGATCCAGAAGCACTGACCAAAGTCCATCAGGGCTGATAGTCAGTGGATCGTTATGACAGCATGCACCCGTCATCAGTACTTACACGGAAATCAACGTAACGTGTTTCAGAAGCAAGAAATATCAATTTGAAAGATATTTCTTGAAGTTTGTTTTTGATCGAATGAGAACTCTTACGCATTAAATGCACAAAGATCAGGGGAAGAAAAGTAGCAATGAAGCATGCAGCGGTCTGACACATAAAGTTTCGATGTGACATACTTGCGGCTAAGTTGAGAAGAGCAACACGTCTCAAGCACGTGATTTCAACTCACTGATTTATCATATAAGCAACGGAGCTTTCATTACACAAACACAGTGATTGAATCTATCCAACAGATCAAACAAACAAAGAAGCACACAACACTAGGAAGCTCTGTAATATATTTCTTGAGAGATTTATTTTTCAGAGAAAAGTTTTTGCAGCTAGTGAGTGTAAGAAGCTGTAAATTTTATTTACAAAATTTGTAGCTGCAAATCACATTTGTTACTATACAGATTTCCAGAAAAACCCCAAGTTTTAATATAATTATTTTAACTTGAATCTGTGTGTTTATTTCTCATAGTTTTTCTATTTGTTTCAATTGTTTTCAGTAATCACTTTTAAGTTTAAAAGAGCGAAAAGTTTCAGGTGTTTGTATTCATCCCCCCTTCTACAAACACTTGTGCTTATATTGCACTAACAATTGGTATCAGAGCCTCTTAACAGATTTCACTTGCTAAAAACGATCATTATCTATGGCCAACAAAGCTGGAAACAGTAAAGTCCCTATGTTGGAAAGGGGCAAATACTTCTTCTGGAGACAAAGAATGATAGTTCATCTTAGAGCTATTGATGATGAATATTTGCAGATTCTAGAAGAAGGACCTCATGTTCCCAAGATGCTCATTCCTATAGAAGTCGTTAATGGAGTCAGTATTCCTGAAAAGCTTGTCCCAAAGACAACTGACGAAATGAAGATAGAGGAAAGAGAAAAGGTGAAAAAGGATCTTAAAGTCACTGGGATCTTGTATAATGGTCTAGACGATGATATGCTGGATAGTATCATGAATCTTACCACGTTTAAATCTATATGGGATACCATAGAAATCCTTTGTGATGGTACTGAGGAAGTGAGGGAAAATAAATTGCAGCTGTTGACACAACAGTATGAGTGGTTCACAATGAAAAATGGTGAAACATTTACTGAAATGTTTTGACAGATTCAACAGGTTGGTAAATGGCCTGAGATTATATGGGAAGGCATATGCTAACAAGGATGTGAACAGAAAGTTCATGAGAGCCCTTCCCATATCATGGGATCCTAAGACAATAGCCATCAGGGAATCCAATGACATGAATCTTCTAGACTTAGATAGGCTTTATGGCATCCTAAAGACATATGAACTTGAGGTTCAACAAAGATCTGAAATGTCAGGGGATGCCAAAAAGCTTAAATCTGTAGCCCTGATGGCTGCCACGAAGGACAAATAAGAAGCAAGACCAAGTGTCTTGATGAAGCAGCAACTAGAAGATGCTGAAATAGAAGGGGACAAAGAAGCTGACTTCAAGGAGGAAGAATATACTCCAGAAGAGTTAGAGGAACTGGATGCTGACAGTAGCAGCTCATAGGTAAGCCTCGAAATTTCCTCTAACATGTCTAAAACTGATTGTGTTAAAACTGTTAAGGAAATGGCTTGTGAGATAAAGGATCTCTATGACACCCTGAGGAGTGCTGTAGCTGAAACTGAGAGAGTGCAGAAAATTAATGAACAGTTAGCTGCTAGGAACACGCTTTTAGAATCAGAAAACTCCAGACTTGAGAGTCTTGAAAAAGAACTCTCAAGGACTAAAAATCTCCTTGACTGTGCTATCAAAAGAGAGGAATGGATCTCGAATCTTCTTAGTCAAGAAAGGGAAGTCATTAAGAGATGGAGTGAGTCTAGCAGGAAACTGGAGGATCGTTTGAAAAGTCAGAAATCTGATCCAAAATCTGGTTTGGGCTATGAAGAGACTCAAGTGCAGCAACTTCCCATTGAGGTTGAGATGGCAGTTAGCTTTGGAAAAAGGCCAACACAACCTATCAAGTTTGTTAGGGCAGCAGCAAAGCTAGAATCAGGGAATATTTTCCCAGTTAGTGAAGCTTCCACTAGTGGTGGAGAGGCAAGAAACTTATTCTTGCCAAAGCACTCAACCCTCCAATTATGAAATAACTAGACTATGCATTAGTGGATACACAGTCGTCAGGGGGAAATAGTGCATCAGGCCGTAGTAGCCCGTCAAGGGAAAAAGGTCTGTCAGGGGAAAGCAAGAAGAATAGAAATGATAAGCTAGGTGTTAATAAAACTAGCAATTATTCTTCCATTCATGAAACCCCTAGAAAAGTGTGTTGGAATTGTGGTAATTGTAATCATTTATCTTTTCAATGCAAAGAAAAACCACAAATTTTGATAGGCACAATTTTGTATGCTGATGATTTACCAACTGTTAAAGCGTGCTCCTCCAAGGATAAAGGCAAAATAACAGTTGAGAAATCAAAAGTATATGTTGAATCTCCTAAAAAGGAGAAAGTTTTAAATTTGCCAAAACCAAAAGTCATCAGTAAAGATAAAGCTGTATTATCTATTACTATGACTAAACCTAGAGGACCCAAAACAAATTGGGTACCAAAAACAATTTAAATGTTTTCTTGTGTGCAGGGAAAGATCAAAAACAGTCAAATCTGGTTTCTAGATAGTGGCTGCTCAAGACACATGACAAGAAACAAAGCCCTACTTACAGAATTCCAAGAAAAGGCTGGTCCAGTAATTTCATTTGGTGATAACAGTAAAAGACTAACTCTTGGTTATAGCAAAGCAGCAAATGGGAGTGTCTCATTTGAAAATGTAGCACTGGTTGATGGGCTCAAGCACAATTTGCTAAGCATAAGTCAACTAAGTGACAAAGGGTTCATCACTTCCTTCAAAGGAGATCAGTGCCTAATCTCAAATGAAAGTGATGGGAAGCTGGTTTTGTCAGGGATAAGAAAAGGAGATCTCTATGTTGCTGATTTTAATTCAGTGGGTGGAGAATCATGTTTCTATAGCAAGGCTACTCCTGATGAAAGCAGACTATGGCACACGAAACTCTCTCACCTGAACTTTAAGTCAATTAATGATCTAGTGAAGAGAGAGTTGGTAACTAGACTACCCAAATGGAGTTTATCCAAGAAGGATTATGTTCAGCATGTCAACAAGGGAAACAAAGGAAATCATCCTTTGTCAGCAAGGAAGCCGCTATGATCAAAGATCCAATTCAATTGTAACATATGGATCTCTTTGGCCCTATCAACATTATGTCAGTGTCAAAGAAAATATTTGCAATGGTCATTGTGGATGACTACACCAGATACACTTGGGTAAAGTTTCAGAATGCTAAATCAGAAGTATCTCAACAAATTATTGACCATATCAAGAAGGTGGAAACAGAATTAGGGTCAGTGGTTAGAATGTTGAGAACAGATAATGAAACTGAATTCAAGAATGTAGCTGTTGAGGGATTTTGTGTGGAGAAAGGCATAAATCATACATTTTTTGCTCCAAGGACTCCTCAACAAAATGGTGTAGTGGAAAGGAAAAATAGAACCCTGATAGAAGCTGCTAGGTCAATGCTAGCAGAGGCAAAGATTCCCACCTATTTTTGGGCTGAAGTAATTTCCACTGCTTGCTTTACTCAGAATAGATCACTAATCAACAAGGCTCACAACAAGACACCATATGAGCTAATGACAGGGAGAAAACCAAGCATCAAGTTCCTCCATGTCTTTGGATGCAAATGTTTTATTCTGAGGAATTTTGGTGAGAACTTGGAAAAATTTGATCCAAAAGCTGATAAAGCAATTTTCCTAGGTTATTCTCTTTCTTCCAAGGCCTTCAGGGTTTACAACAAGAGACTTCAAGTGGTGATGGAGTTTATAAATGTAGCTTTTGATGATCAAGAAATTTCTGGGCTTGAAGACCCTGGTTTTTATGAAGAACTCAGGTTTGAAAATGAAGATGATATTGATTATCAAGAGAATGAAGCCGATGAGTGCAGACAAATGGAGAATTTATCCATTCCTGATGTCAATCCAAACAATATAGAACCCCCTTCAGCAGATAGAGTTAATTTCCTGGACAACAGATCAGGGGATCATTCATCAGGACATACACCATAGGGGATAACTTGAACCTTGAATTTTCCACTAATTTAGGGGAAGAGTTTTTAGAAGCTAGTAGCACAGGCTTAGGGGGAGGAGATGATAGTCAAGTAAGCTCATCAAGACACATCTCTAATCCCAAATGGGCCAGAAGTCACACAACAGATCTGATTATTGGTGACCCAAGCAAAAGAGTGCAAACCAGGAAAGCAACATCTAATGAATGCCTATATGCTTGTTTTTTTTCTCAAATTGAACCAAAGAAGTTTGAAGAAGCTATTCAAGATGCAGACTGGATCTTGGCAATGTAGGAAGAGCTAAATCAATTTGAAAGGAATCAAGTATGGAAGCTTATACCTAAGCCCAAAGATAGGATCATAATAGGTACTAAGTGGGTATTCAGAAATAAGATGGATGAAGCTGGCATTGTTGTAAGAAACAAAGCAAGACTGGTTGCAAAAGGATATCTTCAAGAAGAAGGGATTGATTTTGATGAGACCTTTGCACCAGTAGCCAGACTTGAGGCTATAAGAATTTTCTTAGCCTATGCAGCACATTCAAATTTTAAAGTATATCAAATGGATGTGAAAAAGTGAAGAAGAATGTCTGATGCTACTAGTAAAAAGTCAAAGTATTCCACACATCAGAAATTCTAAGTTGCGTTGATTGGAACCCATCAGGGGGAACTCATCAGGGGAATCCATCAGGGGAACCTGTCAGGGAAACCTATCAGGGTATGACGAGGGCAGACCAATCCGTTAGGGAAACACTTCAGGACATGTCAGTGTCAGGCAAACCTATCAGGGTAACCCGTTAGGGAGAATGACCAACATGACATCAGTGGAAGCCATTAGTGTATGCCGTCAGTCATAACCATCAGGATCAAAGGAGCACTAAGTAAAACTCAAGTGAAGGTTGAAGCCCTGATCCAGTCAATAAGCATCAGGGGATCTAGAAGCACTGACCAAAATCCATCAAGGCTGATAGTCAGTGGATCGTTATGATAGCATGCACCCGTCATCAGTACTTACATGAAAATCAACGTAACGTGTTTCAGAAGGAAGAAATATCAATTGGAAAGATATTTCTTGAAATTTGTTTTTGATCAAATGAGAACTCTCACGCATTAAATGCACTGAGATCAGGGGAAGAAAAGTAGCAACGAAGCATGCAGCGGTCTGACACATAAAGTTTCGATGTGACATACTTGCGGCTAAGTTGAGAAGAGCAGCACGTCTCAAGCACGTGATTTCAACTCACTGATTTATCATATAAGCAACGGAGCTTTCATTACACAAACACAGTGATTGAATCTATCCAACAGATCAAACAAACAAAGAAGCACATAACACTAGGAAGCTCTGTAATATATTTCTTGAGAGATTTATTTTTTAGAGAAAAGTTTTTGTAGCTAGTGAGTGTGAGAAGCTGTAAATTTTATTTACAGAATTTGTAGCTGCAAATCACATTTGTGATTATACAGATTTTCAGAAAAACCCCAAGTTTTAATATAACTATTTTAACTTGAATCTGTGTTTATTTCTCATAGTTTTTCTGTTTGTTTTAACTGTTTCCAGTAATCACTTTTAAGTTTAAAAGAGCGAAAAGTTTCAGATGTTTGTATTCATCCCCCTCCTTCTACAAACACTTGTGCTTATATTGCACTAACAGGAAACTTAATTTTTGAAAAAGTTCTATTATAGGTTTAATCTAAAATCTTGGGCCGGTACATTGAAAAGTTCAAAATTTCCTAAGACTTCTGTGTTTTAAAATGATTTTGCATAACTGTATTTTTTTATTGTAAGTTACTATTTATAAATTACTATTTTTTAGTATGTTTTTAATGTAGTTTATAAGTTACTATTTATAAGTTACTATATCTACAAAAATACATTTGTAAGGAATACACTCGTAGAAAATAAAGTTTTAGGAAATTTTGAACTTTCAGTACACCGAGCAGTAATTATTTCTATAATATATACTCCCTACGTTTTAGAAAATAGTTATATTTGAAAATAAAATTTATTTTAAAAAAATTTATATTTGCATAAAATTTTTATTATGATATTAATTTTCTAAAATTTGTCATTGGAATTTTCTTATTTTATCATTTATTGAATATTTATGAAAGAAAAATTATGAAAAAACTTCTTCTTTGAACATATAATTATCAAACAAATATACAATATTAATATCTGTAAAAAAATTAAATATAAATTTTGTTGTGAAGCAAAGAGAATACTGTATAGAATTATCACAGTTATAAAATAAAAATTAAGTTCTTGTTATTAATTTAAATTTGTCACCTTTAATGGGTGGAGATGCAAGCGATTGAAATGTCTGGCATATCATTAAGAAGACGCCAAAAATAATAAGAAGTAAATTAGCCGCTTGCCTAAGAAGCACTAAGCACTCTTTAAGGTGGAATCACTATTTTAAAAACAAACTTACTTTTGAATATGACTTACTGACGGAATCAGAAATATAGGCATTCAGCACCTAATCAGCGCAAATAAATGAGGCCTTAAGGTCACCAAAAATGATAATATAAAAAATTATACTTCAGGATTTTTTTTTAAAATAATTTACACAAATTATTTTTAGACAAATAAAAGTACCAAATATGATATATAAAATTGGACCCAAAGAGTACAAGTTTTCTTTTAAAATATGGAGATATATCTTCCCTTTTTTACCTTAATTGGTGAACCATGTCTTCTTTTTAAGTCTAACCACATTCTCAAAAGTCTTATCTTTCTTTGCATATAAAAAGTCAAGCTAACATATTATTCAAAACTTTTTAACTCGGTTCTTAAAGTAACTTTATCATCATGCCAATTTAGTTCAATATTCAATAAAATTAATTCTGAATGAGTTAAGAAAAATCAAAGTAAAACCACTTATCACTTATCCGATTAAAATTTAATTTATAATTAACTACAATTCTTATGTAATAAACTAATTTATGTAGAATTTTAAATTCTTAACTTTTTATTGTAATAAAATTAAAATATGTACTAAAATATATAATTATGAAAAACCATGTAAAAAAACTTATTAAACATACATTCAAATAATCTAAAAAATACTTACAAAAAATTGAAAAAAAAAACTAACGAAAATGACAAGTCAAATATTATTACTATTTATAATAATTAAAAATATATAAATTAGCTTAGCTTTTATAATTAATTTATACAAATATACAACTATAAAAAATAGAACTTGACATGAGTAACAAAACTAGTCAAAGATAAAAAAGAGATTAATGTTGTATTTTTCATTCTCTATTAAGGTGTTTGAAAATAATACCCTTTCACAGACGAAGGAAATAGTTTATAACAAAAAAAAATTTATCATAAAATAATTTACATCTCCAACTTTTTATTAATTATATAAAGTTTAAATTTCAATAGGTCGTTATTTAATAAACATGTTAAGAATTTAAAACTCCAAAAAATGGTCTACCGCGTAATATGGTCTACCGTTGAATTTACAAAATTTCTAAGAAATCAACTTTCGGTCTTTGCCAAATCTCCCTCCTTTAAATTCATTAATTATAATATTATTTCATTTTATAGTATAAAATTAAATTTGACTTCTGAAAGATATTTTAATTATTTTTTATTCAAATTTTTTGAAATCTATAGAAATTTCTAACAATAAATGTCGCACTCAAGAGTATTCAATTAATATTTGTAAACTTTTCGTTTGAATTTGATAGAATTAAAGTATTTTCTAGAAATTAAATAAATAATAAACACGTATAGATTTGTAGGTGCCTTATATACATATATCATATTCACTTTTATTCACACACACATATATATGTATATACTCTCTCATTCTAGATTTGAATATCGCAATTTAACTTTTTCTGATTAAATTGATTATGTGACCTTGAAATATTTTTTTATATTTATTAGATAAAGATACAAAACTACTATCATAAGAAAATATATTAAATATATTATCAAATTCAATTTATATAATTTCTGAATATAAAATATATTATCAAATTGCGAGTTCGAAAATTTGTCAATTACTTTTAATTAAATATTTACATTTAAACTGACTATAACAAAATTAAATACTCCTAATTAAAATTACGACATATAAATTTTAATGGAGATAGTAAAACACAAACACATATATATGTATATATGTATTAATGTGTACACACACACACATACACACACACACACATATATATATATATATATATATATATATATTCAGTTATTCGGTAGGTAAGACATCCATCATCGTTATATTAGTGCTTTCTAAAACTACACAAAAAATCGGATTAAATAAGAATGCAGCATTCTTATGCATGGTTACAAATGTATATTTTATGAGCGGTGTCGGGGACTAATTAGTACATAAATAAATGTGTATAAATTGATATGATTAAATTTTATAGAAAAAAATTAGTGAATTTTGATGATTTTATAATTAAAATTTTAATTGTTAATAATTTATCACATATATTTATATATTTTTATTTGTACAAATTATTAGTGTTCATAGTATTTTTCGTATCTTATTGGAGAACTGTGAAGATAACATATATAATTAATCCATAAAACATGAAAGAAAAGGACCCTATTATTAAATCGATAAAATGAGAGCTAAAGAAGAAGGACCCTATTATTAAATCAAGTAAACTCTAATTTGTAAAATATTTGAAGTTGCAAAAGAGTAAAGACATTCGCATAAATACATATTTGATTTGTTGAATGGACGAAGACATTTTATCTCTTTATCGCCCTAGGCCCCTACATACTCCATTTTATCTCCCTTTATAATGTGTATTAGTGCTAAAATTTGTGCATATTAACACATATAAATTCATAATCATTAATTTAATTATCACTGATTATTTATTATATACCACATTGTTCTGAATATTCATTTCATTATGATCATTTTAATTAGGAGTATTTAATTTTGTTATGGTCAGTTTAAATGTAAATACTTAATTAAAAGTATATAACTCAATTTACAAACAGACTCACTCTCGATTGATTTAATCTATGAACAACTTTTGTAAATAAATTAATATATTAATATAAATAGTTTGTACATTATATATACATCTTTTATTCAAAACTAATGGAGTGCATACTCACTTCTATAAACATTAGTACAAAATAAGGAACAAATAAGTTCGTCTGTTACACAAAGAGTTATATTTAAAATAAAATTTATTGACATGATTGTTTGTTTTATTAGTTGTTAACTATTGTCTCTGAAAAGGGAGATGATCTGAATTTTGAATTTTACAAGATAATACTTCTTATATTTTTATATGTGTGTCTTTTGATTTTTTTGACACGTAGATTTAGATGAATTTATTCATATGTTCAATATTTTATTTTAGTTAAAAAATATTCATATTAATTCTTATTTATATATTTTGCATTATTATTTTTTTCAAAATTAAATAAAATATTTAATATATAAAAAAAATTCACCTAATATATGTGCAAAAAAAAATCAAAAGACACATAAAAATATAAGGAGTAAAAAAATCTGAAATTTAGTTGATGAGTTTGCTCGCTAGTTTCTAGGCATGCAGTTTCCTCGTATGTAATCAAAAAAATAAAATTAATTTATTACACAAAAATAAGTTAAGATTTGCATACTTTTTATTATAATACTATATATTTTTTTAAAAAAAATAATTTATTACAATCTTTTTTTTCTTTTCATTAATTGAATATTTATAAGAACTTCATTAAAAAAAACTTATTAATTAGTCAAAAATACAATTAACAATCAAATATGTAATATTAATTTATATTTGTTTAAAACTCAAATGTAATTATTTTTATGAAAGGGAGGGATTTTTTTTTTAATTTTTTTTTCTAGCGGATCTAATTCTTGCATAAAAGTAAATGAATATTATGGGGGAAAATACTTTTTTTTCGTTATTTTCTTGTCACTATAAACATAATAAATGTATGGTATTTCTTCTGCTTCAAAATGTACAATCAATTTGATAAAAATATAGGTGTTTTTAAATCCTTTAAGTTAGAAACTTTTTATGTTCCACCCAATGCATCCACGTCATTTTCCATTTATTTGTATGTGTGGCATTTCTAGATATGTTCAACTTATAGTGTGTAAAATTTGTATTGTTCTTTGTATCGCTTAAGAATTATTTGTGACAATTAAATAAAGAAATAGATCATTTGTGCACTCAAGAAAATTGAATTTTAACTTTTATATACGGAGTAGTTATATATGCCTTAAAATTAACTATGGTATGTTTGAGTAGTTAATTCTGTTAATAATATATTTTTTTTATCATATATTCAGAAAACATAAAAACTCAATTAATCTTGTTATTTCTTAAGGAAAGAGTATACAAACAAACTCAAAAATAAAATAAAAAAGCATCAGGCATTGCAAGTTTTCAAGTTTTCAAGTCAACCAAAAGATTTTAGTCAACAGAAATTTAGAACACCAACAAGAAGTTGAAGGGGCAAACAAGACAACACGAAACTAATATAAAACCAATAAAAGACCAAAAACAGGAGACTTAACTGCTCCAAAAAATATTTTAAACTTACATGATTATGAAAAATATTGCACACATTACAAAAACTTGAGAAAATTTACATGCAATTGTATTTTTTAATGTTATATTATTCGTACAATTGAATTTTTTAAAATATTACAAATTATATAAAAATATTCAGAAGCAGAGCTCATATTTGTGTGTGTGATTATGGAGGCGCAGGCACCAACATTTTGATATTTCAAGACATATAGATATAATGGAAATAAATGACTTTCCAAAGATAAAATTATTGGTGTTATATCTTCACGATGTATTCAGAAAACAGGGAAATAGAAGGACAAACTTGAGCTACAAATTAACCACAAACAAAATACAAGTAAAGCCATCAACTTAATCTCACATCAAGCTGCAAGCTCTGGGATTCTCATCACTAAACGTAGAATAGTATGGGTAAGCCATCACCGGAGGCGGTGGCGGGGTTTCATAATATCTTGTACCCACCTCGGGTGGTGCCGACGGAGTACTCTCCGGCCACTGAAGTCCTGCCGGACTATTAACTTCTCTATTGCATCTACAAGGTGACAGCGGTGGTGGTGGTGGATGGCGGCAACCATTACAACAATGGGTGTGTATGGAACATTCTACATTTCTTGCACAACAAGTTTCATGAGATCGGCCTCGAAAATCGTGAAAATGAGCATCACCTCCCTCTTGTCCATTGAAAGTTAACTTAATCTTCTCCCTAGTTAGCTCCAAAGATTTTAGGCCTTTGATTTCAGATATTTTTTGCAACTGGATCAAGACATCTTTATTATGAATGCCATGATAATTCATTGGTGACTCTGGTTTTGGGACAATCTCTAACTTCTTGTGATCTTCACCATACACAGGCTCCCACAAAAGCTCAGATTTCTTTCCATTCTTTTCAAGAAGCTTTAAAATCGTGTCAGGATCAATGGTACCTGAAACGGAATTGTTGTATTCACATATATTTCTGATATTTTCTCACATTAATATAATCGTTTATATAGAAAAAAGTACAAAATTAATTTAACCGAAAAAATTGGACCCGCACGTGAAATAAAAATTCCTTACCTGAAATCGTTATCTTTCCTTTTTCTGCATCAATTAAAATTTGATGAACGCCGTGAATGTTTTGTAATAATTTCTTCATCTTTTTCTCGCAGCCGTTGCACTGAATGTTGGTCTTAAGAACGAAAGTCTTGGCCGGAACTAATGATTTCTCCATTGAAGTATTAGACTGGCTTTGTAATATATTCCCTTCTTTTCTTTAGATTCTTGAATGCATAAAAATTAATATGCTTGTAAGGTAGTATTGTTTTCAAACTTTTACATGATTATGTACAATAATATTAATTGTTGTTCTTGATCATATATGTACAAATATTTAACTAGATATGAGTGTATGTGAGTGCGTGCGTATCAGTCTCTTTAACATATATAGTTCATGAAACATACCTGGCGACTGATGTTAAGACCCAAAAACACCCAGCAAGTGAAGGAAGAGCTAGCCGGAGAGGAGAAATGTGCTTTGATAAGGATTAAGAAACTGTTTTGTACTACAAAATTAAAAAGTAATATTATGTATTTATAGGCTTCTTTAATTCATTTTTTTTTTGGAGTGATTTATCTTAATTACTTATATATTAAGAAATCAAAATTTTAAGAATTGGTCTCCCGCGTAACGGAGGGAGGATTCTCTTCGTAATCACACCGTTGAATTTACAGAACTTCCGAGAAATTATTACTTCGTCGGTCCCACTAAAATAATTAAATTATTAAATAAAATTTGTTTTATAAAAACAGATTTCTTTATTATACTATTATATTTTTAAAATTTTTTATTACCATGTCCAAATATTTTTTATGTTATCATTAATTAAATATTTATAAAAAAAATTATTAAAAAATTTATTATTTAAATATACAATTTTCAATTGAATAAATATTAACTAACTCAATGTAGCCTTTTCCTTGAAATGGAGGAAGTATTATCTTAATTGCCTTTTCCTTGAAATGAAAGAAGTATCAACTTAATTGCCTTTTCCTTGAATTTCACTTTGCACCCTAAAATTTAGTGTAAAGTTTTTATGTCCATCACCGACTTTAAAATGTTCTCATGTGATACATATAATTTTATTATAAGTTTCTAATAGCACCCTATCTAGTTCCAATACATTGAAATGTGATGATTCAATAACATGTTCAAGCGGTTAACAATAAAAATAAGTATAAAAATGAAAAAAAATTATATCTATATTTTCTTACATTCTATTCTCTCTATGTTTTTTTGTTTCACTCTTTTTTTGCTTAAGAAGTTTCGACTTGGAAGAATGAAGGTCATGCTATTAGCTCTATAGTTTCTCTTAAAATCATTACTTGTGCAGAAAAAATTATTTGAATTTTAACGATCTTCATCTTTTTAATTGTTACTTTTTATTGAAAAAATGGCAAGCAAGTTAAATTATGATACTAATGTGAGAAACATCCACTAATGATATTAAAAATGTATTATTTCAAAACTTCCATTATAATGCAGATAAATATTTACTAATATTAATGGGTCACTTAGTAATATTAATATATCAATAAATAACATTAAGATATTATTTAGTAATATATATTTTTTTATGTTGATAACGAGCATGCTAAAATTACTAAAAATACCTATTAAAATTACTAATGATAAAATTTAAATAATACTTTGATGGTCTTATTTGAAAATAATATCATTAGGATAAAATATTTTTATTTAAATATCTTTAATGTCATTTTCAATTTTCTTGTTTAACATTATGTTCCCTTCGTCCTTTGAGTGACTTAAAGTGACTTAAACACGGAAGATCATTCAAACACGTAAAATGAGAAAAAAAAAAGGAATGAAACAATAAAAAATAGAGAGAATAGAATGTAAGAAAATATAAATGTAAAATATTTTTGTTTCCCATTTTTATCCTTCCTTTTACTAGTAATCACTTGAACAATTTATTGAATCAACACATTTTAACGCATTGGAACTAGGTAGGGTGCTATTAGAAACTTATAATAAAATTATATGTATCATATAGAGACATTTTAAAATTTACGATCAAGATAGAAATTTTGCACCAAACTTTAATGTCAAAGTGAAATTCATTCTATATTAATCTGATCCGTTGACGAAATTTATTATATATATACACACATCTAGTGACATCTGTTATCAATGGAATTTCCATGCATTGGGGGTGTTTTGTACGTGTTTATTCATTTATTTACGGATATTTATTAACATAAGTATGCATAGCAGTTGAGGAGTATATGTCTAACCAGCTTAATTATTATTATTATATATGGCTTCCTCGTTACATATATAAAGTGTACCATTTTCTTCTTCATTCTTCTTTTTTTCCTTTTTTTTATAGTGGTATTAGTTGTAGACACCCCAAATATAAAAATAAAAAAAAACTTGGAGAATATAGATCAATTCTTCAACATGAATTTGGATAATTATTATTCCATTCTATCATTTTTTTTCCTTTTATCAACAATGTTTTTTTTTTTTTTTACACTTATCACATGAAGGAGGCTCCCCTATAAATAACAACCCTCTACCGCATTCCATGACATGCCAAGAGAGAACACAAAATCTCCAAAGAATAATAACTCAGTGTTCGATCTATTATTAATCACTGCAATGTACTAAATTCTAAATGGGAGCCATTCAAACACTGCAATTTCATTTTTCCATATTAATCAATGTACTTTTACATACCAAATTGTTGGTTCTATTGCATACATACCCGTTTATTTTCTTTATTTCACCGTTTCAAGCATAAATAATTCATATAATGTGTTAGATATAAATGTTGTTAATGATGATTTAGATGTTAGTAAATAAATGTGTATTTATAAATACTCAAGTTATTTTATAAACTTTAGTATACTTGTATAAAGAAGCATTCACTGATAGATAACTCAGTCAATTAGGGGATAGCCTAAACTGCATTAGACAAATTATCAGTGGATACTTAAAAAGCACTTGATAGTGTTAAGAGATGTCTGTTGTTACTTAAAGTTTAAGTATTTCGCACATCAATTGTTCCAGTAAAAGCCAACAAAGTATCGGTGGTTAAAGGACTTAGTATTTGAAAAGACATCAATAGAAATACCCATCACGGGAAGCCTAAAATATTGTGTCAGGGGATGACAACATCAGGGGAACCCGCCAAGGGAGTCCGTCAGGGAATGACACTGTCATGGGAGCCTGTCAAGGGATGACATCGTCAGGGAGAACTAGTCAGGGGAAGCCTAAACTCGGCATCAGGGGAAGCCTAAACTCGGCATCAGGGGAAAACCAAACTCGACGTCAGGGAATGATATCGATAGACCAACCCATCAGGGGAAGTTTGAACACTGCATCAGGGGACAACATAGATGAAAAAACTTGTTAGGGGAACCATCAGGGAAAATGCTAAATACTACATCAGTAGAAGTCATTAGTGGATACAAGTAGGGCTTAACATCAGGGGATATATCAATAAGCACTTATCTAATTCTACGTCAAGAATTAATATCAGTGCATAGTGAAACACTGATCAAGTCTTTATCAGGGCTTGTCAACAAAGGATCCAGAAACACTGATCAAGTTAACATTATGGCTTGTAATCAGGAAATGGTTATGACCTAGTCTACTTCTCATCAAGACTTACATGCAAATCATTGATACTTGGCTTAGAAGAAAGGGGTATAATTGAAAAGATATTCCTTGAAGTATGGTGGTCCAATAACAACTCTCAAGTAATAAATGCATGAATATCAGGGAATGAAAAAGAAACAAAACTAGCCAATATCAGTCTGACACGTATTTTCGAAAAGACAATGACAAGACTTACTGTGACTACTTTGAAACAATGGGCACAATCCTCACACAAAGTGCATGATCTTTTAAACTCACAAAATCCTAATCAAAAGGCTGGATTAGGATACTAAAAAATGCCCATTGTTGTATCAGTTGGTGAACAACCTATCACCACTGATAAATATAAAGAAATAGAAGCTAGCAAAAAATCTAAAACAGCAGGAAAATTAAAACCAATTAAATTTGTTAAACCTGCTAAGATTGAGATAGGTGAAAGTTCTAAAGTTGTAAATTCCACATATGTAAAGAAAACTTTGGAACCAATGCTAGAGAAAAAGGCTACTAAAAATATTGGTTTGCTTACTAACAAACAATTAAAAGAAAAGCTAAAAAGGAGTCCAATATTTAAGCCTAAGAAAAACAGGAATGGTAAATTAGGTATTAATAAATACAATAATTATGCACCAATACCTAATGCACCTAGGAAGACATGCACCAAGTATGAGAACTCCAACCACCTTACTTTTCAATACACAAAAATTACAGATAACATGCATGTTCCTCATGTTTCTTATACAGCTCCTTGTCCATACATTGCACCACCTCAATATATGCCATGTAATTACTGTGGTGATTTTAGACATCCATCTTATGCTTGCAATGCCTACAAAAACTGTTATTATGAAAATCCCTCTGTACCTAATGTTCATAATAACACAAGGAGAATGTCTCCTCAAAGGACAATGATTGTTCATAAGCCACCTAAGACCAAAGTGAATCTTTCACCTTCCAAGAAGAGGAAAGAAAAGAAAAAGAATACACAAGCAATAACCAAAACAAAACATGTGACTGAAATTGTTAAATCAAAACTTAAGCAATCTTAGGTTCCTAAAAGATCTAACTAGTTTACATGTTTGTGCAGGGAAAGAAGAAGAAGAAGCTGTGGTACTTGGATAGTGGTTGTTCAAGACACATGATTGAAAATAAGTCCCTTCTCTCACTGTTTGAGGAGAAAGCGAGCCCTAAAATGTTCTTTGGAGATGACAACATTTGATACACTATGAGATATGACAAACTAGTTCATGGAAATGTCATCATTGAAGATGTAGCTCTGGTTGATGGCCTAATGCATAATCTACTTGGTGTTAGTCAATTTTGTAACAAAGGCTATCATGTTGTTTTTAAGGATGAACAATGCTTTATAAGCAACATTATTATAAGAAACATTAAGAATAGAGATGTTACATTGTCTGTAGTCCGAAAAGACAATGTTAGAATAAAATAGCCTCAAGTGTTTGTAAAGGGGGGGGGGGGGGGGGGGTACAAATACTCAAAACTTTTTATTCTTTTTCAACTTTTTTCACAAAAGGAAATAGCTACAATACTCAGAAAAATAATAACAGATAATCAGATGAACACACGTATTCAAGTTAAAATAGATCTATTAAAACTTGAGATTTTTCTGGAAATCTGATTAATCACAAATGTGATTAAACAACTACAAATTCTGTAATAAAATCACAGCTTCTCATTCACTCTCACTAGCTTATAATCTTCTCTAAAATATTTTTCTCAAGATATATTACAAAGCTTCTTTCTAGTGACCTGTGTGCTTCTAAGATTGTTGATCTGTTGGATTGCATATCTTGTGTAATGAGAACTCTTGCATATATAGAAGATCAGTAGTTGAAATCACGTTGATTTGCCGCATTTATGTCACATCGTTGTCCTTTAGGAACTATGTGTCAGATTGCTGCTACTTTTGTTGCTTCTTTTTCATCCCCTGATCTGTGTGCATTTAATGATCGAGAGTTGTCATTGGACCAAACAAACTTCAAAAGATATCTTTCCAAATTATATCTCTTGCTTCTGTAACAAGCTTCATTGATTTGCAGTCATAACTATCCACTGATGGCAAGCCCTGATGTGAACTTGATCAGTGCTTCTAAATCCCCTGATGACAAGTCTTCTCAAAGATTGAATCAGTGCTTCAAACTTCACTTGAGTTTACTAAGTGCTTCTAGATCCCCTGATGTTATGACTCACGTCATACACTGATAGTTTCCAATGATACAGTGTTGAGCATTCCCCCTGACGAGTTAGCCTGACACTGTCATACCCTGATGTCTTCCCCTGACAGGTTGACATGTCTTGTTCATGCCCTGACGCATCCCCCTTGATGAGTTTGGCTTGCTACTGCCATACCCTGACGCGTTCCCCTGACGGGTTGGTCTGCCTTTGTCATCCCCTGACGGATTCCCTTGATGATTTTTAATCATTGAAGTTTTGTTAAGTATTTTTGGAATGTCTGATGTGCAGAATACTTTAACTGTCTTTGAGTAATAACAAACATTCCTCTTCACATATCAAGTCCTTTAAAAGTTTCATTTTATGACTTGTCTTGTGAAGTGTTGATCATCCTCTGATGAATAAGTTTATCATCGGTGGATACAAAATTTGTGTAGATATATTAAGGTTTATAAGATACCTTAAGTATTTACAGATACACAATTTATTTTCTAAACATCATCATCATTATTTAACTCTAACAATCTCCCCCTATTTATGTTTATCATTTTGATAACCATAACTTTTCTTGATGCACTGATGATGATGTCAAACCTAAAACTATATACAAGAAAGAATTGTGTATAAACTAATAAAAAAAATATCACTGTTCAAGTTTTTCCTATATCTATTACAACAAAAATATACATTTTTAGACATCAGGACCCCTTTTTCGTTTGACTGAGACAAAGGGCAATGGATGACTCGATTCAATAGGTTGAGTGTCACTTCCAAGGCCTTGTCTCCTTTGATTTGGATTTTGGTCAGGAATCCTGAGTGTGTTATCTTGTCCTCCTGCTTTTAGCTGTTCCATCTCCTTCTGAAAAAGCCTTCTAATGTTGACATTTGTGCTTGACTTCAGAGCTTCAAGGACTGATATGATCTCTTGTAAGTTGGCTGCAACAAGTTGTGATCAGTAAAAGGTAATGATCTCCCCTTTTGAATTTTTAAACTCAACACCCATGGGGCTTGTGATCATTTTAGGATATTCCTTGAATCCTTTTACTGGTGGCACATCCCTTACTGCTGTTGCATTCCCATCATCAGCTCTGGTTTCTTCGATCTCCTTTAGCACTCTCTGTATCAGTAGGATTCTGAACTGGATGGCATGTTCATTTTTATGATAAGCAATTTGGCTTAGAACATGCATTGCTTCCTCCAAGTCAAAGCCATCAACATCTCTGATTCTAATGCTTTTCTCCTGTCCATCAGTTGCTCTGTAGAAAAGCTTCAGTGGTCTCTCTAAGGTTGTGGGCAGGCTCCTTTCATCGTTGATAACTTTCCTCAGCTTCTCAATCATCCCCCTCAAGTTTCTATTAGCCGCTGATGATCTGGAAATTAAGTTTAGGATTAGCCCCAATTGTTCAGCATCCATTCTCCTAAACCAGTCCATAGTTACTGTGAATTGGGACTCACTCTTTAGTTGAACAGAGATTAGCTGATCCCTTTTGTTGTTGAACCTGACATTTATGCTTTTTATTGAGAACATAAATGTCATATTTTTGCGCCTTTTGTCTCTTAGGGATTCAACTAGAGTGGGTGGACCATATGATGTGGTTATAGGAGAAGGTGCTTGATCCTTGGCTTCAGATGACTTGGGTATGGTGGCATCAGGGTCATCAGTTTTTTCTTGGTTCTTATCCCCTGATGCACCCTTGGGATTTTGAGATTTTCTTAGCTGAGGTTTCTTGGAGGATCTTGGCCTGACACTCTTTTACTTCTTTTGTTCTTCCTTCTTCTCCTTTGCCATTTCCTTCTCCTCCTCTTGTTGAAGTTGTTGTGCATAAAGTGCATAAGCTTCAACTAGTTTATTGTCTTGAGGAAAGACCAGCTCCACTTTCCCATCAATTATAGCTTCAACGGGTGTTAGAAAGTGGGCTGTCTTCATGGCATTTCCACGTATCTTAGGCCCTGATTGAGTGTATGATTTTTTCTTTGGTTCCTCAATCAAGATGCTTTTGCCTTTGTCCTTGGGTTTTGAAGCAGGAGCAGGAGCAGTCACATCCCCTGATGGTTGATTTGATGGCTTTTCTGCAACATCCCCTGACGATGGCCCTAAAGATTTCTTCCCCTTTTTGACAGCATCATCAGTGGAAGTTGAGAGTCGGGATGTGACTTGAAGAACTTTGTTTAGAGTGTTAGCCATGGATAGTTGTAGAGTTTTCATGCTTGACATTTGAGTGGTAAGATCAGCAAGCTTCATGTCAACATTGTCAGCTTGTTTCTTTATTCGGAGCAGGGTATGACTGGTTACAAGGGAGTCGACAACTTGTTGTACACTGTTTATTTTGTTTGTGAAGTCTGTATAGAGCTTTTTATTTTTAATATCTATGGATTGCCCAATCATGATTTGGGACTTGAGCACCTTGATCAAAATTGGATCCGTTGTCCTTGAAAGCTCTTGATTAAGTAACTGTATAGTATCAGCCATTTGATTTTGCTGAAAGTATAAATCAACTCCAATGAACTGAGAAAAATCATCTGCTGGAGTATCATCTTCATCACTTTCAGAAGAGCTGGAATTATTTACAATGTTTACAGTTGTAGTAACAATATTTTCTCTATGTTCTTTATTTACAAGGATCTCATCCTTATCTCCCTCAATCTCTCCTTTTTCTGTGCCTTCTAAGGCATCTCTCGAAGACTATCCTTTTTTTTTTACCTTCTAAGGCAGTACTCTCATCCTTTCCTTTTGCCAAAGTCCTTTCAGATGATTGACTTTGCCTCTCTTCACTAAGTATTCTCACATCCTCACTCAAAATTGTCCTAGATGGGCTCCTATGGGCTGTGAGATCAACTACTGTGGCCAGTTCAAGTAAATTATGTATAGTTATTGGTTCCACAGAAGTTATAGAAGAGGGAGTGGAAGAAATTTGTGTATGTACAATTGGAGAAGTGTGTTTCTATAGAAAAAGTATGTACAGGTGGGGGAACATAAAGATTTATTGCAGTAGTATATATACAGATGAATTTATGTCCCCGGGCTGATCAACAATAATGGTAACAAGTAAAAATAAGTCAACCATTTGAGTGTGTTGACTGTTAATCACTGTGTCAGGGAGTGTTGGCTCCTTCATGATTTGAAAAATTGGAGAATCTGATCTTATGTTTGTGTCATAATATCTGAAGAAATTTGAGGAACAGAGAAAAAAGGAAGTGGTGTAGAAGGGAGTGTTGACTAGATTACTGAATGAGGAGGTGATCCATCGAGAGAAGTTGCGTGTGCACTCACTGTGTCAGATATCTGCAAGTGGCACTCAGAGACCTTGATGTTAGTTTCATTAGGGGCTATGGTCAATGTATGTGCCTCACTCAACTTATAATCCAAGTAATCAGTCAAAGGATAAATCTGTTACTCAGTGGATAATTTGTTTATCGGAGGATAATATGAATCAAAGAATAAATGGTCATCTGGAGATAAAGTATTCCTCAGAGGATAAATGACCATTGGCGGATAAAATTTTTATCAACAGATAAAGTGTTTATCACAGAATAAGCACGTCAGTAGATAAAGTCATCAGTAGATACAGATTTGTCAGAGGATATTGAATATCAATATTAACTAGAGTCAAAAGCTAATCTGAATCAAGTTAAGAAATAAGTCAATTAAAGATCCAATTTGGAATCGATTTCGGATTATCTTTAAATCAAATCAAATCAAGTTCCAAGTCAGATAAGGATTATTAAACTTGTATACATAGATTCAGATTAGAAGAAAAAAAAGAGTAATTTACAATAATGATATGAGAGATATTATTCAGATTCATTCATTGTAATTACATAGCAAGTTTTTATAACTTGAATAGATAAAAATTGTTTTTTCTAGATTTGTAGTCATTTTTCGTGAACAGATTTCAGCAACTAGTACTTTGTTTACCAAATTGTAATTCATATTCAAAATTAATAAAAACAGTTATTTATTAATTGATATAATTTGTTTCAATTACAATTCCACATTAACTTTCAAATTATATATGTGATCTTTATAAAGTTCGAAGAAAAAATCATATTTGTACTCAACCCTCCCCTCGTTATAAATATTCATTTAGGACTAATAACTGGTATCAGAGTCCTCCAATACATATACAAACTAAACGATCAAGATGAGTAAGAAGAGTGGTAATGTAAAGATCCTCTTGTTGGCGAAGGAGTATTTTCTATGGAAGATGATGGTGTCCATGTATCTGAAATCAATACATCCTTCTTACATAACAATTCTTGAAGAAGGACCTTTCAAACCTATAAAACTTGTTCCCATGACAACCATAGATGACCAAATTATTTTTGAACAACTGGTGCCTAAACTCCTTAATGACCTCACATATGTTGAAAAAGAAGACTCAATGAAATACACTAAATCACAACCATTCTCTACAATGGTTTGGATAATGACATGTTCAACAGTGTCATAAACTATGAGTCTGTTAAGGAGAACAATCCAAGTCTTATATGAAGGAACAGAAGAAATAAGGGAGAACAAACAGTCCATATTGATCCAACAATATAAATTGTTTATAAGCAAATATGATAAATTTTTAACAAATTTATTTGACAGATTCAACATATTAATTAATTATTTGAGAATGTTTAGGAAGACTTATTCTAACAAGGATGTAAATTTGAAGTTCATGAGGGTATTGTCGAAGAGTTGGGATGCCAAAATAATAGCCATAAGAAAAGCTAAAAACATGAGCTTTGTGTCATTGGAGAAGTTCTATAGGAATCTTAAGACATATGAACTAGAGGTTCAATAGAGAGACAATCTGAGTCAAGACTCCAAAAAGAATAAGCTTGTGGCACTTGTGGATAGAGTTAAGAGCAAGAAACTTCATGTGAAGACAGTTCTCATAAAAAAAAGTGAAGCTGAGTGTGTGGATGATGAAGATGATGAAATCTACACTCCAAGGAATTCGAAACTGTTGATGAAGTCATGGCCTTCTTAACAAGAATTCAAAAAATTAAGGTTCATGAAGAACAAAGGTTTCAGAAAGACAGTTTCAGAAAGACAGCACCAACAAATAAGTTAGTCCAATCTGGCATTGTATAACTGTCAAGAACTTGGACACTTTGCTAATGAATGCAAAAAGCAAAAGTCTGTTAGACATACTAAGAAAGTAAAGAAAGATAATGACTACTACAAGAACCAACTAGTCCTATTTCATCGGCGTCAAAGTCTTCTGCTTTGTTGTTGTCATTTTCTGTTTCCCTATGGTTAGAACCAGTTTTATCATAGGAATCCTACAAGATTAAAAATCAAAATTAAAATCTTAGTCATAAGAATAGTAGTATCGTGTTATATAATACCAAGTGAAATGCATCTATTTACTACTAACACACAATCCTACCAAGAGAGCCCATTACCATGCTGTCAAATTCATCTGATGTTACTCGTAGAATAGCAGCTTGTAAACGTGCATTCACTTCGTCATCTGCTGGAGTCTTGTTAAACTTTGTAGCAAAGTCCAACAACACTGATTTAACAGCTTCGTTCACCATATTAGGGTCAATGCCTAGCTGATCAGATCGAGATGAAGAGGCACCACGAAATTGAGAGAATGGAGTGGGAACTAGAGTATGTTCCCGCACCCTAGGCATCCCCACTATTCTATTCTATTCTATTCTTCTTAACACCCCCAGTGGCTTTAATAAAAGCATCATTTTGCGCTTTTCGCCTATCTTCTTGAGTTGGTGTTGGAGTGTCGGAGGCAGCGGAAGAGGATGAAGCAAATGGATCACTATAATTTTGCTACAATATTAAAACTCTCGTGACATTGTTATATAAGAAAAACTTTTCAGTATTGACATAGAAGGTAACAAGAAAAGGAAGAAAAGAAAATATTGTGCATACATACGTAGATGGTTTGTGCTCATTCTCTGATCCATTCACCTTGTCCACGGATCCCTTAACCCCATTTTGGAAGTCGTCTGACACCTCTATTCCATCGGCTGCTATCCTACGGTACATCCAATCACGATGAGCTGGCATACTGGGAACTGTTATATCAACTTGGTTAGTTCGTGGGAATGGATAGCCTGTTCGTTGCTTAATTCTGGGAAAGTTAATTAATTCGCCCAACACCTCTCTCCCATTAACTGCTACCCTACTATAAATCCAACAACGTGATATTACTAGAGACTAGTTGATGAAAGTTTTCTGTGGCGCCCTAATGAAAACGAACATCACAGAACATAAACCATCCTAGACCGTACCTCTCTAAATATGCTTACATGTGAGCTCAGCCCTTTAATTGATCAATCTTTGCCATTTGCGTGGGTGAAAAAACAAAAGTTCTAAGCGAAACATGGTGAAACGTAAAAAGGGGTCTGCTTTGACATTTCGAGTATGTAGAACAAAAAGATGCAATTACAAGTGTTGTGAAGATGGTAAGCTGTAACTAAGCCAAAATTACATGTGTATTTTCGATGACTCTAGCTTGAACACAAAATTGACAAAGCAAAATCAATTGTTCGCTCACCAGTTCAGCAGAGTAACCAAACCTAACCTAATTTCAGCAAAAATCTTATGAATAAGAAGAAGCATAACTGATTCGTTTTGTGCAACTCTGCCCTAATCTAGCAAAATCAACTGTTCGCTCACCAAGTGCTGAGAGTGTTCGCTAGTTTTCTTCTCTACTTCTCTGATATGAAAGAGACTGGAGAAAAATGGAAGAGGAAAAGCCCCAAAAAGAAAGTGAAGCAGCGGGAGAAGTTAAGGGAAATTTTTGGGTTAACGACTTCAGGCGGGGGATGAAAAGAAAATCTCATTTTTTTTCCTTATTAATAGTACTACCATATTTGGACTTTAAAAAGAAGAATACATTATATTTATACTTTTTACCACAATTCGATTATTTAAACATAATCTATATATTAATAACAAGTTATAATGCAAAATATAATTATTTGTAGGTGTAATTTGTATTCAAACATTCAAAATTAAAAGTCGTCAAATATATAAATGTGGTTGTTTTTCTGGAATAGAGGAAGTATGTATTAGAGTTATAATTTGACGATCAAAATCAGCTTAACTGTATATTAGTTTTAAATCATTCAAGAAAATACAAGAAATAAATTTAAGATATTGAGTTGTGCAATCTATAATATAAATCAAATGTTAATATATATAGTTTTGATTGTTAATAAAGTCAATATTATGATTTACTTTCAATGTATTATAACCTTGGACGTTTACTTCAACATATTTCTTCTTTGAGCTTGAGCATTTGTTTCAACGGTAAAAAACTCATACCCTTTGGCAATATACCGAAGTTTAAACTCCCCTCCACCCATTGTAATAGATGATAGAATTTCTTAAGATTACAAAAAAATGTATTTCTTCCTTGAGATTATATATAGTTTTTAGTGAATAATAAATTATTTCACTGCAAGTACATAGTTCTTCTAAATCTAACCTAAAATCTTAATTAATAAAAAAACCTTAAAAAACATACTTAAAACATTAATATATAAGTCATCAAAAATATTTCTTTCAAATTTTGACATGAATAATAATTAACTACATCAAAAAGGATCAATGAAATATTATATATATTGTTTGATAACTTCCTCAAAAAAATATTTTGATAATAATATTATTATTGGGTATAAAAGGTACAAAGTAAAAGTTTATTTTATATAATTGCGACGGACAGAACCATCACACATAAGCAATCGCAATATATTAACATATGCGAGGGAAATCCCGTCCTAAATGTCTGTAGTAGTGGCGCAGAGTTGTTGGTGTTGGAGTGTATATTCTAATAGTCAATTATGTGATGATTGTGACATTATATTTATGTTATGTTTTGGTTAAATGATAATTTCTTTTATTATGTTTTATTTACTGCATTATATAAATGTTAGTATAATAAATGTTCTTAGAAGAATGATACTAATTATATGGATTCAAGTATGTGACTTGAATATGAGAACATATAAGTATGTTGTATATCGTTATTCTTAAATGTCCCTAGTCAAGTATTATTGTTAGTGAAACAACAATAATACATTGAGACTAGTACGTGAATTGACTGATGGTCATATCTCATTGGTCATAAATATATACGAGATATATTAAGTTGATGCATAAGTACATGTTAACTCATTGATCATAAATATATACGAGATATATTAAGTTGATGCATATGTATATGTTAGAGAATATTGTACTGGACAGACCCACCATAAGAATTCTACATGGAACGTTATGTTATGTGTCATAAGTAATTCTCATAGTGACAATGATGTAATGGTCCTTCGACCTGAAGTCATGACATTTCTACATAAAGAGTTATGTGTTTTGACATTGTTAAAAGTCACATTTAACTGGGTGGACGATAAAGGTGATTGTTGAATATGTCATGAGTTATGTGAGAAATAGAAATGATGTAGATGAAATTTAATCCTCCTATAAATTAGGAGTGATATCTATAGGCGTCTTGATTGAGTGGGGCTATGAAATGCATGACCATGCTCAAATAGAGATTTGTTTCATATAGTCTACTCAGTGATCATGAAAACTGAGATTAAATTGTGAAGAGGATGACACATCTTTACCTTGAATTTAATCTTTAGATATTAAGGTTAAAAGAATTAAATTACGTTGAAACATTGGTCACAAAAAGGTTGTGTCAAATCAACGACTTTATTATTACTTGGATAACAGTGATGTATTACTAGATGTCATTCACTGTTTATAATTTTATAATATGATTTATAATTATTGTCAACGTAATAATAACCTAGAGGGTCACACACTAAGAACATTCGTTAAGGAGATATAATTTAAATGTCGGTGATTTTAATATATCAATAAGATTGATTTTATTTAAATCATGGCTTTAAATTATATATATATAGATATATATATATATATAGGGGGTCGATCCATAGTTAACGTTAGTTGTGGAGCCTTACGTAGCTAACACATTTATAACCGTCGATCGGATAATCCAACGCTGGAAATCAAACTTTAAAAAAAAAATCCCTTTTGCCAATCTTACTGGCAGAAGGCAAAAAAAAAAAAAAAACAAATTGGCCCTTTCCACCAGTGACACTGGCAGAAAGGGCCAAATTTTTTTTTTCTTTTCCCCTTCCGCCAGTGAGACTAGCGAAAGGGGAAATTTTTTTTATTTTTTTCTCCTTCCGCTAGTCTCACTGGCGAAAAGGGCAAAAAAAATTTTTTTCCTCTTCCGTCGGTCTGAAGTCTTATGCTTGAAAGTAACAAGTGTCATATTTTTTTTTCAAACTTCCTTCATGAAAGTGTCACTGGCGGAAAAGGCAAATTTTTTTTTCCCTTTCTGCCAGTCTTAATTCTTATGCTTGAAAGTTTGAAAGTAAGAAGGGCATTTTTTTTGTTTTAAATCTTCAATCAGTTTTAAAAAAATGCTTGATAAACTGTTATTTTTTTTTAAGGCTTCTGCCAGACATTTTCAGTGTAATACATTATATTACACTGAACTCTCAAATTGTATAACACACCATCAATAAATACAAATATATAACACACCATCAACAAAAAACATATATATTACACTGAGAAACATAAATTGCATTACATCTCAATCAAATACAACTAAAACAAATACAACTTCACTCTACTGATCCTAAATATTAATCATTCGTCTTCATCAGAATCCAACATCACTGATCCTGCCATCTTATACCCTCTACGGGGACCCCTCGTCATTCCCTTGTGCAGTTACCAAGCAACACGCAAGCGAAGAATGGATGCATCTTGAACTGTCCATTTATCTGCAATGAGATTTAGTCCACGTGAGATTGCGTCCATATATTTACAAACGTAAACCCCACAGTCTGAACCATTATGTTGTTTCGCCACTTCAACTTTCTTCTCGAGTTTTGCATCTCTTGGGGGCCAATTGGTCTCAGGTCAACAAATCTTAACAAGATAGGTACAAGAGTTTTTTGCTCATTTCAAAAATAAAAATTAATAAATGACAATAACAAATTAAACCATATGTAAATCAACATAAAATCTTTTGTACTTACCGCAACTGCAACATCCGCCCAGTATTGCGCATCCAACTGTGTCGGAGTCATCTCAGGATGCATGTGATCAATTATTTTTATTGCCCATGTCTTAACATTGAACATCACTAGGACAAAATATTCGTGTATGCGGGAATGGAATGGCATGAAAATGACATCACATTCTGAAACACTTAAACTATTTTGTTCTACAAAGTGCTGTACAAAGTCAACTGCATTTGCAATATCAGTTTGGACTTTGACATTTATCATGGTTTGACCCACGGTAATGAAGAAAGTCGGTAGATAGTATAAATTTCTTTTTAACTTCTTTCCCGCCCGTGTTATGACGGCATCTCTTTCTGCCAACAATTCTTGGTAGGTGTCCACAATTGTGTTGCCTATCCATGCCCCAGGCGATAATTCTTTGGCCTCCTCTTGATTAATATTATAACCTTTAATTTTTCGAGGCCAATACTGTGAATCATCGACTGGTTCACCATTGAACCAGTGTCGAGTCAACCAATCCACCTTCCAAGGATTTAAAGGCTTCACCATACCCCCCTTTCACCGGAATCATCAGCAGATCGTGTCTTGACACTCTTGCAAGATTAGGGACGGGTGGAGCCTCTTGGAAGAAATGGGTAGGAGTTGCATCTTTGCTTTGATGGGCAGTTTGAGTGAAAGGATTGAAATCTATTATAAAAGAAATGGGAGGATCTGAAGTAAAAGTTGGAATTGAAGTGAAAATAGGAGGTTCCCAAGCATCAGTAAAGGAGGGAATGTAAAAAGGATGCTCTGAACTTAAAGGGAGTGTGATGGCAATGGAGGATATAGATGTGGTTGGGGGAGGAACCTCCAGAGCAGTGTTTGTAGGAGTAACACCAAGATGAGAGAAATGTATTTGAGTAAGTAGTTGGTTGTTATCATGCACCAATGCTTGATACTGTTGCTCAATCTAAGGTGGTTTGTTCTTCCACTGCTGCAACAACCCAAAGGCCTTCTTCAACTACAAACAACAAATAGAAACAGTAAAGAATGATAAAATAAGTTAATAAACATTAAACAAATACAAACATTAAAGAATACTAGGATTAGTTATGTACCACGTCAAGTATTTTGATTTGATCAAACATCACTCGGTTTCTATATTAGAGATCAGTTAGGTCTGGTTTTGAAATAAGTCTCTGAGTGATCTTATGGTACCACAGATAGTATACATCTATATCCAATTTATTTGCCTTGTCATTCTATTATACCAATAACCCAACTAAATTGTCCTAAAAATCATTCCACAATTCGATATACAGGCCACGAAGTGTTGCATAATCGACAATATCAAATCGATTGTCCTTCTCAATGGGCAACCTCAATGCAGTGTTGTCGAATGGTGGTTCAAGTATCCTCTGATAATGGTCAAACTGCTTTAGAACTCTATTAGGCATTTGAAACTCAACCTCATCGAAATAGATTAGGGGGATGCGACAATTTGCAAATGATCACGTCATCCACGCATCCTCAACATCCTCGTCTACCTTATAAAGATGTTTATAAGGCCTCCACTTGATCTTGTCCCTTGGTTGGTTCTCAAATTCTTGCCTGTATAGAGGTACATTGTGGTGAGGATCAAATTGCCTATCAGTGTAAGGAACATGTTTGGCATATGCATATGCGGTAATACGTGACCACCAATCATCTGAACCGATACATGGAAATGGATGACCAATCCAAATCCTATCATATGCCCAAATCTGTAGAACAGTCATGCATCCTGTTATCCTTCCTGGAAGAGAATCTTTCCCATTTTGCTCCTTAAAATGGGATGCGTGATGGAGTGCTCAATAAATAGATGCTAGCACAGCTGACCCCCAAGCATAGTTGACAATGTCCTCTATATCTCGAACAAAATGCATATACCTATAAGAAAGGGGAAAAATATATTCAATATTATATAATTAATGGGGTTAATAACAAACGTATGAAATTACTATAACTTTAAATCATACCTTGCCGGGCATATGTTTTTTGTTTTGGTTGGAAACAATATTGCACTGCACAACCATAATATGTACGCTCTAGTGTAGACCACTACATAGTCCGTTGGTGGATCATTCGGTAGTTCACTAAACATTTCAACCAACCACCTTAAACAAATTCCACTTCCATGCTTTGCTTCCTTATATGAGTTATTGTACCATCTTTCACCAAAACATTGTTTAAATAATCGTCTTTCTTGTTTCTCACTTAAAGCACCACAAGTGAGAGGTTTCCCGTTAAGTGGTAAACCAAGTATATAATATATGTCCTCCAAAGTGATTGTCGCCTCGCTAGGATTCAAATGAAATGAATTAATCTCAGATCTCCAACTTTCGGCTAACGGTCACAAGGCTTACATCATGCCTCAGACATATACAACCAAAAGTAAAAGCGTGAAATCCAATGGCATTTAAAATTTCTTTCTGTTCATCACTTAGAATCCACAAATCATACTTTTGGTTTGTTTGTTGAGAAACTTCTAAAGTCTTAAACTCATTCTGGTTATAAGCATGCGAAGACACATGAGACAATTGATCATTCAATACACTATCATCCTCCGGACCCAGAAAATAATCAAATTGATCCATTGCAAACTACAAAAAATTAACAAAACATTATATATCAGTATACACATGTCTACACACTGCCACTACAACAATATTCACATTACAAATAGTATACACACTGCATACACACACTGCACGCACGCGCACACACTGCATACATAAATTAAATTTACAACATAAATGTAGCATACACACTACATACATATACACACATAAATTAAATTTACAACATAAATTTATCATACACACTGTCATACATAATCTGTACACACATATAAATTAAATTTTCTTATTTTGTTCATGTGGGTTGTAGATATGTCTTTATTTACAGAAATTGGCAAAATAATCAGATACTACTAGTAACATAATAGTCAGATACAAATAATAAGTGTTCACGAATATAAATGCACATACAAATAATCAGTGTTCATATATGATTATACAATAAACATGCACAAACATATTATTCACAACAGTAGTGGAAGGAATTAACATACTATTCACAACAATAGCAGAAGAAATTATAAAAACTTATTTGATTTGGGGTTGTAACAAACAGAATCGAGCGGAAGGAGTGTTTGGTCAGCGGAAGTTGTTTAGATGGCGGAAGTTGTTTAGAAGGGAGAAGAAGAAAAATAACCCGAAGAAACAAAGAAAGGAGAGGCGGTGGAAGTTGTTTAGAAAGAAGAAGAGAGAAATAACCTAAACCTGGCGGAAGAAACAAAGAAAAGGGAAAACTGGCGGAAGAAACAAAGAGACTAAATAAAAAAAAAACACTCCTTCCGCTACTAACACTGGCGGAAGGGACTTTTTTTTTAAAAAAAAAAAGTCCTTTCTGCTAGTGTTAGTAACGGAAAGCAGTTTTTTTTAGAAGGAAATTTTTTTAAAACAAAAATATTATAATTAATAATCATAATAAATAATACTTTATACTAATCTTAATAATTAATAATCATAATAATTAATACAAAAAATCACGATATTATTCTAATTATATAATTGATATTATTATATTATTAATCATTTTCAAAAACTAATTGTTATTATATGGTTTACTATATACTATGTCTAATTTAGGATTTAGGGTTATAAAGTATTTAACTCATATTAGATTACTAATTATCATTATGATTATATTATAATTATGATTAACATTATATTAAACTCATAGTATTATAAAATTTTATTATAATCATAGTATTTTATTATAACTCATAGTATTATAGTATTTGATTATAATCATAAGATTGTACTTAATTAATTAAAACAATAACTAGTAATCATAATAATTATAGTATAATCATAATATTATAGTATAATCATATTAGATTACTAATTATCATTATGATTATATTATAATTATGATTAACATTATATTTAACTCATAGTATTATAATATTTTATTATAATCATAGTATTTTATTATAACTCATAGTATTATAGTATTTGATTATAATCATAATATTGTACTTAATTAATTAAAACAATAACTAATAATCATAATAATTATAATATAATCATAATATTATAGTATAATCATAATATTATAATCATAGTATTGTAGTATTTTATTATAATCATAGTGTATTATAGTATGAAAGGGCTGAAAGGGTTTTTGTCTTTTTTGTTTTTTTTTTTGTCTTCCACCAATTATATTATTACTAAAATATTATTAATTAATAAAACATATAATTAGACATAGTATACTTGATAAAGTTATGAAAACTTGAATCATGAGATAATTATATCCATCTATCAAATACATCAAAAAGCCATACAATTACAATTAATATCATTTAAAAGTCAAACTCAATCACAACTCTTCTTCATCATCGTCTAAATCTAATGTGTTATATTGAGACATTTGCGGGCGCATCTCCATTGCTTTATCATGATTTCTCTTATCATAATCAATGTATTCTTGATATATAGCACATTTTCGCAATCTTTTTGCAGATTGACTTTGTTCAATTTCACTCTTAAATCTTGTGACCTTCTTACGACCCTTAGTTTGTGACTGAAGAGGTGAAAAATACTCATCTTATTCGTCAATACCACCATCTTCCATGTGTTGCTTCTTCCATCCACTCTCACCTTCAACCATATCATTTTCTTCAATCAATCTTGACTTACTTATCCATACTTTCTCTTTCATAGCAGTTTCAAGACCATGTATGTAAGATGATTGCAATATCGATCCAATTGCTGCAATTTCTTGATAAACCCTATTCAAATTATTGTAACGTATTGTACTAATATCACCGACATCAAAATTTGATTCAGCATTTACTTTATTTATGTAAACAAGATCACCATGAATTTTGTTTGCATTTCTCGTCCACCTGCCACAAATCAAAGACATTGGAATCTCATTTATGCTCTTGAAGGTCACATACCTCAAAATATGTCTGCAAATCATGTCGCTGTGCTCAAAGCGTTGACATATGCATATCACATTATCGGAGTCTCTGTGTTATATGATAACATAATAATATCATCAGTTTTGTGGTACCTCCTCATTGAACACTGTATATCCCTTTGTACCACCGACCCTAAAATTCTAAATCTTACGACACGTTAACTTTTGACTCTCACAGAACTCGTTTGAAAATTCTTTAAAAATATTCTTCGTATACACAAGTGCCGCATGCTTTTCCAATAAAGTTTCGTTACGCAAATTTCTTGTCTTGTACTCTGTTTCAAGATCTTGCTTTCTCTCATTCAAATATTGTTTCCCAATGGCTATATGTTAGTTAATCAAAAAATCCTTCAAACCGGTACAATTATTTATGTATTGATCAAAAAAACTGTTCATAGATTCACTTCTCTCGGTTGTAGTCATCCCTGCAGCAAAAAATGACTTTGAGTATGTTCCGATCCACTTCTCGTTTATATTATACATAGATTGAAGCCACTCGTGATGTTGTAAATCATATTGTTCCACCAATTTTGTCCACCTTTCCTCGAATTCAGCAGTTGTCACTAAATACAAACACGTACAATAACAACATATTATAAACCAACAACAAGAAAATATTAACAATTTAACATCAACTATTTATAAAAATAGATATGTACCTGTCGAAATCTTCCTTGAACGTTTCATAACTATTATATAAATGATGAAGTTTCTTTGGGAATTTGTTACTGATATGTCACGTACATATCAAATAATTGGCGGAAGGCAATACGTTAGCAATGACATTGTTCATTACTCTATCCTGATCAGTTATGATCGTCAACTGAATTTTATTCTCAACCGCTTCTAGCCAATTTTCTAACACCCAAACAAATGTAGCTTTCGTTTCATCCTTGATAAGGGCAAACCCAAACAAAATAGACTGATAATGATGATTAACTCCCGTAATTGGAACAAATGGCATCCCATATTTATTTGTTCTGTAAGTTGTGTCAAAGGTCACTACGTCTCCAAAATTTCTATAACAAATAATTGATCGAGAATCCACCCACATGATAGATGCAATGCGATTCTCTTCGTCAACTTTTATATTATAAAAGAAATTTCTAACACTTTCTGACTTGAGTCTCTTTAAAACCGTCAAAACTTCTTGTGCATCATTTACATCAAATGCGTTATGTCGCAAGTTGCGTATAACATTTCAAATATCTTTGATGGTGAATTTAACATTTGTCCTTCCACAACTCATTGTACTCAACACATTCATGATCAAACTCGGTTTGATTTTTGATCGGTGGAGTAGATTGATTAACTCTCTATCGGCAACAGTTACATTTTTGTGTGTTGCCATGAAATCTATTTTACTAGGCGTTACTATTGAATGATTGTGATTTAATTCCACTTTTGTTACACGTAAACTATTATTTTGCACATTATGAACAACAAACATTCTGGCTTTGCACATTGTGCGTTCAATAGTATCCTTCTTCCTCTGAATTATGCTTTCATCATCATTTTCATTTTCAAACAAATTTTTTTTTTCTGAATAGGTCTACCTGCTTTTCTACATGCATATAGTCTATGAGCTAATTGATTTGACCCCGAATGTTTTCTGCTGGTTAAAATTTTGACTTAGAATCCACTTTTATGAGCATATGCATTATAATATTTTTCAGCTTCAAATATACTTGTAAATATTTGACCCACATACGGAGGACAAATACCATCACTGTCTAAATTTATTTTTTCTTTGTGATTCAAATTATTTTGTTGTTCGAAATTATTTTCTTTGTCAATATGATGTTCTTCGTTCTCAACATTCATACTTATATCAGAATCCAAATTATCAAAAAATGTATCAGCATCATATATTCTATCGTTATCACTCATTTTAAAATTAAGAAGGTGAAGAACTGAAAACCTGATGAAAATGTCAACCTAAGATATGCTTATCTGATCTGTAACAAAGAAAATATTTTTAACAAATGAGTTAGATTAAATTTATTTTTTTTCATAAAACGAGAGAACGAAGAACGAAACTGAAACGAGAGAACGAAGAAGAAAACTTACATGCGGCGAAATAAGATAGTTTTATGACCTAGGTCTTTTTTATCATAATATATAGCACATCACGAAGTAAGGAAAAAAAAATTCATCTTCCGCTAGTCACTGGCGGAAGGGGAAAAGAAAACACTGGCGGAAAGGGCCAAATTTTTTTTATTTTTTTTTTTACCTTCCGCCAGTGAGACTGGCGGAAGGGATTTTTTTTTTTTTTTAAAAAATTTGATCTCCAACGTTGGATTATCCGATCGACGATTATAAATGTGTTAGCTACGAAAGTCTCCACAGCTAACGTTAGCTATGGATCAGCTCCCATATATATATATATATATATATTAAGTAAGACTTGATTAAAATATATAATAAATATAAAATTCAAATTTTATTCTCCTAATTAGATTAGGGTTTAAGATTACTCTATACACTGCTATATATAAGATATATCAGTTGTTCCCTTTTACATAACCTTTCTGAAAAACCCTAACTACTCATAAGAAAGAGACTAGAGTTAAAAGCGAGAGAGAGAAACAGATTCAACAACTAATACTGCAATTCTCCTTATTTCGGATCGTAAGACGGTTTGTAGAGTATTCATGTAGATACCGTAGAGGCGTCATCTAGTTGGATTGTGTTAAAAATTAGGAGACGATCAACACACTCATCAAAATTTTGGATTCTGCAATTTTAATCGGTAAAATCTTAAACCATCTGTATTAAATTATTTCGCATGGATCATCGGGTTAAGATTACGTTTTTTTTTTTCCGCTGCGTTTTATTTGTCGAAACCCCAACAGACAAAAAAGTCATCTACGATGGCATTTCCGTCGCAAAGTCCGTTGTCGCATATGACATGTCCCAGGGGCACAACAATGCCATTCAGCGATGGGAAGTTCCTCGCAAAGTTGTACTATTTGTGATGGTGAATGTCATCGTAAAAGCTGCCATTGCAAAATCTCTATTTTCTAGTAGTGATTCACGAGGAAAGATAATAGCAACTGTGATTCCAACGAGTGTAAAGGATGTCTTCACATCACAGAGTCATTAAAATACAAGGTGACATTATTAAATGTTTTCCTAAAATTCCGGGTGCCAAAGTGTGTAAATAGTACCAAAGGAGATGTATTGTTTAATTACAACTGGACCGCCACCGGAACTTCTAGTTCCTTTCAAAAGTAAAAAATCAATATTTTTGGTGTTTTGAAGAACAATCAGACATATTTGATATATGCTTTTCTAGCACCAGTGAAGGTTTGAAATATGCAAAGATGATGGGAATGAAACAAAAAAGAAGAAATAGTGAAGAAATTAATAAGAAAACCATAGCATTATTTGTTGGGTTTATTGCAGATGATTTGAAAGTGGGTACATTAAAAGAAATTTTAGGAAGATATGGTATGTTTTCATACCTATATATAGAGACATAAAGGCAACATATATGATTTTATTAAGTTTGAGAAAATAGTGGAAGGGAACATGAAATGGCTGTGTACTGAACCTGGAAAAGAATTAAGGGTTCCAGGAAGTGCAAGGGGTTATAAATCATACAAATAGGACTGCAATTCTAAAAAATGTTAATTTGTGTTGCAGCTAGCAAGGTTGTTGAAGGCCTTAAACGGGGAAGATACAAAAAAGTCGATGGCAAAGAAGACCAATATGGAGATGCTTTTTAGAAAATGGGCTAGCTTACTTCCATTGATTATGATAAAAGGGATATTCATGAAGATGCAAAAGGACTTTTAATTTTGAGAGCTAAATGAAAAAGTAGATAATATATGCTGATTTAGTTAGCTCCGAGAATAATTATGGTAATGTAGAAAAACAAAATAAAGATTAAATTTTGTGTTAGCAAAGATTGTAAAATTTTGCAAGATGCATCAAACAAATTTTTTGAAGAA
This sequence comes from Centella asiatica, assembly GCA_014636745.2. Lineage (NCBI taxonomy): Eukaryota > Viridiplantae > Streptophyta > Magnoliopsida > Apiales > Apiaceae > Centella > Centella asiatica. The sequence goes on from CM025787.1 coordinate 23,556,437, forward strand.
GTTCGGAAGGAGACGAATGCAACAAAATTTCGAAACTCTAACTGTAAGAACCCGAAATTTTTTTAAATGAATATTGTTATATAATTAATTCTTTTTGTGATTTATTTTATGCATGGAGGTTTAATTTATTTTTTTTTTTCGGTATAAATAATGAAGGTTCAATGGCAATGTGATGTCCAAAAGATTTTAAAAGTATTTTTGAACTCAAATATTTATATGATTATTGTATTCAAGTGATCAAAGGGTGGTGTGATGATTTTTGTTCACGTGGGTAGAGGTGCTCAAGGTGTGAACGGGTTAAGCTACAATAGCTGTTTTTAAACCAAAGACTGCTGGGAGACATGAGACATTTAATGCATATCATCTCCAACAGTACTTTAGAGTGGGCTACAATAGATGACCGACTGACGTTAGCAACCGTTGCATCCCTCTTCCTCACCAATCACTTCTTTCTAAAGCCTGTTGCTGCCTTTTTCCAACCAACAGCTGAGATCAAATCTCAAACAATCCAACGGCTCTCGTTGCTCAGCAAGTGATATATATATATCACGTTGGTACAACCCTAACCCCACTTTCATAAATCTTCTATACAGTATACCACCAAATCCAGGTTTACTGTCAAGACAACTGTCCTTTTTGGAAGAACAACTCCAGCTTTTAACTTCTTCTTTGCAGCCAAGGAGGTAAGAACATTGCATTAAAGTCCTGCTCTGTTTCTTACACTTTTGTTCTGTTATGCATGCCACGTTTAAATACTTCTTTCATTCATTTCCAAAAGATAGATTTAATGCATACTTTTAATACTTGGAGTTAATTCCATTTATTTCAAAAAAAAAACTATCCAAAATGAGCGTAAGATTGTGGACAACCACTTGGTAGGCAACCCAAATATTTCTTTTTTTTTTTTGTCAGTAGTTGCAACACCATGCTTGAGTATTCTTCATCCTGAGTTTTGAACCCTAAACCGTGTCTAGGAGGGCTTGCAGACCATAAGAGATGTTATGAACCACTGAAAGGATGATGAGAGTTGACCTAAGTATGGTTATGGTTGAGGACATCACCCATGGAGGAGTGAGGAAGACACCACTGTATGTGAGACAAGTCTTAACTTAGTCTCCGACGGGTTGGAGTTAGTCTCTGACCCTATGAAATTGTCCCTGGGAGATTCTATGTTAGTCTCTGATGAGATATAATGTTAGTTTCCGATGAAGGAAAGTTGTTAGTCTCTAACTAGGAAATCCCTAGTCTCTAATGAAGGAAGTTTAAATTAGTCTCTAATGACGTCATCCTTAGTCTCCGACAGGCTAAGTTTAGTCCCTAATGACGTCATCCGTAGTCTCTGATGGACAAAAATATATTAGTCTCTGATGACTAAAGATATTAGTCCTCGAGGAGTTCGGTACTGAACAAATTTATCCACTGATGAAGTTTAGTGATGACTAATGGAGTTCAGCGTTGAACAACTTTTCTCCGAGGAGTTTGGCGCTGAACAAGTTATCCACTGATGGAGTTCAGTGATGAATTATTTAGTTGGCGATGAGCAAGTCATCCCCTGACAGCCGACGGAGTTTGGCGATAGCCATCTAAGTTTGGCGCTGACTTAGTGAGTTAAGCGCTTAACAAGTTGTCACCCGACGAGTTTGGCGATGAACAATTTATCCCTTAATGAGTGAATGATACCTTGATGGCTGAGAGACATCCCCTGACGGGTGGTTTACCCACTGATGTCCAGTCATCCCCTGACGTAGCAGATTATCCCCTGATACGCAGTTGTTTTTGAAACTATAAAACAATATTTTCTTATATTATTTTATAATGTTTAATTATTTATTTAACCTAAACGGTCCTTATATCAGATTTGAAACATTAAAAATTTGAAGACATCACATGTGCATTTTCTCTCATATTTTTAATCAAGATATTAAATTCGTCTTGTGATATGCATATTTTACAGAATTTTTCACTCACAAGTAAATTGAGTTTGATTTTGTGCAAAAGACCGAGACAAGTATATACATTCAATCAAATGCTTATTTCAATTTAACGCAGTATCATTTGATTCGATATGCATGCAAGGCTTTGATTATATGTTTCAATTGATTTTATGAATGAGCATGCTATGATTTAAGTTCCGCTAGCATGATATGAACATGATATGAATGATAATGCATGGATATAACTGAGATTTAATTTTCAGCTATTTTTTAATCTTATATCTGTGCAAACAAATGAGAATGATGTCCCTTAAATGGGTTATGTCACATGGTTGGCTAGAGGAAAGGAAAGGTGCTGATTTGTTCTTCACTTTACCTAGAGGAATTATAAGTGACTACATACGTTCATACAAGGAGGGATCATGTGGTCACAGTTAGGCCAGCTGTGTACTGTATGGTTAGCAGATCCAACGAGTTTAGCCCCCGATGAATATTTTGGGAAAGATATGCACAGGTGTATACTTGTCTTTCTTCAAGGAGGGTTACACATTGTTTATCATCAATGATCCTCAAGGTTCTTCAAAGATTTCCAAGGCATTAATATAATTTCACTGAGCCCCACAAATAGAATTGAATTTCCTTTAATATTCTAAATTTATTTCTCTAAATTGTTTATATACTTGTTGAGCGTAAATCGCTCATTCTTGTTGAACTTAATGTCTTGCAGGGTAAGGTCCAAAGGCTGAACCCTCTGACAAGGGGAAAGCAAAGATGATCGGCTATTGAGTTTTGTTACCTTTTTGAGTGCCGATAAGGAAGGAAGGAAGGAAGGAAAATGTTTTAAACTTTAATGATTGTGAAATGTAATTTATAAAGATAGAATAGCTCTCACTGAGATTATTAATTTTTGGGTTGTAATAATTTTTAATTATTGCCCTTTTTCCAGTATTTATACTATGAATGGATGTGTGGTTATCTTTTCCTTCCCTAGACGATGCCCTGGTCCGGTAAGAGATTTTGAGGTCGTCACACTAACCTCCTCACTTTTTAAAGAAGGTAGTCGATGATCAGTGAAACGAACGCAGGTTATAGTTGATTTTGAAGTTTGGCATTGCTAATTTTGTTGCTTCCAATGTTGATATCGGAGGAGAGTTGTTGGGATAGCTCGTGGTACTTGGTGTAATTATATTATCTTCTCTGAATGCTTCTGTTTTGTGATGATCTCTATCTCTAGCTAGTTTGTTGTAGTAGCACTAAGATATGATTGTACGTTTGGCTGATAGTTTCAGTTTCATTTTATTATATTAATAAGATTTCTTTTGTCGTAAAAATGAACTAAATGAGAGAAATTTAAATGGATATACAATTATATTGTAGAAATCACATCATACGTACACATACATTAATTATCATTAAACAATTCAATCTCATGAATAAAAGGACAATTTTATAATGTAAAATCACAGTTGGATACACATGCACTCCACAAAATAGCATAAAACATATATTTGTTTTCAATGCAAATTATTAGAACGTAAAAACCAGAAAGATTGTGGTAGTTTGCTGCTTCTTTTTTGCTTTTACTTAAGCTTATTTAGCACCAATTTCATACCATGTTGTGGTGTAAGGAGGAAATAATGTCTAGGAGCATGTAAATAAGATGGAGCAAGTTGTAATGAATAGTTTTGCAAAATGGTCACTACCATCATTTTCGATGCAATCATTGCCAGGTTTTGTCCGATACATTTTCGAGGACCTGCTGCAAAAGCTTGAAACTTTGCTTGAATTTCTGAATTATAAATTCCTTGAGAAAATCTTTCTGGTTTGAATTCTTTTGCATCTTCTCCCCAAATTTCAGAATCATGGTTCATTAGAATTATGGGTATTGTCATTTGTATGTGCGCCGGTAGAGTCATATTTCCCAACTTCGTCTCTTTCAAAATAGCTCGGTGAATCATATTAGTTGGTGGATATAACCTAATAACTTCGTATAAAAACATAGTAACCTGAAATTATGTATACATAAAATAATCTTCATTAGTGGTGTCAGAAGTAAAATAATTAATACTACTTCCATTTCCCAAAAAAAAAATTGACTATATTTACTTAGGTCATGTTAATTGATTTTAAATTCTGATAATATAATTTACATTATCAAAATTTATAATCTCCAAAATTAAGTTGAATATAAATATGTAACTTCATACAGGGAAATAGAGAAAAAAAATGAATATCATAATAAATATAAATATATAACTGCGGATGAAAACAATCATTTACTTTTTATTTTCTCATTTATTAATTTAAAAGTTAAAAAGGACGAAGTTAAGGAATATACTTACAATTTTGAGTTGGTTTAAGCCATCAAAAGTGGGGGTTTGGTGGCCAAAAACTTGTAAAACTTCCTCCCTTGCACGTGCCTGCCATTGTGGGTATTTGCTCAACGCAAATAATGTCCAAACAAAGAGACGTGAAGTTGACTCTGCCCCAATAAAATGAAACAAAAAGCCCTCATCAATCGCCTCTTCAATACTAAATCCACTCCCTTTTTGTTCATTCTCTTGCCTTGTGGCTTCAACCATTAACCCTAACAAATCTCTATTCATATTCACTTTTCCACTTCTCATTTCTGCTTCTCTTTCCATGAAAACTTGTTTTATTAGCTCTTTTATTTCTTTATGAACTGCTTTTAGTCTCTTAACATCTTTAACTGGCAAGTTCCTGCAGTTTTTCAACTAAATTAACACAACATATAGTATACATAACATTTGCATATATATATATATATATATATATAGAGAGAGAGAGAGAGAGAGAGAGGGGTACGTACCACCATCGAGGTATAAACATTAATCTAGAAACTTTGGATGCTAATTCAAAATTTTCACTCCGGAGCTGAAATATTTTTAATCCTTGCTGATAATTACGACCGAAAAGAGTGCGTGACATGATATCATAGCATACATCTTGCATGTGGGGCCACACATCTACTTCCGATGAACCACTTGAACCCACTAGTCCTTTCCATTTACTAATCATATCTTCATATCCCCCATTAATTGCTGTCACCATGTGCTACTCAAAAAATAATAAATAGATAATTAAACGGAGTTTGAGATTAATTTCTCTTTTAAACTAAAACTGAGCTACTCTGTATAATTTATATTGATGTCTAATTAGTTTATTTAACCAAGGACCCCCACCCATCTTCTTTTTTATATTATGTTGATGAAAATTAGAGAAATAGAGAATGGCATTGTTGGTAATTACATTAATGCCAATATCTAATTAGTTTATTTAACCAAGTTTTTCTGCATATCTTGTTTTTTATATAAGATATTGATGAAAATTAGAGAAATAAAGAATCACACTTTTGATAAATATATTAATGTCAATGTCTAATTAGTTTATTTAATCAATTTTCCCTACACATCTTCTTCTTTATATAATAAGTACGATTAGTTCTCTCATCTTAGAGTAGAGATAATTTACTTTACTTTTACCCAAATAATAAAATAGACTTGAATTTGTGATCAAAAATTTTAGTTCAAAGTAAAAAAAAAATAAAAAATTAGAGAGAGACATTAAAGTTCTCTAATATTGTCTTAATAGAAGTAAATGCAAACCTGTGTACCCTGAAAACGTTTGTAGCGTACTATATTTTCTTTTTGTTGTTAATATTGACATCGTAGTTAATAAAGAAATTGCAGTACGTTAGAATAATAAATATTAATTAATTGTGATTATATTTATTGTAAAAAATCTTTAAATGGATAATTATTTTCTGTTCTACAAAAAATTACATTAGAAAATAAAATGTATTCTACAAAAAATGTTATACTTACATAAATTTTTTATTATAATTTTATATTTTTTTGAAATTTGTCATTACAGTCATTTCATTTTTTTCATTTATTGAACATTTGTAACAATTTAATTTCATAAATAAAATTATTATTGAAACATATAATTCTCAATTAAATATACAATATTAACATCCGTCAAACATTTAAATATAACTCTTTTTTAAAAATTTAGAACTTATAGTATTAGCACCGACAGTATTACTAATATTATTTTTCTTTTGTTAAAAGATAGCTTCATTCCTATGTATAGGCGTTTAGATGTAATAAAGCTACCTATAAGCGGTTCAATGGAAATATGTTGATTGTTGACTCAGGTTAAAATTAGAATACGAAAAAGATTAATAAAATCAAAACATGTCAAGTTTTTAAAAATTATTTATAATAAAAATTATGCCGAAGAAAAGACAACTAAAATAATAATAATAAGTTGTATAGGTATAAACATAGATAAATAGATTCATATATACAAAAAACAATTACAACTAAGAAGATATCACAACAGTATGCTTATAAAAAACACGTATAATTAAAAATACTCCATAAATCATTTTTATACATATTTTTTTATACCAATTTTTTTATCTTTAAAAAAACAATACATTAGACAACGCACACACATCACGTATGCGAAATTAAGTCTGTTTCAGCTAATATCTATTAATATTAGCCCCAAAAAAGAAAAGGAATATTTATTAAAAGTACCTGTAGCTGATACAAATGGAAAGCAGGATTGATAATCTTTTTATGTTTAGTCCAATCTTCGCCCTCTCTTATGAAGAGTCCACCAACAAGCACCGCAGCCATTCGATCTGGCCTTGGTTTTTCAAAATCATTTGGTCTACCCAAAATCTCTTTGATTAGTACTGGATCCACAATGTTTAACCTTGGTTTTCCGCCGAACCAAATAAAACTGTTTTTTCCTGCGGTTACAAAAAATAATAATAATATAATAATACGTTAATAAGTATCGTTTTATAGATAAAGTTAACTCTTTCCGAGTCAATTGTTGACCTAACTCGATCTTTATATTAAGTTTGATGGAGTACTTATATTAATCTCAAACCCTTAGTATTTGTCTTCTATTGATCAATTTTTATATTCTAAATAGATATTTAAAATTTATAAATATTTAATTTGCATAATATCATAATTGTTTTTCTTTTCCCTTTTTTTTTAGTAGATGTATGTCTACTGGACAATCATTTTATTTATAAGACAAATATGTATATATCAATATATATACATATACATAATAAATTTAATTAATAATTAATAATATTTATATATAGAGACATGATAATTAACTTAAATTAGATGTCTACATTAGTGAATTTAAAATTTTAATATATATATATATATATATAATATAACTATTATAATACATACTATGGCAGGACGAGTGAGGGGCAGAGAGGGCAGTCCCCATTCTCGTCCCCATTCTCATCCCCATCCTCGTTATTTTTTATCGAATTTTTCCCATCTCAGCTCAATTCCACAATTAATTGTCAAAATCTCTGTTCCGTCAGATAAAAAATAACGGATTCCGAGAAATACAGGTTGAATTATCATCCTTACTTGCAAGTGTACTTTATTACACAATAATTGTAGAACTTACTTAGTTATTCCATGTTTTAAAGTAGTTTTAAAATACTACGAGGCAAACAAACTAATTTAAGAAAAAAAAACAATAGAATTACACTGATTTCCGTACTATCCGAATCCAGAAACACAGAACTATCATGATTATCTTAAAAATATATTTGTAAATATCAAATGTGAAAAGCAGAAAGTTTGTAGTTACCATATTTTTGGATGATATGATGGTGGTATGGTAGGACACGTGGAGCAAAATCATTGGAGATTTCTTCCATGGGTTTGGAGAGCTTCTCTAATCTCATCTTGTCAAAATCATTCATGTCTCCGAAGAAAAACCTATGTGGATTTCCCTTGAACCCAAGCTCTCTCAAGTATTTCTCTAATCTCTTTGGCCTTAGCCAATGCTTGTTTGCAAATTTCAATGCATATCTTATAAGTATAATCACAACTATTGAGATTGCCATGGAGACTATTGATGCTTCCATTTTTCACTGTGTGCACATAAACAGCAACAAGCAACTACGTATTTATAGGCACAACACGCCATCTTACATGGCGAGCTTTTTTATTATTAATATTTTATAACATATATTAAACTGCCTGTGATTTGACACATTTTATATTACCTTCATATGTAGTTTTAAAATTCTTAAATAACCTCCTATAATTTTAATATTTTAACGAATTACCGCCTGTAATTCTTAAAAATTTAGGTGGTAATCTGCTAATTTTTAAAAGAATAAGTGGTTATTTAGGGTTAGAATTTCTAAATTACAAGTATTGCAATAATAATCAGGTCAAATTATAGGTGGTTTAATGTATTTTACTTTTTTTTTCTTTCTATACAAATCATACTTTGTTTAGGGTTGCAAATGAATCGAATCGAACCGAGCCGAACTTTCACGAATTCGAGTCGAGCTCGACGTTAAATAAATTCGAACTGAGTCAGTCCAATAAGGGCATAACTTAAACAAACGAAATATATTGTTCAAGATCTCGTTTATAAACGAGTTGAACACAAACCTTTTCCCGAGCCGAGTTGACCCCAATTATGTTCGTGAGTTTTTTTTTATATAAAAAAAATTTATTATATATTTAAAAAAGACAAACCCTTTTTTTGTTTTGCATGATTAAGCACTTTGTTAATAAAAAAAAAGTATGTACTTTGTAATTGGGTTGTACTTCCTAATTGTTATTAGTCATAATTATCATCAAACACTTTCTTAATTAAAAAAGTATTCACTATCTAATTGATTAGATTATAATTCATATTTCTAGCTTATTAGTTATATCCATTATTTTTCATATACCATTAATCAATTATTTAACTATATATATACAACATATATATTATCAATTTTGATGTAATATATTATATATTACATACTTTAATTTGATGTCATTGATTGTATTAATATTTTGTAGTTTTACAATAGTATTGTTAAAATTTAAGTATTTAGATTAAATAAAAATTACAATTGAAAAAAGTATATTATGAAGCACTATTTATTTACTAAAACATTATTTAAATCAATAAACTATTAGTGGATTAAAATAAATTATGAGTAATATTTTGTATTTAGGTTGATTAATAATAATGTCATGGTTGATTTATACGTAAATTATTTTCTAAATTGTAATATTTAAACGAGCCGAATAAATCTTGAGTGAGCTCAAGCCTAAATGAGTCGAGTTCAAGTTAAACAAAACAAAACCTCAGTTTAGATCGTATAATTAATCAAATATAATTTGATATTTAAAATTGACTCATTTATTTTAGCTAGTCAAACTGATTGAATTTTAAACGAGACAAGTTAAACCGATCTGATGAACGGACCGAATATTTTGCGGCTTATTTGTTTATCTTCTCCCGTTTTGGTAGAACAGGCACATATACACGTTTAATAATCTCATGGGATTCCATTTTGATATTTGCAACACCAAACTTGTTTATCTTTTTTTTAACTTATTAATACTATTATCATTCTAAAATGCATGACATTTTTGTCATTGATAAAATGTCAATAAAGACGTCATTTTAGATAAAATTTAATATATGTTAAATATTTTTATATTGTTATAATTTTTATATCATATTAATTTTTATTTAAAATATTTTTATTTTTTAATTTTTATTTTTAAAAAGTAAAATATTTAACATATATTAAGATTTATCTAAAAATATATATAAAAGATAAAATATTGCGCATTTCAAAATGAAGAAAGTAATTAAGTCAATTTGGAAACTTGTGCAACTACGTTAGACAATAAATTCTCAAAAGAGTTGGTGCTAAATAAATGTGCAGCACCTACCGTTATTTTTTAAACGTGGGAATCCTAAATAACTACTTTATGTGTGAAGTCTTTTTATTATAAAGTAAATTCCAATAGAGTTATTAGCCAGAGTTAGATGAAAATCATAAGTAAAGTAATTGGCCTGGCATATATCCTATTACAAAAATTATAGTAATAAATTTCAGTAGGATAGTCAAAATTAGATTTTTTTTTTTGCCTGGCATATATCCTATTACAAAAATTATAGTAATAAATTTCAGTAGGATAGTCAAAATTAGATTTTTTTTTTTTAACCCCAAGGGGACTATTGGGAAAATATTATTAAAAATAATTGAATTACAAGTAAAAGGCTAACATAAGCTAAAAGAAATAACGTGAAACTCCTGAGTTTATACCCGAGATCTTAGCAAGGGTATTGTATGAGCAAAACATAATTGAAGCAATAAGCAGCGAAACATTTCAATATAGCATCCAAAAAATGTTCAATTTACGAGAATTTTCCAGTTCGAAATTTTAGGTAATTTATCAAATTTAGGGACTCAATTCAAGAATAATATTACGACAGCCAATATCTTTTGTAAATTTTAAAAGAGAGAATGCCTTTTAAAAACTACTATTATATATGTTTTTACTTGGGTAAGTTACAATCAATTAATTAGATGAAATCGTGTTGCCCGCCACACTTTTCTCTCCTATTTTATAGTGGAAGTTTGTCATGATAAATAATTTTTTGATATAAATATCACTCCATAATAATATTTTAAATTATATTAATGTAAATATTAATTATAATTCATCATTTGTATAGCGCATGTGCAGTTATACTAATTTTTTTAAAAATTACCGCATCATCTTAAGGAGATATTGATTCATGTCATGTTCTTCTCCTATTTTATTATTCTCTTTATTTAGAATTATATGTCGTATTATAGATCTATCCACTTATTAAAAAATAATATTATTATTAGTTTGTAATAAATATTAATGTAAAATTATTTATTTATATTTTTTATAATAAATATCATAACGATTGAAAATTAAATTATTACATTAAATGTGAGAATAATTTTAAAAAATTATTCTTCTAAATTCTCTTTAAATATTGTGTGCAACAATTATATATAAATAAATAAAAATATCATGAAAGACGTAAAATCATTTAAATATCCGTGCCGTATATCTTCGTCGCTATTAATTTGCTAATTGAAGACCACTAAAATAAAATCACATGTCTACAAGTGTCAGTGTAACGACAAATTTGATAACTAATAACATTGAGATCTTATTACCCAAAAAAAGAAAACAAGTTAAAGATTTTGAGATCTTTGACTTACAAGTTTGGTTTGTTTTTTTTGTCCTTGTCAATTTTATATGTTATTTTTAATTGTCTATATATAATTGTCGTATGCTATTTTTAAGAAAAATTTAAAATAATTTATATTATCATTACATTTAATACATTAATTTAATTTTTAATCTCTATATTATTTATAGAAAAATGTAAATATATAGTTTTACGTTAATATTTATTATAAAATATACACTCAGTTTTACAATAAATGACATTCTAGATTTGAAATAATTTTCTTAATAAGTAGCATTTTACGTAACATTAAAAACTTATCACTTATACTTCCTAATTTACCTTTGAGTGTAATTAAAATAATTATTCTCTCTCATTCTTTTTATTTGTGTCATGCTCTCTTTCTTAATATAATTATCTCTTTGTATGATTTTAATAAATGCCAAAAATATTTATTTATCAAAATTTTAACATAAATTTTAGTTTTTTTAATATGTGTGTAAATAGGTATAATGTCATTTATTATGAAGGAAATGGAGCACGTGTGTACATTTTTAAGACGATATATAGATTTATATCGAGGTACTCCTTCCACTTTTTATTAGTTATTTTTTAAACTCAAATCATATAGATCGAGATCAATAATTATATTGAGGTACTTATCAATAATTGTTTTTAAAGTTGATTTTTTAACACGCAATTATTAATTATAACGGAAAATGGGAAAGTTGATTTTTATAATCCCCACGTGGCCTTCTATTTTTTTATTTTTTTATGGCAGATCTCGATATGCTTAGCTGTTGAGACTGAAACTAGAGAAAAATATTTAATGCACCTAAAATATACTACTATAAAATAACTGAAAAAAAATTGAAGATAACTTTTCTTATCAAGCGGATTAGTTTGCAGTAGGAGAGATATCAATTCAAATTAATTAAACAGTTGGATTTGCTTATAAGTATTTTTAAATAGTGTGATATAAAATTGTAAGACCTTATGTCTGATAGAAGTATTTTTAAATACTTATTATTTGTATCTAAAACAAAAGGTAAGAAAGAAATTATGATGATGATCAAATAATATCATAGTTTGCATATATATTAAAAAATTAAAATTTAGTTTAAATTTTTGATAGGTTGATATTTTTATTTTTCATTAAAAAATTTAAATCATAACAAAAAGAGAGTATTGTGTAAAGAGCATGATACAAATAAAAAAAATAAGAGAAAATAATTATTTTAATTACACAAAAGGATATATTTATTTGTTGTTAATAAAAGTTGAGTGGAGGGGAGGTTTTCTAGTCCAGAGTCAAGACAATGGATATAATTTTAAAAATATATAAAATATGACTTATTATGAAAAAAAAAATTTGGACTCTAAAATACTCCTTCTGTCCCTGAAAGGGTAACGTAAATAAGTCAAAACACGCAAATTAATGAGTAAAAAATTAGTATATTTATCTCTTTTTTACCCTTGATGTGTCTCTTGAATGTGTTGTTTAGAATTAAAGAGAAGTATGTAAATCGAACCAAGCAGTTTGAGTTTCGCTCGGTCTCAATTCAAAAAATAATATGGTCGATTTAGATTTGATATAAAAATGAGTCAAACTTGATATTCAATTTAAAGTTCGATAAGTTAAGCGAGCAAAATCTAAACTCATCAGTATGTACTCGCATGCAGTTGGATTCTTCTCTTTATTGTTAGGAATCATACATGTAGAATTGATAATGTGTAGAATACTTGAAAGTTTTTAATACTTTGTAAACTAACAGCTGGTTGTATAGAAATAGTTAATGAATACATATTAAAATCATACAGTAGTTTAGAAGCAATTATATAATTTAGTACAGTTGAAAACACTTGTAATCTTGGGAAATAAGTGAAAAGAAGTCAAGTTTCAAGAGTTAGAAGCAAATCTAGAACTCAAGGTTACCAACCAATTGAAGATCAGGAAATAAAATTACCAGCCGATAAAAATTAGCTGCTGATCAAGAAAACTATCATTTACCCGCTGATTGGACAAAATAACAAGTAATCTAGAAATCAGTAAGTAATTTTTAGAACAACAGGTAATGGACAAAATAACAGGTAATCATGGAAACAGAAAGTAATCAAATGTTTATCAAGCTAAAGACTGCCAAGTCAACAGATGATTTTGATTTAGAGTTCGATGATGATTTGGAAGCTAAGTCTACAGATAGTAATAAGAATTCAGAAACGAGTCTTACAATCTTTTAAAGATAGCAGTTGATCTACTTTGCTATTAAGAATCAAATTCTTTATACAAATCAAAGTTTTATCAAGAATGAAAAACTAGAAGTCAGGAAGCAATTAGAATTCTATTATGAATGTTTTATTTCCTAATTATCATAGTAATCGAATATATAGTTAGAATTCTAATTGGCTAAGTAGATGTACATAGAATTACATTTAGAGAGTTTTGAAGTTGAATATCATTGTATTTAGAAAACAGTAGTTGGTGTTCACTACCAGGAAAAGTTGTAGATTCAAATTGATTGACAATAAAATTGTTTATTGTTGATTGTCATTTACATCTTGCAATTTACTTTATTATTTTAATTATTTTATCATATCAGTAAGGTGATATAACTATTTTTAAGTTTTAGATTGTTCATATCAGTTTAATTCAAGAAAAAGTTAGTAATTGTATTCAATCTCCACCCACCTCTTCTACAATTACTTCACGGGACAAACATTTATACTAAAATATCATAATATATATTAAAAATATATAATCAATTATGTCTTAATAATACATTTAAATATTATATATATTGAATAAGTTACTCTAAAATTAATATCCATAAATAAAATTAATTATTATAATTTTTATTCCAAAAGAAAATTTAAAAGTATTATTGTGAAAATTTTCACCAAATTTATGTGTTCGTGAGTAGTTTGTAATCAACTCGAATTCAACTAAAATAAAATTTGAGCACCAAAATTATATTCGAGTAAATACTCGAATTCGAATTTGAATATTGAAAACTTATTATAGTAGAATCTAAGCACGTTACCGTTTACTCGAATTCGATTCATTTACGCCTTTAAAAGAGAATATGAGGTTCACCGGTTAAAGTAACAAAGAGAAAAATATAAAAGAATGGTAGATTTGTTTTTTATTAGTGCAATTTGTACTTTTAGACATAGTTTTGAGAATTAGTTTATTGAATAACTTTATTAATGTATTTAAGTTATTCTTTTGGGATCGAATGAAACTAGGATAAAATACCATTTATTATTATATTATCAAGTGGGTCCTATGTACATAAAACAATCGGACAAGCGTCAAGCTGGTGGATAGTATCATACAATGTTATCAAAATCGGACAGGACTGATCGGTTCAACTGGTTTAACTGCAAATTAGCAATAGGTCTTGTCAGTTTGATTAAAATTAGTGATTCAGGAAAAAATTCGGGAAAAAAATTGATAGAATCGGAAAAATCCAATCGAACCAGTTAGAACCAGTTTTCTCTTTCTTTTTATTTTTTATTTTTTGCTAAGTGCGTTTTTTCCTTTTAGTCCTTAAAACTATCTTTTATCTTTCTGTAAACCAGTTTAATGAATTTTTAAAATATTTGATGAAGTTATTTTGATTATTAAAAATTTATTTGATGAATTTATAAGAATATTTATGATTTATATAATATTTTTCCTAAAAAAAATAGTTCGACTGAACCGGTTGAAACATGAACTAATAGTTTTACAGATTCAATATTCGGTCCAGTTATAATAACATTGATATTATATTATTTCTTGGTAGGTGCTTACTTCTTCCCGAACTTTTCCCTTTAATTTTATTCCCACATTGATATCATGAGTAGGTTAGCCAAACGTATAGAGCTAGATATGCGATGACATTTTAATAACTTGTGTCTTGTGCTCCGAGTTAGAGTATTCCGTCTCAAGGCAAAGAGGGACCTAAGTAGTCTATTATAAATCTTCTTGAATTGACCAAATTAAATAAGAATTAATTAACTATTCTTTTTAATAATAATTAGCTATAAAGCTCGTGCACACTAAGAGTATATTTTATTAATTTTTAATATTTTGATTCTGATTTTCGTGTTTTTTTAAATTAAATTTTCATCCATTATTAGATGCTATATAATATTTTAGAGTAATTTTTAAAATTATATTTCTCTTAAGTTTATAGGTAATATTTTTAGAATTGTACTTTTTTTGTACACGTGAGGTATGCTTTTTTATTTTTGTGTTTTAAGATTGAGTTAATGATTTTTTTTTTTGTTGGATTTATAGTTTTATAAAAAAAAATTTATTGTTGTATGATTTTAAATTATTAATTTTTAGGACTATATTTTTCGGTGAGTTTTTAAGATATATTATTTGCTTGTTTTTTTTTTTCTATGAATTTTTACGGGTTTTTTTTTACCCGATCAACTGTAATTACGTACTTCTAATTTATTATATAGTTATAGATTTCTCTTAAAATTAAGAGAAGCGCAATATTGATTGTGTTAGTTGGGGAAAAGTTTGCAGGCCTATAATGATGGGCTATATATAATAAATCAATTCCAAGTTCAGATTGTATGTAAATATTTTCCTTTGTCTCCCTTTTTGGCTTTTGCCATATCCTGTATTCTTATTTTCTTTTTGGCTTTCGCCTAGATACATTTAGCTTATTGTAGTTTATATCTCTTTTTTCTTCTTTTTACTTTTTTTTTCCGTGCAAAAGTTAAACCGTAATCGAAAATCGAAAAAAATCGTGAAATCTAATAGAAAAAATAAAATTGATTTTTCAAATCAAATCTATATAAACCAAATTGTCTGATTTAGTTATAACATTTGGTTAATACCTATAACCAAATCAAAAAAACGAAAATTGAAATTTATAAATTATATGATTATATAATTAAATATTCTTATTCACATGATAAATTTTACGTGTTAGAACCCGATGTCGCGCCCGAAAAAAATTGAGAGGGTTTGAATTTAATTAAAATAATTATT
Organism: Centella asiatica; assembly: GCA_014636745.2. Taxonomy (NCBI): domain Eukaryota; kingdom Viridiplantae; phylum Streptophyta; class Magnoliopsida; order Apiales; family Apiaceae; genus Centella; species Centella asiatica. The sequence continues at coordinate 23,572,427 of CM025787.1, forward strand.
TTGGATTTATGCAACGAATCAAAAGAGTTCATTTAATTTTAAGAGTCGCCAGTTGGTATTTATTTAAAAGAAAAATGATGTACCAACTCATCCTATTTAAATTTGAACAAATTGCTTCCTGTGATTTTGATGATTTTGTTATCTACGAAATAGAGAAATTTAAGTTCGGGGGCTTGATTATGCAAGAGGAAAAGGAAGGTGTTAGGCACTCTCACATCAACGAGACCCATGGTTGTTAATTCTATCTTACTTATTTAATATTTAAGATAATTATTTATAATTTACAATTAATTAATTAAAAAAAACTAAAATTATTAATTAAAGAAATTGAATTAGGTAAATAAAGATCTACATTATTAATGAAAGATATGACTTGGTGACAAAGTAAACATAAAAATGAAATTAGAATATTGCATTAAAGAGAAATTATTTACATTTAATGAAGATCTTGCAATTTAATGAGTAATAATATTACTAATTAAGAAACTTAGCTATTTACATTAATAATTAATAAATATTTCCAATTGAATATTTTATAGATTGTTAGGTTTATAGTATTTAATAATGATGTATATACTTAGAATTGTTAGATGTTCAATTGTATAATAGCTGCTGATGTATAGTATAAATATCAGCAGATAAGTTTTTTAAACTAAATTTTTTTAAGTATTATCCTCTGATGAGTAATTTGTTCATCAACGGATAACAGTTAAATCCAATGGATATTTATCATCCGACAGTGTAATTTGTTCATTAGAGGATAAATACTCCAAGCAGTCATCCAGAAGATAAATATGTTCCTCGGTGGATATTTAGTTCATCGATGAATAAACTACATCAAAAGATAAATGGCTAGTGGTAGATAAATGTTTATCAGTAGATAAATTTATTCATCAACGGATATAACCATCAGCAATAAAGGTTTGTCAAATGATATTGAAGATCAAGTTCGACTTTATATTAGAAGATCTAATATAAACTTGAATTAGGATTGATAAAGTCGTGCAACTGATTTGAATCAAATTAGGAATGTTGAGACTTATATATATATATATATATTTCAAATTATATGTAATGGAATGTAATTTACAATATATGATACAGAGAGAGATTCATTCATTGTGATTACTTAACAAATTCTTACAATTTAAGAAGAGAGTTTTTAACTTAAGAAGGTAGAGTCAATTTCTGGGTCATAGTTATTCTTCAAAAACAGAGTACATAAGCTAATAATAAATTATCAGATAACTCTATAATCTTTATTGAGATTAATCAAGATTGAATTGATTTTATATATATTGTATTATATTAATTTCGCATTCTTTAATATAGTGTATTCCTTGAGTTTAATAATTCAAAGGAATTTTGTAGTTTGTATTCAACCCACCCCACCCCCAATCCCCCTACAAACCATCTATCGAGGGACAAACAATTGGTATCAGAGCAGACTATTTTGATATATAAACAGTGATCTAAAAATGAGACATAGGGATGACAATGTTAAAATTCCTATGCTCAAAAGGGATAAATATTTCACGTGGAAAGGGAGAATGTTTCTACAACTTGAATCAACTAATTCACAATATGCAAACATTCTGAGAGAAAGACCAATTATGCCTATGAAAGTTGTGCAAAAGAAGACTGTTGATGACATTCTAATCCCAAAAATCTTTGTGCTCAAGTGACCAGAGAAGTTCACTTTTAGATATAATGATGATGATGATATTTAGTGAATAAATGTGCATCTGTAAATACTCAAGGTATTCTATAAACCTTAATATATTTGCACAAGTTTTGCATTCATTGATAGACGACTTAGTCATCAGGGGATGAACTTCACTGCATTGGGCGAGTCATCAGTGTTAACTTGAACGGACTTGACAGTGTCAAGTAATGACTGTTATTACTTAAAAGAAGATAAATATTTCGCACAACAAACATTTCAGGCAAATCCAATAAAGTATCAATGATCAAAAGGAAAAGTATTTTTAAGGGCATCAGTAAAAAAAACCCATCAGGGGAAGCCTAAAAATATTGTATCAGGCGATCACATCATCAGGGGAAGCCATCAGGAGAACCCGTCAGGGGATGACCTCATCAAGAGAAGCCATCAGGGGAACCCATCAAACGATGACCTCGTTAGGGGAAGCCATCAGGGGAACCCGTTAGGCGATGATCTCGTTAGGGGAAGCCGTCAAGGGAACTCATCAGGGGATGACCTAGTCAGGGGAAAGCATCAGGGGATGACCTCGTTAAGGGAACCCATTAAGGGAAACACTCTTGTGTCCAAACTTTTGCAAGAGTATACCTCCCGATGAGTTTGGAGATGACTAAACATGACTTTGGCGATAGTTTATCTCGCGACGAGTTTGGAGATGGGTAAAAAGTGACTTTGATGATAGTCATTTTTTATCCACCAACGACGAGTTTGGCGATGCCTAACATCGACTTTAGTGATAGTCAGTTTTATCCACTAGCGAAAAGTTTGGCGATGACTTAACTTGCCCGATGAGTTTGGCGATGACTTAGATTGCCCGACAAGTTTGGTGACAACAAAAGATCAACTCGTCAGTGGAACCCTTCGGTGGATAACAAGCAGGTCATAACATCAGTGGATAAATGAAGCACTGATCAAGTCTCCATCAGAGCTTGACATCGGTGGACAAAGAAGCACTGATCAAGTCGACATTAGAGCTTGTCTTCAGTGGATCGTTATGACCTAATCCACACGTCATCAGGACTGACATGCAAATCATTGATACTTGGCACGGAAGCAAGGGGTATAACTGTAAAGATCTTCCTTGAAGTTTGGTTATCCAATAACAACTCTCGAGCATTAAATACATGCGGATCAAGAGATGAAAAAAAAGCAATAAAAGCAAACAACAGCCTGACACACCACTCTGAAAGGACCTTGATGTGACATACTGCTACTATGTTGAAACTTGAAGCATGTCTAGCACATGGTTTCACCAACTAATTTGCTATACATACTGAAAGAGTTGTTACACGAAAAACTAAGCAAGACATAACATTCAAACACTAAAAGAAAGTTTTGTAATAGATCTTCAGAGAAATATTCAAAGAAAAACATAGCTAGTGAGTGAGAAAAAGAAGTTGTAACTTATTATAGATTTGTAGTTGTTAATCTCGATAGTGATTCAACAGATTTCCAGAAAAATACTAAGTTTTAATACAACTATTTTAACTTGAATGATTGTGTATTCATCTTAATTTCGTTAAAGTTTTTCTGGTTGTGATAGTTATTCCAACCCATGCTAAACAAGTTCTAAAAGCGCAAAAAGTTTGTAGTGTTTGTATTCAATTCACCCCCTTCCACCCCCCCCCCCCAAACACTTGAGCTTATTTAGTTTTAACATTCACTAAAGAAGAAAAATAGGAATTTCTAAAAGATAGAAAAGTCATGAACATCCTTTACAATGGATTGGATAATGGCATGTTCAATAGTGTCATTAATTGTCAATGTTCCAAGGAGATCTGGGAGACAATCCAGGTTCTATGTGAAGGAACTGAAGAGATAAGGGCCAATAAGAGATCATTGCTTATTCAACAATATGAGTATTTCACAGCTAAATCTAGTGAATCTATCACACAACTGTATGATAGATTTAACAAACTTATCAATGATCTGAGACTACACGAGAAAGTTTATGAAAACATATACACGAATATAAAGGTTATAAGGTCACTTCCACAGTCTTGGGATGCCAAGACAACTGTCGTTAGAGAAACTAAGGATATGAACACTATGTCCTTGAACAAGTTTTATGGGAATCTTAAAACCTGTGAGCTTAAATTACAATAAAGAAGCATGATTAATACTGACTTAAAGAAAGAGAAGTCAGTTGCACTTATGGAAAATTCAAAGAAAAAGAAGTTTGATGGGAAAAAAGTTCTCATTGAGTAATCAGATTCTAAGTTAGAGTCTGATGATGAAGCTAAAGATGTGGAGGAAGATGAAGAACTATACACACCTGAAGATTTGGATAGTATTGATGAAGTCTTAGCACTTATAGCTAGAAAATCCAAGAAGCTTAAGTTTTCTAAAGAAAGATTGGATTCAACAGAGCCTCTCCAGCAAAAAAAAAAGAAAGTTAATCTGGTAAGGTTGACACTTTGTAGGTGATCGCAAAAAGTCTAAGTCTAAGAAGAAGATAAAGGAGCCCAAAGATGCTAATAAAGATGAGGATTACTATAAGTAGAAATACTTTGAAATCCTCAACAATAGAAAGGCAAAGACTGGGCTGAATCAAAATCAAAAGATTAAGAATATATCAATCTGGCACTGATGGCCAACTCCTCTGATAGAAATGAAGCTGATTGAAGTCCCAAGTCTAATAACTTGAAGGTAACTGACTTGACTATATCTTCTACTATGTACTTATTAGATTGCAAAGATAGCCTAGTAGACATGTATAAAGATATATATATATATATATATATATATATATATATATATATATATATATATATAATTTGCAAAGAACAATTATGTGTTTAACAAAAGAAAATGCTAGAATTAAAGACACTAATGAACTCCTAACAAGTAGAAATTATTTCTTAGAGAGTGAACTAATTGTTCTAGATCAAGTTAGAAAAGAGTGAAAAAAGGCACAAGATGATCTTATATGTGCCAAAGAAATAGAATAATGGTTAAGAGCACAACTAAAGAAAGAGCAGGACATCATCAAAGAGTGGACAAATTCCTCTAAGATAGTAAAAGAGACAATAAAAAAAATATAGCACTATTTAAACTGAAGGACTAGGCTATAACAAGGTCCAAGGTAAGAAGCCAGTGATTACGGAGTTTCTGTTAGAACTAAAGAAGCTCAAGTGTTTGTAGGGGGGAGGGGCGTTGAATACAAACACTCAAAACTTTTTGCTCTTTAAAAAACTTGTTAAACACGGTTGGAAATAGCTACAACATCAGAAAAACTTAACTAAGTTAAAATAAACATACAAGCATTCAAGTTAAAATAGTTGTATTAAAACTTGGTGTTTTTCTGGAAATCTGTTTAATCTCATATGTGATTAATCAACTACAACCTGTAATGAGTTACAACTTCTATTTCACACTCACTAGCTTCTTATTTTTTTTGAATATTTCTCTCAAGATATATTACAAAGCTTCTCGCTAGTGTCTGTGTGCTTCCCTCTGTTTGTTGTCCTATTAGATGTTCATCCTTTTATGTAATGAGAACTCTTTTGCATATCAAAAAGATCAATTGTTGAACCCACGTGCTTAGACGTGCTGCTTTTTCAACTTAGTCGCATATATGTCATATCGATGTCCTTTGGGAATGATGTGTCAGACTGCTGATGACTTTAGTTGCTTCTTTTTCATTCCCTGATATTCGAGCATTTAATGATCAAGAGTTATCATTGGACCACCAAACTTCAAGAAATATCTTTCCAGTTATATCTCTTACTTTTATAACTAGCTTCAATGATTTGCGTGTAAGACCTGATGACGAGTGTATGTAGTCATAACTATCCCCTGATAACAAGCCCTGATGTGGACTTGATCAGTGCTTTTGGATCCCTTGATGACAAGTCCTGTTTGCAACTTGATCAGTGCTTCATGTTTCACTTGAGTTAATCTCTTGTTGTAGAGTTACCCAAGTGCTTCTTCATCCCCTAGCGTTAAGACTTACAACATCCACTGATGGCTTCCACTGATGTAGTGTTGAGCATTCCCCCTGATGCGTTTCCTTGATGGATTGGCTTGTCACTGTCATGCCTTGACGGGTTCCCCTGATGGGTTAATTTGCCATTGTCATCCCCTGATGGGTTCCCCTAATGGATTGGTTTGCCATTATGATCCCCTGATGGATTCCCTGATGGAATTAATCACTAATGCTTTGTTTACTTTGTCTGGAACATCTGATGTGCAGAATACTTGAGTGCTTTTAAGTAGTTACAAACATTCCTTCTACACTATCAAGTCCTTTAGAAGTTTTCACTGATGACTTGCTCAGTGTAGAACAGTTCATCCCTTGATGACTAATTAGACCATTAGTGGATACAAAACTTGTGCAAAAATACTAAGGTTTATAGAACACCTTGAGTATTTACAAATGCACAATTATTCTCTAAACATCATTATCATCATTTATATCTAACAATCTCCCCCTATTTATGTTTATCAGTATGATAACCATAAATCTACTTGATGCACTGATGATGATGTCAAACCCAAAATTGTACAAAATCAATAGAAAACTAACAAAATTGAATTGATCTAATCTATTTGTATGAACTGATAAAATAAGTGCACAAGTATTTCCTATACCTATTACAAAACTATATATCTAAGACATCAGGATTCCTTCTGTGTTTGGCAGAAACAAAGAGCAATGGATGATTTGATTCAATAGGCTCTGAATCACTTCCAAGGCCTTGTCTCCTTTGATCTGGGTTTTCATTTGGAATCCTGAGCCTGTTGTCTTCACCTCCTGCCACTAGTTGTTTCAGCTTCTTTTAAAGAAGTCTTCTGAAGTTGACAATGTTGACATTCTTGTTGGATTCTAGAGCTTAAATGACAAATTCAATCTCTAAAAGGTTAGCTGTAGCAAGTTGTGACCAGTAAAAGGTGATGATCTCCCCTTTTGAATTTTTGAATGCAACATCCATGGGGCTTGTGATCATCTTTGGATATTCTTTGAATCCTTTTACTGGTGGCACATCCCTTACTTCTGTTGCATTCCCATCACCAGCTCTGGTTTCTTCAATCTCTTTTAGCATTCTCTATATTTGCAGGATTTTGAACTGGATGACATGTTCATTCTTGTGATAAGTTATTTGGCTTAGAACATGCATCTCTTCTTTCAGGTCAAGCCCATCAACTTCTTTGATTCTTATGTTTTTCTCTTGCCCATCAGTTTTTGTGAAGAAAAGCTTTAATGGTCTTTCCAAGGCTATGGGCAAGCTCCTTTCATCGTTGATAGCTTTCCTCAGCTTTTCAATCATCCCCCTTAGGTATTTGTTTAGCATTGTTGATCTTGACACCAGGTTCAAGATTAGCCCTAATTGTTCAGCATCCATTCTCCTAAACCAGTCAAGGGTAACTGTGAACTCTGACCCATTTTTTATTTTTACAGTGATTAGCTTCTCTCTTCTGTTGTTTGTCCTGATATTTATGCCTTTTATAGAGAACATATATGTCAGGTTCTTGCGCCTTTCATCTCTTAAGGATTCAGCCAATGTGGGTGGTCCATATAGTATAGGAGAAGGTCCTTGATCCTTGGCTCCTGATGACTTGGATGTGGTGGCATCAGGGGATTTTGATTTTTCTTTATCTTTATCCCCTGATGCACCTTTGAGGGATTAAGGTTTCTTTTGTTGAGTTTTCATGGAGGATTTTGGCCTGACACTCTTTTTTTAGGTTCTTCTTCTAATTTTTCCTCCTCCGCAGCCCTTTCCTCCTCTTGTTGGAGTTGTTGTACATAGAGTGCATCAGCTTCTACCAACTTCTTGTCTTGAGGATAAACAAGCTCCATTTTTCTGTCTATTAATACTTCAACAGGAGTTAGAAAATGAGTTTTCTTCATTGCATCTCCAAGTAGTTTGGGTTTTGATTGACTATAGGTTTTCTTTTTAGATTCTTCAATCAGGATACCCTTACCCTTGTCCTTGGTTTTTGGAGCAGGAGCAACAACAGTCACATCCCCTGATGGTTGACTTGTTTGAGTCTCAACAACAACCCCTGACGACGACCCTAAAGATTTCTCCCCCTTTTTGACAACATCATCAATGGAAATTGAGAGTAGGGATGTGACTTGAAGAACTTTTTGTAGAGTGTCAACCATTGACAGTTGCAGAGACTCCATGCTTGCTATTTTTGTGGAGAATGTAGAGAGTTGTTTGTCAACATTGTCAGCAAATTTCTTCATTTTGAGCATGGTTTGGCTGGTGACAAGGGAGTTCACAACTTGCTATACATTATTTATTTTGTTGGTAAAGTGTGTATGGAGTTTCTGAGATTCCACATCCACAGATTGCCCTATCATTATTTGTGACTTTAGCACCTTGGTCAAAATGGGATCTGTGGTCCTTGAAAGCTCTTATTTTAGTAACTGTACAGTGTTGGCCATTTGATTCTTTTAAAAGTATAAATCAACTCCAATGAACTGGTGTAAATCATCCATTGAAGTTTCATCTTTATCACTCTTAGAAGAACTAGAAGTATATATACAGTGTCTATATTTTCTCTATTTTATTTATTTACAAGGATCTCATCCTTATCTCCCTCAATCTCTTATTTTTCTGTGCCTTCTAAGGCATTTCTCGAAGACTCTCCTTTTTCTTTGTCTTCTAAGGCAGTACTCTCATTCTCTCATTTTGCCAAAGTCCTCTCATGGATATTCTTTGCCTCTCTTCACTAAGTATTCTCACATTCTCACTCAAAATTGTCCTAGAAGGGCTCCTATAGGCTGTGAGAACAACAACTGTGGCCAGTTCAAGTAAATTATGTACAGTATTTGGTTCCACAGAAGTGATAGGGAAAGGAGTGGAAGTTAATTATGTATGTACAATTGGAGAAGTATATGTTTCTATAGAAGAAGTATTTACATGTGGGGGAACATATATGCTTATTGCAGTAGTATGTACAGGTGCATTGTTGTCCTAGACTGTGTCACAGTCATTGAATCATTTAAAAATGAATCAATCATTTGAACATGTTGATTATCAATCACCGTGTCAATGAGTGTTGGCTCCTCCAAGAATTGAGAAATTGAAGAATCTGATGTCATGACACTTAGAGTTTGTGTCATGATATTTGAAAAAATTTGAGGAATTGAGAAAGATAGAAGAGGGGTAGAAGGGAGTGTTTACTAGATCATCGAATGAGGACATGATCCAACAAAGGAATTTGTGTGTGCACTTACTGTGTCAGTTATTTACAAGTGGCTCTCAGAGACCCTGATGTTGATTTCATCAGGGGCTATGGTCATTATTTGTGCCTCACTCAACTGTGTCCCTGGTTAGGGACTATTTTCAATAACTAATTCTTTTTGAGATGAACTAGTTAGAAGTATGCTTAATTCCTTATCCAAAGCAGTATCCTTTTGAGAGGATGCTGCCTGGTCTGGTTGTATGGTTACTCTCTTGGCCACTTTCTTCTTTTTCAATCTCCTTGAGTCAATCACTCTCTCTTCTTGCTCCCCCTCACTTGTTGTGGTTCCTTCAGAGGGTTTTCTTTTGGTACCCTTAGTCTTTTGGGAGACTGTTAGAACTAAATAAGCTCAAGTGTTTGTGTTTGTGTGTGTGTGGGGGGGGGGGGGGATACAAACACTCAAGAATTTTTTCTCTTTTTGAAACTTACTAAAGACTGCTGGAGATAGCTACAATATCAGAAAAATGATAACAATTAATAAGATGAACACACAAGCATTCAAGTTAAAATAATTGTATTGAAACTTGAGGTTTTTCTGGTAATATAATTTAATCACAAATGTGATTAATCAGCTACAACTTCTGTAACAAGTTACAACTTCTTTGTAAAACTACAGCTTCTCAATCATACACACTAGCTTCTATTTTTCTTTGAATATTTCTCTCAAGATAGATTACAAAACTTTTCTCTAGTGATTTGTATGCTTCTTAGTTTGTTGATCTGTTGGATTGCTTTTTTTTTTGTTAATGACTCTTTTGCATATATAGAAGATCAGTAGTTGAAACCATGTGCATAGACGTGCTGCTCTTTTCAACTTTGCCGCATATATGTCACATCGTTGTCCTATGTGTCAGACTGCTACTACTTTTGTTGCTTCTTTTTCATCCCCTGATCTACGTGCATTTAATGTTCGAGAGTTGTCATTAGACATAAAAACTTCAAGAGATATCTTTCTAGTTAATATCTCTTGCTTTTGCAACAAGCTTCATTGATTTGCGTGTAAGACCTGATAACGGGTGTATGTAGTCATAACTATCCACTGAAGGCAAGTCCTGATATAAACTTGATCGGTGCTTCTGGATCCCCTGATGACATGTCTTGTCAAAGGCTGGATCAGTGCTTCAAACTTCACTTGAGTTTACTAAGTGCTTCTAGATCCCCTGATGTTATGACTCATGACATACACTGATGGCTACCACTGATACAGTGCTGAGCATTCCCCCTAACGAGTTAGCCTGACACTGTCATACCCTGATGTCTTCCCCTGATAGGTTGACATGTCTTATTCATGCCTTGATGCGTTCCCCCTGATTAGTTTGGCTTGCCACTGCCATACCCTGACGTGTTTCCCTGATGGGTTGGTCTGCCTTTGTCATCCCCTAATAGGTTCCCTTGACGGATTCCCCTGATGATTTTAAATCATTAAAGCTTTGTTGAATTCGTTTGGAATGTCTGATGTGCGGAATACTTCAACTGTCTTTGAGTAACAACAAACATTCCTCTTCACTTATCAAGTCCTTTAGAAATTCCATTTTATGACTTGTCTTGTGAAGTGTTGATCATCCCCTGATGAATAAGTTTATCATCAGTGAATGCAAAACTTGTGCGGATATATTAAGGTTTATAAAATACCTTAAGTATTTATAGATGCACAATTTATTCTCTAAACATCATCATCATTATTTAACTCTAATAATCTCCCCCTATTTATGATTATCATTTTGAAAACCATAAATTTTCTTGATGCATTGATGATGATGTCAAAACCAAAACTATATACAAGAAAGAATTGTGTATGAACTAATTAAAAAAAAATCACTATACAAGTTTTTCCTATATCTATTACAACAAAAATATACATAATTAGACATTAGGATCCCTTTTTCGTTTGGTTGAGACAAAGGGCAATGGATGACTCTATTCAATAGGTTAAGTGTTACTTCCAAGGTCTTGTCTCCTTTGATCTGGATTTTGGTCGGGAATCCTGAGTCTATTGTCTTATCCTCTTGCTTCCAGCTGTTCCAACTCATTTTGAAGAAACCTTCTAAAGTTGACAATGTTGACATTTGTGCTTGACTCCAGAGCTTCAAGGACTGATCTGATCTCTTGAATGTCGGGTACAACAAGTTGTGACAAGTAAAAGGTAATGATCTCACCTTTTGAATTTTTGAACTCAACACCCATGGGGCTTGTGAACATTTTAGATATTCGTTGAATCCTTTTACTAGTGGCACATCCCTTACTACTGCTGCATTCCCATCATCAGCTCTGGTTTCTTCAATCTCCTTTAGCAGTCTCTGTATCAGCAGGATTCTGAACTGGATGACATGTTCATTTTTGTGATAAGCAATTTGTCTTAGAACTTGCATCACTTCCTCCAGGTCAAGACCATCAACATCTTTGATCCTAATGCTTTTCTCCTGCCCATCAGTTGCTCTATAAAAAAGTTTCAGTGGTCTCTCTAAGGCTGTGGGCAGGCTCCTTTCATCGTTGATGGCTTTCCTCAGCTTCTCAATCATCCCCCTCAAGTCTCTGTTAGTCGCTGATGATCTGGAAATTAAGTTTAGGATCAGCCCTAGTTGTTCAACATCCATTCTCCTAAACCAGTCCATAATTATTGTGAATTGGGACCCACTCTTTAGTTGAACAGAGATTAGTTGATCTCTTTTGTTGTTGAACCTGACATTTATGCTTTTTATTGAGAACATAAATGTTAGATTTTTGCACCTTTCATCTCTTAGGAATTCATCTAGAATGGGTGGACCATATGTTGTGGTTATAGGAGAAGGTGCTTGATCCTTGACTTCAAATGACTTGGGTTTGGTGGCATCAAGGTCATCAGTTTTTTCTTAGTTCTTATCCCCTGATGCACCCTTGGGATTTTGAGATTTTCTTGGTTGAGGTTTCCTGGAGGATCTTGGCCTGACACTATTTTTCTTCTTTTGTTCTTCTTCCTTCTCCTTTGCCATTTCCCTCTCTGCCTCCTCTTGAAGTTGCTGTGTGTAAAGTGCATCAGCTTCCACCAGTTTCTTGTCTTGAGGAAAGACCAGCTCCACTTTTCCATCAATTACAGCTTCAACGGGTGTTGGAAAGTGGGCTGTCTTTATGGCATCTCCAAGTAGCTTAGGCCCTGATTTAGTGGATGATTTCTTCTTTGGTTCCTCAATCAGGATGCCTTTGCCTTTATCCTTTGGTTTTGGAGCAGGAACAGGAGCAGTCATATCCCCTGATGGTTGATTTGATGGCTTCTCTGCAACATCCCCTAACGATGGCCCTGAAGATTTCTCCCCCTTTTTGACAACATCATCAATGGAAGTTGAGGGTCAAGATATGACTTGAAAAACTTTGTTTAGAGTGTCATCCATGGATAGTTGCAGAGTTTCGATGCTTGACATTTGAGTGGTAAGATCAGCAAGCTTCTTGTCAACATTGTCAGCTTGTTTCTTCATTCGGAGCAAGGTCTGGCTAGTTACAAGGGAGTCAACAACTTGTTGTACATTGTTTATTTTTTTTATGAAGTATGTATAGAGTTTTTTATTTTCTATATCTACTGATTGCCCAATCATGATGTGGAACTTGAGCACCTTGATGAAAATTGGATCTGTTGTCCTTGGAAGCTCTTGTTTGAGTAACTGTACAATATCAGCCATTTGATTTTGCTGAAAGTATAAATCAACTCCAATGAACTGGGAAAAATCATCTGCTGGAGTATCATCTTCATCACTTTCAGAAGAGCTGGTATTTTTTACAATATTTACAGTTGTAGTATCAAAATTTTCTCTCTTTTCTTTATTTATAAGGATCTCATCCTTATCTCCCTCAATCTCTCCTTTTTCTGTGCCTTCTAAGGCATCACTCATAGACTCTCCTTTTTTTTGGCCTTCTAAGACAGTACTTTCATCCTCTCCTTTTACCAAAGTCCTTTTAGAGGATTGACTTTGCCTCTCCTCACTATATATTCTCACATCCTCACTCAAAATTGTCCTAGATGGGCTCCTATGGGCTGTGAGATCAACTACTATAGCCAATTCAAGTCAGTTATGTGTAGTTACTGGTTCCACAAAGGTGATAGGAGAGGGAGTGGAATAAATTTGTGTATGTACAATTGGAGAAGTTTATGTTTCTATAGAAGAAGTATATGTATAGGTGGGGGAACATAAAGACTTATTGTAGTAGTATATTCAGATGAATTTATGTCCTCTGGCTGATCAACAGTGATTGTATCAAGTAAAAATGAGTCAACCATTTGAGTGTGTTGACTATCAATCACTGTGTCAGGGAGTGTTGGCTCCTCCATGAATTGAAAAATTGGAGAATCTGATCTTATGACATTTAATGTTTGTGTCATAATATCTGAAGAAATTTGAGGAATAGAGAAAGAAGGAAGTGGTGTAGAAGGGGGTGTTTGCTGGATCACTAAATGAGGAGGTGATCCATCAAGAGAAGTTGTGTGTGCACTCACTGTGTCAGGTATCTACAAGTGGCCCTCAGAGACCCTGATGTTAGTTTCATCAGGGGCTATGGTCAGTGTATGTGCCTCACTCAACTGTGTCCCTGGTTGGGGGTTATTTTCAATAACTAATTCCTTTTGAGAGGAACCAATTAGAAATTTGTTTAATTCCTTGTCAAAAGTAGTATCCTTTTGAGAGGATACTGTCTGGCTTGGCTGTTGGGTAACGCTCGTGGCTCCCTTGCTCCCCCTCAGTTGTTGTGGTAACTTCAGTGGGTTTTCTTTTTGTACCCTTAGTCTTTTGGGAGACTAAGGGTTGGGCTATTGAGAGTGGTTGTATGGAAATTGGTTGTACTACTTGGGGAGGCAGAGAAGTGGTTATGATCTCTGCCATAGTAGTTGTAAGAGAATAATTTACAGGTTGGGAAGTAGAGGGAGAAGTACACAATACATGTACCATATGCAATGGAAGAGCAAATGGTTTTGCAGTATACGACTTCTTCATTATTTCTACAAACAATTTGTTTATTTGCTTGTAAATCTGTAGAGTAATATCATTCTCAAAAGAAAGATTAGTAATTTGATCCTTAATAATCATATATAAAAATCTAGCATAATAAACTTTTGATTTCCTAGAATTAAAACTACCTATTTTATTTATAAGATCCTTAAAAATTAATTTTCCTATGTTTATATTTACATTTCTAATTATTGCATAAGCTATTTTCAAAGTTAAAGATGTTATTACTTCAAAATTAGAAGACTTACCTGAGAACACCTTTGTGATGGTGTCAAAGAGATAAGAAATTTCTCGTTTCACGTTGATCCTCTTGAGGTTCTTGAACTTTAACGCTATACTGGGAGCAGCGTTGTAGCCCAATTCCCTCAGGAAATCAAGCAGCTCAGCATTAGATGGTATTTCCACAAAGTCGTGTGTTGGTAGCCCCATAGCAAAATTAATTCTAAAAGGAGTTATTTTTCCATTTTCAGAAGAAATCTTGAACGAGATTCCCTTAATCACATCAAGTTTTGTTGTGGAGTACATGAACTTTGCACTTGTCCATAGTTGTGACAATGCTTCCCCAGACATTTCCTCATCGGTGAAGGTTGCTTGACTATACTCAGAGTTGAGTAGATAGTTCATCATGGTCTTGAAACAATCATTCACCTCGTCAATATTGGAGAAACTCACATAATTTGTGGGTGGAACCACCAAATTCTTCGGAAGTTGTTGAACATTACTAGGTGCCATTGATGCTATTGAATATTTGAAGTTCTAGGGTTTCTGTGAATATGAGAGAGAGAAAAAAATAGAACTCGAGAAAATATTAGAATCAGATTAAATATTTTGAAGTGTTTTAGAAAGAGAAAGGGAGAGTATAAATACACACTTTTTGACGTTTGAAAACCGTTCCTGAAAACACGCAATTAGGGTGTCATATCAGTTCTGTGATGACAAGTCATCAGTGAGAGAAGAATTCCCTGATGAGTTGTCATCACATTACAAGACATAATCTCCTGATGTAGTCAAAAGCACTTTACCTGACCCTGATGTTTATTATATATACATACCCTGACCCTGATGCGCGAGTCAGATGCCCTGACCCTGATGCGCAAGTTAGATGCCCTAACCCTGATGCATCAGTTAAAAACAAACACATACATAATACACAAGTATATATATACATATTTACATAATTAACATATATAATCATGTATCAATTAATTTCATCAGGAACTTATGAGATGGGTTAGGAGTACCAGAACTTAGGCATTTCATAGTTTGTGTAGTTCCAATAACTTTTTTAACAAGACTTTTAGCAAGATTATTAACTTTTATTTTCCATAACTCACCATTCCCAGCTCTCCCACAAGATTGAAGAAAGTGGCTTCATCAAGAGCCTTGGTGAATATGTCTGTCAGCTGCTTGTTGGTAGGAACAAACTGTAGTTCAATAGTTCCATTCATAACATGTTCCCTGATGAAATGATATATGATTTCTATATGTTTGGTTCTGGAATATTGCACAGGATTTTCAGCAATGGCAATCGCACTAGTGTTATCACACCTGATTGGAATTTTATTGAAGTTCAGGCCATAGTCCATTAACTGATTTTTCATCCATAGAATTTGTGCACAACAACTTCTACCTGCAATATATTAAGCTTCAGCAGTTAATGTTGAAATTAAGTGCTTCTTTTTGTTGAACCAAAAAACAAGCCTTCCTCCTAGAAACTGATAGATTCCTATTGTACTTTTTCTATCAATTCTGCATCCTCCAAAGTCAACACCAAAATATCCTAGCAATTCAAATCCAAACTCCTTTGGATACTAAAGTCCCATCTCTGTAGTGCCCTTGATATATCCCAAGATTCTTTTTATTGCAACGACATGAGATTCTCTTGGGTCAGCTTGATATCTTGAACAAAGACATGTTGCAAATATAATGTCAGGCCTACTTGCTATTAGATACAACAATTATCCAATCATTCCCCTATAAGTCTTCAGATCAACTTTCTTTCCATTTTTATCAGGGTCAATCTTGGTTGCAGAGGCCATTGGTGTCTTTGCTACTTTTGAGTCCTCCATGAAAAATTTCTTGAGAAGTTCTTTGGCATACTTTGTCTGATGGATGTAAATCCCATCAGTTACTTGTTTGATTTGCAATCCTAAGAAATAAGATAATTCACCTATCAAGCTCATTTCATACTTGTTTTGCATGAGTTTGGAGAACTTTTCACACAGTCTAATGTTAGTAGATCCAAAGATAATATCATCAACGTATATTTGAACCAGAATCAGATGACCTTGGTGTTGTCTAAAGAATAATGTTTTATCGATGATACCTCTTGTGAACTTGTTTTCCACCAGAAACTTAGACAGTGTGTCATACAAAGCTCTAGGAGCTTGTTTCAATCCATAAAGTGCCTTTTCTAATTTGAATACATGATTTGGGAATTTTGAACTTTCAAACCCTGGAGGTTGTTGGACATACACCTCTTGTTCCAATTTCCCATTGAGAAAGACACTTTTCACATGCATTTAATAAGCTTTGAAGTTTGAATGTGCAGCATAGGCTAAGAAAATTCTTATAGCCTCAAGTCTGGCTACTGGTGCAAAAGTTTCATCAAAGTCAATCCCTTCCTCTTGAAGATAACCCTTTGCAACCAGTCTTGCTTTGTTTCTGATAACAATGCCAGCTTCATCCATCTTATTTCTGAATACCCATTTGGTACCTATTATAATTCTATCTTTGGGTTTAGGTACCAACTTCCATACTTGATTTCTTTCAAACTGATTCAGCTTTTCTTGCATAGCCATTATCCAATCTGTATCTTGAATGGCTTCTTCAAACTTCTTTGGCTCTACTTGTGAAAGAAAACAAGCATATAAGCATTCATTAGAAGTTGCTTTTCTGGTATGAACTTTCTTGTTTGGATCATCGATAATCAAATCTGTTATGTGACTTCTAGACCATTTAGGATTAAATATGTATCTTGATGAGCTTGCTTGATTATCATCTCCTCCCCCTAAGTCTGTGCTCCTGGGTTCTGATAAAACTCCCCTTGAATTAATGCTTAAATTAGGGTTCAAGTTATCCCCTGATGGTGCATGCCCTGATAGATGATCCCCTGATAGAGTATCCCCTGATCTGTTGTCCAGGAAATTGACTCTATCTGTCGAAGGGGCTTCCATGTTGTTTGGATTGACATCAGGGATGGATAGATTCTCCATTTGTCTGCACTCATCAACTTCATACTCTTGACAATCAAAATCATTTTCATTTTCAAATCTTAGTTCTTCATGAAAACCAGGGTCTTCAAGTTCAGAAATCTCTTAATCATCAAAAGCTACATTTATAGACTCCATCACCATTTGGAGTCTTTTGTTAGAAACCCTGTAGGCCTTAGATGTTAGGGAGTAACCTAAGAAAATTGCTTCATCAGCCTTTGGATCAAATTTTCCTATGTTTTCACCAAAGTTTCTTAAACTATAACATTTGCATTCAAAAACATGTAGAAACTTGATGTTTGGCTTTCTCCCTATTATTAGTTCGTATGGAGTCTTGTTGGGAGCCTTGTTAATTAGGGACTTATTTTGAGTGAAGCAAGCAGTGAAAATTATCTTAGCCCAAAAATAAGTAGGAATCTTTGCCTCTGCTAACATTGTTCTAGCAGCTTCTATCAAGGTTCTATTCTTTCTTTCCACTACACCATTCTATTGATGAGTTCTTGGAGCAGAAAGTGTATGATTGATGCCTTTTTCCACACAAAACACATCAATAGTTGCATTTTTTAATTCAGTTTCATTGTTTGTCCTCAAAATTCTAACCACTGACCCTGACTCAGTTTCCATTCTCTTAATATGGTTAATGATTTGTTGAGGTACTTCTAATTTAGAATTTTGAAACTTAACCCAAGTGTATATGGTGTAGTCATCCACAATAACCATTGCAAATCTTTTCTTTGACACTAACATAATGTTGATAGGGCCAAAGAGATCCATATGAAGCAATTGAATTGGATCTTTGATCATTGTGGCTTCCTTGCTGAGAAATGATATTTTTCTTTGCTTCCCTTGTTGACAAGCTGAACATAATCCTTCTTGAATGAATTCTAATTGAGGTAGTCCAGTTACTAACTCTCTCTTCACTAAATCATTGATAGCCTTGAAGTTTAGGTGATAGAGCTTTTTGTGCCACAGTCTGCTGTCATCAGGGGTTGCCTTGCTGAAGAAACATGATTCTTCACTTACTGAATTGAAATCAGCAATGTAGAGATCTCCTTTTCTTCTCTCTGTCAAAACCAGCTTCCCATTATCCTCATTTGAGATCAAGCACTGATCCCCTTTAAAAGAAATGATGTATCCTTTGTCACATAGTTGACTTATGCTTAACAGTTTGTGCTTAAGCCCATCAACTAGTGCTACATTATCAAATGAGACATCCCCATTTGCTGCTTTGCCATAACCAAGAGTCAGTCCTTTGTTGTTATCACCAAAAGAGATTACTGGACCAACCTTTTCTCTAAATTCTGTGAGCAGGGCTTTGTTTCCTGTCATGTGTCTTGAGCAACCACTGTCTAGAAATTGGATTTGATTGCTTTTGACTTTTCCCTACACACAAAAAATATTTAATTTGTCTTTGGTACCCAAGTGACTTTGGGTCCTCTAGGTTTAGTCACAGTTAATGGTAAAACAATCTTTTCTTTATGTGTGACTTTTGATTTTGGCAAATTAAAAACTTTCTCCTTTTTAGGAGCTGTAATATATGCTTTTGAGTTATCAACAATTTCCTTATCTTTTACCCTTATAGGTGCATGCTTGAACAGTAGGTATATCATCAACATATAATATCGTGCCAGTTAAAATTTGTGGATTTTCTTTACACTGAAAAGGTAAATGATTATTGCTACCACAATTCCAACACACTTTTCTAGGAGCTTCATGAATAAAAGTGTAATTACTAGCTTTGTTTACACCTAGCTTACCATTCCTATTCTTTTTATTTTCCCCTGACAGACCTTTGTCCCTTGAAGGGCTACGATGGCCTGATGCATTATTTTCCCCCTGATGACTGTGTATCCACTGATGAACAATCTAATTCATTCTTGACTGGGGATTTGAGTGCTTTGGCAAAAATAGGTTTCTTGCCACTTCCACCACTTGTGGAAGCTTCACTTATCGGGAAAACATTCCCTTTTTCTAACTTTGTTACAAACTTTAAAAATTTAATAGGTTGTATTGGCCTTTTTCCAAAGCTAGCTGCGTATTCAACCCCAATAGGAGGTTGCTTCACTAGAGTCTCTGCATAGCCTAAACCATATTTGGGATCAGATTTTTGACTGTCAATTGATCCTCCAGTTTTTTGCTAAACTCGTTCTATTTCTTTATGACTTCCCTTTCTTGACTTAGAAGATTGGAGGTCCATTCTTCTCTTTTAACAACACAATCAAGGAGATTTTTAGTACTTGAGAGTTCTTTTTCAAGACTCTCAAGTCTAGTGAGTTTAGATTTTAAGAGAGTATTTCTTGAAGTCAAATGCTCATTTATTTTTTACATTCTCTTAGTCTCAGCTACAACACTCCTCAAGGTGTCATAAAGATCCTTTATCTCACTAGCCATTTCCTCAATAGTTTTATTACAATCATTTTTAGACATGTTGGAGGAAATTTCAGGACTTACTTGTGAGCTGCTACTGTTAGTGGATGAGGCCATTAGGGCTAGGTTGACATATTCTTCATTATCTTCTTCATCTGAGTCAGCCCAGTCTTTTCCCTCTATAATGTAAGCTTTTCCCTTCTGGGTAGCATTTAGAAGGTCAAAGTATTTTTTTTGTAATCCACTTCAGCTTCCTTGCCCCTGGATTCACCTTCTTTTGTGGCCTTGCGACACTCATTTGCAAAGTGGCCCATCTTATTGCACTTGTAACACTTTATCCTTGATTTGTTACTTGGCTTCTTTGCTGAAAATCTTTTAGATATAGAAGGTTTTTGAAATTTCATCTTTGAAAACCTTTTTGCAAAAAAAATCCATGGTTTCATCCAGTTCCTTTAACTCTTCAGGAGTGTACTCATCCTCCTTTGAGTTAGCTTCATTTTCCCATCAAGACACTTGGTCTTGCTTCTTTTTTGTCCTTCTTGGTAGCCATCAGGGCTACAGATTTGAGCTTCCTGGCATCCCCTAATATTTCAGATCTTTGTTGAACTTCAAGTTCATATGTCTTTAGGGTTCCATAGAGCCTATCCAAGTCTAGTAGATTCATGTCCTTGGATTCCCTGATGACTATCGTCTTAGGATCCCATGATATGGGAAGGGCTCTCATGAACTTTCTGTTCACATCTTTATTAGCACAAGTCTTCCCATATATCCTCAGGTCATTTACCAACCTATTAAAACTGTCAAACATCTCAGTGAGTGATTCACCATTTTTCATTGTGAACCACTCATACTGTTGTGTTAACAGCTGCAGTTTGGTTTCCCTCACTTCTCCAATTCCATCACATAGGATCTGGATGGTATCCCATATTGACTTAGACATTGTAAGATTCATGATACTGTTTACTACATCACCGTCTAAGCCATTATAAAGGAGGCCTGTTACTTTTAGATCATTCTTTACTTTTTCTCTTTCCTCTAGTGTCATCTCATCAGTGGTCTTTGGAATTAATTTTTTTGGGACACTGACTCCATTGACAACCTCTTGGGGAATGAGCTTCTTTGGAATGTGAGGACCTTCCTCCAGAATTTGCAAGTATTCATCATAGATTGCTCTTAGATGAACTATCATTCTTTGTTTCCAAAAAAAAGTATTTTCCCCTTTCCAACATAGGGACTTTACTATTTCCAGCTTTGTTGGTCATTATTCAAGATCTTTTAGCACGTGAAATCTGCTAAGTGGCTCTGATACCAATTGTTAGAACTAAATAAACTCAAGTGTTTGTGGGGGGGGGGGGGAAATACATACAAACACTCAAGAATTTTTGCTCTTTTTGAAACTTACTAAAGACTGCTGGAGATAGCTACAATATCAGAAAAACAATAACAATTAATAAGACGAACACACAATTAATAAGATGAACACACAATTAATAAGATGAGGTTTTTTTAGATATCTGATTTAATCACAAATGTGATTAATCAGCTACAACTTCTGTAACAAGTTACAGCTTCTCTTTAAAACTACAGCTTCTCAATCATATACACTAGCTTCTATTTTTCTTTGAATATTTCTCTCAAGATATATTACAAAACTTCTCTCTAGTGATTTGTATGCTTTTGAGTTTGTTCATCTGTTGGATTGCTTTTTTTTTTTTTTTGTAATGAGAACTCTTTTGCATATATAGAAGATCAATAGTTGAAACCGCGTGCATAGACGTGCTGCTCTTTTCAACTTTGCCGCATATATGTCACATCATTGTCCTATGTGTCAGACTGCTGCTACTTTTGTTGCTTCTTTTTCATCCCCTGATCTGCGTGCATTTAATGTTCGAGAATTGTCATTGGACATAAAAACTTTAAGAGATATCTTTTCAGTTAATATCTCTTGCTTCTGCAACAAGCTTCATTGATTTTTGTGTAAGACCTGATGACGAGTGTATGTAGTCATAACTATCCACTGATGGCAAGTCCTGATGTAAACTTGATCGGTGCTTTTGGATCCCCTGATGACAAGTCTTGTCAAAGATTGGATCAGTGCTTCAAACTTCACTTGAGTTTACTAAGTGCTTCTAGATCCCCTAATGTTATGACTCACGACATACACTGATGGCTACCACTGATGCAGTGCTGAGCATTCCCCCTGACGAGTTAGCCTGACACTGTCATACCCTGATGTCTTCCCCTGACAGGTTGACATGTCTTGTTCATGCCCTGACGCGTTCCCCCTGATGAGTTTGGCTTGCCACTACCATACCCTGACACGTTCCCCTGATGGGTTGGTCTGCCTTTGTCATCCCCTGATAGGTTCCCCTGACGAATTCCCCTGATGGTTTTAAATCATTAAAACTTTGTTGAATTCATTTGGAATGTCTGATGCGCGGAATACTTCAATTGTCTTTGGATAACAACAAACATTCCTTTTCACTTATCAAGTCCTTTAGAAATTCCATTTTATGACTTGTCTTGTGAAGTGTTGATCATCCCCTGATGAATAAGTTTATCATCAGTGAATGCAAAACTTGTGCGGATATATTAAGGTTTATAAAATACCTTAAGTATTTACAGATGCACAATTTATTCTCAAAACATCATCATCATTATTTAACTCTAATAGAGACTAAGGGTTAGGTTAATGAGAGTGGTTGTGTTGAAATTGGTAGACTGCTTGGGTAGGCAGAGAAGTGGCAGTGATCTTTGCCGCAGTAGTTAAAGGAGAAGAAGTGATAGGTTGAGAAGAAGTAGGGAGAGTTCAAGATACCTGTTCCATGTGAGATGGAAGTACAAATGGTTCGGCGGTGTATGATTTCTTTATTATCTCTTTGAACAGTTTCTTTGTTTGCGTATTACTTTGTACAACTATGTCATTCTCAAGAGAAAGGTTAGGAAATTGATCTTTAATAATCATTGAGAAAAATCTAGCATAGTAGACCTCTGATTTTCTAGAAGTAAAACTACCCATTTTGTTTACAAGATCATCAAAAATTAATTATCCTATATTAATTTTTACATTCCTAATCATGGCATACGTTATTTTAAGAGTTAAAGATGTTATTACCTCATAGTTAGAGGACTTACCTGAAAACACCTTTGTGATTGTGTTAAAGAGATAAGAGATCTCTCTTCTCACATTGACCCTCTTGAGGTGTTTGAACTTCAAAGCTACATTATTTGGTGAGTTGTAGCCCAGTTCCCTTAAGAAGTCAAGCAGTTCAGCATCCCTGGCACTTCCACGAACTCCTGCGTAGGAAATTCCCTGATGAATTATTATCACAGACTCGATGCAATCCCTTGATGCAGTTAAAAGCCTTTTACCTGACCTTGACTGTTCGATGAATATAAACACCTTGACCCTGATGCACGGGAAAGATACCTTGACCCTGATGGACGAATACCCTGACCCTGATGCACGGAACGGATACCCTGACACTGATGCACGGAATGGATACCCTGACCCTAATGCTCTCAGGACAAATACCCTAACCCTGATGTTCTCGGCAGAGAGTTTGACCCTGATACACCAAACAAAAACAAACAAACCAAAAAAAAAAATTATATATATATATATATATATATATACATATTTACATATCTATCTTATATACTCACATATCAATTACATTTATCAGGAATTGGTGAGATGAGTTAGGAATACTAGAACTTAAGCACTTGATAACTTGAGCTATTCAAACAATCTTTCTGACATGTTTCCAACAAGTTTATTAGGCTTAATTTTGCATAATTCACCATACCCAGCTCTCCCACAAGATTGATAAAGGTGGCTTCATCAAGAGCCTTGGTGAAAATGTCTGCCAGCTACTTGTTTGTTGGAACAAAATGTAGTTCAATTGTTCCATTCATAACATGTTCCCTGATAAAGTGATATCTGATTTCTATATGTTTGGTTCTAGAGTGTTGCACAGGATTTTCAACAATGGCACTAGTGGTATCACACAAGATTGGAATTTTGTTGAAATTCTGGCCATAGTACATTAACTGATTTTTCATCCACAATATTTTTGCACAGGAACTTCCAACTGCAATATATTCAGTTTCAGCAGTAGATGTTGATATTGAGTGCTGCTTTTTGCTGAACCAAGATACAAGCCTTCCTCCTAGAAACTGACAGCTTCCTGTTGTACTCTTTTTGTCAATTCTACATCCTCCAAAGTCAGCATCAAAATACCCAAGTAATTCAAATCCAGACTCCTTTGGATACCCAAGTCCCAACTCTGCAGTGCCCTTGATGTACCTCAAGATCCTTTTTACTGCTATCAGATGAGACTCCTTTGGATCAGCTAGATACCTTGCACAAAGACATGTTACAAACATGATGTCAGGCCTACTTGTTGTCAGATACAACAGAGAACCAATCATTCCCCTATAAGTCTTTAGATCAATTTTCTTTCCACTCTTATCAGGGTCAATCTTGGTTGTTGTGGCCATAGGTGTCTTTGCTACTTTTGAGTCTTCCATGTCAAATTTCTTGAGAAGCTCTTTGGTATACTTTGTCTAATGAATATAAATCCCATCAATGACCTATTTGATCTGCAGCCCTAAGAAATAAGACAATTCACCCATTAAACTCATTTCATATTTGTTTGGCATGAGCTTGGAGAACTTTTCACACAATCTAGTGTCTGTGGATCCAAAGATAATATCATCAACATATATTTGAACCAAGATCAGATGACCTTAGTGTTTTCTAAAGAACAATGTTTTGTCAATGATACCTCTTGTGTACTTGTTATCCACTAGAAACTTTAACAATGTATCATACCAAGCTCTAGGAGCTTGCTTCAATTCATAAAGTGTTTTCTCTAGTTTGTAGACATGATTTGAGAATTTTGAACTTTCAAACCCTGGTGGTTGTTAGACATATACCTCATGTTCTAGTTTCCCATTGAGAAAGACACTTTTCACATCCATTTGAAAAACTTTAAAGTTTGAATCTGCTGCATAGGCTAAGAAAATTCTTATAGCCTCAAGTCTGGCCACTGGTGCAAAAGTCTCATCAAAGTCAATCCCTTCCTCTTGAAGATATCCTTTTGCCACCAGTCTTGCTTTGTTCTTTATAACAATGTCAACTTCATCCAATTTGTTTCTGAATACCCACTTGGTGCCTATTATAGTTCTTTCTTTGGGTTAAGGCACCAGCTTCCATGCTTGATTTCTTTCAAATTGATTCAGCTCTTCCTGTATAGCCATGATCCATTCTACATCTTGAATGACTTCTTCAAATTTCTTTAGCTCAATTTGTGAAAGAAAGCAAGCATATAGGCATTCATTAGTTATTGCTTTTCTAGTTTGCATTCTCTAGTTTGGTTCACCAATGATTAAATCTGTTGTGTGACTTCTAGACCATTTGGGCTTAAAAATGTATCTTGATGAGCTTGCATGATCATCATTTCCTCCCTCTAAGTCTGTGCTAATAGCTTCTGAGAAAACTCCTCCTAAATTTATGCTTAATTCAAGATTTAAGTTATCCCCTTATGGATTATCCCCTCATGGAGTATTCCCTGATCTGTTGTCTAGGAATTTAACTTTATCTACTGTAGGGGCTTCCATGTTGTTTGGATTGACATCAGGGATGGATAGATTCTCCATTTGTCTACACTCATCAGCTTCATACTCTTGACAATCAAAATCATCTTCATTTTCAAATCTTAGTTCTTCATGAAAACCAGGGTCTTCAAGTTCAAAAATCTCTTGATCATCAAAAGCTACATTTATAGACTCCATCACCATTTGGAGTCTTTTGTTATAAACCCTGTAGGCTTTAGATGTCAGGGAGTAACCTAGGAAAATTGCTTCATCAGCTTTTGTATCAAATTTTCCTAAGTTCTCACCAAAGTTTCTTAGCACATAGCATTTGCATCCAAAAACATGTAGAAACTTAATGTTTGGTTTTCTCCCTGTTATTAGCTCATATGGAGTTTTGTTGTGAGCTTTGTTGATTAATGACCTATTTTGAGTAAAGTAATTAATGGATATTGCCTTAGCCCAAAAATAGGTAGGAATTCTTCCCTCTGCTAGCATTGTTCTAGTAGCTTCTATCAGGGTTCTATTTTCCCTTTCCACTATACCATTCCGTTGAGGAGTCTTTGGAGCAGAAAATGTATGATTGATACTTTTCTCCGCACAAAAATCATCAATAGCTGCATTCTTGAATTCAGTTCCATTATCTGTCCTCAATATCCTAACCACTGACCCTGACTCAGTCACCACTTTCTTTACATGGTCAATGGTTTGTTGAGGTACTTCAGACTTGACATGTTGAAACTTGACCCAAGTGTATCTGGTGTAGTCATCCACAAGGACCATTGCAAATCTTTTCTTTGATATTGACATTTTGTTGACAGGACAAAAGAGATCCATGTGTAGTAATTGAATTGGATCTTTAATCATTGTGGCTTCCTTGCTGACAAAGGATGATTTCCTTTGTTTCCCTTGTTAGCAGGCTGAACATAATCCTTCTTGAATGAATTCCACTTGAGGTAGTCTAGTTAAAAAACTCTCTCTTCACCAAATCATTGATAGCTTTGTAGTTCAGGTGAGAGAGCTTCTTGTGCCACAATCTGCTCTCATCAGGGGTAGCCTTGCTGTAGAAACATGACTCTCCATCCACTAACTTAAAATTAGCAATGTAGAGATCTCCTTTCCTTACCCCTGATAAGACTAGCTTCCCATCACTTTCTTTTGAGATTAAGCACAAATCTCCTTTGAAAGAAATGATGTAACCTTTATCACATCATTGACTTATGCTCAATAAATTGTGCTTTAACCCATGAACTAGTGCTACATCTTCAAATGAGACATCCCCATTTGCTGCTTTGCCATAACCAAGAGTCAATCCTTTACTATTATCACCAAAAGAGATCACTGTACCAACCTTGTATTGGAACTCTGTGAGCAAGGCTTTGTTTCCTCTCATGTGTCTTAAGCAGCCACTATCCAAAAACCAGATTTGACTACCTTTGATTTTTCCCTGCACACAAAGAACATTTATATTGTTTTTGGTACCTAAGTGGTTTTGGGTCCTTTAGATTTAGTCATAGTTAATACATAGTTTTCATTGTTTGTGAGTTTTGGTTTTGGCAATGTACACACTTTCTCCTTTTTAGAAGCTTCAATAAAAACTTTAGATTTACCAACATTTTTCTTTTCTTTACTCTTAAGGGTGCATGCAAGCATGATAGGTAAATCATCAACATATAAGATTGTGTTAGTTAAAATTTGCGGTTTTTCCTTACACTAAAAAGATAAATGATTATTATTACCACAGTTCCAGCACACTTTCCTAGGGGCTTCTCAAATAGGGGTGTAGTTACTAGCTTTGTTTACACCTAACTTTCCATTCTTATTCTTTTTCTTATCCCTTGACAGACATTTATCCCTTGAAGAGCTACGAATGTCTGATACATTCTTATCCCCTAATGACTATGTGAGAACCCAAAAATTTTAAATGTATTTAATGATAAGAAATAATTTTATTTTGTGTTATTATATTTTTGCATGGAGGTTAGCCTTTTTAAATATAAATAATGAATTCATATCTACAATTAAATTTTTTTTATGATGATGTGATATCCATGATGATGAGGTTAAGTTCCTTAAAAAGGTATCAAAAAGGGGATTAGCAAATCCCATATAAGATTATAATGAACAACATGGAGGAAGAGGAGAGGGTTACGTAAGATTGGTGATTACGTGTTTGATTAGAAACTGTATAGGTGGCTAAGTTTTCATGCATGTAGGACAGCAGCTGTATGCTGTCAAGAAGTCATGATGAACAGCCATTTTACCGTCCAAATTAACCAATCGTTTTATTCCAATGCGTAACCTTAGTTTACTGCTCTTGAACTCTATAAATACCTCATTCGAGATGAAATTTTAACTCTTTTACCAAAATTTCTCTTTTCAGAGTTTCGTTTAAACTTATCATCTCCATAAATTTCCAAGTTCTTCTTTCGGAAAATTATTTTCAGACCAGCTTTGATTTCACCCTTAAGAACAAAGAGGTAAGAACCTGGAACCCTACTTAGTTTCTTTCGTGCATAGCATCAAAGATTTATGCTAAGTTCTTATTCTTTTGCATCTTCTTAAGACATCATAAGCTGAATTTGAGCATGATAGGTCTTCCATCGTAGCAGAAGCAAGCGCCAATGTTAATCTCTAATGAGATATTGTTAATCTCTAATGAGATATTGTTAGTCTCTGACGAGATATTCGTAGTCTCTGATAAGATATTGTTAGTCTCTGAAGAGATATTCGTAGTCTCTGATGAGATATTCTGTTAATCTCTGATGATGACGTCAGCTTTAGTTTCTGACAGGATAAAGTTTAGTCCCTGATGACGTCATTAGTCTCTGACGGGTTATTTACTCTCGGATGACGTCAGCTTTAGTCTCTGATAGGCTAAAGTTTAGTCCCTGATGATGTCAACAGTCTCTGGTAATCTATTTAGTCTCTGATGACGTCAACCTTATTCTCCGATAGGGTTAAGATGACGTCATCAGTCCCCGATGAGTTGTTAGTCTCTGGTGACGTCGTTCCTTAGTCTCCGATGGGCTAAGTTCAGTCCTTGATGACGTCATCCATAGTCTCTGATGAAGGAAATTCCATAGTCTCTGATGAAGGAGATTTCTTAGTCTCCGATAAAGGAAATTCCTAGTCTCTGATGGCTAAGGATATCAGTCCCTGACGAGTTTGATAGTGAGAAAATTATTTCCCGATGCATAATCTGTTATCAAGACTATAAAACATTATTTTCTTAAAATTATTTTATGATGTTATTCTTTAAAACAGTAAAGTCTAAGGACATCACATACATATTTTCTTTCATAAATTCTTATTAAGGTATTAAAATATTACTTGCATAATTTACAGAATCTCTCTCTCACAAGTAAATTGATTTGAATTTTGTGCAAAGCACCGAGGCAAGTATATTTACACTCTTATATTTATTTCAAGTTGAAGTAAG
>CM025787.1:23600942-23629292 GCA_014636745.2 Centella asiatica
ATCAAGGTTACAACAGCGTGATGTGTATATATATCACTTGGTTGAACAACAAGAACCGTAGGATCAACTTGATCTCAGCTGTTGGTTATGAAAAGAAAGGAAATGACTGAAGAAGGAGAGAGTGATTGAAATGGCTGCTGCGTCCTTCGGTCATCTTTCATAGCTGACTCTAGGGTAATGATAGGGATGATGAGCATTTAATGTTGCTGTCCCCCCCCCCCCAGCAGTGAAGTATTTTAAAAAGAAGATGGGTACTGTAGCTACCCGCGAAACACTCTTTTAAGGGTAGAACAACTCATAACCTCATGAGATTTACAAAATAATAAAAAAAAAAAATCTTTTGGACATCACATTGCAGAAATTTTTTTTTTTTTTCATAAAAAGAAATATATAATTTCGATATTCACAACTTATAAGAAAATAATTTTCATGAAGAAAATAAGCTAAAATAATTAAATTTCATAACGAAATTTATTTACAAATCCGGGTCTTCACACTTGAAACAAAGCTTTTGGTGGCCCAACATGAAGAGAGAAATATTTTAATGGGTAAATAGATGCTTAACATGTCAGAGGGTTAAAGCAGAACATCAAAAACCAAGTGGACTACTTCAACCATTGGAAATTCTCTAATGGAAATGAGAATTTGTCACATTGGATTTCATAGTTGGATTACCAATCACGCTTGGAGGAATGAATGCCATTTGGGTCATAGTTGATAGACTGACCAAATTGGCACACTTTTTGGCCATCAAGTACACATACAAGATGGATCAAATGGTAAGGTTATATGTTAAAGAAATTGTGAGTCGACATGGAGTGCCAGTCTCCATCGTCTCTGATGGGATCCGAGGTTTACCTCAAGATTTTGGAAAAGCTTCCAAGACTATCTGGGAACAAGATTAGATATGAGCACAGCCTATCACCCCCAGACTGATGGTCAATCTGAACGCACAATTCAGACATTAGAAGATATGCTTCGAGCTTGCGTTCTCGATTTCAAGGGTCATTGGGATAACCATCTACCACTAATCGAATTCGCGTACAATAATAGTTATCATGTTAGCATTGGAATGGCCCCCTTCGAAGCATTGTATGGTAGGAAATGCAGAACTCCACTTTACTGGAACGAAGTAGGAGAAAGGAAGCTAATTGGACTAGAGATAGTCCAACAGACTGAGGAGGCAATTAAGATAATCAGAATAAGAATGAAGGCAGCTCAAAATCGGCAGAAGCAATATGCTAATCAACATAGGAAGGATCAAATTTTGGAAGTTGGATGTTATGCATTATTGAAAGTATCACCCTGGAAGGGTATAATGCGTTTTGGTAAGAAAGGAAAGTTGAGTCCCCGCTATGTAGGACCTTTCGAAGTATTGAGAAAGATCGGAGAAGTGGCCTATCAACTGGCACTGCTACCGACTTTGGGCCACATTCATGATGTATTCCATGTATCAGTATTGCGTCCTTATAAAGCCAACCATGGAGGAGTAATTCATTATCAACCGATAGAGCTGCAATCGGATTTGAATTATGAAGAGGTTCTAATCCAGATTTTAGATCAACAAGTTAAAACTCTTAAAGAAATCCCTTCTTTAAAAGTGTTATGGAGGAACCATAGTATAGAGGAAGCTACTTGGGAGCTTGAAAGTGCTATGATTGACAAGTACCCCCATTTATTTCATAGTTAAGTTTCGAGGACGAAACTTCTTTTAAGGGGGGAAGGATGTGAGAACCCAAAAATTTTAAATGTATTTTATGATAAGAAATAATTTTATTTTGTGTTATTATATTTTTGCATGGAGGTTAGCCTTTTTAAATATAAATAATGAATTCATATCTACAATTAAATTTTTTTTTATGATGATGTGATATCCATGATGATGAGGTTAAGTTCCTTAAAAAGGTATCAAAAAGGGGATTAGCAAATCCCATATAAGATTATAATGAACAACATGGAGGAAGAGGAGAGGGTTACGTAAGATTGGTGATTACGTGTATGATTAGAAACTGTATAGGTGGCTATGTTTTCATGCATGTAGGACAGCAGCTGTATGCTGTCAAGAAGTCATGATGAACAACCATTTTACCGTCCAAATTAACCAATCGTTTTATTCCAATGCGTAACCTTAGTTTACTGCTCTTGAACTCTATAAATACCTCATTCGAGATGAAATTTTAACTCTTTTACCAAAATTTCTCTTTTCAGAGTTTCGTTTAAACTTATCATCTCCATAAATTTCCAAGTTCTTCTTTCGGAAAATTATTTTCAGACCAGCTTTGATTTCACCCTTAAGAACAAAGAGGTAAGAACCTGGAACCCTACTTAGTTTCTTTCGTGCATAGCATCAAAGATTTATGCTAAGTTCTTATTCTTTTGCATCTTCTTAAGACATCATAAGCTGAATTTGAGCATGATAGGTCTTCCATCGTAGCAGAAGCAAGCTCCAATGTTAATCTCTAATGAGATGTTGTTAATCTCTAATGAGATATTGTTAGTCTCTGACGAGATATTCGTAGTCTCTGATAAGATATTGTTAGTCTCTGAAGAGATATTCGTAGTCTTTGATGAGATATTCCGTTAATCTCTGATGATGACGTCAGCTTTAGTTTCCGATAGGATAAAGTTTAGTCCCTGATGACGTCATTAGTCTCTGACGGGTTATTTACTCTCGGATGACGTCAGCTTTAGTCTCTGATAGGCTAAAGTTTAGTCTCTGATGATGTCATCAGTCTCTGGTAATCTATTTAGTCTCTGATGATGTCAACCTTATTCTCCGATAGGGTTAAGATGACGTCATCAGTCCCCGATGAGTTGTTAGTCTCTGGTGACGTCGTTCCTTAGTCTCCGATGCGCTAAGTTCAGTCCTTGATGACGTCATCCATAGTCTCTGATGAAGGAAATTCCATAGTCTCTGATGAAGGAGATTTCTTAGTCTCCGATAAAGGAAATTCCTAGTCTCTGATGGCTAAGGATATCAGTCCCTGACGAGTTTGATAATGAGAAAATTATTTCCCGATGCATAATCTGTTATCAAGACTATAAAACATTATTTTTTTAAAATTATTTTATGATGTTATTCTTTAAAACAGTAAAGTCTAAGGACATCACATACATATTTTCTTTCATAAATTCTTATTAAGGTATTAAAATATTACTTGCATAATTTACAGAATCTCTCTCTCACAAGTAAATTGATTTGAATTTTGTGCAAAGGACTGAGGCAAGTATATTTACACTCTTATATTTATTTCAAGTTGAAGTAAGTATATTTTCATTCTTATGCTTGATTCCTGTTGATGCAAGTATATTATTATTCTTATGCTTATTTCAGTTAAGCGCATGATCAATTGATTCGACATGCGTACAAAATTATGACATTTATATTTAAATTTCCTTGTGAAACAGAATGCTATGCTTTAATTTCTGCTAGCATGATATGAATAAAAGTGCATGGATATATAGAAGCTTTGCTCTTTCAGCTATTTTTCAATATTATATCTGTGCAATAAATGAGAATGTTGTGTTCCTTAAATGGTTACGCCACATGGATGGTTAGAGGAAAGGAAAGGTGCTGATTTGTTCTTCACTTGACCTAGAGGAATTTTATGTGACTACGTACGTTCACACAAGGAGGGATCATGCGGGCACAGTTAGGCCAGCTGTATACCGTATGGTTAGCAGATCCAGCGGTTTTAGCCCAGATGGATATTTTTACTTCAAGGAAGTTATGCTTCGTTTTAAGAAGGATTACACAATTGTTTATCATCAGTAATCCTAAAGATTCCTTAAAGATTTATGAGGCATTAGTATTGATTCACCAAGCCTCATAACATAATCGAATTCTTTGAAACATCCCAGATTTGTTTTCCCAAATTGTTTATATACTTGCTGGGCGTGCACCGCTCATTCTTATTGAATTTTGATGTCTTGCAGGGCAGAATATTAAGGTTGAGCCCTCTGACAAGGGAAAGACAAAGATGATCGGTTACTAAGTTGGGCAAACCCTTTGTAATGCCGATAAGAAAGGAAGGAAAGAAAAGGATCCAAAAGTGATGTTTTGTATTATAGTATACAGATAGAATAGCTTCCTGTTAGTGCAATATAAGCACAAGTGTTTGTAGAAGGGGGGGGGGGATGAATACAAACACCTGAAACTTTTCGCTCTTTAAAACTTATAAGGCTTACTGACCAGCCTTTTCTTGAAATTCTATGAGCAGGGCTTTGTTTCCTGTCATATGCCTTGAGCAGCCACTATCTAGAAACCAGATTTGACTGCTTTTGTTCTTTCCCTGCACACAAGAAAACATTTAAATTGTTTTTGGTACCCAATTTGTTTTGGGTCCTCTTGGTTTAGTCACAGTAACAGGTAATACAACTTTTTCTTTATCAGTGACTTTTGGTTTTGGCAAATTTAAAACTTTCTCCTTTTTAGGAGCTTCAAAATATACTTTTGATTTCTCAACAGTTATCTTACCTTTTTCCTTGGAGGAGCAGGTTTTAATAGTTGGTAAATCATCAGCATACAAAATTGTGCCAGTCAAAATTTGTGGTTTTACTTTGCATTGAAAAGACAAATGATTACAGCTACCACAATTCCAACACACTTTTCTAGGGGCTTCATATATAGAAGAATAATTGCTAGTTTTATTAACACCTAGCTTACCATTTCTATTCTTCCTGCTTTCCCCTGACAAGCCTTTTTGCCTTGAAGGGCTACAATGGCCTGAAGCACTCTTTCCCCCTGACGACTGTGTATCCACTGATGCACAGTCTAGTTCTTTCATAACTGGAGGGTTGAGTGTTTTGTCAAGGATACTTTTCTTGCCTCTCCCACCACTAGTGGAAGCTTCATTTACTGGGAAGACATTCCCAGATTCTAGCTTTGCTGCTGCCTTAACAAACTTGATAGTTTGAGATGGCCTTTTTCCAAAGCTAGCTACCATCTTAACCTCAATGGGAGGTTGCAGCACATGAGTCTCTTCATAGCCCAAACCAGATTTTGGATCAGATTTCTGACTTTTCAAATGATCCTCCAGTTTTTTGCTAGACTCATTCCATCTCTTAATGACTTCCCTTTCTTGACTAAGAAGATTTGAGGTCCATTCCTCCCTTTTGATAGCACAGTCAAGAAGATTTTTAGTCCTTGAGAGTTCTTTTTCAAGACTCTCAAGTCTGCAGTTCTCTGATTCTAAAAGAGTGTTCCTGGCAGATAACTGTTCATTTATTTTCTGCACTCTCTCAGTTTCAGCTACAACACTCCTCAGGGTGTCATAGAGATCCTTTATCTCACAGGCCATTTCCTTAACAGTTTTAACACAATCAGTTTTAGACATGTTAGAGGAAATTTCGAGGCTTACATGTGAGCTGCTACTGTCAGTGGATGAGGCCATCAGGGCTAGGTTGACATACTCTTCATTTCCTTCTTCATCAGAATCAGCCCAGTCCTTTCCCTCTGCAATGTATGCTTTTCCCTTCTTATTTGCATTAATAAGGTCAAAGTATTTCTTCTTGTAGTCCACAACAGCTTCTTTGTCTCTGGATTCACCATCTTTTGTGGCCTTGCGACACTCATTTGCAAAGTGACCCATCTCATTACATTTGTAGCACTTTATTCTTGATTTGTCAATAAAGTTTTTCGTGCTACTGGGTTTCCTTGCTGAAAATCTTTTAGATCCCGAAGGCTTTTGGAATTTCAGCTTGGAAAACCTTTTTGCAAGAAAGGCCATGGTTTCATCCAGCTCCTCTAACTCTTCTGGAGTATATTCTTCCTCCTTGAAGTCAGCTTCTTTATCCCCTTCTATTTCAGCATCATCTAGTTGCTGCTTCATCAAGACACTTGGTTTTGCTTCTTGTTTGTCCTTCGTGGTAGCTATCGGGGCTATAGATTTAAGCTTTCTGGCATCCCCTGACATTTCAGATCTTTGTTGAACCTCAAGTTCATATGTCTTTAGGGTGCCATAAAGCCTATCCAAGTCTAGAAGATTCATGTCCTTGGATTCCCTGATGACTGTTGTCTTAGGATCTCATGATATGGGAAGGGCTCTCATGAACTTTCTGTTCACATCCTTGTTAGCATAAGCCTTCCCATATAATCTCAGGTCATTTACCAACCTGTTAAATCTGTCGAACATTTCAGTGAGTGTTTCACCATTCTTTATTGTGAACCACTCATACTGTTGTGTCAACAGCTGCAGTTTATTTTCCCTCACTTCCTTAGTACCATCACAAAGGATTTGTATAGTATCCCATATAGATTTAGACGTGGTAAGATTCATGATACTATTCAGCATATCATCGTCTAAACCATTATACAGGATTCCAGTAACCTTAAGATCCTTTTTCACCTTTTCCCTTTCCTCTATCGTCATTTCATCAGTTGTCTTTGGGACAAGCTTTTCAGGAATACTGACTCCATTAACGACTTCTATAGGAATGAGCTTCTTGGGAACGTGAGGTCCTTCTTCTAGAATCTGCAAGTATTCATCATCAATAGCTCTAAGATGAACTATCATTCTTTGTCTCCAGAAGAAGTATTTGCCCCTTTCCAACATGGGGACTTTACTGTTTCCAGCTTTATCGGCCATAGATAATGATCGTGTTTAGCAAGTGAAATCTGCTAAGTGGCTCTGATACCAATTGTTAGTGCAATATAAGCACAAGTGTTTGTAGAAGGGGGGGGGGGGATGAATACAAACACCTGAAACTTTTTGCTCTTTAAAACTTATAAGGCTTACTGAAAAACAGTTGTAACAAACAGAAAAACTATATGAAATGAACACGCAGATTCAAGTTAAAATAGTTATATTAAAACTTGAGGTTTTTCTGGAAATCTGTATAATCACAAATGTGATTTACAGCTACAAATTCTGTGAATAAAGTTCACAGCTTCTCACACTCACTAGCTTCTAATATTCTTTGAAATATCTCTCTCAAGATCTATTACAAAGCTTCTCTCTAGTGTTTGTGTGCTTCAGTGCTTGTTTGATCTGTTGGATAGATTCAATCAATCGTTTTTTTTGTAATGAGAGCTCCGTTGCTTATATATAAATCAGTAGGATGAAATCACGTGCTTGAGACGTGCTTCTCTTCTCAACTTAGCTGCAAGTATGTCACATCGAAACTTTATGTGTCAGACTGCTGCATGCTTTGTTGCTACTTTTCTTCCACTGATCTGTGTGCATTTAATGCGTGAGAGTTCTCATTGGACCATGAACAAACTTTAAGAAATATCTTTCCAGTTGATATTTCTTGCTTCTGTAACACGTTACGTTGATTTCCGTGTAAGAACTGATGAAGGGTGCAAGCTGTCACAACGATCCACTGACTGCCAGCCCTGACGGACTTTGATCAGTGCTTCTAGATCCCCTGATGCTTATTGACTGGATCAGGGCTTCAACCTTCACTTGAGTTTTACTCAGTGCTTCTTGATCCAGATGGTTATAACTGACGGCATATACTGATGGCTTCCATTGATGTCATGTTGGTCATTCTCCCTGACGGGTTACCCTGATGGGTTTGCCGGACACTGACATGTCCTGAAGTGTTTCACTAACGGATTGGTCTGCCCTCGTCATACCCTGACAGGTTCCCCTGACTGGTTCCCCTGACAGGTTCCCCCTAATGGGTTCCCCCTGATGGGTTCCCCTGATGGAACTTAATCAACGTAACTTTGATTAGAATTTCTGATGAGCGGAATACTTTGATTGCTTACAAGTAGCATCAGACATTCTTCTTCACTTTGTCAAGTCCTTTGAATGTTCCTGTTTTCTAACTTGTCTTTGTGAAGTTATTGTCCATCCACTGATGAATAAGTTTATCACCAGTGGATGCAAAACTTGTGCTGATCTTAAGGTTTATAAAATACCTCAAGTATTTACAGTTGCACAATTTATTACATAATCATCATTATCATCATTTATCTCTAACACTTCCGCTGTATATGTAATATTTTGGGTTGTAATAACTCTTTAATATCGTTTCTTTCAGTAATTATTATATGAATGGATGTGTGGTTATCTTTTCCTTCTTTTGACGAAGCCCTGATCCAGTAAGGGATTTTGGGGTCGTCACAGACTATGTATCCACTGATGCACAGTTTAGTTCCTTCTTGACTGGGGGTTTGAGTGTTTTGGCAAGAACAGATTTCTTACCACTCCCACTACTTGTAGAAGCCTCACACATTAAGAAAACATTCCCTTTATCTAACTTTGTCACATCCTTTACCAATTTGATAGGTTGTATAGGCCTTTTTCCAAAGCTAGCTGCATTTTCAACCTCAATAGGAGGTTGCTTCACTAGAGTCTCTTCATAGCCTAAACCAGACTTGTGATCAGATTTGTGGCAGTTTAATTGATCATCCAATTTCTTGATAGACTCATTCCATTTCTTTATGACTTCCCTTTCTTGTTTCAAAAGATTGGAGGTCAATTCCTCTTTTTTAACATCACAGTCAAGGAGATTCTTAGTTCTTAAGAGTTTTTTTTTAAGATTCTCAAGTCTAGTGAGTTCTGATTCTAAAAGAGTATTTCTAGCTGTCAAATATTCATTTATTTTCTGGACTCTCTCAATCTCAGCTACAACATTCCTTAAAGTATCATAAAGATCTTTTATTTCACTGGTCATTTCCTTAACAGTTTTAACATAATCATTTCTAGACATGTTAAAGGAAATTTCAAAACTTACTTGTGAGCTGCTACTGTCAGTGGATGAGGCCATTAGGGCTATGTTGACATATTCCTCAGAGTCTTATTTATCTGAGTCAGCCCAGTCCTTTCCCTCTGCAATATAGGTTTTTCCTTTCTTGGTGGCATTATAAAGGTCAAAGTATTTCTTCTTGTAATCCACATCAGTTTCTTTTCCGTTGGATTCACCTACCTTTATAGCGTTGCAGCACTCATTTGCAAAGTGACCCATCTCATTGCATTTGTAACACTTTATTCTTGATTTATCAATAAAGCTTTTGGTTCTACTAGGTTTCTTTGCTGAAATTTTTTTTGACCTTGATGGTTTTTGAAATTTCAGTTTGGAAAACTTTTTTGCTAGAAAGGCCATGGTTTCATCCAGTTTTTCTAACTCTTCAGGAGTGTACTCAGTCTCCTTTGAGTCTGTTTCTTCTTCTTCTTCTTCCACACTTTCTTCAACATCCCTTAACTATTGCTTGATCAAGACACTTGGTCTTGCTTCTTCTTTGTTCTTTCTAGCAGCCATTAGGGCTACATATTTAAGCTTCCTGGTATCCCCTAACATTTCAGATCTTTGTTGAACCTCCAGTTCATATGTCTTTAGGGTACTATAAAGTCTATCCAAGTCTAGGAGATTCATGTCCTTGGATTCCTTGATGGTTGTAGTCTTTGGATCCCACGATATAGGAAGTGCCCTCATGAATTTTCTATTGATGTCTTTGTTGGCATAGCTTTTCCCATACATCCTCAGATCATTTACCAAAATGGTAAATCTGTCAAACATTTCAGTAAGTGTTTCACCATTTTTCATTGTGAACCACTCGTATTGTTGTGTTAACAACTGCAATTTGTTTTCCCCACATCCTCAGTACCATCACACAAGATCTGAATAGTATCCCATATGGATTTAGATGTTATTTAATTCATGATACTGTTTAGCATATCATCGTCTAAACCATTATATAGGATGCTTGTGACTTTTAGATCCTTCTTTACATTCTCTTTTTCCTTTGGAGTTATTTTTTCAGTAGTCTTTGGAATTAGTCTTTCTAGAACACTGACTCCATTGACAACCTTTTGAGGAATTTCCCCTTTCCAACATGGGGACTTTACTATTTCCAACTTTGTTAGCTATTTTTAACGATCGTCTAGCAATAGTCTGCTAGTTGGCTCTGATACCAATTATTAGAACTAAATAAACTCAAGTGTTTGTTGGGGGGGGGGGGATTGAATACAAACACTCAAAACTTGTTAAACACGGTTGGAAATAGCTACAAGATCAGAAAAACTTAACTGAAGTTAAAATATACATACAAGCATTCAAGTTAAAATAGTTGTATTAAAACTTGGTGTTTTTCTATAAATTTGTTTAATCACAAATGTGATTAATCAAC
This sequence comes from Centella asiatica, assembly GCA_014636745.2. Classification (NCBI taxonomy): domain Eukaryota; kingdom Viridiplantae; phylum Streptophyta; class Magnoliopsida; order Apiales; family Apiaceae; genus Centella; species Centella asiatica. The sequence continues at coordinate 23,611,021 of CM025787.1, forward strand.
CATAATCTATAATGAATTACAACTTCTATTTCACATTCACTAGCTTCTTATTTTCTTTGAATATTTCTCTCAAGATATATTACAAAGCTTCTCTCTAGTGTCTGTGTGCTTCCCTTCGTTTATTGTCCTATTGGATGTTTGTCCTTTTATGTAATGAGAACTCTTTTGCATATCTAGAAGATCAGTTGTTGAACCCACGTGCTTTGACGTGCTGCTTTTTCAACTTAGCCGCATATATGTCACATCGAGTCCTTTGGGAATGATGTGTCAGATTGCTGATGACTTTAGTTGCTTCTTTTTCATTCCCTGATCTTCGAGCATTTAATGATTGAAAGTTGTCATTGAACCACCAAACTTTAAGAAATATCTTTCCAATTATATCTCTTGCTTCTATAACAAGCTTCAATGATTTGCGTGTAAGACCTGGTGACGAGTGTATGCAGTCATAACCATAACTATCCCCTGATAACAAGCCCTGATTTGGACTTAATCAGTGCTTCTAGATCCCCTGATGACAAGTCCTATTTACGACTTGATCAGTGTTTCATGCGTCACTTGAGTTAATCTCTTGTTGTAGAGTTACCCAAGTGTTTCTTCATCCCCTAACGTTAAGACTTACAACATCCACCGATGGCTTTCACTGATGCAGCGTTGAGCATTCCCCCTGATGTGTTTCCCTGACAAATTGACTTGTCACTATCATGCCCTGACGGGTTCTCTTGATGGGTTGGTTTGCCATTGTCATCCCCTGATAGGTTCCCCTGATGGATTGGTTTGCCATTGTCATCCCCTGATAGGTTCCCCTGATGGATTGGTTTGCCATTGTCATCCCCTGATGGGTTCCCCTGATGGAATTAATCACTGATGTTTTGTTTACTTTGTCTGGAACGTCTGATGTGCGGAATACTTGAGTGCTTTTAAGTAGTTACAGACATTCCTTCTACACTATCAAGTCCTTTAGAAGTTTTCACTGATGACTTGCTTAGTGTAGAACAGTTCATCCTCTGATGACTAATTAGACCATTAGTGGATGCAAAACTTGTGCAAAAATACTAAGGTTTATAGAACACCTTGAGTATTTACAGATGCACAATTATTCTCTAAACAACATCATCATCATCATTTATATTTAACAATTTCCAATCACTAGATGTACCAAAGCTAGCACAAGTACAAAGACACAATTATCCACTGCATATAGAGTCAAATTTGTTCCATCAATAGATAATCCTCAAACTGAGTATAAGAGTTCCACTATTCCTCTGTAAATGTAAATAAATCAGTGGATGTCAATAAAATTATGCTAGGAAAGAAAAAGAAGATCATAGGATATCTAACCACCAAAAAGCTAGATAGAACACCTATCAGTGGATAAAAAGAAGAAGAAAAAGAGGAATGGTAAGATAGGTATCAGTAACTACAGAAATTTTCAACCTATGCCAAATGCTTCTGGGAAGACATGTTACAAGTGTGAAAATTCGAACCACCTTGCTATCAATTGCATTAACGTTACTATGAAATAAATCCTGTTGAAACCTTTTATCCACTTTGTCAATACATGATACCACCACCACTTTGCCTACAATGCATACAATAATTGTTATTATGTTTATCCTGATTATAATATGCATCAATATCATGTTCATAATCGCTATAACATGCATAATATTAATAATAACAATTGTAAAGAAAGAAGAGGATCTCCTCGAAGATCTAGGGCTCAAAGTTATCTACTTGAGGTAAAGGTAGATACTTCTACAACAATGAAAAGGGTGTGGAAGCCACTAAATGTTAAAGCTGAGCCTGTGATTAAAACTGTTAAAACATAATCCAAGTAAGCTTGGGTTCCCAAAAGATCTAGTTAGCTGACTATGTGTGCAGGGTAAACAGAAGCTAAATGCTTGGATCTTAGACAATGGATGTTCAAGGCGCATAACTGGAGATAAATTTCTACTAACACACTATAAGGAGAAGGCTAGCCCGATAGTTTCCTTTAGAGATGACAACAAGGGGTATACATTGGAATATGACATAATACAATATGGAAATCTCATCATTGAATAAGTAGCACTGGTTAATGGGCTCAAACACAATCTGCTTAGCATAAGTCAACTATGTGATAGAGGTTACAAGGTCACATTTGAAGATAAACAATGTCTAATAAGTGACAACAACACTAGAAAAACTGCTCTAACTGGAGTAAGAAAATGTAACTTCCCTGTAGCTAATTTAGACTTATCCACTAACAAGTTGCACAAATGTTTCTATAGTAAGGAGTCAGTTGATGAGAGTTGGTCATGGCATAAGAAGGTTTCTCACTTGAATTTCAAGACAATCAATATAATGATGAACAGAGGGTTGGTGACAGGAATTCCACATTTGAAATACTCTCAAGATGGGATGTGTGAAGCCTGTAAAAAAGGAAAACAAAAGAATACTTTAAGAGCAAACCAACTACAAGCATCACAAGTCCAAATTAAATAATGCATATGGATTTATTTGGACCAATGAATGTGATGACAATATTAAAGAAAAGGTATGCACTGATATTAGTTAATGACTTTACTAGATATTCTTGGGTAAAATTTATGTATCCAAAAGGAGAAACTCCCCAGATAATAATTGACCCTATCAAGAAGATTGAAACAAAATTTGGATTGACCATATCAAGTAATAGTGGCACAGAATTTAAGTCTACTACAGTTGAAGAATTTTGTGTACATAAAGGAATTACTCATACTTTCTCTGCTCCAAGAACTCCACAAAAAAATAGAGTAGTTGAAAGGAAGAATAAAATTTTGATTGAAGCTGCAAGAATCATGCTTGAAGAAGCCACTACAAAAAAAATGGCCTTTAGTGATGAACAACATTCTGGTAACCAAAAGTAACCTTTTGTGACATAATTTTTTCTTGGTCACCAAATTTTGGTGAACAAACAAATTTAGTGACCAAGACAAGAAAGTGGTCAATGAGTTCATCACTATTGTTGTGGCCGGAGCCAGCAGGTCTAAATAGTGACTGAATTTGGTGACCATGACTTGGCATCATCGATGAATTTTACTTTAGTGACTAGAGTTCCTGGTCACTAAACCTAAGATGAGCAGTGACAACCATTGTGGTCACTAAAGGATGACGGGAAATAAATCTACTAGAGTATTCGTGACCAGAAGTTATGCTTGGTCACTAAATGCCTTGGTTGTTTGCCCAAAACATATTGAGGTTGATTTCCCACTAAGACTTCTTGACCATAGAGATGTTGGTCACTAAATTTGTTGGTGAAAAAATGTATCTTCACTCTATATAATTTTATGATATAATAACGTATAGTAATTCTTTTTTACTATATAATAACATATAGTTTTATGATATATTATTTTTTTGTGGTATCATATTAGTGATAAAATTTTCATTAAAAAAAAGTACCTTCTTTTATTGTAATTCTCCACATTAAACAATAATAATAGAACCAAAAAAATTATGCAGAAATTTTCATAATATTATGTAAAATGTAATAAATAGAGTATTAAAAAGAATGCAATCTTATGCATGAAAAATGAACACAACAATCAATTAAATTAAATTGGATTTAAAAAATGTGTAAAAAAGAGGAAAAAAAAAAGAAAAGTAGGAATGAAATTGATGAGTGAGAAAAATTTACCTTACAACACTACTTAAGCCAAAAAAAAGAAAGAAAAAAAAAAGAAAAGAGAAGTGTTCAAACAGACACATAAAGAAAGAGAGAGATAAAGAAATAGAGATGTAAAGAATGGAACGCAACTGAGAGGTGAGATCAAATAAACCCTTTCTTCCACTTGAAAGATTTCATGCTCTAGGAACAATTTACATCTAAGAAGAAGCAGCTCCGGTGAACTGCAATTATGGCAACGTTTTGTTGCTCCGGGAACTTCAACCAGTGGATTTTTACTGCTTTGGGCCTGATCAATTTTGGTGGAGTTTTGTTGTTGTAGCCAAAGATATCCTACAAAGAGGAAATTGAGAGTTGGTGGTAAGTATTTTGAGCCCTTATTTGCTATTAAAGCCAATTATTATATGTATAACTGAAACTTTTTGGGAGTAATAGGGTTCTTGTTTTGCATATGCTGAACAATGGGTTTTCTTTTTGTTATGGGTAGTTTTATTATCGATGATGGGCCTGACCCTATGTGAATCAATTGAGTAATTGTGTCGTCAGAGTTTTTTGTTTATTTTTTCTATTGTGCATGAGACTATGGGTCATTGTACTTTATTGGTGCCATTTGAATAAAGTTTTATACTTTTTTGTGTTAGCCAAGGACAGTGTCTAACTCACATTTTTGGCCATTTGTGTTGACAAAGTTAAAGAAGACCATTTGCAATGGCCTTTTGTTTTGTAAAAGACTAACGTTTGCATAAGTTCTGATTTCTACTTCATGCTAATGTTGCTTTGTTTTTTGTACAATCTAATTTAGTTGGATACATTCATTCAATGTAGTTTGTAGCATGGACGACTTAATGAATGGATGCATGATAGATTTTCTTGGTTGAATAGGTTTTTAACTAATATAAGGTTTCAGGCATCAACAATCAGGCGCTAAATTGTAGGATAAATTAGAATTAATAATATAAGTTTTTCAATTGTAGGCTCATGTTATTTCATCAATTGTATTGGGAACATTTAATGAATTCTCCATAGTATTTTAGTATTATTTAATATGAATAAATGGCTGATGCGGCTTCCTTTGTAGATGGCTGGTCCAAGTAAAGGAGGAGTTCGGAAAAAGCATACTCTAGCCACTGAAGTGAAACCAAGTGCATTAAAAACTTTGTAGAAGCTCCCAACTTACATCAACCAAAGAAACATCCAAATTTCATCTTTGCGATGAAGAAGAGATTCTTGAAACACTAGAATTTGATATTCAAGCATCAAAAATCAGTCGTACGTTAGATCTTACTGAAGAAACTCATAACCCTGGTGATCAGTCACTCAACTTCAACCCGACTCAAAAAAACAATGAAGAAGGATATTGTGAATTTGATGAAAATCAAGGCTCAATGAATAAGGAACACATTGGAAATGAAAGTCTACAACAAGAGAGACCGAGAGAATCTTCTGGAAGTAAGTTTAAAGTGACTCTTTTTTCTTCTTATTGTATATATTTATTGTTCCACTTTGCTTTCTCTGCTCGAACAGTTTTTTCTCATAAACACTTCTTTATACGTTTGCTGAATTATTAGGTTCATCAAAGCCTAGAGGACCCACTCAGTATCTATCTCATGCTACTGACATAGATTCTAGTAAAAAGATTGTTGTTGAAGTTAGTGAAGAAGCTCAATGACTTGTGGGAGATAACAACCAAAAATTGATCACAAAAGGTGGGTGTGTTGTGTGTGAAAAGGCAAAATTTGATGGCCCGACTTGGGGAAAACAAGATAAACTTTTCAAAGCCGACATCATTAACAAATGCAAGGTGTGTTTACTCTAGGATTTCTAGCATAAATTCAGCAAAGTTTGATATATATATAAGTTTTAATATCATTATTTTGTCTCCAAGGAGAACTCTATTTTCGATGGTAGTCCAGAGGTTACAAGCATCCTTTATAGGCAGCTGGGAAAATCCCACAAAAATAGGCAAAACACGTTGCACATTCAATACAAAAAGTATCCATCCAAAGACGAGGTTGTGAAACACCCCCCCAAATGGCATTTCAAAAGATGATTGGATCAAGCTGTGTGACAAATTTGACAGTCCAGAATTTAAGGTTTAAGTAACATTGTTTATTTCTTTTGTGTTTTGTGTTCTTGGTGCTGCAGAGTTAAGGTGCTTTGGGTTTCTTTAATTCAGAGGTTTCTCACTTCTGATGCAAAACTTTAAAATATCCTGATATCCCCATTTTAGAATTGTTAACTCGCTGACCACCATTCAGTTATTCTTTTGTGATTGTTTAATTCACTAAACTTTTTTCAAAAGGAATCTGAGTAATATGATAATTAGTTTCTGCTTTGATTTATTTTTGAACCTGAATTTGTATTGGGGAAGCTAAATGGTTAAGTTTTTTTGTTTGTGTTTGTGGTCTTTGAAAGTACGGGAAATTAGTAAGAGAAATCAGGAAAATCGTGCAAAGAATAAAACTCCACCTGCCAACCGATCAGTTTCTACTACAAGAATAGTTGAGAAGTTTGTAAGTACTTTTAAATTTTAAGTTTTTCCTCTCCACATATTTTTGGGCTGAAGCCGTAAGCACTACCTGTTTTACATAGAATAGAACCTTGGTTAATAAGGCTCATGGAAAGGCACCTTATGAACTAATGACAGGCAGAAAACCAAGCATAAAGCTTTTTTATGTATTTGGTTACAGATGTTTTGTGTTAAGAAACCAAGTAGAGAACCTATAAAAGTTTGAAGAAAAAGTAGATGAAACAATATTCATAGGTTATTCTTTATCAAACAAAATATATAGAGTCTTCAACCTTAGAACCAGAGTTGTAATGGAATCTTTCCACATAACATTTGATGACAAGAAAGTCACAAGATTGCACGATGAAGGACAACATGAAGTTCTAAGATTTGAGAATGAAGATAAGTTGGAAGATACTGAAAGTGACTCATCAAATGTTAAAGTTGAACCCCAATAAGCCACCCTATCAGTAGATATCCCTTAAATAACTAAGGAGGAGAAATCAATTGATAGTACTCAAGGAGATGAAAATATATCATCAGAGGATAATGTATCAAGGGATAATATAGTACTATTAGAGGATAATAAATCAATAGATGTTGAGACGACAGAACACACATAAGCCAATGATTCAGGGGGAGCTTCACATGAAGCTGAGAGCACTATACACCAAGGAGGACAAGGATCTAATGAAGCTTCTTCATCAAGAAGATTTCCTCCACATATCAAATTGACAAGAGATCATCCTATGGAGCAGATCATAGGAGGTCTAACTGAAGGTGTTAGAACTCGAAGTGCTACTCAGAATAAATGACTATATCTCAACTTTTTTTAATAGAATAAACCTAAAAGGGTTGAGGAGGCATTACAAGATGTTGATTGGGTGATTGTCATGCAAGATGAGCTCAATCAGTTTGAGAGAAAGAAAGTCTAAAGAATGGTTCCAAGACCAAATAGTAAATCTATAATTGGTGCCAAATGGGTCTTTAGAAACAAGATGGATGAAATTGGTACAGTGACAAGGAATAAGATCAGACTGGTTGCAAAAGGTTACTCACAAGAAGATGTATCGACTATGATGAAATATTTGTATCAATAGCAATATTGAAAACAATCAGGATATTCCTTGCCTATGCTACTCATGCAAAATTTAAAGTGTACAAGATGGATGTCAAAGTACTTTCCTTAATGGGAAACTTGAAGAAGAGATATATGTTGAACAACCTCCTAGTTTTATTGATCCTAAGTTTCCTCATCATGTTTACAAGTTAGACAAAGCACTTTATGGACTTAAACAAGCACCAAGAGCCTGATATGATACCTTATCTCAATTCTTAATTAAAAATCAATTCACAAGAGGTATCATAGATAAGACTCTATTTCATAGAAAATATAAAGGTGATTTAATTCATATTCAAATCTATGTTGATGACATTATATTTGGGTCTATTAATGAAAAGGTATGTGCTAAATTTAGTAAATTTATGTAGCCTAAATATGAAATGACCATGATGGGTGAATTAACTTTCTTTTTAGGATTACAAGTTAAACAAACTACTGATGATATTTTTATAAATTAGTCAAAGATCTTTTTAAGAAATTTAATTTAAAAGATATTTCAACTATTAAAACACCCATGACAACATCCACTAAACTTGATACTAGTTTGAAAGGAAAAAAAATTGACATATCAAGTTATAGAGGAATGGTAAGCTCATTATTATATCTAACTGCTAGTAGACTAGATATCACATTTTCAACATGTTTATGTGCTAGATTTCAATGTGATCCTAAAAAGTCTCATCTGAATGCAATTAACAGGATATTCAGATATCTCATGGGAATTCCAAATCTTGACATTTGGTACCCAAGAGAATCCGATTTGAAACTAATAGGTTATTTAGAAGTAGACTATACAGGTTGCAAAATATAAATGAAAAACACATCTAGTAACTATCAATTCCTAGGTGGGAGGTTGATCTCTTGGTTTAGCAAGATACAAGATTTAGTATCAACCTCAACTGCAAAAGCTGAATATATTGTTGCTAGTAGTTGTTGTGCTTAGATCTTATAGATGAGAAATCAACTAATGGCTTATGGAATGGTGTTCAATCAAATTCCTATTTATTGTGATAACACTAGTGCTATTGCTATTACAGAGAATCTTGTGCAACACTCTAGAACAAAGTACATAGATATCAGGTATCACTTCATTAGGGAACATGTGATGAATAGTATAATGGAACTTCATTGTGTTCCTAAACAGAAGCAACTTGTAGACATATTAACCAAGCCACTTGATGAAGCTACCTTCAACAGGTTGGTAAGTGAGCTAGGTATGTTGAACTATGTCGATTAAATGTTAAATTATAAGCAAGTTTGATAAAGAGAAGTAGTAGATAATTACCTACTGATAATTTAACTATCAGTAGACAATTATTAGCTGATAATTTGAAGTAATAGATAATTAGCCTTTGATAGTATAATTGATCAATGTATAATTGTCAACTGATAAAAAGTAGCAGTATATAATTATCACTTGATGTCCATCAATGGATAATTATATGTTGTAAAGGAAGCAAATATAATTATCCGCTGATAGGTATAACCAATTAGAAGATAATTTTAGTCTGATGAAGCATCAGAAGATAATTTCACTCTTCGAAGGATAGTTATCAACTGATGAATAAATAAAGCATCAGAAGATAATTATCGACTGATGAATAAAAGCAATAATGGTTAATTTATCCCCTGATGATTTATTCATCGGTGAATAATTGCCTACTAGAACCAAAAATTAAAATATTATCTGCTGATGACCCAACATTATTAGTGGATAAAATCTTAATTTTTGATTTAGAGGTAAATTGATTTCTTCAAAAATCAATGACTAATCAACATGTATATTCTCAAATCTCTACTATTCCAAACTCTATTTTTCTTCTACTTCTACTATAATGAAAAAGGTTAGTATTGATCCAACTTTTTCTGCCAAAGTAGCAATTTCCTCTAAATACTTGTCTATAACAAAAGTCACCCCCTCTATCTCTCAAAAGATAAATATTGTAAAAAGAAAACAATTAGCACTGACAATAGCTGAGAGAGAGGGTGAGCAATTAAAGGGAGTGATAAGGAAAAAAAAGAGAATAGTAAGAATCCTCGAAGGCCACTTAATATTCTCTCAAAAGGATATTGAGTCAATAAAGAAAAGCACATCTCTAAATGTATCCTCTCAAAAGGATGTATCTATTGAAAATAGTCCACTTCCAAGGACACAGATATTTGTGTCTACATAGAACACACCTGTAAATAGCTTTTAAACGAACAAGAAGAAACAAGTATTGATCAATGATCAACTTGTCACTGAGTGCACACACAAGAGTCTCAAATTGATGATTTTCTTTTCTTTATTCAAAAGAAATAGTCAACACACTCTTATTCTTTCTTCTTCTCTCCTTGATATTTCTTAGAAGTAATGGAGATCTAATAATTCCATTAGTTTCAGATTTTTTGATAGTTTAATCATCAGAGAAGCCAATTATGTAGTTGAAACACAAAATAACAGCTCTCAACTAATCAATGGATAATGCAACTATTCTTTATCAAATATCCACTGATGAAGAACACTCACTTATTACACTTCCCACACCATCTAGGTAACCCATAATAGGTAGATTTAATATTTTTGGTGAGCCTAGGAGAATAAACAGTAATAGTCAAACCTTGAGTCTAGAAAAAGGTAAGGAAGAGCGCTTAGTAAAAAAATAAGAAAAAAATAATGAAAATGAGTATAAGAGGCTGATTTCTCAAAGTTAGGCAAAAGGGGAGAGGGTGCGAGCGATGATGAGATCCTTGAAGAAAAGAATATAGAGAATTTTTCTGCAGGTGAATTCTTACAACCTATTTCTCACACTACTACCTTTGTAGTTCATGTATTCTCTAATCATCATGTTGATCAGACATCAGAGGATACTGCGGGGAAAAATAATTCAGGAGATGCAGTACTACAAATGCTTAGTATCATGTTTAATTAGGATTTTGAAGTACTATATGATCTTCAACAAACATCACGACAGACTATTAGTACTCACAACAGAAACTGCAGATGAACCTGAAGAGCAAAATGTGGATGCTTGGTTGGATGCAAGCTTCACAAACATATTGGATGAGGCAATTGCACTACTTCAATAGGACTACCTGACCATATTAAGGGTCAAATACAGTTGAGCTCACTCCACAAGCAGTACATGAGGCATTGATCAACAGTGAGAAGAGAGATATGAAGCTGTAATACTTCATGGTCAATGGTCTACATGTTTAACTCAAGAATGTTCATTTTAGTTTTATGAACACAAATTTTAAAGGATATTCACGAGCTGAAACAACTTTTTCCCCTTGTCAACCTTAATTTGGTTATTTAGACCTCTCAATATAAGGATATTGATGTCAAAGAGGGGAAGAATAATCAGGTAAAGGGGGAGTAAAGTCAATTATGATGAAGACAAGGAGAGTTGTCAAAGATGTAAACAACAAGTTTATGCAATAGTTTTCTGGTAAGGGGGAGAGTAGTCCAACAAAGTCATCATGACATCACTATTAGCAGAACTGTTGACTTTAGGATAAGAAGAATTTGAGGCAGCTGAAATCATATTTCACAAAAGGAAGCTGAAATCATATTTTAGAGAAGAAAATTGAAATCATATATTACAAAAGGAGGCCAGACCTGAAGTTTTGAACCTTAGTCCAGGAGAAGCTGAACTCAAAGGATTAGAGTTTTAGTTCATGTACAATTGCAATTAGTGCATTCTTTAGTTTCAATTCTAAGTAGTTTTCATAGTTTTTGTGTTTTGACATCATCATCAACCTTGATTTATGTTTATCTCATTGATAATCATAAATAAGGGGATATTGTTAAGTTTATACCATTTGACGATGATGTACATACTTATAATTATTAGATGTTCAATTGTATAGTAGCTACTGATGTGTAGTATAAACATCAGCAGATAAATTTTTAAAACTAGATTGTTAGGTGTTATGTTGATGATGATGTTAGTGTTCTTAATAACTGTGTATTTATAAATACTCAAGGTAGTTGATAAACCTTAGTATATTTGCACAAATAGGTATTCAGTGATTGACAACTTAGTCTATCAAAGAATAATCTTTACTGTAATAGGCAAGTCATCAGTGGATATCTCATAGGACTTGTTAGTGTCAGAGAATGTATGGTTGTACTTAATGTTCAAGTGTTCCACACATCAGACATTCATAAATAATCCAACAAAGTATCAGTGGTTAAAAATGTTAGTATTCAAAAGGCATCAGTGGATAAAAGTCGTCAGGGGATAGCCTGGATACTGCATCAATGGATGACATCAGTGGATAAAGTTGTTAGGGGATATCCTGACTACTGCATCTGTGGATCACATCAGTGGATAAAGTCGTCAAGGGATACCAACAGAGTATAGCCTGACTACTATATTAGTAGATAGTATCAGGGTTTAACATCAGGGGATTAAGAATCATTGATCTAATTCTACATCCAGGATTAGCATCAGTGGATAAAGAAGCATTGATTTAATTCCACATCAGGGATTAGCATCAGTGGATAATGAAGCACATATCAACTCTACATCAGGACCTGTCATCAAGGGATCCAAAAGCACTGATCAAGTCTACGTCAAGGCTTGTCATCAGGGGATAGTCAAGACATAGTCCACTCATCATCAGTAATTACAAGCTATACACGAATACTTGGCATAGAAACAAGTGGTATATCTAGAAAGATATTCCTTGGGATATGGTGGTCCAATAACAACCTTTGCACCTGAATAGCATGGAGAACAGGGACTGGAAAAGAAGCAATTGTAGCAAACAATAGTTTGACAATTGTCTCTTCGAAAGGACAATGACATGACATACTACAGCTACGTTGAAAAAGAAGCATGGCAAGCACATGGTTTTTGTTTTTGTTTCCTATATATGTAAAGGTTGTAACACACTGTGTTGTCCTAGTGAAATAACCTAGAACTTGTAGAAGGGGGGGGGGGTTGAATACAAGTTCTTAAAATCTTTTTGAATTTCTGTTATTCAAAGTATATTTACTTGCAGAAATTAAAGAACAAAAAAAAGAATAAATTTATAAACAATTGTTTTTATTGATGAACAATTGATTACAAATTCTAACAATCACAAACTAATTGTTAGCTTCAAAATCCTGTAGTCTATATATAAATCTTTATAAACATACAGCTTCTAATACAACTCTGTAAAAATAATTACAGCTCCAAATCTGAATTGTAATTCAGCTTCTAATCCTATTCCACATATGTTTTCTACGTACAATCCAAACAGGTTCTCTCTCTAGTTAGTTTTCTAACTAACTTCATCTTCAATGACTCTTCAATATCCATATCAAAGATGACTTCTAATTCAAATAGAACTCTGTACTGTATCAGAGAATAATATCACATTAGTCTGTGACTGTTTCAACTTTAGTCTCTAATCAACTTTAGTCTCTGACTAATTGTTTAGTCTCTGATAGCTTAAGCTTAGTCTTCGATGCTCTAATCTTAGTCTCCGATGATTACATTTAGTCTCTGATGACTTACACTTAGTCTCTGACGACTTAAGATTACTCTCCGATTCTTTAAGTTGTAGTCTCTGATGAGCATTTTCTTTAGTCTCCGATAGACTAAACACAGTTTTTGACTTGTTGAATTCTCTATTACAATTCTGATAGTCTCTTACAATACAATTTATTTACTCTCATATAAAGATAAATTACATGAATCAGAGAATAAACTATCAACTACAAAACTTTAAGTGTTATAGATTAACACTAACTGTACATTTGTATATCTAAGTATTATAATTACAATAATCATCAAATGTTATAAAACCTAACAATCTCCCCCTATTTATGATTATCAAAGTGATAAACATAAATCAAAGTTGATGATGATGTCAAAACTCAAAAATTACAAGAATAACTTAGAATCAAAAATTTGAAGAATATGTTAATTACAAATGTACCTGAATTAAGATCTTTGATCCTAAATTCAACTTCACCAAGACTCGGGTTTAAATCCTATATGTTTGGCTTCAAAAATAAACCATCAACAGTCAACAACTTTAACCTTTCTTTTTATTGATTTCTTTGACTCTTTCTTCTAGCAACTTTCTGAACTTGATCTCATCTTCATCTGATGAATCTTTAAGAATAGCAATGAATCCTTCAAGTTCACCCAGCTTTACTGTCTTGATCTGTTTATCATAGTCAAAGAAAACTATATCCTGATGAAAAGTTTCATACCATAACCCATACGGAAGTGGAGGTATAGTTACTCTTGGCAACTTAATTTTCTTATTCATTTCTGCAAGCTTTTCCTTAATTTGCCTTCTAAATTCCAGGTTTGGCACAAAACTTTCAGGAACCACAGACAACAATCATTCAATATCTTTGAATGACCTCATTTCCAGGCTTGGCATAACAACACTCAGAATCTCTCCGTCTTTCTGAATGACTTTGAGATATTCTTTGTCTTTTTTATCCTTTTCAACACTGATAGACCTAACAGTCTTTTTAAAAGCTTCCTTTATCTCAGAAGTGTTAGCTACCCCAATCCTGGAAAATGCACTACTTGGAACTGATTCTAATTTTTTTTATTCATGCACAATTATCAAAGTAGTTTCAGTTCTTTTTGAAGGCTCATTCATCAAAGGCTTCCTTCTGGCCTTTTTTTCAACTTGCTTCATCTCCTTATTCCTCTTTCTAGTCTATGCAAACTTTTGAGCTTTTGTCCTTTTCACAGTCAAGGCCTTTTCTTAGCTTCCTTTTCCTCTCTTGCTGCAATCATTTCCTCCTCCTTTTGCAATTTCTGAGCAAGCAATGCATCAACTTCAATCAATTTCTACTCCTGAGGATAAACTAACTTTACTTTTCCATCCATTATTACTTCATCTGGAGTGGGAAAGTGAACAGTCTTCATGGCGTCCCCTAATAACTTAAGGCTGTCATGGTTGAGTAGTTTTTGTCTTCTTTGAATCCTTAACCAGAATGCCTTTGCCTTTGTCTTGTTTGGTACTTGGGGCGTTTGTAGTAGAAGGAGAAGCTATTATTATTGGTGGTGGTGGTGGTGGTTGTGTTGTAGTTGTTGTAGTTGTAGCTGTAGCTATGCTTGACTTGATAGCTAAATCAAGGTATTTCTTGGCATTTTGAATTCTTATAAATACAGCCATCAAGCTAGCATAACTTGTCTTCTCAGCCACTGCTTCCTTTGATGACTGACTACTCTCCCCCTTTTTGACATCAGAATCTAAAGGTTTAGAGGAAGTAGTAGCCAGTGCTGGTATTGAGGTTTCAAGTAGATAGGTGAGATGTTGAAGAGCATGATCAAATTTGTCTTGTTTTGCCATGATGGACTAGTCATTAGATTCCAAGGCTTGAAGTCGCCTTTCAGTGGATAACTGGTCCTTTAATCTTGAATCAATTAAATTCAGCATCCTCTGGGGAAGGTGTCCTTTATAGCATCTTTTTATTTTGTCAGTTTCTAGCTCCATATTCTCTTCAACATGTTGTAGTACAGCCTTGAGACCTGTGATCAGGAAGTGTTGGAACTTCATATGTTTCTTGTCAATCTTGATCACGTCCTTAGAGACTGCACCAGATCCCAAATTTGTCAAATAATCCTGCCTTAGTTGGGCAGCTACTTCATCTAAAGAATTTGTATAGCTTGCATCCAGCCAAGCATCTACATTTTCTTCTTCCATCTCAATTGGCTCAGGTTCATTTACAACACGTCTTTAATGCTGATATTTGATTTTGTTGTTGTTGTAGACCATATAAGATTTCAAAATCAGCATTGGACATTTCTGCAAGTGTTTGTAATGCTGCATCCCCTGGCTGTGAGCTGTCTCCAATTTCCTATGTGGGAGAAGTTGATGTTGGAGTAGAGGAAACTGGAGCTTTAATGGAGGTGGAGGGCTCAACAGGCTTAAGAAAATCTCCTGCTGAGAATAAAGTTTTCTCTCTTTTATTTTGTTCAAGGATCTTATCCTTGCTCACTCCCTCACCTTTTTCCTGGCGTTCGGCATCCAGCTGCTCTACCTCTCCTTTTTCCAAGCTTTCTAAAGCTTGACTCTCATTTATTTGTATAATCTCTCCTTTTTCCAGGTCAAGAGCCTGACCCTCACTAATTATTCTCTCATCCTCTCTCATTTGGATATGTACACTCTGTCCTACAGAAAAGGGGGTTAAAGAAGAATTAGTTGTGATGCCAATGAGAGGGAGTTCCCTTTTTATTTCTGTGGCTAGGGATCTCTCCTAGGAATGTAGTGGAAAACTAACTGCACTTGTACTTTAAACAAGTGGTTCTTGTGTGTTAGTCTCTTGGAGTGTTAGCTCTTCTTGGAAAAAATCAAGAAGATTTGAACTATCAAGTTCGAAAGAATCAAGAATAGGAGAAGAGGTAGGGGAATGTACAGATTGAAGTGTTGGCCGCTCCTCATGAACAGAAATTTAAGGAGCATCAAGTGAATGAGACTCTGTGTGTGCACTCCTCGTGTCACTCTTTCTTTTTGATCTTGTCTCTTTCTGGGCTTGCCCCATTATATGTACAGGGGATTGTACAGACTCTGTACGTGGTGTTCTTGGTTAGGAACTTTCTTCAATGTTAGCATCCTTTTGGGAGGATGATAACAGAGTACTGCTTTTCTTTTTAACCTCCAAAGCCTTTTGAGAGGCAATGGATTGTTTTTGGCTTAAGGTTATCACTCTCTTCCTTTTCTAAGTAGCCAACTCAGTCTCCTTAACTCCCTCAGCCTCACTGTCACCCTCTATTATTTTTCTTTTGATGGGTAACTTTCTGGCTTTATTTGTTTTTACAACCACAGTCTTTTAAGAAACTGTAGAGGAAGTTGTAGATTGTTGTTGTGAAGAAGGTGTTGGAGGATCAACAGGGTTCTGGTTTGTTGCTCAAGATCCTCAAAATATGGTGAATTGTAAAGGTGTGGGAATCTATCAATGAGATTTAATCTCATGATAGGAGGAAAGGAAAGAGGAGCCTTTACCTTTGCTACTTTCTTCTTCACATAAGTGAATATTCGTTTACTCTGCATAACAGATGGCACAATTTGCATACTAGTAATATCTAGGTTAGGAATCAGATAATTTGCAATCATCATCAAAAACCTAGCATAATATATTTTATTTTTATCACTAGTTTTAAATTTAGCGATCAAGTTATGCATAATTAACAACCCTAGATTTATGTGCCTATCATATAAAACACTATATGCAAGCTGTTGAGTAAGTGTAGTGATGGCATCATAACCACTACATTTAGATGTGAATGCTTTAGTGATAATATTGAAAAATAAAGACCACTCCTGCCTAAGGTGAGATCTAGATATGGATCCTACTGATGCAATATCTGTATCATAGTGTAGATTATGAAACATATCTAGAATTTCCTCATCGGAGGCAGTTTGGTCATATACATCATGTACAGGTAAATGTAAAACATTATTGACTATAGCATGATTAATAGTATAAATAATATTATCATAACTAAAGTTCTTTCTCTGAAGTGTTACTTCAGCTTCCTGCTCTCCCTCATCCTCACTTACTCCCTCAATTATTTTTCTTTTTATTGGGAGCTTCTTGGCTGTCTTTGTTTTTACAACCACAGTCTTTTGGGAAACTGTGGAGAGGGCTAGGAATTGTTGTTGTGAAGTGGTTAGAGGATTAATAGGGTTTTGGCTTTCAATATCCTCAAAGAATTGCAAAGAATAAAGGGTTCGAAGCCTGTCAATGAGAATAGCTCTCATGACATGAGGGAAAAATAAGGGTACCTTTACTTTTGCAAATTTATACTTCACATCAGTAAAAATTCTTTTACTCTGCAAAATAGTTGGTACAACTTGCAATCCAGTAATATTAAGGTTAGGGATTAGATAATAAGCAATCAACATCAAAAACCTAGCATAATAAATTTTATTTTTATTACCAGATTTCAGTTTTACCAAAAGATTTTGCAGAATTAAAAGTCCAATGTTTAGATGCCTATCATACAACACACTAAAAGCAATTTGTTGTGTGAGTGTAGTGATAGCATCATAGCCACTGCATTTAGACGTAAATGCTCTAGTGATTATATCAAAGAACAGTGACCACTCTTACCTTAGATGGGGTCGTGTAATAAACCCAACAGAACTAATTTCAGCAGAATAATGTAGATTTTTAAACATAGAAAATATTTCTTCAACAGAGGCAAGAGAGTCAAAGTTTTCATAGATTGACAAATGTAAAGCATTATTAACAACAGTATGATCTATATTATAAAACAGAGTTTTCATACCTGAAACTTACCACATGAGAGTCAGTGTTCTCATCCTGGATGGTAGCAGTGGACCAGACAGCCGTGAGAACCTCAGCGGCTTGGACGGGAGCTTCATAAATGGCATAAGTGAGTGTGGAGTTTTGAAGAAAATCCACGAAAGGGTGGTACTTGGCTTCAAATTCATGCTTGTTAGGCACCCCTGCATGGTTAGTCTTGATGATGTCAAAGTCTCCAAACTTGAAAGCAACTGTTTTAGCAGCCATTTGAAGAAATCTGTGAACTTTGAAGAAACTTGAAATAAGGTTAAATTGCAGAGTATTTGTAGAGAGAAAATAATTTCAAAGCTTTGAGAGATTGTGATTGCAAAAATGTTTGATTTTACTTTTGAGAAACGTTTGCAATTCTAAAGATAGTGAATCATTTTTGATCGTGGGAGGGACAACTTCCATATTACCCTCGATCGGAGATTGCCCTAATCTCTGATAAGTTCACTCATAAGAGACTAGACCCGACTAGTCTCCGATAGTTCATTTTTGATTGAGTCAGAGACTATCCAAAAACGACGTCGGTGACTAATGTAGTCTCTGATAGTTCAGTTTTAATTAAGTCAGAGACTAATTAAAAAACACTATCAGGGACTAGTTAGTCTCCTATAGTTCAATTTTTAATTAAGTCGGGGACTAATTAAAAACACTATCAGGGACTAGTTAGTCTCCGATAGTTCAATTTTTAATTAAGTCGGGGACTAATTAAAAACACTATCAGGGACTA
>CM025787.1:23629302-23781356 GCA_014636745.2 Centella asiatica
AATTTTTAATTAAGTCGGGGACTAATTAAAAACACTATCAGGGACTAAGATAGTCTCTCTCTCTTAAGCTTTTTCATAATATTTCCAACAATCAAGTTAATGATTATTAGCTTCATTAATTCTATTATTTAATAACAGCTACGTTCCAGAAATTAAATTTTAGCTTCTAAAATTCTATTTTTAAAAAACAGCTTCAATCCAGAAATTTAATTCTAGCTACATTTTATTAAACAACTTGTTTTCAAAATTTTATCAATTTTTAGAGGCATAATTCAACATTCCTAATTCAGAAACTAATCTAGAAAAGGTAGATTCATCTAAAGGTTTTGTGAATATGTCTGCAAGTTGTTTATCAGTTGTTACCCACTGTAATTCGATATTACCTTCACTTACATGTTCTCTTATGAAGTGATATCTAATATCTATGTGTTTTGTTCTTGAATGTTGCACTGGATTTTCTGTTATTGCTATAACACTAGTATTATCACAAAAGATAGGAATTTTGGATAATGACATACCATAATCTAGGAGTTGATTCTTGATCCATAGGATTTGAGCACAATAACTCCCAGCTGCGATGTATTCAGCTTCTACTATTGAAGTAGAAACTGAATTTTGTTTCTTGCTAAACCAAGAAACAAGTCTGCCTCCTAGAAGTTGGCAGCTTCCACTTGTGCTTTTCCTATCAAGCTTGCAACCTTCATAGTCAGCATCTGAATAACCAATTAGTCTAAAATCAGATTCTTTGGGATACCATAAACCAAGGTTTGGAGTACCCTTTAGATATCTGAGTATTCTTTTTACAGCAATCAAATGTGACTCTCTAGGGTCAGCTTGAAATCTAGCACATAAGCATGTAGCAAACATTATATCAGGTGTACTTGCAATTAGATATAAAAGAGAGCCTATCATGCCTCTATAACTAGTAATGTCAATTTTCTTTCCTTTTAAATCTTTATCTAGCTCAGTGGCAGTAGGCATAGGTGTCTTTGCAGATACACAATCAACCAAATCATATTTTCTCAATAAGTCTATGATATACTTAGACTGACTGAGAAATATTTCATCAGTTGATTGTTTTATTTGCAAACCTAAGAAAAATGTTAATTCTCTCATCATACTCATTTCATATCTAAACTGCATAAGTTTTGAAAATTTTTGACAAAGTTTTTCATTTGTAGACCCGAATATAATATCATCTACATATATCTGCACCAATATAATATCGGAGCCTTGCTTTCTATAAAATAATGTTTTATCTATGATACCTCTAACAAATTTATTTTCAAGTAAAAATTTTGATAAAGTATCATACCAGGCTCTTGGTGCTTGTTTTAAGCCATAAAGTGCTTTGTTTAACATGTAGACATGATTTGGAAATTTGGAGTCCACAAAACTTGGGGGTTGGTATACATAGGCTTCCTCTTCCAATTTTCCATTTAAGAAAGCACTTTTGACATCCATCTGGTACACCTTGAAGTTCTTGTAGGCTGCATAAGCCAAAAAAATTCTAATTGCTTCAAGTCTTGCCACTGGTGCAAAAGTTTCATCATAATCTATTCCTTCTTCTTGAGAGTATCCTTTTGCAACCAGTCTTACTTTATTTCTTGTAATTGTACCAATTTCATCCAATTTATTTATGAAGACCCACTTGGCACCTATTATTGATCTATTCCTTGGTTTGGATACCAGTCTCCAGACTTTGTTTCGAGTGAATTGGTTTAATTCCTCTTGCATGGCAATTATCCAGTCAGGATCTTGAAGTGCTTTCTCAATTTTCTTTGGCTCAATCTTTGAGAGAAAACTGAGATATAAACATTCATTCTGTGTTGCACTTCTAGTCTTGACTCCATCCTCTAAAATTCTAATTATCAAATCTGGTGTGTGGTCTCTCAACCATGGAATTGCAAGTGGCAGATTTGATCTTGAAGTGGAGGCTTCATTTTCTAGATTGATGTTATCCAATCTAGCTTCATGATCAGAGACTGCTCCCCCTAAACTATTGACTCCATCATTATTAGCTCCCCTTGAGCTGTTTATCTCTATAATCTCTGGTGTCAATATAGTCTCTGATTGTGCATCAGTGACTCTAGTCTCTGGTGAATCATTAGTCTCCGATGGAATACTAATGTCACCAGTATCTTGAGTTTCATCTAATACTCTAGTCTTTGATAGAGTATTAGTTCTTGGTACTTCATGCACAACAGTTAGCTCCCCCTCAATTATGTAGGGATCATTGCTATCTTGGGGTTTTTCAGTAGTCTCTGATGGATATTCCCATGCATCTAATTCATTCTCGAAACTGAGAGGTTCATGCAATCCTTGTCCAATCATTCCTGGAATCTTTTTATCATCAAATACAACTTGAATTGATTCCACAATGACCTTTGTTCTTAGATTATATACTCTATAAGCTTTACTTGACAAAGAATAACCTAAGAAGATTGCCTCATCAGACTTGTTGTCAAATTTTCCTCTTGTATCTGATGAATCTCTCAGTACAAAACACTTACAACCAAACACATGTAAAAACTTGAGAGTTGGTTTTCTCCCAGTCATTAATTCATAAGGTGTTTTCTTGTATGCTTTGTTTATCAAGGATCTATTCTGTGTAAAATAAGCAGTGCTTATAGCTTCCTCCCAAAAATATGTGGGAAGCTTAGCTTCTTGTAACATAGTCTTTGCTGCTTCAATAAGGGTTCTATTTTTCCTCTCAATAACTCCATTTTGTTGAGGGGTTCTTGGAGCTGAGAATTGATGAGTTATTCCTTTCTCAGTGCAGAATTCAATCACTTGGGAATTCTTGAATTATGTTCCACTATCATTCCTTATTACCCTTACTGTTTTTCCTGACTCAGTTTCTATCTTCTTAATATGATCAATTATTAACTGAGCAGCTTCATCTTTTGTATGGAGGTATTTTACCCAAGTATACCTCGTGTGATCATCCACAATAACCAAAGCATATCTATTTCTTAAGATTGACATCACATTCACTTGACCAAATAGATCCATGTGTAACAACTGTAGTGGGTCAGTGATTGATGTTGCTGGTTTGCTTTTGAATGATACACTCTTTTGTTTTCCTTTCTAGCATGAATCACATAATCCATCTTGTGTAAATTCCAATTGTGGAATGCCAGCTACCAATCCTTTCCTCACAAGCTTGTTTATGTTTTTGAAATTCAAATGGGAAAGCTTCTTATGCCAAAGCCAACTTTCATCAGTTGAAGCTTTGCTATATAGACATGTGATTTTATCAGCAAAAGAAATAAGATTTGCTACGTACAAATTTCCTTTTCTTTTACCTGTCAAGATCACATTATCAGATTCTTTGTCACACACCAAGCATTGATCTTCTTTGAAGGTGACATTGAATCCCTTGTCACATAGTTGACTCACACCTAGTAAATTGTGCTTTAAGCCATCAACTAGTGCTACTTCATTGAAGATGACATTTACATGTTCAACACTACCATATCTCCTAGTATGGCCTTTACTGTCATCTCCAAAAGTGACTTTTGGGCCACTTTTCTCTTCATACTGTTTTAGCAAGGACTTATCTCCAGTCATGTGTCTTGAACAACCACTATCCAAGTACCATGTTCTTTTCTTTTTGCCCTACACAGTAAAGAGTAACTAGTTTGAGATTTTTGGAATCTATACTTTATTGGGTTCTTTCTCACTAGTTGTAGACTTAAGACTTGACTCAGAATGCGTTGATTGTTTTTTAACAGTTTTGACTTTAATTGGACAATCATCAGTCTTGCTACTTACTTGTGAGAGACTGCCAAGCTTAAGATTTTCATTGTTAATGCAAAGATGATTTAACCTTTTTACAGGTGATTTATCTTTTATTATCTTTGAAGGTGCAGTCTCAATCATAGGAATTTTATTTTTGCTCCTACAGTTTACAGCTATGTGGTTAGGGTTACCACATACATGACATGTCTTTCTAGGAGCATCAGGCATTCTAGCATAATTTGTATATTTATTAATGCCGATTTTTCCATTCCTATTTTTCTTATTTCTGCTTAACTCCACTAATTTCTCAACCTTTTTGTCTGAAAGATTTTCTAGTTTTTTATTTAATTGTGTCTTTGTCATGAACCCAATATTTAATCTTCTTGTTTCACCCTTATCAACAATATTCACTGTCTTTTGATCAATTTCTATTTTTGCAGAGATTTGTTGATCTTGAGTGTTAATGAATTTGGGTTCAATAACAGGAGAGACAAAATTAATTCTTTTTATAAAATTTGGCTTACTAGTTGAGGAGTTCGCAGCTTCGAATAGATCATTTAAATTTTAACTCTTGTCTAGATTTTCGTCATAACCTAGTCCAGACTTTTGACCTATTGTTTAACACTCTACCAAGTCTGTCAATTTTTTTGAGGAAGTATTCCATTGTTTGATCTTAGCTTGAGCATTTTCAAGTTGCTCTACTAAGTAATATTCCCTCTTTTTCAAAGCATCAATCATATGATGAGCTTTGTCTAAGTCAGATTTGATTGTGTCAAACTGTGTCAATCTCTCTTCAAGAAACTTATTTCTTTTCAAGAGACTGTCACGTGATTCTTTCACATTGGTATGCTCAATAGTTAAAGATCTAAAGCTAACATGCAAATCAGACATATCTTTTTGTATGTTTTCAATGCTAGATGTGTCAAGTAAATCAAGCACATTAAAATTCTGAGTTGCATCATATACCTTTGTAGAATCCTCGTCACTTCGAGCCATTAGAGCAAAGTTGACAACTTCTTCATCAGAGTCGCTGTCAATCCAATCTTTACCCTCTGTAAATCAAGGCTTTGCTATTTGATTTAGCTTTCTTGTCAGCAAAGTCTTTCCTTGATTTTTCATGATTAGATCTATCACTAGATCTAGGCTTCTTGCACTCATTGGCAAAGTGCCCTAACCCGTCACAATTGTAACATCTTATTTTCTTTAAGTCGAATGTGACTTTTTGACCTTCACGTCTAGGGTTAGGCTTCCTTGACGATTTTCTTCCTTTTCTGCTGGCCCTAAATTTCTTGAACTGTTTGACCATGAATGCCATGAATTCCTCCATGTCATCATCAGAATCCAGTTCATCTTCCTAATCAGTCGAGCTAGCATCAGAAGATTCCTCATCAAGCTTCTCTTGAGACTTACTTGTCTCAACCATCAACGCAGCTCCTTTGTCCCTGCCATGCATGCGTTGTCGTTGCTCTACTTCGAGTTCATAAGTCTTTAGGTTCCCGAGCCTATCCAGTGTGAGTGTGTCCAGGTCATGAGCCTCTCTTATGGGTGTTGTTTTTCGATCCCAACTTGGAGGAAGAGATCTCATGAACTTGGTGTTAACATCCTCATTATCATAGGACTTTCCAAGTATTTTCAAATCATTGAGCAAAGTGTTGAACCTATCATAAACTGATTTTATTGGTTCACCAGGCTTTTCTTGAAAGAACTCGTATTGTTGTGTCAACAATGACCTTTTGTTCTTTCGGACTTGATCAGTCCCTTCACACAGGACTTTGATGGTGTCCCAGATTTGCTTCGATGTAGTGCAATTTATGATGTTTGTGAGCATATTTTTATCAATTCCATTATAAAGTATGTTCATCACCTTAGCATCCTTTAACACTTGCAACTTGTCTTCATTTGTATAATCACATTCTGGAGCAAGTTCAAAGTGTTCTACAACAACAGATCCATCGACAGTTTTAGCAGGAATAAATTTCCTGGGTAGATAGGGACCCTTCTCAATCCTATCAATATAATCTAGATCTGTTGCTCTCAAGTGCATGTACATCTTTTGCTTCCACATAGGATATTCTTCTCGTTTAAGAATAGGGATTCTAGTACCACCATCACGACTTCCCGCATACGCCATTATGTTTGAGCTGCTTGCTTCGTCGTTGGCCATCTCTTGGAACGTAGTAATTGGATAAATTCAATAGGCTCTGATACCAATTGTTTTCCCAGTGAGATGCCGAGAACTTATAAAAGGGGGGGTTAAATACAAGTTCTTTGAAATCTTTTCGAATTACTTGTTCTTTAAGAAATTAAATTTTCTTGCGGAATATAAAGAACATGAACTCAAATCTATTTATAAACAATTGCTATATTGATTTCACAACTGATTACAAATTCTAACAATCATAATATGATTGTCAGCTTCTTTTCTATTCTGTATAGGAAAAGATACAAACTATGAAAAACCTATACAGCTTCAAAAAAAAAAACTCTCTGTAAAACTTGTTACAACTTCTCTCCAAAAAAACAACTATTTTTTAATAATCTGAATCAATATTGATTCAGCTTCCTTATTCGAATCAATACAATCTTTCCTTTTTGATTAGGAAAAGATTTCTGGATAGTTTCCTTTTCAGCTACGTCTTCAATAATATCTTGCTTTATATGGAAGACAATCCTTATTCAATTTGAACTCTGTATCTTTTAGGAATTAAACCACGATTAGTCTCTGATGCTTCATCTTTAGTCTCTGGTGACGTTATTACTAGTCTCTGGTGCTTTTAGTCCCTGATGACGTCAGATTGTATAGTCTCCGATAGTGTTATTTAGTCTCTGATGCTTTAAGGCTTAGTCTCCGATGACGTCAGCTTAGTCTCCGACTCCTTTAGACTTAGTCTCTGATAACGTAAGCCTTAGTCTCCGATAGGCAAAACTAGTCTCCGATAGATTAAAAAAACCTTAGTCTCTGATGACAAGTTCTCCTAGTCTCCGACAAGCCTTTTGGCAAACTCTAATGGATCAAATACACACTTCAACTTTCTGAAGATTCGATACACCATTAAAAAAAGCAGTTGCTTACAAACAACAAATAAATGTATCTCTTTACAAATAATAAATGAATTACAATCAAAGAGATAACTACTGGCTACAAAACTTCAGTGTTACTAATTAACACTTTTTATACATTTGTATTCTAAGTAATCTAAAGACAATCATCATCAAATGTTCTAAAACCTAACAATGTCAGTGTCAGGCCAACCCATCAGAGTAACCCATCAGGGGGAATGACCAACATGGCATCAGTAGAAGCCATCAGTGTATGCAGTCAGTCATAACTATCAGGATCAAGAAGCACTGAGTGAAACTCAAGTGAAGGTTGAAGCCCTGATCCAGTCAATAAGCATTAGAGGATCCAGAAGCACTGATCAAAGTCCATTAGGCCTGGCAGTCAGTGGATCGTTGTGACAGCATGCACTCGTCATCAGTACTTACACAGAAATCAACGTAACGTGTTACAGAAGCAAGAGATATCAACTGGAAAGATATTTGTTGAAGTTTGTTTTGGTCCAATGAGAACTCTAGTGCATTAAATGCTCACAGATCAAGGGAAGAAAAAGTAGCAACAAAGCATGCCTCTGTCTGACACATGGGACATCGATGTGACATACTTGCGGCTAAGTTGAGAAGAGCAGCACATACTAAGCGCGTGATTTCAACCACTGATCGATATGTAAGCAAAGGAGTTCTCATTACATACAACACAGTTTTTTGAATCTATCTAACAGATCAAACTAACACCGAAGCACACAACACTAGGAAGCTCTGTAATATATTTCTTGAGAGATTTATTTTTCAGAGAAAAGTTTTCGTAGCTAGTGAGTGTGAGAAGCTGTGAATTTTATTCACAGAATTTGTAGCTGTAAATCACATTTGTGATTATACAGATTTCCAGAAAAACCCCAAGTTTTAATATAACTATTTTAACTTGAATCTGTGTGTTCATATTACATAGTTTTTCTGCTCTGTGCAGTTGTTTCTGCCAAGTACTTTTAAAAGATAAAAAGAGCGAAAAGTTTGTAGTGTTTGTATTCACCCCCCCCCCCCCCCCCCCCTTCTAGAAACACTTGAGCTTATTTTGCACCAACACTATGTGATTGGGATTTCCACATATGTGACATGTTTTTCTAGGAGCATTAGGCATTCTTGCATAATTAGTATATTTATTGATGCCTATTTATCCATTCCTATTCCTTTTTCCACTGCTAGACTCCACTGACTTTTCAACCTTAGATTCAGTACGATTTTCCAATTTTTTGTTTAATTGTGTCTTTGTCATGAATCCTATATTCAATCTTTTGCTTTCACTCTTTTTAACAGTATTCACTGAATTTTGATCATTTTTTATAACTGCAGTGACATGTTGACTTTGAGTGTTGATAACCTCAGGTTCAATGACTGGCGAGACAAAATTAATTCTTTTAATGAGAATTGACTTGTTAGTCATGGAGTTAGCATCTTCAATTTTTTCTATATTTGGTTTTGTTTCTAGAAACTCATCATATCCTAAACCAGATTTTTGACCATCCATTTGATTTTCTACCAAGTTTGAAAGCCTTTTAGAGGATTGATTCCATTGTTTTATCTTATCCTGTTCATTTTCAAGTTGTTCGACTAAGTAATATTCCCTCTTTTTCAAAGCATCTATCATGTGATGAGTTTTATTCAGTTCTGACTTGATAGTATCAAATTGTATTTGCCTCTCTTTAAGAAATCTATTTCTTTTCAAGAGTTGGTCATATGATTCTTTAACTTTGGCATGTTCAGTGGTTAATGATCTAAAACTAACATGCAAATCAGACATATCTTTTTGTATGCTTTCTATATTAGATGTATCAATTAAATTAAGCACATTAAAATTCTGAATTGCATCACATACCTTAGTAGAATCACTTGGCTCATCAGTTTGAACCATCAAGGCAAAGTTGACAATTTCTTCCTCAGAGTCACTGTCAATCCAATCTTTGCCTTCAGTAATCAAGGCCTTGTTTTTTGATTTGAACCTTTTATCAGCAAGATCATTCCCTGATTTTCTGTTCTTATCATCCTTAGATCTATCTGTAGATCTAGGCTTCTTGCACTCATTGGCAAAGTGCCCTATCCCATCACAGTTAAAACATCTTTTCTTCTTTTTGTCAAAGGTCACAGTTTGACCTTCTTGTTTTGGGTTAGGCTTCCTTGATGATTTTCTCCCTTTTCTGCTAGCTCTAAATTTTTTGAATTGCTTCACCATAAAAGCCATGAATTCCTCCATGTCATCATCAGTGTTTGATTCTATTTCTTCATCAGTCGAGCTAGCAGTGTCAGTTTCATCATCAAGCTCTTCATGAGACTTCTTTGTCTCAACCATTAGTGCAGCTCCTTTGTCTCTACCGTGCAACTTTTGTCTTTGCTCTATTTCTAGTTCATAAGTCTTTAGATTTCCATAGAGCCTATCCAAAGTGAGAATATCCAAATCATGAGCTTTCCTTACTGCAGTTGTTTTTGGATCCCAGCTTGGTGGGAGAGCCCTCATGAATTTGTTATTAACATCTTAATTGTCATAGGACTTTTCAAGTATTTTCAAATCATTGAGCAAAGCATTGAATCTATCATAAACTGATGTTATTGATTCACCAGGCTTTGCTTGAAAGAATTCATATTGTTGTGTTAACAATGACCTTTTATTCTTTCTTTCTTCGTCTGTCCCCTCACATAGGACTTTAATGGTGTCCCAGATCTGTTTTGATGTTGTGCAGTTGATGATGCTTGTGAACATATTTTTATCCAACCCATTGTAAAGTATGTTCATCACTTTAGCATCCTTCAACACTTGTAACTTGTCTTCATTAGTATAGTCACTTTCTGTAGCAAGTTCAAAGTGTTCAGGAATAATTGTTCCTTCCACAATTTTTGAAGGAATAAATTTCCTTGGTTGATAGGGACCCTTCTCAATCCTATCAATATATTCGGGATCGGTTGCCCTCAAGTGCATATACATCTTTTGTTTCCAAATTGGATATTCTTCTCTTTTTAAACTGGAATTCTGGTTCCACCATCACGACTTCCTACATATGCTATTATGTTGGAGCTGTTTCTTTCATCATTGGCCATCTCTGGATCTTGTTAATTGAAATATATCAATTAATATGCTCTGATACCAATTGTTGTCCCAGTGAAATAGCCTAAAACTTGTAGAAGGGGGGGTTGAATACAAGTTCTTAAAATCTTTTTGAATTTTTGTTCTTCAAAGTATATTTACTTGTGGAAATTAAAGAACAAAAATAAGAACAAATTTATAAACAATTGCTTTTATTAATAAATAATTGATTACAAATTCTAACAATCATAAATTGATTATCAGCTTCAAAATCTTATACTCTATATATAAATCTTTATAAACATACAACTTCTAATACAACTCTATAAAAATAACTACAGCTCCAAATTTGGATTGTAATTCAACTTCTAATCTTATTCCACATATGTTTTCTACGTACAATCCGAATAGGTTCTCTCTCTAGTTAGTTTTCTCACTAGCTTCATCTTCAATGACTCTTCAATGTCCATGTCAAAGATGACTTCTAATTCAAATAGACTCTATACTGTATCAGAGAATAATATCATATTAGTCTCTGACTACTTCAACTTTAGTCTCTGATCAACTTTAGTCTCTGACCAATTGTTTAGTCTTCGACAGCTTAAGCTTAGTCTCCAATGCTCTAATCTTAGTCTGTTAGAGTTAATTGTTGATGATGATGTTTATGTAATAAATTGTACAACTGTAAATACTTGAGGCATTTTATAAACCTTAAGATCTGCACAAGTTTTGCATCCACTGATAATAAACTTATTCATCAGTGGATGGTCAATGTCTTCACAAGACAAGTCAGAAAACAGAATCATCCAAAGGACTTAACAAAGTGGAGAAGAATGTCTGATGTTACTTGTTAACACTCAAAGTATTCCGTACATCAGATATTCTAACAAAGTTACGTTAATTAAGTACCGTCAGGGGAACCCATTAGGGGGAACTCATCAGGGGAACCGATCAAGGGGAACCCATCAGGGGAAACTCATTAGGGGAACCAATCAAGGGGAACCGTCAGGGAATGACGAAGGCAGAACAACCCGTCAGGGGAACATATCAGGACATGTCAGTGTCATGCCAACCCATCAGGGTAACCTGTTAGGGGGAATAACCAACACAGCATCAGTGGAAGCCATCAGTGTATGTCGTTAGTCATAACCATCAGGATCAAAAAGCACTGAGTGAAACTCAAGTGAAGGTTGAAGCCCTGATCCAGTCAATAAGCATTAGGGGATCCAGAAGCACTGATCAAAGTCCATCAAAACTGGTAGTCAGTGGATCGTTATGACAGCATACACCCGTCATCAGTACTTACACGGAAATCAACGTAACGTGTTATAGAAGCAAGACATATCAACTGGAAAGATATTTCTTGAAGTTTGTTATGGTCTAATGAGAACTCTCGCGCATTAAATGCTCATAGATCAGGGGAAGAAAAAGTAGCAACAAAGCATGCCTCCGTCTGTCACATGGGACAACGATGTGACATACTTGTGGCTAAGTTGAGAAGAGCAGCACGTTCTAAGCATGTGATTTCAACCACTGATCTATATATAGAAGAAAGAGTTCTCATTACAGATAGAACAGAAAAGAGAGCTCAGAGCACACAAGAAACATTGATTTGAATCTATCCAATAGATCAAACAAACTCTGAAGCACACAAACACTAAAGAGAAGCTTTGTAATAGATCTTGTGAGAAATATTTCAAAGAAAGTTAGAAGCTAGTGAGTGTGAGAAGCTGTGAATTTTATTCACAGAATTTGTAGCTGTAAATCACATTTGTGATTATACATATTTCCAGAAAAACCCCAAGTTTTAATATAACTATTTTAACTTGAATCTGTGTGTTTATATTACATAGTTTTTCTGCTCTGTGCAGTTGTTTTTGGAAAGTACTTTTAAAAGATAAAAAGGGCGAAAAGTTTGTAGTGTTTGTATTCTTCCCCCCCACCCCCACCCCTTCTACAAACACTTGAGCTTATTTTACACTAACAATTGGTATTAGAGCCTCTTAGCAGATTTCACTTGCTAAAACGATCATTATCTATGGCTAACAAAGCTGGAAACAGTAAAGTCCCCATGTTGGAAAAGGGAAAATACTTCTTCTGGAGACAAAGAATGATAGTTCATCTAAGAGCTATTGATGATGAATATTTACAGATTCTAGAAGAAGGCCCTCACATTCCCAAGAAGCTCATTCCAATAGAAGTCGTTAATGGAGTCAGTATTCCTAAAAAGCTTGTCCCAAAGACAACTGACGAAATGACGATAGAGGAAAGAGAAAATGTGAAAAAAGATCTTAAAGTCATTGGGATCCTGTATAATGGTTTAGACGATGATATGCTGAATAGTATCATGAATCTTACCACGTCTAAATCTATATGGGATACCATACAAATCCTTTGTAATGGTACCGAGGAAGTGAGGGAGAACAAACTGCAGCTGTTGACACAACAATACGAATGGTTCACTATGAAAAATGGTGAATCATTGATTGAGATGTTCGGCAGGTTCTGTTAGTGCAATATAAGCACAAGTGTTTGTAGAACTGGGCGGGGGGGCGGATGAATACAAACACCTGAAACTTTTCGCTCTTTTAAACTTAAAAGTGCTTACTGGAAAACAGTTGCAACAAACAGAAAAACTATAACAAATGAACACACAGATTCAAGTTAAAATAGTTATATTAAAACTTGGGGTTTTTCTTGAAATCTGTATAATCACAAATGTGATTTACAGCTACAAATTCTGTGTTTAAATACACAGCTTCTCACACTCACTAGCTTCTAACTTTCTTTGAAATATTTCTCGCAAGATCTATTACAAAGCTTCTCTCTAGTGTTTGTGTGCTTCGGTATTTGTTTGAATTGTTGGAAAGATTCAAATCTCTCTCCTTTTTTTTTGTAATGAGAACTCCATTGCTTATATGTTGATCAGTGGAAGAAATCACGTGCTTGAGATGTGCTGCTTTTCTCAACTTAGCCGCAAGTATGTCACATCGTAGCCCTATGTGTCAGACTGCTGCATGCTTTGTTGCTACTTTTTCTTCCCATGATCTGTGTGCATTTAATGCTTGAGAGTTCTTATTGGATCAAGAACAAACTTCATGAAATATCTTTCCAGTTGATATTTCTTGTTTCTTTAACACATTACGTTGATTTCCGTGTAAGTACTGATGACGGGTGCATGTTGTCATAACGATCCACTGACAATCAACCCTGATGGATTTTGATCAGTGCTACTAGATCCCCTAATGCTTATTGACTGGATCAGGGCTTCAACCTTCACTTGAGTTACACTCAGTGCTTCTTGATCCTGATGGTTATGACTGACGGCATACACTTATGGCTTCCACTGATGTCATGTTGGTCATTCCCCCTAATGGGAAGCCCTAACACTGACATGTCCTGAAGTGTTTCCCTGATGGGTTGGTCTTCCTTCGTCATACCCTGACAGGTTTCCCTGATGAGTTCCCCCTGATGGGTTCCCCTGATAGGTTCCCCCTGATGGGTTCCCCCTGATGGGACTTAATCAACGTAACTTTGTTTAGAATTTCTGATGTGCAAAATACTTTGACTGTTTACAAGTAGCATCAGGCATTCTTCTTCACTTTGTCAAGTCCTTTGATTGTTTCTGTTTTATGACTTGTCTTGTGAAAAGATTGACCATCCACTGATTAATAAGATTATTATCAGTGGATGCAAAACTTGTGCTGATCTTAAGGTTTATAAAATACCTCAAGTATTTACAGTTGCACAATTTATTACATAATCATCATCATCATCATTTATCTGTAACAATCTCCCCCTATTTATGTTTATCAATTTGATAATCATAAATCCCTAGATGCACTGATGATGATGTCAAAACCAATACTAAATACATGAAAGAATTTTGAATGAATTAATAAAAGAATTTATGTAAAAGAATTTTCCTATAACTATTACAAAAAGAATGTAGTATTAGACATCAGGATCCCTTTTCCTTTTTGCTGAGACAAAGGGCAATGGATGACTTGATTCAATCGGTTAAGAGTCACTTCCAAGGCCTTGTCTTCTTTGATCTGGGTTTTGATCAAGAATCCTTAGTCTGTTGTCTTCTCCACCTGTTTCCAGTTGCTCCAGCTCCTTTTGAAGAAGTTTTCTGAAATTGACAATGTTGACATTGTTGTTGGATTCCAAAGCTTCAAGGACATATTTTATTTCTTGAACATTGGCTGCAGCAAGTTGTGGCCAGTAGAAGGTAATGATCTCCCCCTTTTTATTTTTGAATTGAACACAAATGGGGCTAGTGATCATTTTTGGATATTCCTTGAATCCCTTCACTGGTGGCACATTCCTTACTGCAGTGTTCCCATCATTAGCTTTGGTTTCTTCAATCTCCTTTAACACTTTCTGAGTCAGCAGGAATCTGAACTGGATGACATGTTCATTTTTATGATAAGTTATTTGAATTAGAACATGCATTGCTTCCTCCAGGTCGAGACCATCAACATCTTTGATTTTAATGTTTTTCTCCTGCCCATCAGTGGATTTGTAAAACAGTTTCAAAGGTCTTTCCAAGCCTATGGGCAGACTTCTAT
Source organism: Centella asiatica (assembly GCA_014636745.2). NCBI lineage: Eukaryota > Viridiplantae > Streptophyta > Magnoliopsida > Apiales > Apiaceae > Centella > Centella asiatica. Next base: position 23,643,751 of record CM025787.1, read on the forward strand.
CATTGTTGATGGCTCTCCTCAGCTTATCAATCAGTCCCCTCAAGTCTCTGTTAGCCACTGACGATTTTGAAATTAAATTCAGAACTAATCCCAGCTGTTCAACATCCATTCTCCTAAACCAGTCAATTGTGACATTAAATTGCGACCCACTTTTAAGTTGCACTGTTATCAACTGATATCTTCTATTGTTGAACCTGATATCTATGTTTTTTATGGAGAACATAAATGACAAGTTTTTGCGCCTTTCTTATCTGAGGGATTCAGCTAGAGTGAGTCGACCAAATGCTGTGGTAATAGGAGAAGGTGCTTAAACCTTGGCTTCAGATGACTTGGATTTGGTGGCACTAAGGTATTCAGATTTGTCTTGATTTTTATCCCCTGATGCACCTTTAGGGTTCTGAGATCTTCTTTGTTGAGGATTCCTGGAGGTCCTGGGCCTGACACTTTTCTTCTTCTTTGCTTCCTCCTGTTCCTTTGCCATTTCCTTCTCTCATCTTCTTGAAGTTGCTGTGCAAATTGTGCATCAGTTTCCACTAGCTTTTTATCTTGAGGGTAGACCAGTTCCACTTTCCCATCAATTACAACTTCAACGGGTGTTGGAAAGTGGGTTGTCTTCATGGCATCTCCAAGTAGCTTAGGCCCTGATTGAGTGTTAGATTTCTTCTTTGGTTCCTCAATCAGGATACCCTTGCCTTTTTCCTTGGATTTTGGAGCAGGAACAGGAGCAATCACACCCCTGATGGTTGACTTGAATTCTCAGCAACATCCCCTGACAACTGCTTGGTTGCTTTCTCCCCCTTTTTGACAGCATCATCAGTGGGAGTTGAGAGTCGGGATGTGACTTGAAGAACTTGTTGCAAAGTGCCAGCCATGGAATGTTGTAGAGTTTCTATGCTGGTCAATTAGGAAGTGAGATCAGCTAGCTTCTTGTCTACAGTGTCAGCTTGTTTCTTCATTCTGAGGAGAGTCCGGCTGGTGACTAGGGAGTCGACAATTTGTTGTACATTTTGTATCTTTGAAGAAAAATGTGTATACAATTTTTGATTTTCTATATCTATTGACTGACCAATCATGATCTGTGACTTTAACACTTTGATCAAGATTGGATCAGTAGTTCTAGCTAACTCTTGCTTTAATAACTGTATAGTGTCCGACATTTGATTCTGCTGAAAGTACAAATCAACTCTGATGAACTGGGAAAAATCATCTTGGGGAGCATCATCTTCATCACTTTCAGAGGTAGAAGTAGTATATACAGTAACTGTGTTTTCTCTCTATTCTTTATTTACAAGGATCTCATCCTTATCTCTCTCATCCTCTCCTTTTTCTTTGTCGTCTAAGGCATCACTCGTATTCTCTCCTTTTTCTTTGCCTACTAAGGCAGTACTCTCTTGCTCTCCTTTTGCCAAAGTCCTCTCAAGGGTTTGACTTTGCCTCTCTGCACTAAGTATTTTCTCAGTCTCACTCAAAATTGTCCTAGAGGGGCTCCTATGGGCTTGGAAATCATCAACTGTGACCAGTTCAAGTGATGTATGTACAGATTCTGGTTTGACAGTTGTGATAGGAGAAGAAGAAGAAGTAAATTGAGTATGTATAATTGGAGAAGTGTATGTTTCTATAGAGGAAGTATATACAATTGGGGGAACATAAAGAGTTATTGTTGTAATATGTACAGTGGAGTCTATGTTCCCTGTTTGATCATTAGTGTTTGTATCAAGTAAAAATGAGTCAACCATTTGAGAGTGTTGACTACTAAATACTGTGTCAAAGAATGTTGGCTCCTCCACAAATTGAGAATGTGGAGAATCTGATTGTATGACACTTAATGTTTGTGTCATTATATCGAAGAAATTTGAGGAATAGAGAAAGAAGGAAGTGGTGTAGATGGGAGTGTTGGCTGAATCACTGAACGAGGAGGTGATTCATCAAAAGATGCTGTAAAAGAATGCTTATGACTCGTGTTGATTTTATTGAGAAGCTTCTGAGCTACAACATCTTGAGTGGTGTGTGCACTCACTGTGTCAGATATCTGCAAGTGGCTCTCAGAGACCCTGATGATAGGTTCATCAGTGTCTATGGTTAGTGTATGTGCCTCACTCAATTGTGTCCTTGGTTGGGGACTATTTTCAATAACTAATTCCTTTTGAGAGGAACTAGTTAGAAATATGTTTAATTCCTTATCAAAAGCAACATCCTTTTGAGAGGATACTGCCTGGTCAGGCTGTTGGGTAAAACTCGTGGCTCCCTTCTTCTTCTTACGCCTGTAGCCAATCACTCTCTCTCTTTGCTCCCCCTCAGTTGATGTGGTAACTTCACTGGGTTTTCTTTTAATCCCAATAGTCTTTTGAGAGACTATGGTTTGGGCTTATGAGAGTGGTTGAGTGGTAATTGGTTGTTCTACTTGGGTAGGCAGAGAGGTGGTTGTTTTCTCTGTCATAGTAGATGAAGGTGAAGAATGTACAGTTTGAGAAGTAAAAGGTGTAGAATTTACTACCTGTACAATATGCTGTGGAAGAGCAAATGATTCGACTGTATATGATTTCTTTATTATTTCTGCAAACAATTTCTTTGTTTGCTTGTATGTCTGTACAGGTATATCATTCTCAAAAGAAAAATTAGTAATTTGGTCTTTAATAATCATAAACAAAAATCTTGCATAATATACTTCAGTTTTCCTATTATTAAAATTACCTAATTTATTTACAAGATCATCAAAAATTATTTTACCTATATTTATATTTACATTTTTAATTATTGCGTATGCTATTTTTAAAGTTAAAGAGGTAATAACCTCAAAGTTAGAACACTTACCTGAGAATGCCTTGGTGATTGTATCAAACAGGTAAGAAATCTCCCACTTAACATTCACCCTCTTTAGGTCTTTGAACTTTAACACTGCGTTGGGAGCAGCGTTATAGCCCAATTCCCTCAAGAAATCCAGTAGGTCTGCATCACTGGGTGCATCCACCAGATCTTGAATAGGTAGCCCCAAAGCAGAGTTAAGTCTGGAAGGGGTTATTTTCCCTTTCTCAGAGGAAACTTTGAATGAGATTCCCTTGACCGCATCCGGCCTAGTGGTGGAGTACATGAACTTGGCACTCGTCCAAAGTTGAGACAGTGCTTCCCTCGACATTTCTTCATCGGTAAAGATGGCTTTACTATACTCTGAGTTGAGTAAATAGTTCATTAGTGGTTTAAAGCATTCATTTACCTCATCAATGTCTGATGAATGTAGATTCCATCAGAGATTTGTTTAACTTGCAATCCCAAGAAGTAAGATAACTCACCCATCAAGCTCATTTCATATTTGTTTTGCATGAGTTTGGAGAACTTTTCACATAGTCTTGTGTCAGTGGATCTAAAAATAATATCATCAACATAAATTTGAACCAAAATCAGATGACCTTGGTGTTGTCTGAAGAACAATGTTTTGTCAATGATACCTCTTGAAAATTTGTTTTCCACCAGAAACTTTGACAGTGTATCATACCAACCTCTAGGTGCTTGCTTCAGTCCATAAAGTGCCTTTTCCAGTTTGTAGACATGATTTGGAAATTTTGAGCATTCAAATCCTGGAGGTTGTTGGACATACACCTCATGTTCCAATTTCCCATTTAGAAAAGCACTTTTCACACCCATTTGATATACTTTAAAATTTGAATGTGTTGCATAGGCTAAGAAAATTCTTATAGCCTCAAGTCTGACTACTAGTGTAAAGGTCTCATCAAAGTCAATCCCTTCTTCTTGAAGATATCCTTTTGCAACCAATCTTGCTTTGTTTCTTACAACAATGTCAGCTTCATCCATTTTATTTCTAAATACCTACTTAGTACCTATTATGATTCTTTGTTTGGGTTTAGGTACAAGCTTCCATACTTGATTTCTTTTAAATTGATTAGCTCTTCCTGCATAGCCAAGATCCAGTCTGCATCTTGAACAGCTTCTTCAAACTTCTTTGGCTCAATTTGAGAAAGAAAACAAGCATATAGGCATTCATTAGATGTTGCTTTCCTGGTCTGCACTCTTTTGCTTGGGTCACCAATAATCAGATCTGTTGTGTGACTTCTGGCCCATTTAGGATTAGAGATGTGTCTTGATGAGCTTGCTTGACTATCATCTCCTCCCCCTAAGCCTGTGCTCCCAGCTTCTGAAAACTCTCCCCCTGAATTAGTGGATAATTCAAAGTTCAAGATATCCCCTGATGGTGCATATCCTGATGACTGATCCCCTGATGGAGTATCCCCTGATCTGTTGTCCAGGAAATTGACTCTATCTGCTGAAGGAGATTCTACATTGTTTGGATTGTCATCAGGAATGGATAAATTCTCCATTTGTCTGCACTCATCGGCTTCATTCTCTTGATTATCATTATCATCTTCATTTTCAAACCTGAGTTCTTCATGAAAACTAGGGTCTTCAAGTCCAGAAATCTCTTGATCATCAAAAGATACATTTATAGACTCCATCACCACCTGAAGTCTTTTGTTGTAAACCCTGTAGGCCTTGAATGACAGAGAATAACCTAGGAAAATTGGTTCATCAGCTTTTGGATCAAATTTTCGTAAGTTCTCACCAAAATTCCTCAGAATAAAACATGTGCACCCAAAGACATGGAGGAACTTGATGCTTGGCTTTCTCCCTGTCATTAGCTCATATGGTGTCTTGTTGTGAGCCTTGTTGATTAGAGATCTATTCTGAGTAAAGCAAGCAGTGGAAATTGCTTCAGCCCAAAAATAGGTGGGAATCTTTGCCTCTGCTAGCATTGACCTAGCAGCTTCTATCAGGGTTCTATTTTTCCTTTCCACTACACCATTTTGTTGAGGAGTCCTTGGAGCAGAAAATGTATGATTTATGCCTTTCTCCACACAAAATCCCTCAATAGCTGCATTCTTGAATTCAGTTCCATTATCTATTCTCAACATTCTAACCACTGACCCTGATTCTATTTCCACCTTCTTGACATGGTCAATAATTTGTTGAGATACTTCTGATTTAGCATGCTGAAACTTTACCCAAGTGTATCTGGTGTAGTCATCCACAATGACCATTGCAAATCTTTTCTATGACACTGACATAATGTTAACAGGGCCAAAAAGATCCATATGTAACAATTGAATTCGATCTTTGACCATGGTGGCTTCCTTGCTGACAAAGGATGATTTCCTTTGCTTCCCTTGTTGACATGCTGAACATAATCCTTCTTGGATAAACTCCATTTGGGGTAATCCAGTTACCAACTCTCTCTTCACTAGATCATTAATTGACTTGTAGTTCAGGTGAGAGAGCTTCTTGTGCCATAGCCTGCTTTCATCAAGAGATGCCTTGATGTAGAAACATGATTCTCCACTTACTGAATTAAAATCAGCAACATAGAGATCTCCTTTTCTTATCCCTGACAAAACCAGCTTCCCATCACTTTCATTTTAGATTAAGCACTGATCTCCTTTGAAGGAAGTGATGAATCCTTTGTCACTTAGTTGACTTATGTTTAGCAAATTGTGCTTGAGCCCATCAACCAGTGCTACATTTTCAAATGAGACATTCTCATTTGCTGCTTTTCCATAACCAAGAGTTAGTCCTTTGCTGTTATCACCAAATAAAATTACTGGACCAGCCTTTTCTTGGAATTCTGTGAGCAGTGCTTTGTTTCCTGTCATGTGCCTTGAGCAGCCACTGTCTAGAAACCAGATTTGACTGCTTTTGACCTTTCCCTGCACACAAGAAAACATTTAAATTGTTTTTGGTACCCAATTGACTTTGGGTCCCCTTCGTTTAGTCACAGTAATAGGTAAAACAGCTTTATCTTTATTGGTGACTTTTGGTTTTGGCAAATGATGTGTATAATTTCTGCAAGTGCACAGATCCTTGTAGTATCAATGCTCGTACAGGTCGATCCACAGAGATTAGAAAATTCTAATATTCTTGATATTTAACTCAGGCGAAATAGAAACGTAACGATTGAGGAGATTGTGTAATTAATCCTAATATAAATAAAACAATAAAGATGATATGAATATTTTAAACGAAATAATTTAAACTAACTTAAACATAAATAAATTATAATTAGGAGAGACAATAATAACGAAATAGAAAATCATTGTGACGTATATTGAAATATAAAGCTGTAATAGAAGAAAAGACGAAATAATTGGTAATTAAATAGAAACAATAAGAAAAATAATGTATAGACGGCTGAAGGAAGTAAGTAGAAAAACGAATGAAAAAGTGTAAACTTGAATAAGAAAACTCAAAACTAAAAGAAAACTTTCTAAATAAAATCTAACTCTCTTAGCCTCTAATTGTACAAGTATTTATAGGCCTAACTAGATACATTCCTAGAATATGAAAACTCTAAATTTTATCACTTGGAATGTATTTAGTTTCTTCCAATTTCATCTCTTTTACTCTTTTGATATCATCCAATCTCTATCACTTTATCACTTCAAGTAGTAGAGATTTCTTCAACTTGTCAAGTTCATTCTTGAAAGAGTCTTAAATTCTTCAAATTGTATCTTGGGAAGTCTTATTTTCACATAACTCTTTTGTTAATTTAATTTCCTGCAAAATAAAATAAAAACAATAAATAATCTAATAATAATAATAAATTGAGCATAATTAAGGTGGTAAAAATATATAAATTATGGACTTATCAGCAAATTTAAAACTTTCTCCTTTTTAGGAGCTTCAATATATGCTTTTGATTTCTCAACAGTTATCTTGCCTTTATCCTTGGAGGAGCAAGCTTTATCAGTTGGTAAATCATCAGCATACAAAATTGTGCCGGTCAAAATTTGTGGTTTTACTTTGCATTGAAAAGATAAATGATTACAGTTACCACAATTCCAGCACACTTTTCTAGGGGCTTCATGAATGAAAGAATAATTGTTAGTTTTATTAACACCTAGCTTACCATTTCTATTCTTCTTGCTTTCCCCTGATAGGCCTTTTATCGTTGACGGGCTACAACGGCCTGATTCACTTTTTTCCCCTAACGACTGTGTATCTACTGATGCACAATCTAGTTCTTTCATAACTGGAGGGTTGAGTGCTTTGGCAAGAATAAGTTTCTTGCCTCTCCCACCACTAGTGGAAGCTTCACTTACTGGGAATACATTCCCTGATTCTACCTTTGTGTCTGCCTTAACAAACTTGATAAGTTGAATTGGCCTTTTTCCAAAGCTAGCTGCCATCTCAACCTCAATGGGAGGTTGCTGCAGTTGAGTCTCTTCATAGCCTAAACCAGATTTTGGATCAGATTTCTGACTTTTTAAACGATCCTCCAGTTTCCTGCTAAACTCACTCCATCTCTTAATGACTTCCCTTTCTTGACTAAGAAGATTCGAGGTCCATGCCTCTCTTTTGATAGCACAGTCAAAAAGATTTTTAGTCCTTGAGAGTTCTTTTTCAAGACTCTCAAGTCTGGAGTTTTCTGATTCTAAAAGAGTGTTCCTAGCAGTTAGCTGATCATTAATATTCTGCACTCTCTCAGTTTCAGCTACAACACTCCTCAAGGTGTCATAGAGATTCTTTATCTCACAAGTCATTTCCTTAACAATTTTAACACAATTAGTTTTAGACATGTTAGAGGAAATTTCGAGGCTTACCTGTGAGCTGCTACTATCAGTGGATGAGGCCATCAGGGCTAGGTTGACATACTCTTCATTTTCTTCTTCATCAGAGTCAGCCCAGTCCTTTTCCTCTGCAATATATGTTTTTCCCTTCTTGTTTGCATTAAAAAGGTCAAAGTATTTCTTCTTGTAGTCCACAACAGCTTCTTTGTTTCTGGATTCACCATCTTTTGTGTCCTTGCGGCACTCATTTGCAAAGTGACCCAGCTCATTGCATTTGTAGCACTTTATTCTTGATTTGTCAATAAAGTTTTTCGTGCTACTTGGTTTCCTTGCTAAAAATCTTTTAGATCCTGAAGGCTTTTGGAATTTTAGCTTGGAAAACCTTTTTGCAAGAAAGGCCATGGTTTCATCCAGCTCCTCTAACTCTTCTGGAGTATATTCTTCTTCCTTGAAGTCAACTTCTTTGTCCCCTTCTATGTCAGCATCTTCTAGTTGCTGCTTCAGCAAGACACTTGGTCTTGCTTCTTGTTTGTCCTTCGTGGCAGCCATCAGGGCTATAGATTTAAGCTTTCTGGTATCCCCTGACATTTCAGATCTTTGTTGAACCTCTAGTTCATATGACTTGAGACTACCATACAGCCTATCCAAGTCTAGAAGATTCATGTCCTTGGATTCCCTGATGGTTGTTGTCTTAGGATCCCATGATATAGGAAGGGCTCTCATGAAATTTGTGTTCACATCCTTGTTAGCATATGCCTTCCCATATAATCTCAGGTCATTTACCAACCTGTTAAATCTGTCGAACATTTCAGTGAGTATTTCATCATTCTTCATTGTGAACCACTCATACTGTTGTGTCAACAGCTGCAATTTATTTTCCCTCACTTCCTCAGTACCATCACAAAGGATTTATATGGTATCCCATATAGATTTAGACGTGGTAAGATTCATGATACTATTCAGCATATCATCGTCTAAACCATTATACAGGATCCCAGTGACTTTAAGATCCTTTTTCACCTTTTCTCTTTCCTCTATCGTCATTTCGTCAGTTGTCTTTGGGACAAGCTTTTCAGGAATACTGACTCCATTAACGACTTCTATAGGAATGAGCTTCTTGGGAACGTGAGGTCCTTCTTCTAGAATCTGTAAATATTCATCATTAATAGCTCTAAGATGAACTATCATTCTTTGTCTCCAGAAGAAGTATTTGCCCCTTTCCAACATGGGGACTTTACTGTTTCCAACTTTGTTGGCCATAGATAATGATCGTTTTTAGCAAGTGAAATCTGCTAAGAGGCTCTAATACCAATTGTTAATGCAATATAAGCACAAGTGTCTGTAGAAGGGGGGGGGGGATGAATACAAACACATGAAACTTTTCGCTCTTTTAAACTTAAAAGTGCTTACTGGAAAACAACTACAACAAACAGAAAAACTATAAGAAATGAACACACAGATTCAAGTTAAAATAGCTATATTAAAACTTGGGGTTTTTCTGGAAATCTGTATAATCACAAATGTGATTTACAACTACAAATTCTGTGTTTAAATGCACAGCTTCTCACACTAACTAGCTTCTAACTTTCTTTGAAATATTTCTCGCAAGATCTATTACAAAGCTTCTCTCTAGTGTTTATGTGCTTCGGTATTTGTTTGATCTGTTGGAAAGATTCAAATCTCTCTCCTTTTTCTTTTGTAATGAGACTCCGTTGCTTATATGTTGATCAGTGGAAGAAATCACGTGCTTGAGTCGTGCTGCTTTTCTCAACTTAGCCGCAAGTATGTCACATCGTAGCCCTATGTGTCAGACTGCTGCATGCTTTATTGCTACTTTTTCTTCCCCTGATCTATGTGCATTTAATGCTTGAGAGTTCTTATTGGATCAAGAACAAACTTCAAGAAATATCTTTCCAATTGATATTTCTTGCTTCTTTAACACATTACGTTGATTTCCGTGTAAGTACTGATGACGGGTGCATGCTGTCATAACGATCCACTGATAATCAACCCTGATAGATTTTGAATAGTGCTTCTGGATCCCCTGATGCTTATTGACTGGATCAGGGCTTCAAGCTTCACTTGAGTTACACTCAGTGATTCTTGATCCTGATGGTTATGACTGACAGCATACACTTATGGCTTCCACTGATGTCATGTTGGTCATTCCCCCTGATGGGTTGCCCTGACACTGACATGTCCTGAAGTGTTTCCGTGACGGGTTGGTCTGCCTTCGTCATACCCTAACAGGTTTCCCTGATGAGTTCCCCCTGATGGGTTCCTCTGATAGGTTCCCCCTGATGGGTTTCCCTGATGAGTTCCCCCTGATGGAACTTAATCAACGTAACTTTGTTTAGAATTTCTGATATGCGGAATACTTTGATTGTTTACAAATAGCATCAGACATTCTTCTTCACTTTGTCAAGTCCTTTGATTGTTTCTGTTTTTTGACTTGTCTTGTGAAGAGATTGACCATCCACTGATTAATAAGATTACTATCAGTGGATGCAAAACTTGTGCTGATCTTAAGGTTCATAAAATCCCTCAAGTATTTACAGTTGCACAATTTATTACATAATCATCATCATCATCATTTATCTCTAACAGGTTCAATAGGTTGGTGAATGACCTGAGGATGTACGGGAAAGTGTATGCCAATAAAGACATCAACAGAAAATTTATGAAGGCATTACCTATCTCGTGGGATCCAAAGACCACAGCTATCAGGGAATCCAAGGACATGAATCTCCTAGGCTTGGATAATCTCTATGGTACTCTCAAGACATATGAACTCGAGGTTCAACAAAGATATGAAATGTCAGGAGATACCAGGAAACTAAAATTTGTAGCACTGATGACCGTCAGGAAGAACCAACCAGAAGCAAGGCCAAGTGTCTTGATGAAGCAGCACCTAGGAGATGCCGAGGAGAATGAAAGTGGGGAGGAAAACGCAGCTGACTCCAAGGAGGTGGATTACTCACCAAAAGAGTTAGAAGACATGGATGAAACCATGGCTTTCATTACCAAAAGGTGAAGAGAGAGTTGGTAACTGGACTACCCCAAATGGAGTTTATCCAAGAAGGATTATGTTCAGCATGTCAACAAGGGAAGCAAAGGAAATCATCCTTTGTCAGCAAGGAAGCTACAATGATCAAAGATCCAATTCAATTGCTACATATGGATCTCTTTGGACCTGTCAACATTATGTCAGTGTCAAAGAAAAGATTTGCAATGGTCATTGTGGATGACTACACCAAATACACTTGGGTAAAGTTTCAGCATGCTAAATCAGAAGTATCTCAAAAAATTATTGACCATATCAAGAAGGTGGAAACAGAATCAGGGTCAGCGGTTAGAATGTTGAGAACAGATAATGGAACTGAATTCAAGAATGCAGCTGTTGAGGGATTTTGTGCGGAGAAAGGCATAAATCATACATTTTCTGCTCCAAGGACTCCTCAACAGAATGGTGTAGTGGAAAAGAAGAATAGAACCCTGATAGAAGCTGCTAGGACAATGCTATTAGAGGCAAAGATTCCCACCTATTTTTGGGCTGAAGCAATTTCCACTGCTTGCTTTACTCAGAATAGATCTCTAATCAACAAGGCTCACAACAAGACACCATATGAGCTAATGACAGGGAGAAAACCAAGCATCAAGTTCCTTTATGTCTTTGGATGCAAATGTTTCATTTTAAGGAATTTTGGTGAGAACTTAAGAAAATTTGATCCAAAAGCTTATGAAGCAATTTTCCTAGGTTATTCTCTATCATCTAAGGCGTTCAGGGTTTACAACAAAAGACTTCAGGTGGTGATAGAGTCTATAAATGTAGCTTTTGATGATCAAGAGATTTCTGGACTTGAAGACCCTGGTTTTCATAAAGAACTCAGGTTTGAAAATGAAGATGAAAATGATTATCAAGAGACTAAAGAAGATGTGTGCAGACAAATGGAGAACTTATTCATTCATAATGTCAATCCAAACAATGTAGAAGTCCCTTCAACAGATAGAGTTAATTTCCTGGACAACAGATCAAAGGATACTCCATCAGGGAATCATTCATTAGGACATGCACCATCAGGGGATAACTTGAACCTTGAATTATCCACTAATTCAGGGGGAGAGTTTTCAGAAGCTGGGACCACAGGCTTAGGGGGAGGAGATGATAGTCAAGCAAGCTTATCAAGACACATCTCTAATCCTAAATGGGCAAGAAGTCACACAACAGATCTGATTATTAGTGACCCAAGCAAAAGAGTGCAGACTAGGAAAACAACATCTAATAAATGCCTATATGTTTGCTTTCTTTCTCAAATTGAGCCAAAGAAGTTTGAAGAAGCTATTCAAGATGCAGACTGGATCTTGGCTATGCAGGAAAAGCTAAATCAATTTGAAAGAAATCAAGTATGGAAGCTTGTACCTAAACCCAAAGAAAAAATCATAATAGGTACTAAGTGGGTATTCAGAAATAAGATGGATGAAGCTGGCATTGTTGTAAGAAACAAAGCAAGACTGGTTGCAAAAGGATATCTTCAAGAATAAGGGATTGACTTTGATGAGACCTTTGCACTAGTAGCCAGACTTGAGGCTATAAGAATTTTCTTAGCCTATGCAGCACATTCAAATTTGAAAGTATATCAAATGGATGTGAAAAGTGTTTTTCTAAATGGGAAATTGGAACAGGAGGTGTACGTCCAACAACCTCCAGGGTTTGAATGCTCAAAATTCCCAAATCATGTCTACAGACTGGAAAAGGCACTTTATGGATTGAAGCAAGCACCTAGAGCTTGGTATGACACACTGTCAAAGTTTCTAGTGGAAAATAAGTTTACAAGAGGTATCATTGACAAAACCTTGTTCTTCAGACAACACCAAGGTCATTTGATTTTGGTTCAAATTTATGTTGATGATATTATTTTTGGATCCACTGACACAAGGCTGTGTGAAAAGTTCTCCAAACTCATGCAAAGCAAATATGAAATGAGCTTGATGGGTGAGTTATCTTATTTCTTGGGATTACAAGTCAAACAAGTCTCTAATGGAATCTACATTCATCAGACAAAATATGCCAAAGAACTTCTCAAGAAATTTGATATGGAGGACTCAAAAGTAGCAAAGACACCAATGGCCACCGCAACCAAGATTGACTCTGATAAGAATATAAAGAAAGTTGATTTGAAGACTTACAGGGGAATGATTGGATCATTGATGTATCTGACAGCAAGCAAGTCAGACATAATGTTTGCAACATGTCTTTGTGCTAGATATCAAGCTGACCCAAAGGAATCTCATCTCATTACAGTGAAAAGGATCTTGAGATATATCAAGGACACTACAGAGTTGGGACTTTGGTATCCAAAGGAGTCTGGATTTGAATTACTAGGATATTCTGATGCTGACTTTGGAGGATGCAAGATTGATAGAAAGAGTACAACGGGAAGCTGTCAATTTTTAGGAGGAAGGCTTGTATCTTGGTTCAGCAAAAAGCAGCACTTAATCTCTACATCTACTGCTGAAGCTGAATATATTGCAGCTGGAAGTTGTTGTGCACAAATTCTATGGATGAAAAATCAGCTAATGGATTATGGTCTAAACTATTCCAAGATTCCAATAAGGTGTGATAACACAAGTGTCATTGTCATTGCTGAAAATCCAGTGCAACATTCCAGAACCAAACATATAGAAATCAGATATCATTTTATCAGGGAACACGTTATGAATGCGAATATTGAACTACAGTTTGTACCTTCAAATCAGCAGCTGGCAGACATATTCACCAAAGCTCTTGATGAAGCCACGTTTTCAAATCTTGTGGGAGAGCTAGGAATGGTGAACTATGCGTCAGAGTCAGAGTCAAATTCCTAAGTTCTGGTATTTCTAACTCATTTCATAAGTTCTTAATAAAATCAATTGATATGTGGTTATATATGTTCAAATTGTAAATATGTATATACATGTATATTTTGTATATTGTGTTTGGTTTTTTGTTTTTGTTTTGACTGATGCATTAGGGGCAGGGCTTCCTTAAGGACGCATCAGGGTCAGGGTGTCCGGCTCGCACGTCAGGGTCAGGGTGTTCGACTCGTACGTCAGGGTCAGGGTGTCCAACCTGTGTGTCAGGATCAGGGTGTCCATCTTATGCATCAGGGTCAGGGTATGTACATACAGTAAATCATCAGGGTAAGTTTAAATGTTTTTTTAACTGCATCGGGATTCACGGTCAGTTAAGTGATGACAACTCATCAATGAGATCTTCTCTCACTAATGACGTGTCATCACAGAAACTGAACTGACTCCCTAATGGCGTGTTTTCAGGAGAAGTTTTCAAACGTCTCTAGGCGGGTATTAATACTCTATCTCTCCTGCTTTTTAAAACTCCCCAAAACATTTAATCTTTATGTGATATTTGCTCGAGTTTTCTTTCTTTTTCTCTCTCATTTTCACAGAAACCCTAGAACTTTAAATCTTCAAAGCATTCATGGCACACCAACAATTCCGAGGAACTTGACAGTCCCACCCACAAACTATGTGGGCTTCTCTGACATTGATGAGGTAAATGAGTGCTTCAAGTCAATGATGAACTATCTACTCAACTCAGAGTATAGAAAAGTCATCTTTACCGATGAAGAAATGTCGGGGGAAGCACTGTCTCAATTATGGACGAGTGCCAAGTTCATGTACTCCACCACTAGGCCTGATGCGGTCAAGGGAATCTCATTCAAAGTTTCCTCTGAGAAAGGGAAAATAACCCCTTTCAGACTTAACTCTGCTTTAGGGCTACCTACTCAAGATTTGGTGGACCCACCCAGCAATGCCGACTTGCTGGATTTCTTGAAGAAACTGGGCTATAACGCTGCTCCCAACGCAGTGTTAAAGTTCAAGGACCTCAAGAGGGTGAATGTGAAGCAGGAAATCTCTTACCTGTTCGATACAATCACCAAGGCGTTCTCAAGTAAGTATTCTAACTTTGAGGTTATTACTTCCTTAACCTTGAAAATAGCATATGCCATGATTAGAAATGTAAATATAAATATAGGTAAAATAATTTTTGATGATCCTTGTAAATAAATTAGGTAATTTTAATAATAGTAAATCTGAAGTATATTATGCTAGATTTTTGTTTATGATTATTAAAGACCAAATTACTAATTTTTCTTTTGAGAATGATATACATGTACAGACATACAAGCAAACAAAGAAATTGTTTGCAGAAATAATGAAGAAATCATATACAGTCGAACCGTTTGCTCTTCCATAGCATATGGTACAAGTAGTAAATTATTCACCTTTTACTTCCTAACCTATAAATTCTTCACCTTCTACTTTCCAACCTGTAAATTCTTCACCTTCATCTACAATAGCAGAGAAAACAACCACCTCTCTGCCTACCCAAGTAGAACAACCAATTTCCACTCAACCACTCTCAATAGCCCAACCCAAAGTCTCCCAAAAGACTATTGGGATTAAAAGAAAACCCAGTGAAGTTACCACATCAACTGAGGGGGAGCAAGGAGAGAGAGTGATTGGCTACAGGCATAAAAAGAAGAAGGGAGCCACGAGTGTTACCCAACAGCCTGACAAGGCAGTATCCTCTCAAAAGGATACTGCTTTTGATAAGGAATTAAACATATTTCTAACTACTTTCTCTCAAAAGGAATTAGTTATTGAAAATAATCCCCAACCAGGGACACAGTTGAGTGAGGCACATACACTGACCATAGACACTGATGAACCTACCATCAGGGTCTCTGAGAGCCACTTGCAGATATCTGACACAGTGAGTGCACACACCACTCAAGATGTTGTACTTCAGAAGCTTCTCAATAAGATCAACATGAGTCATAAGCATTCTTCTACAGCATCTTTTGATGAATCACCTCCTAGTTCAGTGATTCAACCAACACTCCCATCTACACCACTTCCTTCTTTCTCTGTTCCTCAAATTTCTTCAGATATTATGACACAAACATTGAATGTCATAAGATCAGTTTCTCCATCTTCTCAATTCGTGGAGGAGCCAACATTCTCTGACACAGTGTTTGATAGTCAAGACTCTCAAATGGTTGACTCATTTTTACTTGATACAAACACTGATAATCAGACAGGGGACATACACTCCACTGTACATACTACAGTAATCACTATTTACGTACCCCCAATTGTATATACTTCCCCTATAGAAACATACCTTCTCCAATTATACATACACACTTTACTTCTTCTCCTTCTCCTATCACAATTGTCGAACCAGAATCTGTACATACATCACTTGAACTGGCCACAATTGATGATTTCCAAGCCCATAGGAGCCCTTCTAGGACAATTTTGAGTGAGACTGAGAGAATACTTAGTGTAAAGAGGTAAAGTCAAACCCTTGAGAGGCTTTGGCAAAAGGAGAGCAAGAGAGTACTGCCTTAGTAGGCAAAGAAAAAGGAGAAAATACGAGTGATGCCTTAGAAGACAAAGAAAAAGGAGAGGATGAGAGAGATAAAGATGAGATCCTTGAAAATAAAGAACAAAAAGAAAACACAGTTACTGTATATACTACTTCAAGCTCTGAAAGTGATAAAGATGATGCTCCACAAGATGATTTTTCCCAGTTCATCGGAGTTGATTTGTACTTTCAGCAGAATCAAATGTCGGACACTGTACAGTTGTTAAAGCAAGAGTTAGCTAGGACCACTTATCCAATCTTGATCAAAGTGTTAAAGTCACAGATCATGATTGATCAATCAATAGATATAGAAAATCAAAAATTGTATACACATTTTTCATCAAAGATACAAAATGTACAGCAAGTTGTCGACTCCCTGGTCACCAGCCAGACCCTGTTCCGGATGAAGAAACAAGCTAACGCTGTAGACAAGAAGCTTGCTGATCTCACTTCCCAACTGACCAGCATGGAAACTCTACAACATTCCATGGCTGGCTCTTTGCAACAAGTTCTTCAAGTCACATCCCGACTCTCAACTCCCACTGATGATGCTGTCAAAAAGGGGGAGAAATCTACCAAGCAGTCGTCAGGGGATGTTGCTGAGAAATCAAGTCAACCATCAGGGGATGTGATTGCTCCTGTTCCTGCTCCAAAATCCAAGGATAAAGGCAAGGGTATCTTGATTGAGGAACCAAAGAAGAAATTCAACACTCAATCAGGGCCTAAGCTACTCAGAGATGCCATGAAAACAACCCACTTTCCAACACCCGTTAAAGCTGTAATTGATGGGAAAGTGGAGCTAGTCTACCCTCAAGATAAAAAGCTAGTGGAAGCTGATGCACTATTTGCACAACAACTTCAAGAAGATGAAGAGAAGGAAATGGCAAAGGAACAGGAGGAAGCAAAGAAGAAGAAGAGTGTCAGACCAAGGACCTCCAGGAAACCTCAGCAAAGAAGAGCTCAAAACCCGAAAGGTGAATCAAGGGATAAAATCAAGACAAACTCGAAGACTCTGATGCCACCAAACCTAAGTCATCTGAAGCCAAGGACCAAGCACCTTCTCCTATTACCACAACATATGGTCCACCCACTCTAGCTGAATCCCTCAAAGAAGAAAGGCAAAAAAACCTGTCATTTATGTTCTTCATAAAAAGCATAGATGTCAGGTTCAACAATAGAAGGGATCAGCTGATAAAAGTGCAACTTAAAAGTTGGTCAAAATTCAATGTCAACATTGTCAACTTCAGAAAACTTCTTCAAAGAGAGCTGGAGCAACTGGAAGCAAGAGGAGAAGACAACAGACTAAGGATTCCTGATCAAAACCCAGATCAAAGAAGACAAGGTCTTGGAAGTGACTCCCAACCGATTGAATCAAGTCATCCATTGCCCTTTGTCTCAGTAAAAAGGAAAAGGGATCTTGATGTCTAATACAACATTCTTTTTGTAATAGTTATAGGAAAATACTTATACAGAAATTCTTTTATTAGTTCATTCAAAATTCTTTCATGTATATAGTATTGGTTTTGACATCATCATCAGTGCTTCAAGAGATTTATGGTTATCAAATTGATAAACATAAATAGGGGGAGATTGTTAGAGTTAATTGTTGATGATGATGTTTATGTAATAAATTGTGCAACTGTAAATACTTGAGGTATATTATAAACCTTAAGATCTGCACAAGTTTTGCATCCACTAATAATAAACTTATTCATCAGCGGATGGTCAATCTCTTCACAAGACAAGTCAGAAAACAGAATCATCCAAAGGACTTGACAAAGTGGAGAAGAATGTCTGATGTTACTTGTTAACAGTCAAAGTATTCTGCACATCAGATATTCTAAACAAAGTTATGTTGATTAAGTACCGTCAGGGGAACCCATCAGGGGGAACTCATCAGGGGAACCCATCAGGGGAAACTCATCAGGGGATCCAATTAGGGGGAACCGTCAGGGGATGACAAAGGTAGAACAACCCGTCAGGGGAACACATCAAGACATGTCAGTGTCATGCCAACCCATCAGGGTAATCCGTCAGGGGGAATGACCAACACGGTATCAGTGGAAGCCATCAGTGTATGTCGTCAGTCATAACCATCAGGATCAAGAAGCACCAAGTGAAACTCAAGTGAAGGTTGAAGCCCTGATCCAGTCAATAAGCATCAGGGGATCCAGAAGCACTGATCAAAGTCCATCAGGGCTGGTAGTCAGTGGATCGTTATGACAGCATGCACCCGTCATCAGTACTTACACGGAAATCAATGTAGCGTGTTAAAGAAGCAAGAGATATCAACTGGAAAGATATTTCTTGAAGTTTGTTATGGTCCAATGAGAACTCTCGTGCATTAAATGCTCACAGATCAGGGGAAGAAAAAGTAACAACAAAGCATGCCTCTGTCTGACACATGGGACAACGATGTGACATACTTGCTGCTAAGTTGAGAAAAGCAGCACGTTCTAAGCACGTGATTTCAACCACTGATCTATATATACAAGAAAGAGTTCTCATTACAAATAGAACAGAGAAGAGAGCACAGAGCACACAAGAAACATTGATTTGAATCTATCCAACAGATCAAACAAACTCCGAAGCACACAAACACTAGAGAGAAGCTTTGTAATAGATCTTGCGAGAAATATTTCAAAGAAAGTTAGAAGCTAGTGAGTGTGAGAAGCTGTGAATTTTATTCAAAGAATTTGTAGCTGTAAATCACATTTGTGATTATACAGATTTTCAGAAAAATCCCAAGTTTTAATATAACTATTTTAACTTGAATCTGTATGTTATATTACATAGTTTTTCTGCTCTGTGCAGCTGTTTCTGGCAAGTACTTTTTAAAGATAAAAAGGGCGAAAAGTTTGTAGTGTTTGTATTCTCCCCCCCCCCCCTTCTACAAACACTTGAGCTTATTTTGCACTAACATAGTCTCTGATGGTTACATTTGGTCTCTGATGACTTACACTTAGTCTCTGACGACTTAAGATTACTCTCCGATTCTTTAAGCTGTAGTCTTTGATGAACATTTTTTTTGTCTCCGATAGACTAAACACAGTCTCTGACTTGTTGAATTCTCTATTACAATTCTGATAGTCTTTTACAATACAAATTAACTTACTCTCATATAAAGATAAATTACATGAATTAGAGAGTAAACTATCAGCTACAAAACTTTAAGTACTATAGATCAACACTAACTGTACATTTGTATATCTAAGTATTCTAATTACAATCATCATCAAATGTTATAAAACCTAACACACTGTAATATAACGATTAACATAGACATATCCATATCATCTTCACACTTTAGAGAGAAGCTTTGTAATTGTTCTTGAGAGAAAGTTATAGAAAGATTGTAGCTAGAAGTGTGAGCAAAGAGAAGCTGTATTTGCTTTTATATTTGTAACTGTTTAATCATTTTGTGATTATACAGATTCCAAAAAAAACCCAAGTTATAATACAATTATTTTAACTTGAATGTTTGTGTGTTTATTTTAATCTCAGTATAGTTTTTCTGTGTTCATCCTCATCAGGGGATAACATTGCAGCTATTCCAGTTTTCGTTTATTGAGTGTTAAAAGAGCAAAAGTTTGTAGTGCTTGTATTCAACCCCCCCCCCCTTCTACAAACACTTAAGCTTATTAGTTCTAACAAAGATTTTTTTTGAGTATTATCCTCCGATGAGTAATTTGTTCATCAACGAATAAAGTTAGATCTAGTAGATATTTATCCTCTAACAATGTAATTTGTTTATCATAAGATAAATACTCCAAATAGCAAGTCAAAAGATAAATATATTTCTCGGTGAATATTTTGTTCATCGGTGGATAAGCTGTATTAGAGGATAAATGACTATTAGCAGATAAATGGTCATCGACGGATAAATGTGCATCATCAAATAAATGACCATCAATAGATAATTTTATTCATCAGCGGATATAGCCATCGGCAGATAAACATTTGTCAAAGGATATTGTTAGGTATAATGATGTTGATGAAGACATAAGTGTTATTTAACAACTGTGCACTTGTAAATATTCAATGTATTTTATAAGCCTTAGTATATTTGCACAAATAAACGTTCACTGATGGACAACTTAGTCCCTCAGGGGATAGCCTTAAATGCAATAGGCAAGTCATCAGTGGATATCCAAAAAGACTTTTTAGTGTTAGAGAATGTTTGTTGTACTTAATATTCAAGAATTTCACACATCAAGCATTTAAGGAAAAGCCAAAATAGTATCAATGATTAAAGATGTGAGTATTTGGATATCATCAGGCAATAACTTGACTGTTAGAGGTTACCATCAGGGGATAACTTGAATGTCAGGGGATAACCTGAACACTACATCAATGGATGACATCAGTGGATAGCATTAGGTTTTAACATCAAAGGATCAAGAAGTATTGATATAAGTCTATATCAGGGGTTATGTTAGGTATAATGATGTTGATGATGACATAAGTATTATTTAATAACTATTCACTTATAAATACTCAAGGTATTTTATAAGCCTTAGTATATTTGCACAAATAAGCATTCACTGATGGACAAGTTAGTCCGTCAGTGGGATAACCTTAACTGCACTAGGCAAGTCATCAGTGGATATCCAAAAAGACTTGTTAGTGTCAGAGAATGTCTGTTGTACTTAATATTCAAGAATTCTGCACATCAATCATTCAAGGAAATGCCAAAATTGTATTAGTGATTAAAGATGTTAGTATTTAAAAAGGTATCAGTGGATAAACCCGTCAGGGGATACTGTCAGGGGATGACCTAAATACTGCATTAGGGGATGTCAACAGTGGATATCATCAGGCGATAACTTATCTGTCAAAGGATACTATCAGGAGATAACTTGATTGTCAGGGGATAACCTGAACACTGCATCAATGGATGACATTAGTGGATAGCATTAAGTTTTAACATTAGGGGATCAAGAAGCACATATCTAATTCTATATCAGGGATTATGTTAGGTATAATGATGTTGATGATGATATAAGTGTTATTTAATAATTGTGCACTTATAAATACTCAAGGTATTTTATAAGCCTTAGTATATTTGCACAAATAAGCATTCACTGATGCACAAGTTAGTCCGTCAGGGGATAGCCTTAACTGCACTAGGCAAGTCGTCAGTAGATATCCAAAAAGACTTGTTAGTGTCAGGGAATGTCTGTTGTACTTAATGTTCAAGTATTCTGCACATTAGACATTAAAGGAAAGGCTAAAATAGTATCAGTGATTCAAGATGTTAGTATTTGAAAAGGCATCAGTGGATAAACCCATCAGGGGATGCCCTAAATACTACATCAGGGGATGTCATTAGTGGATATCATCAGATGATAACTTGATTGTCAGGGGATACCATTAGGGGATAACCTGAACACTGCATCAATGGATGACAGCAATGGATAACAATAGGTTTTAACATTAGGGGATCAAGAAACACTGATCTAATTCTACATTAGGGATTAACATCAGTGGATAGTAAGCATTGATCAAGTCAACATCAGGGCTTTGTCATTAGGGGATAGTTAAGACCTAGTCTACTCATCATTAGGGCTTACAAACTATAGATACTTGGCATAGAAACAAGGAACATATCTGGTAAGATATTCCTTGAAATTTGGTGGTCCAATAAAAAGCTTTACACCCAAAACGCATGGAGAACATGGATTGAAATAAAAGCAACAATAGTCAATAGCAGTCTAACACACGTATCTCCGAAAGGACAATGAAAGGACATCTTGCGGCTACATTGAAAAGGAAGCATGGCAAGCACATGAGTTTTATCTTTATTTTCCTATATATGTAATAGTTGTTACACACAACCAAAAGAGATATGAGAGGTGTTGTTGCACCCCTGCTTATATTATCTTTGCTTAAACTTTCATTATGTGTTTGATTTATAAGAATTGATGATGTAATATAGTCCTTACTTAGACAATGTAAAAGGACTTAGAAAAATATCCAACTTGTTAGGTGGATATACTACTTAGTTAAGCAAGGAGTTTGATCACCGTTGAAGTCTGCTAAAGAAGGTTGATGGAGATGCAAGAAATATTCTAAGTATAGTCCTGCTTAGAATGGAAATAAGCAAGGACCTTTGTGCACTTAGAATATTACAAGTATAGTCTTGCTTAGAATGGAAATAAGCAAGGACTTTAATAAGCAAGATCCTTTGCTTATCAAAGTAAAGATTGTCAGAAAAAGCTATCTTATTCCTGCTTAGTCAACTTCTAGGAATCTCTACTGAAGGGCACTAGAAGACAGAAAAACGGCTAACTTTTTGAACTAAGCAAGGACTGCTGAAAAGGTACAAGTCACATCAATGACAGTACACTCCAACAGATCTATTTCAAATTTCCAACGGATAGATTCTTTGGAGGAGTATAAATAGAAGTCATAAATTTCATTTATGACTAACAATTAATGAACCAACTACCTCTGAGCAAAAACTCTCTGACATCTTAAAGGCTACAGCAAGACATCATAAAGCTTGAACAAGTGCTATCTATCTGCTCAACCAAGGAGCCTTCTACTTGAAGATAGCAAGCAAGATTTTCTGAAATCTTCTAAGTGTCTGTGTGACAATTGGACTAAGTGTCCTGCTAAAGAGGTCTAAGTGACCCATTGTAAATTGGACTAAGTGTCCTCTAGCTGATTGTTCTGTGTGAACAGATTATAGTGAAAGCCTTCTCAAGTAAAAGAGAAGAAGAGTGGAGTAGGATTATTCCGAACCACTATAAAAATTCTCTCTTCTCCTGCTTATATTTTATATTGTTTCCTTGCTTTGTTGTGCTTTGCTTTAGTCTTGTTGAACTTGTTCAGCAAAGACTATCTTTGCTAATTCAAGCCTTTAACTTTTGATACAAAATCTAAGGGGTTCCTTGCTTAAAACAATTCCGCTGCTAAATTCTTTGAAAATCATAAGAAACCTTTTTATAAGCAAGAAGATTTTGAATTCAGTAAAGTTTTCCAAGTAAGACTTAATTTTTGAAAAACACTATTCAACCCCCCCCCCCCCCCTCTAGTATTTTTACCCTTTGGGACCTAACAAGAGGGAAAACCAAGATACATATTAACTTAAAAATATCTCAGTCATCTTTATACACTAGAGAGAAGATTTGTAATAGTTCTTAAGAGAAATATTTTAGAGAGAAATTGAAGCTAGTGTGTGAAACAAGAATCTGTATACTCTTACAGATTTGTAGTTGTTTAATCACTTTGTGATTATATAGATTCCCAGAAAAACCCAAGTTATAATACAACTATTTTAACTTGAATCTTTATATATTCATTTTAAATAATTGTACTGTTTTTCTGAGTTCATCCTCATCAAGGGATAAACTTGTACTTATTCCAGTTTTCGTGTTAAGAGTTTTAAAGAGAGAAAAAGGTGTGGTGTTTGTATTCAACCCTCACCCCCTTCTACAAACATGTTAGCTTATTTTGTTCTCACAATTGGTATTAGAGCCAACTAGCAGTTGCACTTGCTAGAAGATTTTTATCTATTGCTAACAAAGTTGGAAATAGTAAGGTTCCCATGTTGGAATATGGAAAATACTTCTTCTGGAGGCAACGAATGATCGTTCATCTCAGTTCCATTGATGATGAATATTTATAAGTTCTGAAAGAAGGTCCTCACGTACCAAAAAAGCTCATTCCTCAAAAGGTAGTGAATGCAGTCAATGTCCCTGAACGTCTAGTCCCAAAGACTACTAATGAAATGACTTCAGTGGAAAGAGAAAAAATAAGGATAAAAAAATAACAGGTATCCTTCGTAATAGCTTAAATGATGACATGCTCAATAGCATCATGAATCTCACCACATCTAAGTCAATATGGGATACCATCTAGATCATATGTGATGATATGAAGGATGTAAGGGAAAACAAACTGCATCTATTAACACAACAGTATGAGTGGTTCACAATAAAATCTGGTGAATCACTCACTGAAATATTTGACAGATTTAACAGATTGGTAAATGATCTGAAAATATATGGAAAGGTATATGCCAACAAGGACGTGAATAAAAAATTCATGAGGGCACTTCTCATATCATAAGATCTAAAGACAACAACCATCAGGAAATCGAAGGACATGAATCTCCTAGACTTGGATAAGCTTT
Organism: Centella asiatica; assembly: GCA_014636745.2. NCBI lineage: Eukaryota > Viridiplantae > Streptophyta > Magnoliopsida > Apiales > Apiaceae > Centella > Centella asiatica. The sequence goes on from CM025787.1 coordinate 23,667,896, forward strand.
ATGATACCCTAAAGATATATGAACAGGAGGTTCAACAGAGATCTAAAATGTCAGGGATACCAGGAAGCTTAAATTTGTAGCCCTGATAGCTAGCAAGAAGAATAAAAGAGAAGCAAGACAAAGAGTCTTGATAAAGCAACAACTAGGAGATGCTAAAGAAAGTTAAGAGTAAAGTGAAGATGGTGAAGCTAGCTCAAAGAGGACTGAGTAAACCCCTAAAAAGCTAGAGGATATGGAAGAAACAATGGCCTTTTTTGCAAGAAGATTCTCCAAGATGAAATTCCAAAAGCCAAAAAGGATAAAGAAATTTTCAGCAAGGAAACCAAGTAGCACAAGCAACTTTATTGATAAATCAAGAATCAAGTGCTACAAGTGCAGTGAAATGGGACACTTTGCAAATGAGTGTCGTAAGGCCAACCATGAAAGTGAACCCAAACGAAAGGAAACTATGGTGGATTCCAAGAAGAAATACTTTTACCTTCTTAATGCAAATAAGAAAGGAAAAACATATATAGCAGAGGGAAAAGACTAGGCTGACTCAGACGAAGAAGAAGTTAAGGAATATGTCAGCCTAGCTTTGATGGCCTCATCCATTAACAGTAGCACTTCACAGGTTAGTTTCAAAATTTCCCTTAACATGTCTAAAAATGATTGTTTTAAAACTTTTAAAGGAATAATTGTAAGATCAGAAACCTCTATAACACTTTAAGGAGTGTTGTAGCTGAGACTGAGAGAGTGCCTAAGATCAATGAACAATTAACTACTATAAACACTCTTTTAGAATCAAAACCTACTAGGCTTGAGAATCTAGAAAAAGAACTCATCAAGACTAGGAACCTCCTTGACTGTGCCATAAAGAGAGAATAGTGGACATCCAAAAGGCTAAAAGAAAAGGAAGAGATCATAAGAAAGTGGACTGAGTCTAGCAAGAAACTAGAGGATCAATTAAACAGTAGAAAATTCAATCCTAGATTTGGTTTAGGCTATAAGGACACTCAGGTGTAGCAACCTTCAATTAAGGTTGAAAATGATGCTAGCTTTGGTAAAAGGCATGTGCAACCTGTCAAGTTTGTGAAGGCATTAACCAAGCTAGAGAGAGAATGTTTTCCTTAAGAGTGAAACTTCCACAAGTGGTGGAAGTGGCAAGAAGCCTATTCTTGCCAAGGCAACCAAAGTCCCCACCAAGAAAGAGTTTGACTGTGCATCAGTGGATACACAGTCATCAGAGGATGTGAGTGCATCAGGCCTTAGAAGCTCTTCAGGGGATAATGGCCTGTTAGGGGATAAGAAAAAGACCAGAAATGGAAAGTTAGGAGTGAACAAAGCTAATAACTATGCTCCTAATCCTGAAACCCTTTGAAAAGTGTGTTGGAACTGTGGCAATTTTAATCATTTATCTTTTCAATACAAGGAAAAACCACATATATTAACTGGCACAATATTATATGCTGATGATTTACCTAAGTCAACTTCTGTTCATGCATGCACCCCTAAGGGTAAAGAAAAGAATGTAGTTAATAAATCTAAAGCATTATGTGAAGCTCCTAAACATGAGAAAGTGTGTTTTACCTAAACAAAAAGTGAAAATCAACGAAAAGGTTGTTATACCAAAAATTGTGACTAATCCCTGAGGACCCAAATCCACTTGGGTATCAAAACCAAATTAAATATTCTTTGTGTGCAGAGAAAGGTCAAAAGCATGCAAGTCTAGTTTCTAAGCAGTAGCTGCTCAAGACACATGACATGAAACAAAGCTCTGCTTACAGAATTCAATGAGAATGTTGGTTTAGTAATATCATTTGGTGATAACAGTAAAGGATCAACACTGTGATGTTTGTATTCAACCCCCTTTCTGCAAACATGTTAGCTTATTTTGTTCTAACAGATATTGAAGATCAAGTTTGATTAGAAGAAGGAAGTCAAATCTAAATAGGATTTGGAGTTACGAATAAAAAGCCGATAAAAAGATCCAATAGAAAGTTGAATTAGGATTGATAAGGTTGGACAGCTAATTTTAATCAAATTAGAAATGTTGAGACTTATATATATATATATTTAGATTCAAATTAGATGTAATTAAATGTAATTTATAATATATGATACATAGATAGATTCATTCATTGTAATTACACAGCAAATTCTTAGAATTTAAGAAACAAGTTTTTAACTTGAGAAGTTACAGTCAATTTCTAGGTCGCAGTTGTTCTTTAAGAACATAGTACAGAAGCTGATAATAGATTATTAGATAACTTTGTAATCTTCATTGAGATTAATAAAGATTGAATTGATTTGATATATGTTGTGTTCTATGAATTATGTATTCTTTAATATAGTGTATTCATTGAGTTTATTAATTCAAAAGAATTTTGTAGTTTGTATTCAACCCCTTTCTACAAACCATCTATCAAGGGACAAGCATAGATTCTAAATCATTCATTACAAAGATATGGATTGAAATTTATTTAGGAAATAAAATTACATAAAGAAAATTGTTGGAACTAAATAAGCTCAAGTGTTTGTAGAAAGGGGGAGTTGAAAACAAACACTACAAACTTTTTGCTCTTTTAAAACTTGTTTTGCACGGGCTAGAATAGCTGCATAAACATAAAAACTTTACTAAAATTAAAATGAATACACAAGCATTCAAGTTTAAATAGTTGTATTAAAACTTGGTGTTTTTTTGGAAATCTGTTGAATCACAATCGTGATTAACAACTACAAATATGTAATAAATTATAGCTTCTTTTTCACTCACTCAATAGATACATTTTTCTTTGAAAAAATCTCTCAAGATATAAAACTTCCTTCTAGTGTTTGAGTGTTGTGGCTTGCTTTCTTGGTTTTTCATGTAACAACTCTTTCTTTATGTATAGCATGTCAGTTGGTATATCCACGTGCTGGACATGCCATTTTTTTAACATAGTCGCATTATGTCACATCAAGGTCCTTTCGGAATGGTGAGTCAAACTATTGTTGGCTTTTGTTGCTTCTTTTTCATCCCCTGATATGCATGTATTTAATGCTTGAGAGTTGTTATTGGATAACCAAACTTCAAGGAATATCTTTCCAGTTATACCCCTTGCTTCCATGTCAAGTATCAATGATTTGCATGTAAGTCCTGATGACATGTGGATTAGGTCATAACGATCCACTGATGCAAAGGCTTGATAAAGACTTGATCAGTGCTTTTGGATCCACTGATGGCAAGTTACTGAAGGCAACTTGATCAGTGCTTCATTATCCACTGATGTCAAGCCCTGATGGAGACTTGATCAGTGCTTCATTATCCACCGATGTCAAGCCCTGATGAAAACTTGATCAATGCTTCATTATCCACTGATGTTATGACTTGCTTGTTATCCATTGAAGGGTTCCACTTACGAGTTGATTTTTTGTCGTCGCCAAACTTGTTGGACAATCTAAGTCATTGTCAAACTCGTCGGGCAATTTAAGTCATCACCAAACTCATCGTCAGTGGATAAAAATGACTAGTGTCAAATTCACTGTTAACCATCGCCAAACTCGTCGTTAGTAGATAAAAATGACCATCGCTAAAGTCACTTTTTACCCATCGCCAAACTCATCGTGAGATAAACTATTGCCAAAATGATTTTTCGTTATTGCCAAACTCATCGGGAGGTATACTGTCGCCAAAGTATGGACATTAGAATGTTTCCCTTTATGGGTTCCCCTGACGAGGTCATCTCCCGATGCCTTCCCCTGACGACTTCCTCTGACTAGGTCATCCCTTGATGAGTTCCCTTGACAGCTTCCCCAAATGAGGTCATCGCCTTAAGGGTTCCCCTGATGGCTTCCCCTGACAAAGTCATCTCCTGACACAATATTCTTAGGCTTCCTCTGATTGGTTCTTCTTACTGATACCCTTAAAAATACTTGTCCTTTCGATCATCGATACTTTGTTGGCTTTTCTTGGAATGTCTGTTGTGCAAAATACTTATCTTCTTTTAAGTAACAACAGTCATTCCTTGACACTGTCGAGTCCGTTCAAGTTAACACTGATGACTCGCACAGTGCTGTGTAGTCTATCCCATGATGACTAAGTCATCCATCAGTGGATGCAAAACTTGTGAAAATATACTAAGGTTTATAGAATACCTTGAGTATTTATAGATGCACAATTATTTCTTAAACATCATCATCATCATTTATATCTAGCAATCTCCCCCTATTTATGTTTATCAGTTTGATAACAATAAATCTAACTAATGTACTGATGATGATGTCAAAACCCAAAATTAAAAACATTAAAGAATAAATGTATTTGTATAGTTACAAGGAATAATTATGTACAAGTATATCACTTTCTGTACAAACAAGGTTTTGTTTGTTGTCAGATACAACAGAAAACCAATCATTCTCTTATAAGTCTTTAGATCAACTTTTTTTCCATTCTTATCAGGGTCAATATTGGTTGTTGTGGCCATAGGTGTCTTTGCTACCTTTGAGTCCTCTATGTCAAATTTCTTGAGAAGTTCTTTGGCATATTTTACCTGGTGTATGTAAATCCCATCAGTGACTTGTTTGATTTGCAACCCTAAGAAATAAGACAATTCACCCATCAAACTTATTTCATACTTGTTTTGCATGAGCTTGGAGAACTTTTCACCAGTTTAGTGTCAGTGGATCCAAACATAATATCATTAACAGATATTTGAACCAAGATTAGATGACCTTGGTGTTGTCTAAAGAACAATGTCTTGTCAATGATACCTCTTGTGAACTTGTTATCCACTAGAAACTTTGATAGTGTGTTCTACCAAGCTCTAGGAGCTTGCTTCAGTCCATAAAGTGCTTTCTCTAGTTTGTAAACATGATTTGGGAATCTTGAGCTTTCAAACCCTGGAGGTTGTTGTACATATACCTCTTGTTCCAGTTTTCCATTGAGAAAGACACTTTTCACATCCATTTGAAAAACTTTAAAGTTTGAATGTGTTGCATAAGGGCTAAGAAAATTCTTATAGCCTCGAGTCTGGCCACTGGTGCAAAAGTCTCATCAAAGTCAATCTCTTCCTCTTAAAGATATCCATTTTCCACCAGTCTTATTTTGTTTCTTATAAAAATGTCAGCTTCATCCATCATATTTCTGAATACCCACTTGGTACCTATTATAATTCTGTCTTTGGGTTTAGGCACCAGCTTCCATACTTGATTTCTTTCAAATTGATTTAGCTCTTCTTGCATAGCCATGATCCATTCTGCATTTTGAATGGCTTCTTCAAATTTCTTTGGCTCAATTTGTGAAAGAAAGCAAGCGTATAGGTATTCATTAGATGTTGCTTTTTTGGTTTGCACTTTCTGGCTTGGATAACCAATGGTTAAATCTGTTGTGTGACTCCTAGACCATTTGGGCTTAGAAATGTATCTTGATGAGCTTGCATGATCATCATCTCCTCCCCTTAAATCTGTGCTACCAGCTTCTGAGAGAACTCCCCCTGAATTTATGCGTAAACCAGGGTTAAAGTTATCCCTTGATGGTGTATTCCCTGATGGATTATCCCCTGATGGAGTCTTCTCTGACCTGTTGTCCAATATGTTAACTCCATCCACTGAAGGGGCTTCTTGATGTTTAGATTGACATCAAGGATGGTTAATTTTTCCATTTGTCTGCACTCATCAGCTTCATTCTCTTGATAATCAGAATCATCTTCATTTTCAAATCTGAGCTCTTCATGAAAACCAGGGTCTTCAAGTCTAGAAATCTCTTGATCATCAAAATCTACATGTATAGACTCTATCACCACCTAGAGTCTCTTGTTGTAAACCCTGTAGGCCTTAGACGTCAGGGAGTAACCTAGGAAAATAGCTTCATCAACCTTTAAGTCAAATTTTCCTAAGTTCTCACCAAAGTTCCTTAATACAAAGCATTTGCATCCAAAAACATGTAGGAACTTTATGTTTGGTTTCCTCCCTCTCATTAGCTCATATGGTGTCTTATTATGAGTCTTGTTGATCAAAGACCTACTTTAAGTGAAGTAGGCAGCAGAAATTGCCTCAGTCCAAAAATAGGTAGGAATTTTTGCCTCTACTAACATTGTCCTAGCAACTTTTATCAAAGATATATTCTTCCTTTCTACTACACCATTTTGTTGAGGGGTTCTTAGATCAGAAAATGTATGATTGATGCCTTTCTCCGCACAGAATCCATCAACAGCTACATTCTTGAATTCAGTCCCATTGTCTATCCTCAAAATTCTAACACTGATCCTGACTCAGTTTTCACTTTCTTTATATGGTCAATGGTTTGTTGAGGTACTTCAGTTTTGGCATATTAAAACTTGACCCAAGTATATCTGGTGTAGTCATCCACAATGATCAATGTAAATCTTTTCTTTCATACTGACATTATGTTAACAGGACCAAAGAGATCCATATGAAGCAATTGAATTAGATCCTTGATCATTGTGGCTTCCCTGCTGATAAAGGATGATTTCCTTTGCTTCCATTGTTGGCATACTGAACATAACCCTTCTTGAATGAATTCCACTTGAGGTAGTCCAGTTATCAACTCTCTCTTTTCCAAATCATTGATAGTTTTGTATTTTAGGTGAGAGAGTTTCTTGTGACACAGTCTGCTCTCATCAGGGGTTGCCTTGCTATAGAAGTATGACTCTCCATTCACTAACTTAAAATCAGCAATATAAAGATCTTCTATCCTAATCCCTGATAAATCCAGCTTCCCATCACTTTCATTTGAGATTAAGCACTGATCCCCTTTGAAAGTAATGATGAATCTTTTACCACATAGTTAACTTATGCTTAATAGATTGTGCTTTAACCCATCAACTAGTGCTACGTCTTTAAATAAGACATTCCCATTTGTTATTTTGCCATAACCAATAGTCAGTACTTTGCTATTGTCACCAAAAGAGATCACTGGACCAACCTTTTCTTGAAACTCTGTGAGCAGGGCTTTGTTTCCTGTCATGTGTCTTGAGCAACCACTATCTAGAAACCAGATTTGTCTGCTTTTGATTTTTTTCTACACACAAAAAACATTTAATTTGTTTTGGTACCCAATTGGATTTGGGTCCTCTAGGTTTAGTCACAGTTAATGGTAAAACAATTTTTTCATTACTTATGACTTTTGGTTTAGGCAAAATATACATTTTCTCCTTTTTAGGAGCTTCATTATAAACTTTAGATTTACCAACAAATTTATTTTCTCACCCTTAAGGGTACATGTTTGAGCAGTAAGTAAATCATCAGCATATAAAATTGTACCAGTTAAAATATGTGGTTTTTCCTTACATTGAAAAAATAAATGATTATTGCTACCACAGTTTCAGCACTCTTTCCTCAGGGCTTCTTGAGTAGGGGGTGTAGTTACTAGCTTTGTTTACATCTAATTTATCGTTCCTATTCTTTTTCTTATCCCTTGTCAGGCCTTTTATCCCTTGAAAGGCTTCGATGGCCTGATGCACTCTTATCCCCCTGATGACTGTGTATCCACCGATACACAGTCTTATTCCTTCTTGAATGGGGGTTTAAGTGTTGGGTTTCGATAAATAAAACCCAGCGGAATAAAAAAAACAATTTAAAATAAAACGAAACCCTAACCCGAGGATCCATGCGAAACTTTAATGAGGGTGTTAAACGTCTCCAAATCTTTAATGCAATCCAACTGAACGGCGCCTCTACGGTATCCACATGAACACCCCACGAATCGTCTCATGATCCAAAACAAAGAGAATTGCAGTACTAGCTGTTGAATCTGCTTCTCTCTCTCTCAACTCTAGTCTCTTTCTCATGAGCGGCTAGGATTTTAGAAAACGTATATTTTAGAGAATAACTGATATATCCTATATATAGCTGTGTATAGAGTAATTCCGAACCCTAATCTGATTAGGAGAATAAAATCCGAATTTTATAATTATTATATATTTTAATCAAGTCTCACTTAATTAATATATATGTCAAATAAATATATATTCGTATTTTCTTCCAAGGGATTCTAATATATTTATACAGATTACATACATATAATATAAATCCATGATTTAAATAAAATCAATCTTATTAATATATTAAAATCACTGACATTTAAATTATATCTCCTTAATGAATGTTCTTAGTGTGCGACCCTATAGGTTATTATTACGTTAACAATAATTTTAAATCATATTATAAAATTATAAACAGTGAATGGCATCTAGTAATACATCACTGTTACCCAAATAATAATAAAGTCCTTGATTCGAAGCAACCTTTTCGTGACCAATGTTTCAATGTAATTTAATCCTTTTAACCTTGATATCTAAGATTAAATTCAAGGCATGGATGTGTCCTCCTATTCACAATTTAATCTCAGTTTTCTTGATCAATGAGTAGACTATATGAAACAAATCTCTATTTGAGCATGGTCATGCATTTCATAGTCTCACTCAATCAAGAGGCTTGTAGATATCACCCCTAATTTATAGGAGGGTTAAATTCCATCCATTTCTCACATAACTCATGATACATCCAACAATCACCTTTATCGTCCACCCGGTTAAAGGTGACTTTTGATAATGTCAAAACACATAACTCCTTATGTAGAAATGTCATGACTTCAGGTCGAAGGACCATTACATCATTGTCACTATGAGAATTACTTATGACACATAGCATAATGCTCCATGTAGAATTCTCATGGTGGGTCTGTCCATTACACTGTTCTCTAACATGTACCTATGTATCAACTTAATATATCTCGTATATATTTATGACTAATGAGATGTGGTCATCAGTCGATCCACATACCAGTCTCAATGTATTATTGTTGTCCCACTAACAATAATACTCGACTAGGGACATTTAAGAAAAATGATATATATATATATATATATATATATATATATATATATATATATATAACATACTTATACGATCTCATATTCAAGTCACATACTTGAATTCATATAATTAATATCATTCTTCTAAGGACATTTATTATGTTAATATTTATATAATGCAGTAAATAAAACATAATAAAAAAATTATCATTTAACCAAAACATAACATAGATATAGTGTCACAATCATTACATAATTGGCCACTAGGGCATACACTCCAACATTAAGTGCTTTGGCAAGAACAAGTTTCTTGTCACTCCCACCACTTGTGGAAGCTACACTCATTGGAAAACATTCCCTTTTTCTAGCTTTATTACAACTCTTATAAACTTAATAGGTTGTATAGGCCTTTTTTCCAAAGCTAGTTGCATTTTCAACCTCAATAGAAGGTTGCTTCACAAGAGTCTCTTCATAGCCTAAACCAAATTTTTGACTGTTTAATTGATCATCTAGTTTCTTGCTCGACTCATTCCATCTCTTTATGACCTCATTTTCCTCTCTGAAAAGCTTGGAGGTCCATTCTTATCTCTTTATGACACAGTCAAGAAGGTTCCTAGCCTTAGAGAGTTCTTTTTCAAGATTTTCAAGTCTAAATAGTTCTGATTCTAACAGAGTATTTCTAGCAATCAAATGTTCATTAATTTTATGTACTCTCTCAGTCTCAGCTACAACACTTCTTAACGTGTCATAAAGGTATCTTATCTTACAAGTCATTTCCTTAACAGTTTTAACACAATCAATTTTTGACATGTTAGAGGAAATTTTGAGACTTACTTGTGAGGAGCTGCTATCTGTGGATGAGGCCATCAGGGCTAGGTTGACATATTCCTGAGTGTCTTTTTCATCTGAGTCAGCCAAGTCATTTCCCTCTGCAATATAAGCTTTTCCCTTCTTGTTGGCATTAAAAAGGTTAAAGTATTTCTTCTTGTAATCCACTTCAGCTTCTTTTCCTTTAAACTCACCTTCCTTTGTGGCCCTGCGACACTCATTTGCAAAGTGGCCTAACTCATTGCATTTGTAGCACTTTATTCTAGATTTATCAATGAAGTTGTTTGTGCTACTGGGTTTCCTTGCTAAAAATCTTTTTGATCCAGATGGCTTTTGGAATTTCAGTTTGGAAAACCTTTTTTCAAGGAAGGCCAAGGTTTCATCCATCTCTTCTAACTCTTCAGGAGTGTACTCAGTCTCCTTTGAGTCAGCTTCATAGTCCCCCTCTTCTTCAGCATCTCTAGACTGTTGCTTCATCAAGACACTTGGTCTTGCTTCAACTTTATCCTTCTTGGCAGCCATCAAAGCTACAGATTTAAGTTTTATCGTATCCTCTGACATTTCAGATCTCTGTTGAACCTCCAATTCATATACCTTTAGAGTACCATAAAGCCTGTCCAAGACTAGGAGATTCATATCTTTGGATTCTCTGATGGTTGTTGTCTTCGGATCTCATGATATGGGAAGTGTCATCATGAACTTTCTATTCACATCTTTGTTGGCATAGGTTTTCCCATACATCCTCAGGTCATTTACCAACCTGTTGAATCTGTCAAACATTTCAGTGAGTGATTCACCATTTTTCATTGTGAACCACTCATACTGTTGTGTTAACAGTTGCAACTTGTTTTCCCTCACGTCTTCAGTGCCATCACATAAGATTTGGATGGTATCCCATATTGACTTAGACATTGTAAGATTCATGATACTGTTTAGCATATCATCGTCTAAGCCATTATATTGAATACCTGTGACTTTGAAATCCTTCTTCACCTTTTCTCTTTCCTCGAAAGTCATCTCTTCAGTAGTTTTTGGGACTAATTTTTTTGGAATATTGACTCTATTGACAACCTCCTCAGGAATGAGCTTATTTGGCACGTGAGGGCGTTCTTCTAGAATCTATAAATATTCATCATCAATTGCTCTAAGATGAACTATCATGCGTGGTCTCCAGAACAAATACTTTCTCCTTTCCAACATGGGGACCTTACTATTTCCAACTTTGTTGGTCATCGTTCAAGATCTTTTAGCAAGTGTAATCTGCTAGTACGCTTTGATACTAATTCTTAGAATTAAATAAGTTCAAGTGTATGTAAGGGGGTGGGGGGTGTGTTGAATACAAACACTACAAATTTATTTAGTTCTAACAAAAATCAATTTTAAAATTTTTATTTAGGAACCTCACTAATTAAAACTAATAACATGCAAATAATTATGAAAATAAGTGACAGTAAGAAAAAATATTTTTATGTTTTTCAAAAGTCCTAGAAATAGTGAAGATTAAAGAAAAATTTCATTTTAATTTTTTTTTCAGAGCGTTCAATAATTATTATATTAGAAAAAGGCTACTAATAACACAAAATAACATAATAAACGAATTCAGAAAATTATTTAAATTTTAGATTTGAAATCTAAAGATCTTTTTATAAGGTCTTGAAGGTTTTGATGAATAAAAAACATGCTATAAACTGCTTAAATAATTTTAAAGAAAAAACTTATCGTTTTGACTAGAAACAAACAAAGATTTTTAATTATGAATGAACATCATTGAAATATTTTTCTCATATTTTTTTCAAATTTTGCATATATGATAGGAGAAGGAAAAAAAATTAAAATGTTTTTTGGGATTTTCATTTAATTATGATGTAATAAATACTACTGTACATAGCATGATTGTCATAGAACATAGAAGTAGTGTTCAAAAAAATTTTTGAATTTTAGATTTGAAATCTATGAAATTTTCTAGTGGGAACTGGACTGTTGAGAAAATTTGAAGAAGATGAACAAAAATTATCAAAATAATTCATAGTTACTGATTAATTAATAATGGACAGAATATAATCTAAAAATTATGAAATATTTACTGGGATGTCTACATGATAGCAGGAGTATTAAAAAATAAACGAATTAATTTTTGGATGTTGTATGAACTTATTATGAATTTAACAAGAAACAAGCATATAATGATAATATAAATGTAAGAACACAAAATAAATTGATTTGAATCGAATATACCCTGAATGCAGAGTAAATTACAACGATTATGAACTCTCATTTACAATTTTTGGGGCTTTGAAGTGAAGAGGGTTGCCTTTTTACTTAAAAGTGAGAAACTATAACTAAACTAATAAAAGCTAATTATTTGTGTACAAGAATGAGAGAGGGGAAGTATTTGCTCAAAGAGAGGGAGGAGTGAAATACTCAACTTAGATGTGTGGAATGATGTGAAAGAACCAGGTATTTATAGGAGAGCTCCTAGAATTATAAGAGATTAATTATGAAATTTAGTTGGGCAAAAAGTAGAGTCAAAATCAAAAAGAAATATAAAAAATAAAAAATAAACCACAAAAATCTTAACTAGCCGCCTAGGCTCCATTTGGGCTTGCTGGCTACGGCTGGTGGGGAAAAAGTTGAGGATGTCACAAATATATATACCACAACCTGCAGGATAAATAAATATTATTAGTATACTTTATAAATAATATTAATTATTATTAAACGATAAAGCGCAATTTTAATATATAATTCTATTTTATATTTATAAATGCAAAATTAATATATTAAATGCAATAATTTCTAATAAATGCTAGAGAATGCATTAAAAGTTAGTAAAAATATTTTAAAATACTAGAGATGATATAAATGTGTTTTGAACTTGAAAATGACATTTTATGTAAATTTCGTATTTCGTATTTTCGATAAATGCACAATCTATTTAATAATTAATAAAAATGCAATACATTTAGAATTAAATGTTATAAACTTCATTAAAATACTAGTAATGTTAGAAAATTGTTTTAAAATTAAAAATAATTATTTCAAAATGCCATGTGAATTTAATTAAATGCTAAAAATGGCTAGAAAATTATAAAATAAATCTAATAAATGCCTAAAATAACATAAATGTATCTAATAAAAGTGACATAACCTAGAAAATTAATAATGATGACACTAAAAATAGAAAATAGACTCAAATGCATGAGAAAATTACTAAAATTCCCTTTTAACTCAACTTTTGTCTGATTTTATTAAAAAATCATAGTATATATATTCTGTAAATTCCGTAACCTACCCTAGTTTTATTTGAAACATTAATTGATAATAATAAATGATAAATGAGGCAACCGTTAAAAAATTGATTTATAACCCTAGGGTTTTGAATTTTTCGAGTGTCTACACTCGATTATTCAAATTAAAATGTATAAACATTTAACTATGATAATTATATATTTTCATTTTTATCATAATGTCCAATAAATATTACGATTGTGTACACGTGATAATCACGCAAATCAAGAAATATGTGTCCACTAAAAAAAATGTTAGGACTTTAAGTATTATAGAAATCTCAAAATCACACTCACGACTCATCAATGTGAGCGAATTAACCAAAGTGTGCAAGAAATTCAATTTAAAACTATAAAAATTTATTAAATAGCAAATAAATCAACTCCCTCCGTCATATTTGGCATTTATATTTGTCTAGATATAATTATCGCACACAATATTTATATATAATTTAAAAGGGTAATTTTTTATATTATCCTCATATTTAATGCACTATTTTAGTTGTCATTCTCTACAACATTTATTATATAACAGAGTAAATAGGTAATTTGCATGGATATTTATTACAACATGATAATATTAATATCATTTCAATTCCAAAAGCGACATATAAATCTGAACAAATAGAGTAATATACTAACTAACTCCAATGTTCAACAATTACCATATATGGAAAAACAATGAGAAATTGTTTTTACGTAACATTTTTTAAACCAAATCTAATGGTGACCCGTAGCTTGTGATTGAAGGTTCGGCCGAACCTCTTTAAACCCGAACTAATTTTGTGCGATTTCTTGTCACATTGTTGTTAAAAATTCGAGTTGATGCTTGGTTGGTGTTTTTGAAAATATCAGAGAGCATATCCGTGCTCAAATCGATGAGAGCGGCTGAGTTTCGGGTGGTGTGGAGCGTCGGCAGAAGCTTCAACCACCAATAGTGGCGAGCTCGCAAACGAACACCCACCTCCCCACTCTCCCCTCCGTTGTGAACTGGGTTTTAGTTTATGTTTTATTTGCCATTTGTCATTTTATTATAGGCTTGTTATATTCCTTCATTACAGACATATTTCTGTATGGTAGGTCTGGATATATAATGTAATCTGGGATGTATTGGAAAAAAACAGGAAAAAATGAATTGAAATTCTCTCTCTCTAACTCTTCTCACTCTCTCTCTATATTACCCTCAACCCATGTGTACATGCGAGTTTTGGTGACTAGCAGTGTGGCGCCCCCGGAAATTCTCCACCAAGCCGGGCCTCGGGTACTGTCAGCAATTTGGGTGACAGTCCTCGAGATCCCCAGGCTGGGACTTCGGGTTACACCAGAAAACTACAACACAATATCAAAACAAATAACACAGCTAAGCATTAACAACATTCTTGTGAGAAATACATTCTCATAACATTATTACAGAATCTTAAGGTTCACATCATCTTACAAAACCTCAAAGTTTGAAAATAAGCAAGCTGCAGCGGAAACAAAACCTTAGATGACTCATACGGTCTTACAACTTAAACACTCTTAAGTCGTTCTCTCTTTCTCTTTCTTAGGCGAATCAGCCTTCAAGACATAACCTGAAAAACATTCATAACATTTCACATGAGCATTTACGCTCAACAAGTATATATTCATAGGCAAGAAGAACAGATAATACACAAGCTTTAATATTCTTCGAGGTTGGGCGAAGCAATGCCCACACCTCATGATAATCAATAAACATATATTATCTAGGGTGCCCCAGTGATATCAAAGGTTAACCATTTTTCAATACAACATGATTCGCCCTCTCTTCATCAGATAATGCATCACCTGACCAGACTGATCATTATCTGACTTCCTTTAATCAAATTTCATCCCAGCTGGTCAGCCTGGTCGTTTGATTCATTATTTGACATACGTAGTCACTTGCAGAAAACATATGGTCTGCGAAAAGTCTGATTACTAATGTCTTGCCTCGGTCTATCATTCTCTATCATCATTGGCCAGAATACCAGGCGAAAGCATTCAACAGCTCTTTAACTTCCCATATGGAGTATATCTTCTTCAAAACATTTTCTTATTTTAAATTGGCATCCTCCACAATTAAAAATAGCGACTACCAAACACATTGGTGTGCTCAACAATTAAAAGTAGACAGCCGATGATTTTTCTATATACCCATACGGAAGCTGCTTAGGTGTGCATATAAGTTCACAACTACAACACCTTTGCATCATCATCATCATCTTTTAGTGTGCTAGCGACTTTTAAACAGCTAGCAATTACCCAAAACATATAGCTCAATTATTAACATCTTTT
This sequence comes from Centella asiatica, assembly GCA_014636745.2. Taxonomy (NCBI): domain Eukaryota; kingdom Viridiplantae; phylum Streptophyta; class Magnoliopsida; order Apiales; family Apiaceae; genus Centella; species Centella asiatica. Next base: position 23,683,104 of record CM025787.1, read on the forward strand.
CACGTACATCGGATCAATGATCGTATGTTACTTAATCATAAAAGAGATCATCATCATGCATAAGCTTTAACATCATTCATTTATGTAAATCGAAATAATGATATTACGTAATCAGTAAGGAAGAAAATGGAATGAATATATACTTGCCTTGATCCTTAGCTAAAATCACTATACTGGTTGCAAAAAGGGTTCTGTAAAACATCATTGTTAGTATAACATGAGAAATCCATACTTAAAAGTTGATCATTCAGATTAGAAAATGGTTATCAGGGCATGAAGTTGCCCGTTAGGGAAACTTTTACTCATCAGAAACTAAAATATCTTATCAGAGACTAATGATGTCATCTTAACCCATCGGAGATTAAGGATGACGTCATCGGAGACTATTTAACCCATAAGAGACTGATGACGTCATCTTAACTCGTCGGAGACTAAGGCTGACGTCATCATCAGAAACTATCCTTACCCTATCGGAGACTAATATTAACTCATCAGGGACTGATGACGTCATCTTAACTCATCAGAGACTAAGGCTGACGTCATCATCAGAGACTAAGGCTGACGTCATCATCAGAGACTAATATCATTAGTCATCGGAGACTAACTTTAACTCATCAGAGACTGATGACATCATCTTAACTCATCGGAGACTAAGGTTGACGTCATTATCAGACACTAATATCATTAGTCATTGGAGACTAACTTTAACTCATCAGAGACTGATGACGTCATCTTAACTCATCGGAGACTAAGGGCATCATCAGAGACTAACATTTACTCATCAGACACTAATGATGTCATCTTAACTCATCGGAGACTAAGGATGATGTCATCATCAGAGACTAACATTATTAGTCATTGGAGACTAACTTTAACTCATCAGAGACTAACGTTATCTTGTCAGAGACTAACTTTATCTCATCAAAGACTAACATTAGAGCTTGTCTTCGTTCCTATGGAAGACCTTACATGAACCAACTTAACCTAGGATGTCTCATGAACATGAATATGCAAAAGAACGCAGCCTTTCTTTTAAAGCTTTGTTCTTCCTTAAAAATCTAGTATGCACGGCTAATATCTTGGATGACATGCAAGAAAAAAAAATCAGACGAGAACTTAGAATTCTTACCTCCTGCATTGACAAAAGAGATCAAAGCCTGATTGAAAATAATCGCCCAGAAGAGAAAACTTGAAATTATATGGAGATGGTAGGTTTAAAGAAAAACTTTGGAAGAGAAAATTTTTAGAAAAGAGACTGAAATGTTACCTCCAAATGAGGTATTTATAGTAGGCTGAGATTAAGTCTTGAGATAAAATGATTGGTTAATATGAACGGTAAAACGGCTGCTCATCATGATTCTTAGTAGCTAAGTAATGTAATAAGTTTGTTGTCCTTCATGCAAATAAGCCAGCTATTAAATCAGCTTACTAATCAAATTTACATATGTACACATGATGACATCATTCCTACGTATGTCATTCTGTTCAGCAAGAGATTTACTGATCTAAACGCTTGACTCCTTCAAGCAATATCAACATATAAAATAAATTACTTGATCTTATAATCCAACATCTAAACAAACATAATCCTTTAATGAGTCTAAAATATTTAGACATTTAAAAACATCATATATTAACTATACATGTTAATATATATAAAAAGAACAATATGAATAAATAAATTATTTATAGATAAATTTTTTTTTTTTGAGTCGTTACAAGCAGCGTTGCGCCGGCGAGGAGCGGCGACGGCTACTAAGAAGATGAAGATTTAACTGTATGGAAATTCTTGTCCTGACAAACTCAATCCTTCAATGGCAGTGTCATTTAAAAGGCTCAATCCAAACCTTCTTGACATTTGGGGAAAAGGGGCAGTCCAATTCATATCCAAACTAAAATATTACGGCCCATTTTTGTTAGACTTGAAAACCAGATACAAAATCACCCTTAAAATATTTCAAGGGTAGATAAAACTGAGAGTGTAATTATTATGAGGATAAAAGAGTAACTGAAATAATTAAAAGTAATAATAAATAAAAAATACATTATTTAAATGATTAACGATTATTATTTCATTAAGAAAATAAAATAATAATTTGGCTACAAGCTATTTATTTAAGAAAGAATTATTTTTTAAAAAATACTTAAAGGATAAATCCATCTAATTAAGAAATTATTATTATTTAATTAAAAAAATTAAATAATAACTAATGAACAAATTTTTTAATAAATAATAAATTATTTAAGCTAAAAACGATTAAGGAACAAAATATTTAATTAAAGAATAATTAAGAAATAAATATTTAATTAATAATGAATGATTAATTAATCATTTAAGCTAATATTAATTAATGAAAAATTAATCTAGGACTTCAGATAAATCAAATAAAATTTATAGAGCCTACGAAATACCATCAGACTTCGATTTGATCTAAACTGAATCTCAATTTAACAAACGATAGTGCAATTAGTCAATCACAAACTTAGCAAGTAAACAAGCAATTCATTGTGTGCATTGTCATATTATAATTAAGTTATAATTGCTCACATAGTACACATTTACATGTTTACAAATCATTCAACGAGTAACTTAATTAGCTGTAACTAAGGACTAAAGATGTATATATTTACTCTACTTTCTTTTAATTAATACGTATGATTATTCTTTCGATATATAAAAAATATTCAAGGTTTTATCATGTCAATATTAATACTTCAATTTCTTCGATAATAAGTAACGTACAATCTTTTGATTTGATGTAGGTGAAACATGTTGTATTTAAACTAAATACTTCTAAGTGGTTGTTTAGCTATTTGAATTTATTAACACGTCAAAGTAAATTCTACATGAATTTAGAAGTTTTCTTGTACAACTCATACTTGTAAAATATATCTGTATGAATAATAAAACATAGTGAGATACATCTACATGACATCCTAGGACACGAATTTTATAAGAGACGGAAACTGAGATATTTATAACCAGACCGTTGCATTATCTTATATATTATAAATAATAAAGTTACTTTAAATATTATATAATTATTTTTAAAAAGCATCAAAATTATAATATAACATATTGAAAATAATTATATATAAATCATATTTATATATATGTGTGTGTGTGTGTGTGTACGTGTGTGTGTTATAATATAGTATATAATTTATATTATTATGAAAATTTTAAATTTATTATATATAATGTATAATATTATATTATATATATATATATATATTACATAATATAATAAATTATTATATAATATATATTAAGTTATATAATAAATACTGAATATAATTAATAATGATACAAATATTGTATATTACTAATATTATATTATATTGTATAAAATATATATAATACTTCATCCATTCCAAAATAAGTGGCTTAAAACACTTTTTATACTTAATTTTAGGTGAAATTTAATATATGTTAAATATGTATTTAATTTAATAAAAATAATGAAATAAAAATTTGGAAGATGAAGATTAATATCATTAAAATTAAATTTATTTTAAATATCTAATATGTAGTAAATTTAACATAGAGATGTGTGAGGCTAAAGTACTTAATTTGGAACGAATAAAGTATTATATATATATATATATATATATATATATATATATAAGGAAAATGCAAATGTATACACTATTTATATCCACTCTAAAAACACATACATTTCCTTAAATTTTTTGCTAAATTCAGTCATACGAATAGAAATAGCATTAAAAAAAGTGTTTAAATTTTCATGTGCTTTTATGATGTGTTCTTGCATTTATATATTTATAAAAGTTATACTTATCATAGATCGCATAAATTTTCTTATCATTATAATTGTGTAAATTATATATGTATAAAATAATAATAAAATTTAAATTAGAATAGGGATGGTAATGGTACGGTTTGGTGTTGGATATGACAAGATCCAATCCTAAACCTGTTACAAAATATTATGTAGCAAAATCGCAACGAACTAGTACCAATTATTCTTAACTAAAATTGTACTGACCGATACACCGTTTTAAATCGCATTGTACTGAATCTCAAAAAGAAAAATAATATAATATGTATTTAAGGTATGCTTTTTATAAAATAATATATATATATATATATATATATATATATTATAATAAACAAAATTTATTAATATTAAATTATTATAAAATAAATTAAGTATTTATCAAGTATACAATCAAAGTTAAAATAATAGAAACTACGGAGTATTATTTAATAAAAGATATTATATAAATTTATATAAATTAAGCATCGACTCAATACGATTCGATGTACTAAAGTTTGATCGTAAGAATTAATATCACACTAAATTATTATCGTTTCAAAAATCTTTGAACTAAAACCACATTAATTAAACTACCAATACAGTTAATAATCGATCAATTCGAAGCAGATTAGCAGGTTAAAATTTGGTTACGATTTAAATTTAAAAAATGATTAATTCAATTCAAAAATATTTATTAGTGTCGGATTAATCATGAAGCGACGAGTAATATAAGAGTTCGGTTTCGCAATCAGTTCGTTTGTTAACAAACAGATACGCCTCCGGTGGGCGAGGAAATTGAAAGAGAGCGATGAACAAGAAATTCGGAGCAGGGAGCAAACCGACGGGGACTCCGTCGTTGGCATGGTCGTGCGCCGTCGTCATTGTTTCTCTTCTTACCGGTGCCTCCATCGTCCACAACATCTATAAGCCTGATTTGGTATCTTCCTCTCCCTGCTTATCTCTGCGCCAATCTTTGTGTTCTTGCAGAAGTTCACTTGATTTGTCATTTGAGAATTTTTAGATTTGTTACACAACATAGTTATTTTCACTAGTTAGACATACTGATTGATTCCAAGATATGGGATGAAGCTACAGAATGTCTACCAAGTGTTTGACAAAATGCCCTTGGATATTAGAGCTGGAGCGCGATATGTTAAACTAAGAAGCATGGATTTTGTTTGGTGATTCAGTTTTGCCATACAAGATTCGGAATATTTCAAAAAATTGTGATTCGGGGTTTAAAAAAAAAAATGTTTAAGTGATAGTGATAGAGCACTTGCATGGTTTCTTTAAATTCAATTATGTTCTTTATATTTAGAGAAAAGTTAAATTGGACCAGTATCATATTTTAAAGTTAGTTAAATGATTGCAAAGTGTGAATTTTTAAACATATAATATCACTATTCATAGTCTTTAAAATTATAATACTATTATATCTTATTTTGTACTATTCTATAATTTTATTTTACTACATATGTGATACGTGTGTTAGTAAGGACTCGAAAAGAAAAGTGAATGTTGTATGAAAAGAATTTGTTACCTCATATGATGTTGTCTGGCCTCTATTTATAAACACCCAAGTTATCAGAGTCCTTCATGGATTAGTCTTCCAAATCAGGATGGTTATCAGAGTCCTTCATGGATTAGTCTTCTAAATCAGGATGGTTTTCAAATCCTATCGGGATTCTGTTTTCTGAAAAGATCTCAATCCTTTCCTTGCCCTATCTTAGGTTCATTGAATGTAGACGCATTAGCCGTTTGTGGGCCTTTCGGGCCTCATTATTAATTATATTGCATTTATTACATTTAGGGCTTGTTATTTTGGCCCATATCAATATGTTTATATATATCCTATTTCATCACATTGATATATAATGTTTATATTAATATATTTTACAAAATATTAATGTATATACTATTATAATTTATATTATATTATATTATAATTATTATATATAAATGTGATATATATTATAATATATCATATATAATACATTAATATATTATGATATAATACTAATATATAATTTATTAATATTACATTAATATTATTTGTAGATATTAATATTATATGTTATAACATATTAAAATATGATTTATAAAATGCATCCATAAATGATATTTTAATATTATATTATAATTATTATATATAAATGTGATATATATATATATATATATATATAGATATATCTCATATAATATATTAATGTATAATAACATATAATCTATTAATTAGAATTAACAAATATAAATGATAAAAGTTTAAAATATTATTATTTTATTATGGTATACCATATATTAGAAAATCTATATATGTATAAAATAAATAGAGAATCTATATATGTATAGATTGTTGTGCTTTATGTAAAACAGATAATTTGTTAAGAAAAACTAGTGCGAATGGTCTTATATGTAAACAAACATACATACATATATTATTTACAGGTACATAACTAATCTAATATATTACTATTAGAGCAAACACATTAAGTTGCTATTTATGCTAGTAGAATATAAATAGATTGCTATTATGGTATCGATCCCAAATAATCGCAAATCCCCAAGATCCCGTTCTGCAATTTGCAATTTAATATGTAGTAGAAGAATCACTGTTTCCTAGATATTAAGTAAATGAATGTTTTACGGAATCTGATGGGTTAAAAATGAATGTCAGTTTCGTTGTTTCTTAATTTATAATATAAGGTTAAAGTTTGTTCTAAAATAAAAAATGGATTCAATACATTTAAAAGGGAAAAGGAAAGGATTATGTCCATAATGCAAAATGTAATATTCGAAAAGAGTTCACCTGCTGTATTATTGCAGACGAGATCTTATATTGCAGAAGGTTCTTGTTGAATTTTCTCTTCACGTAATCAGTTATTGAACTTGACCTGATAATTTTGTAGTAATTAGAGGATTATAATGTCTATGTTGCTGGAGCTCAATTTTCTTTTCTCTATAGCTATTTTTAGTTCTCTTAAGGATGTAGGCTTGTTCTAAGAACTAAATCGACTAAATTGCTGCAAGATTTTAGACGAAATGAAACAACATTTTTAATTAAGGGTACATATCAGCATCAACGCAGTTGGAGCTAAATTTTTTGTGATTCCTAATTTATCTTATAGGTTGTCTATATTAGGTGGTGGTCTGGTTTAAAGAGTCTACTCCTAGGTGCGACCTTTGCTCAATTTCTGTGTGATAAAGATCATAGCTTTGTTAATTTCGTGCTACTTGCGTATGACTTTTTGCCAAAACCAGTACAATGTTTGCTCCCCTTTTCTCCCTTTGCAAAATTGTAAATTATGATGTTTTTTCACTTTTCCTCTATTATTATTCTCTTGAATTGTTGAAGTTTAAGATGCTTCTCCTGTTTGCAGACACTCCCTCCACTAGATGGTGCTGCTGCAGCCAAGCCAGAAGAACCAAAAAAACATTGAAGGCCTTTCCCTCTACAGTACCTTACAAGAATTGCTTGTCATTTTTGTAGAATTAAAGATAGATTTGAACCATCTTTATTTCCGAGATTTATATTTGAGAGTTTACCCTTAAAATTTTAAGTTCTTAATTGAAGATGATTTATACTTTTAGGTCTGAGAAAAATTTGTACCTGTTCCAGCCAAATACCCCTGAATTTCGTTTATATTTCCTCCTAATAATAATAATAATAATAATCCACTAAAATAGTTGAATAGGAGCCTTCCTTCTTTGGGCGAATGGGCGGCTGCAAGAATTAGTTAGTGTTACTAATTGATTGCTTATGATTATATTACCTCCCTAATCATAATTTAGGATATTATGAACTATGAATCTTTGGATCCACTTTTATGAGTGGGATCAGATATACTAAAAGCCACTACCAGAGACGTAACAAGATCTCCACGTTTGATAATTGCTGAATTCTGTGAGCATATCAGAGGAACTGAACTTGATGAATAAATTGATAAGATTTCTTTTTTTTTTGTGGGGGGTGGGGGGGAATAAATAAAATGATAGAGTTTATAAGTATTTGAGATGGGTGATTACATTGAGAAAATGTTAGCATTTTAGAACACAGTCAGACACTTTGCACTTTCTTTCTGCATCTGCAGAATGCCAAGTCTGGGTTATGTTGGCTTTCGTGCGGCGTAATGGTGTCATTTCCTCCAAGCTTGTTAATTGATAAACATGCAGTACCACAAAAGTGGCAAAATTTACATAGTCAGTCAACACAGTGCTGATGTTAGTTATTGCTTCGTAATACTCTTGGTTGGCTTCACCTTGATATGATAAATGCTATCAATAGTGCTAGGCTCTTCGGAACTCTTTTCCTAAAGTGAAATCATGGACAGAAGACAAATTGCGCAGTTGGTTTACGTGTAAACAATGTCCTGCATTTTGCACGATTTGCCAGTTAGCTTTCTTCTCCTTTTTCAGGCAGTTCTGTTTTAAGCTGTTATGCATGTTCCTTTTACTAATTGCTGTCCAACAAATCCATGTAGATTAAGCATTCTGATTATTGGAGTTACGTGGTATTATTTGAGCACTTTTTAAGTTGTCATGTACATGTAAACAGTTTCCATTGGCAAACTTTGCTTTGCCGCTTCAGGGTAAGTTATTAAGTGAAGTATATATGAACAACAATCTATGGTGTATTTTGTTCGGGCAAAAATGTATCTTGAATCAAGAGTTTGTCCCTTTAAGCTATATCGGAATATACATTGTCTCTTCGGATTAATTGGTGCAAAGCCTGATGAAGGCATTTCTAAACGTGTACATTATATGTATTTTGATACGATTTTGAGTAAAAGGCAACTGTTTTCATACACTGCGTGGGGAAAAGATATATTGCACTCTGGCATGCTCTATTGCTCTTTTTGGCCTTTTGCTACGTTTTTAAACTAGTAGTAATGTTTTCGTGAGATAAACCACAGGCAGAGTTTTTGTAACTTGTTACATAAAACTGATTTTGATTGATGAATGAGTGATTTTGATTGATGAATTGTGTTCCAAGTATGATGCTAACACGTGTGCACGAGCGCACATGAATTAAGGAAATAGTGCGCACATGTTGGTTATATAAGAAATTGTTGTCTAAATAGTCACACGTCAATCAACCAATAGTCAGGTGTAGTAAGATTTTGTTTATTTGAGAAAATTGGAACTTAAGGAGCATCGGTGTGTCAATATTGCATTTCGAAGCTCACGGGAAATTTATTTTTTTTTCAAATTTAAGAATTACTTTTGGCCTATAAAATGAACGACACATTGTCTCATGAGAAGAAGATAGCGAATAAAAATTAAAAATGAAGTGTGGAATAAGAAACTATAAGAAATTTGATATATTTCTGATTTTTTATTGTGTCAAATTTTTGCAATTAAACTAAACTAATAAATTAGACGTCAAGAAATTATACTAAATTTTCTATTTCTAAATTATAAAATAAAAGATCTTTTATGTTACTCTCTCCATCCTCAAAAGGGTGCCTTAAGACTAACACTCCAAAAAGTGTTTTATATTTTAGGCATGTTTTCTATTTTTCTCTAATTTTATGTGTCATACTCTTTTCTCTTCATATTATGTTGTTTTAATATATTTTCAACACTTCTTAAGACGGAAGTAAGGAGCTTTGAAGACGGAGGGAGTATATCCTATCCATTTCAAATATAAATTATATTTTGACTTTTCAAGTAAAAATTGAATAAATTTTATTTCAAAATTTTTATAAGTTAAGTTAATATTTTTTATCGACACAATCATATGTTTTTTTAAAATATTTCTAAAATACTACTAATTGCAAATTTTGTTATCTTAAAATTTTACATGAATGTATAAAAATTGATTTTCTCAAATTGAAATTGAGAGTATTATTTTTATAAGCTAAATAACAACTTTCTAAAAAAGAAAAGGCAACAAAGACTATCACTATAAATAGGAATATGAAATTAAGAATGGTAGGTTTTTCATTATCAATTGTTCGCTCATCTACCCGATCTACACACCTTAATTACATATCAAAAACAATGCATCTGCTGTGCACCTCTCAGTCTCTCGCTCCTAAACCCCCAACTGCTTCGTACCCCACTCACACTCAACACAACAATAAATGGGTCACGCAATCCGTCGATAATATCAACCATTTCAATTAACCCAATCTTCACTTCACTGGATCTTGATTGTACAAGAAAATTTCTTCAAAAATATCAAAAGGGTCTCTCCAAATCTCCATTTCTTGAACTGGGTCTCTCTCATTTCCGAGGAAGAAGATGAAGATCACTGTCACTACCCGTAGCGGTAGAGAACTCGTCAAGGGTGGCCTTGAGCTCAATGATTCTGTATGTTTCTTTCGTTTTTCTCATCTGGGTCTGCTTTATTTTTTGAAATTCCATTTTTAGATCTTTAGATTGATGGTGATTTATATTTCTGGCTTTTGTATTGCAGGCCACTGTGGCTGATCTGCAGGATGCAATTCATAAGCGAAGTAAGTAATGTGTGATGAGTTTGTATTCGTGAATTGTTTGCTCTAATCTTAGTATGTAGATAAGATTCAAGATATAAAGTAATCGTAGTATAGAAACATGGTGTGGCTTTTTTCCATATGACTTTGCATTTATCGGTTTCCTTTTTTGGCATCTAGTTAACATAGCGTCTAGTTAAAACTTTGAGTTGATGCCATCTGGAGTATTCACAAGAAAAATTACATAAGCTCCTGAAACTGCTCCTGCAATGCATATGTGTAGTCAGTTGGTGTATGTTTACCTAGGGGAGCTATCATCTATCTATACTTATATACTTATACATTGATTTGCAAGAACTGGTCATGAACTCAAGTGAGAGTGAATTTGTCTAAAAATTGAGTTTAAACAATCCTATAAGCAAACCAAATTAATCTTAAAATCATTCATTAATCAAATCTACCTAATCATAATAATTATAATCAAATCAATAATCACAAAAAATAAGGCAATTTACCATAATTTGATCAATTATAATATAATCACTAGTTAAATCTTTCATAATTAAAGTAATTATAATCAAACCAATTATTATAAACTAACCTGTATTATACATTGGTTCTGAAGCGTTTTATGTTGTTTATGGCATCAGAATGCTACTATAGTTCTATACTTCTTGTTGACATATAATTTTGTTTAACAATAATGACTGGAATTCAATGATGAAACTTTTATATAACAATCTCACTCTTTCTGACTTTCTAAAGTTAAATATATCTCATCTTACCTTATTTACATAGTTTCACATAATTGAACTGGCTCACCACCTGAGCACCTATAAATTTGAATCAAAGGTCTTCATAGAATGAATTAACCAACTCCTCAGATATATTGACAGATGTTCTCATCATACCAGTATATACTCTCAAGTTTTCATAATAAATATGTAAAAATATATTGGGATGGAGAGGTAACGATTTTTCATATGATTTAAATATCTTCAATTGATTTATACGCAAAAACAGATACATGTGCATGAAACTGCAATTAACAGAAGCTCAAAATATGTGCTCAACCTTAGATTGTTTTGCAAATAAGTAACTAGGCAACTACAATGCAGAGAACTTGCTACAATCCCAGCCCATGTTTTCAACGACGGCACTCGTATAGTATTAAGAGATGCTTTTGGTGATTCAAATAGGAGATCTGCTCTTAGAAATAGAGTATCTGAAGCAAGGGTGTTAAGGAAGATGAAGATGGGTAGGGTTTTGGGGCCAAGTGGTGTCCCTCTTAAACTTTTGAGTTGTTTGACGGTTGGATTTAAGTTGGTTATTCAGTTTGTTTGATAAATTTCTTCGGAGCGATCCATGCTACATAATTTGTGGTTGTGACATAGAAGTGGGTTCTCTTCGCTCTATAAATCTGTTAAGGAACCTTTTAGATAGTAATGCACTGTTTTAATTGTCATCGGATGCTTATGACATTTTGCCAGAAAAGAGACAGATGGCTCTCAATAAATAATAACTTCTTCTAAGGCTTACAGATTCCTGAATCTTATTCGTGGTATAACTGTTAATATTCAGGTGGAGATGTAAACACATGCTCCCCTGCTGCAGAGAGCTAGTTGTGTAGAAGCTCACCTGACTGACTTACAAATCATTAATGATGTTTGTAATGTCCTCAGAGAACATTGGGTTGACTAGAGAAGCAAATAAAATGAGAAGAGAAAGCAGAAACAACGATAGAAACTAGATAGAATATACCTCCTCAAGGAGTCCATGGATATATAATTTTGGGATGGGTATCCTCCTATAGTTGGTTAAGCGAAGTCAGTTGAGCTATTTTTGCACAAGAAACTGGGTAATAACTATGAGATACCCCCACAAGCTAAAAATACAGACTATAGACTATAGAGGCAATACTGGGCAAGACGTAATTTCTCTTCCTAGTAAGTACATTGGTGAGGTGCATGTTCTGACTTTTTAAGAGATTTACTTTGAGCTCTCTATTGGTGTTGAATATGTAAAATGTCATCTTCTTGCATATAGTTTCCTATGTGAAAATTTCGTTCAAATGATTTAAATATTGAGCTATGTCATGCTAGGAACAGAATATAAACTTCATTTAGATATTTCTGAGGTTTCTTGTAAGTGTTATGCTTAATATGCATAATGCTATGGAGTTTAGACATCTTGCATATGAATTTATAGGAATCGTGGTTGGTGTATAAAATGGTCTATATCATCTGCGTTGTTTGTTCACATGCTTGTGTATGTTGTAAGACTTTATAAATCACATCCCGTTCGTTTATATCGTAACAAAAATTCAGTAATCACATTTTTTAGGACTAGTGCTGTGGTTCACTCTGTTGAATTTGTATTAAAATAGTATGGCATGGGTTCTTACGGAACAGCTATCACATTTTTTAGGACTAGTGCTGTGGTTTCTTCTGCAGGCTGTACACTTCTTAAATTCAAACTTTTCTTTAGTCCCGTGTGTTGGTTTCCTTTATGATATTGCTATTTCCTAGACTGATATGCATGTCTAATATAAACAGCAAAGAAGTACTATCCTTCTAGACAGCGGCTAACCCTCCCTGTTCAACCTGGATCGAAGGAAAGGCCTACTGTGCTTCAGGGCAAGAAAAGTTTGAAAGAGTATAGCGATGGAAATGCAGACATTTTAACTGTAGTGTTTAAGGATCTTGGTCCTCAAGTTTCCTATCCTATACTATTCTTTTGGGAATACTTGGGTCCTTTGCTTATCTATCCAATTTTCTACTACTTCCCTGTATACCAATACCTTGGATACAAAGGGGAGCGTGTCATCCACCCAGTTCAGACTTATGCCATGTACTATTGGTGCTTCCACTACTTCAAACGTATCATGGAAACCTTTTTTGTTCATCGTTTCAGTCATGCAACCTCACCACTTTCAAATGTCTTTCGCAACTGTGCTTATTACTGGACCTTTGGTGCTTATATTGCTTACTACGCTAACCACCCTCTTTATACACCTGTAAGTGACCTACAAATGAAGATTGGATTTGGGTTTGGTTTGCTTTGTCAAGTGTCAAACCTCTATTGTCACATTATATTGAGGAATCTTCGAGGCTCAGGGAGCGGAGGGTACCAAATCCCACAAGGATTTTTGTTCAACATTGTGACTTGTGCAAATTACACAACAGAAATTTATCAGTGGCTAGGCTTCAATGTTGCAACACAGACTGTAGCCGGCTATGTCTTCTTAGTTGTTGCTGCTTCAATCATGACTAACTGGGCTCTTGCAAAGCACCGTCGTCTAAAGAGGGTAATCTCTGTTCCTTTTTCTGTACTGTGAACTCAAGCATTTTTTTCAATTACCAGTAGGTTCATATCTAATCATTAGAGTTTTATCTAATGTCTTAGTGTTCAAGTGCACATGCATAAGGCTATTTACTGGCATTTAGAAAACCTACAAGTTTGCTACCATGATTTTATATAGTTTGAGCTCCACTTTTGATTGTGTTGTTTCTCCTTTTAGCTATTTGACGGAAAGGAAGGCCGACCCAAGTATCCCAGACGATGGGTGATACTACCGCCGTTCCTGTAGAAGTGACTCGTTATCGACCCCTTGGACTATCAGTCGTTAAATGCTGAGGATTTAGCACTTTTGGGGAGGTATCGCGCCAACAAGCGATTCAGATCAGCCCATTTGCATACTACTGCTTAGTTTTTCATTTTAAAGATATTAATTTATGATTATTTATTACCCATTTCTTGTCTGCCAAATGATTTAAAATTGCCTTGACATTATAGTTGTCACAGTTCTATCAGATGGCTTCTAGACAGTCTTTTGTGTTACTTGGCTCTCTTTTATTTAATTTTCTGATCATGGTTAAACTGCTACAGATCTTTAAGTTGCTACAAGATACTATTGGCCATCAAACATGGTCTTTTAATAAGAATCACGCAAGCTATGGAATGATGATATATGTACTCTGAATTGTTATAGTAAGGAAAGCATTGTGTTGCAGCATCCAAACTTTTCGCATACATAAAGTATGCGGCGTTTACATTTAAAATAAGCTGATCAATCAATTTTGAGCTAAACAAGCTCAACTCGACTTCGTTTGAAATTGTAATCAAATTTGAGATACTTATTCATATTTGTTGAGGCGAATTGAGTTAAGTTTTCATTTGTTGAGTCAAATTGAATCAAGTCGAATTAATCAATTGAATGACTCGATTCATTTATCTTCTCCATGTAAAGTAAAAAGGCAAAAGTAAAGAAAATTTCCAGCGCATAAAGGTTTAAGTTGCATGGATAATGCGCTGTGGGAGAAACGTGAGCTTTCTTTCTAGCTGGAGCCATATTTCTTTCTTCCTTTTCTTTTTCTCTATTTTTTTGTTTAATTATAGAAATGTATATTGATCAATTGAAATTACTAAAGAATGAGTGGCTTTGTCTAAATATATACCTCCTATAGACTATAGATTTAGATAGTTAGATTAATGCTTAGTGACAATCATGAATGCGACTAGATTTCATTATTGTAAAATAAATGAATTAATTTAAATTGATCTAGAGGTTAATTATGTTGAATCTAGTAGCTGAATATAGCAACTATTATTGCACAAGTATATTAACTTTCTTGTTTCTCATCAACAAATCTTTCTGTTTATATTTACTTTTTTGAGTGAGATCGTTAAGGTGTCTTTCTCGTCTTTAAGCTGATTTAATTACTAAAAGGAAAATTATTTGACAGTCTTCTATTTTATTTCTTTGTTTTTTAAATTAAAACTTGCATATTCTAGGAAAAAGAAATATTAGCATGCTAAGTTGGTGAGATAGAAGAAAGAGAACGTCGGATGACCCTTTAATTTACCTAAATACACAGGTTTTGTTTTGTCAATTTATTAATGCCGTGAGTGAGTTATATTAGTCTAAAGTGATGTTAATATTACGCAGATGAAATATTACATTCAAAACAATTAGAAAATATTGATTGATATTATATTATATTATATATATATATATATATAAAGTATTATTAAATATATATAATTTTAATGACTATAGTATTAGAGTAGTTATTTTTTAAATCCATACTTTTATAATATATTTAATAGTAACTAGCTTTTTAACAATATTTGTAATTTTATTAACATAATCTTTACGTTGATAACGATCAAAAGTTTAATATGCAAGCACATAGATACATGCTTAACCTGAAAATGAAAAAACAAAATTCGGCTATTTAATATTTAATCAATTAAATGAGCAAAATTTAAATACAACAATACGTGTTCGTTTTGGTACGTGAGTAATTCGATTCATTTATATGCTAAATTATCGTAGCACATATAAAAATTTTGGAGTCAAGTATGTCATAATAATTTTTTTAATTATTATGTATGATGTAATTTACTTTGATGATTATGTGTAAAATTAGTTCATATATATTTGGACGTGTTAAAAAGGAAAATCTAAACTTTATTGATTTAGCTTTTGTAAAAATGATTAATTAAATATTTGGACTTATTCGTGAGTAGTTCAAATTCAATTAGAGTGGAATATAAACATTGAAATTTTATTCAATCTACCAATTGAGTTTGAATTTTTTAAATATTAAAAAATATAATTCAAACACACTAATTTTTAAACGCATTCACCTCGGTTACACGTTAATAGAAAATTAAAGACAATTTAAAAAATCAAACTGACCTCAAATACAAAAGGGTTTAAAATTGGTTATTTTGCACTTTTGCCAATGAGGATTTGAGGTGTTGCCACCATCGTACTCATATCATAATCACTCGTATCCCGAGGATGTTTCAAATGTGTCCGCACGTTTAGAACTCGGAATCAATCGGACGGCCCACATCACTTCACTCCTTTGCATATAAAATTCTTGGCCATCTCTGATTTCGAGGTGTAGAGAGTAGTAATTCCATTTCCTTTCTCTGCTTGTTTTCACTTATTACGTTTCTATTCTTCTCTCAAAAAACCAAACGCCTAATCTAGAATTTTCAAGGTGATTTCTCTCGCATTCTTGTATTTACCAGCAATTTTTCTCTGAATTAACTCTCCGTTTTGGTAGATCAATCTCATTATCTCTACCCCTTCTCATTTTTTACAATTTTTCGGTGAAAATCTTGTTGCATTTTGATTTATAGCATGAAATTGTAGTGGATATGTTCTGCAGTACCTTTCAAATGGTTAATTTCGTGATGGGGTTTGCAAAATCTGTTTTGGGGTTTTGTTGGTAACTTGATTCATAGTTTATATCAATGAGAGCTTCTGACTATGATTAGATATGTTTTGTTTTAATCCGGGTGATTAAGCATTGCCATTTGAATGGGTTTATTTTGGATTTTTTGCAATTTTATCACTTCTTTTACTTGTTTGGCCTATGTTTGTTTGGGTTTCTAAATGATTTGGTATATATATGCTTCATACATGCTATATTAGTTTTGATGTGGTTACATTTGATTTGTTGTTACTCTATGTGGAGCATTGGCTTTTTAAAAGATTGAAAGGAGTGATCTTGTGTTGAAAACACTTGTTCAGATAAATTAGATGTTTGCCTTCTGTATCTTATTTACTGTGATAGCTGATGGAATGTTATTTTTTATCTTGCTTAGTCTAGGGTAAAATAGATCTAGAAATTTTTTATCTTTCTGTATCTTATTGCTAAAATTTTGGTAGCAGGAATTGTAAGGCCGATAATCTTCTGCTCGGGGTTATCTGGCATTTAATGGGAAATGTTAAGAAAGTGTTCCAATTTCCTTGATACAAAGAAAATTAATAAAAACCCTTGGACACTTATACACCCCTCAAAATCTAGAATCTTTAAAAAATTAGGAATTTAGAAGTTAAAAGCGAAGTATTATTACAATTCTTGATAGCTCTCTTTTCAGACTTTGCTGTTTTATTGAAGGTATGACAAAAGATTGTATCTGTTGTGGTTGTTCTGATTTTCACTTGTGTTTGATTTTGTATGACTCACTTTTTCAATGTTACCTAAGCATTAACCGAATAATGTAATGCATCTGGGATCTGTTTTCTACTTGTTCTTTTCTTCTTTTTTAAATTTCCACTGCTGTATCTACTACAGAATTTTCAGTTTTGTTCAAACTACTGTTCATTCAGGAATTAGCATAAAATGGCAGATGGAGAAGATATTCAGCCACTTGTGTGTGATAATGGAACTGGGATGGTCAAGGTACTAAGTGTGACTTCTATACGTGCTGATATATTGTTTTTGTTGTCTTTATGTTCTATAAACGGATTTTCATCTATATCTTTATTTCCAGGCTGGATTTGCTGGAGACGATGCTCCACGTGCTGTATTCCCTAGCATTGTTGGCCGCCCTCGGCATACTGGCGTGATGGTTGGCATGGGCCAAAAAGACGCATATGTTGGAGACGAGGCTCAGTCCAAACGTGGTATTTTAACCCTGAAATACCCAATTGAGCATGGAATTGTTAGCAATTGGGATGACATGGAAAAGATTTGGCACCACACCTTCTACAATGAGCTTCGTGTTGCCCCAGAAGAGCACCCTGTTCTACTAACCGAAGCACCACTCAATCCCAAGGCGAATCGTGAGAAGATGACTCAAATAATGTTTGAGACATTCAACACCCCTGCAATGTATGTTGCCATCCAAGCCGTTCTTTCCTTGTATGCCAGTGGTCGTACAACAGGTAAAAATTTCAGGCATCACTGTCAAAATGTCAATTGATTAACCTGAACTTCATACACCTATAATTCTTAGAGAAGATTTAGTATCATACAGGTCTGGAAACCTTTTTTTCCCTGTTTTTTTTTAAGTTGTGAGGAGTAGTAGGGGGAAATTCAAACTGATGCCAATCTAGGCCTTCAATAGCTTTGGTTTATTGATATGGTCGCATTTACTCGTGAAGTTCAACTTAATCAGGAGGAAAGAATATACAAGAACCAGCGTTATATAATCTTTGGACATTTTTGCAGTCAAGCGAAATACTTAAATAGTTTTGATAGGTTTGGTGCAATACAGTAAACACAAAAGTTATCAAAGTTAATGTATCTTTTACTATTATATAAGCATATCACTGCAAATGCCTTCTTTCTGTTTGTATTGCAGGTATTGTGCTGGATTCCGGTGATGGTGTCAGCCACACTGTCCCTATTTATGAGGGTTATGCTCTCCCCCATGCCATCCTTCGTCTTGATTTGGCTGGTCGTGACCTCACAGATAATTTGATGAAAATCCTTACCGAGCGTGGTTACTCTTTTACCACTACCGCGGAACGTGAAATTGTCAGGGACATGAAAGAGAAGCTGGCTTACATTGCACTCGACTACGAGCAAGAACTTGAGACCTCCAGGACTAGCTCTGCAGTTGAGAAGAGCTATGAACTGCCTGATGGGCAAGTAATCACCATAGGAGCTGAGCGTTTCAGATGTCCTGAGGTTCTCTTCCAGCCTTCAATGATCGGAATGGAAGCAGCAGGAATCCATGAGACCACCTATAACTCAATCATGAAGTGTGATGTTGATATTAGAAAGGACTTGTATGGAAACATTGTACTCAGCGGTGGATCAACTATGTTCCCTGGAATTGCTGATCGAATGAGTAAGGAAATCACTGCTCTAGCTCCAAGCAGCATGAAGATCAAGGTGGTGGCACCCCCCGAGAGGAAGTACAGTGTTTGGATTGGAGGATCCATCTTGGCATCGCTGAGCACCTTCCAGCAGGTTCCCTTCCCATCTTTTAGATACTATACCTCAGAAGGACCAACAAACGTATTTTACGATTCTGACATCTTTTTGTTTTTCTGTTTTTTTTTTTTTGTTTCAGATGTGGATCGCTAAGGCAGAATACGATGAATCTGGTCCATCAATTGTACACAGAAAATGCTTCTAACTGTGCGTGAAGAATTTTTCGACGAGAGAAGTACAAGTTTCTATCTGTCAGAAAATATGGCCTTGCAACATATATTTGTGCTGCTGACTTGATGACCATGTGAGGGCCAAGGAATTAATTGTTGTATCAAATTCTCTTTAACTTTTTGCTATTTAGTGGAGGATTATTTGAGAAAGTCACTATTCCAAGTAATTAATGGTGGTTTAAGTTTATGGTGGTTTTTGCTACTTGCAATACGCTTTGGAACGAACAGTAATTTAGGCTTAATGCATGGAAGCTGTTATGCTTATCTTCTGTAGCTTTTTAACATCAAATATGTTTTCTTGTACGCCATATCGTATCATTCCAAGATAAATCCTTTTCTAATTATCTGAATTTAGTGTTTATATTCATTGATCCAACATAAAATGCTTTTTAGGTCCCTTCTCGTTTCTAGCCATCATCTCATGGAGGAGAGGCTTTACCTTTATTGGTGAAATAATTATGAATATTGGGAATTTGAAAGCTAAAGTATACGAAGAAAGGAATATGATCTGTCAATGTCAGACAACAATTGATTAATTGAACCTTTAAATGTCCCTCAAAGTTCAACTTGTTACTATCCTCCGTTCTTCCGAATACTAAAATTAGAGGTATATTTTAATTAAAAATTACAAATACTTTTTTTATTTTTTGAAGTTAAACGATGTCATATTAAACTTTGAATTAATGTCGATTTAATTGATTATAGTTAAAATAATTATTATAATTTTGTAATTTATGACAAAAACCTTCTGTTAAAACATAATTTGCATTTAAAATTTTCACAGATTACATTAACTCACAAATTCAATATGCCATCATTTGATTTCAAAAAGTAAAAACATATCTTTAATTTTAGAACGAAAAAAATATTATTTTAATACATGCATAAGTAATGAAATTGTTATTAGTTTCTCATATGCATCGGTGCACATTATCATTCGTCTCGAAATTTCACCAAAATGCCACATCAGGATATATCTTTACGTTCAGTAGTTACCGGAGAATTGATCATCACTGAAATTTGATTTCACCGTAATTCTCAGGTCCTAAAGACATTGGTTTATTCAATTTTCCATCTCGCAGAATAATTGTCAATTAATGTTGACTGACCATTGCAACTACAAATCGTTCTCAAGTATAATGTATGCCTCAATTAATATTCAATTAGCGTAAGTATTTAGCAATAGTGAGAACAGTGCAGTTGTTCCCAACTAACAATTAATACAGAACAGGTGCATAAGGTGGCATCCGCAATCTATTTCTCTGCAGGAGTGTGTCATTCCAAGATTTCTCAGTCATTTCTGACATATTAGAGGTTCGTTACACGTATCATTCATCTTCCGGAAAGAAAATTTTTCCAACTCGATTTTGGGCTTGAAAGACTATAGATTCTGAATATCATGTACAAATTTTCCAGATACCGGTCCTATATCCCAAAGACATCAGTGCCATCTCCCACAGCATATTTGGGATGCTCAATGGATTCACTTTGGATCCAGGAATTTCAGACCAATTCACCGATATCTCAATTATGGGGATACGGAACCATTTGCATAGATGGACTAGCTCGACATCAAAGCACCACCTGCACAAAATCATGTTGCTCAGCTAGTTCCACAACAATCAAGATTTTCATGCAAGATAAGAAATGAAGCAAATAGTTGCGAAAGTGAACAAGAAACAGCATGTACACTGTAAAAAATTGGAAGAGAGCACAGGGAAGGAGGCGTAGTATATATCTAGAACTGCTATATATATTGGAATTGAAAATAGATGTACTACCTTGTAGCAAAGCTGCCACCATTTAAAACCTATGAAAGCTAATTGAGCTTTCAATTAGCCACTCACCATTCAATTACTTCCTACCAAAGTTCATAATGATCTTTGTTTCCTTAAGATTCTCATTCTATTCAGTTTCAGTATCTAAAACAGAAAGTATCCCCACATATATGTACATCATACGTGTTCTAAATTTGGTCCAACAAATTCTCAACAATCGCAACAATAAATATTCAGTAGTAAATGTGAAATTCGATCTGTTTCACCACTAAACATCCTCTTTTCTACTTTAAGTGAGAATTGTTCATCAAGAAAGTTATTGCCATCATCATGATCATCTATACAAGTGATTGTGTTCTTATGTTTTTTGTTTTCCTAGTTCAATTCTCATGCAAAACAAGTATAACATCAAAGCTTCACTTAGTAGTTGCACGTCTATCAGATTAGTTTTTATAACTTTATCGTGCCCGATAAATTTTTATGGCTAGTTTTACCTACTTAAGGGATATCTTTGCTTTTACATGACTGAATAAATAGAATAACACATGTTATGTTAGTGCCAAAATTTTATTGGAAACCAGAAGCTGCTCAAATACATCTGAAAATATTGGGCCAAAAATGCTCTTTTCTGCATTATATAAGTAGATATACAATTTCCTTTTCCATATTAAGTTACCTCTTCAAACGGATGTTGGTGAAGAGCTTTTGTGCAGCAGCTCTAGTAAACATCTTGAAACCACACTGTTACCACATGGAAATGATAAAATCAGATAAACTGATAAAAGTAATAAATGTTTACATTTGAATGAGAAAGTTGTCTTTCTCTTTAGTGACTTTCTATAAAACATACTCCATCTGCCAGGGAATGAGAGTTCCAACTTCCAATCCTTTCTAAAAAGGAAAACTGAATATTGAAATTTGTACAAGACAAACTCAAACATTCTACATCTCTATTTTAATTGGAATATTAAAGAACATATGTTACAATAATGAGCAATTTTAGAGAAGCACTAAAGATTTTCAAAACCAAGCATCCTCTACAATAATGCCCAAGTGTGACCAAAAAAAGAAACAAAGCAACAAAAGTAAGAACTCTTATTTCCTGACAGTGTAGTCAGCTACAAGTTTGTTTTATTTATTATTATTTTCAAATTTGGTTGGGATGAAGTTGGGGGCAACCTGTGTATCACGAATTCCGGGACCAGCAGCCAGAAGAACCACAAGATGGAAACCTTTCATTAGAAAATTGCGGTACCATTTTCTCTGTCATCATAAGGTGAACTGTTTCTCATAAGACGAAAAAAATAATAAAAAAACATAAAATTGATGCAAGAAGTGAGAGAAGTTCACTGAACTGTAGCTAATGCTTTCTCCTCGAGATGTGCACGAGAACCAATTGCAACAACAGGAATATCTGAAAGCTTTAGATTTGAACCATTTTGCTCTTTAGCGACGGCGCAGATCTGATAGGAAAAACATCAGGTTTTGCATAGCATTCATACTACTATTCCAAGCTTCAAACTGCGCTAAACCAATTATTTTTTCCCAGAGAGAGAGACTATTGGCTCACAAAATAATTCATCACAGTTGACACCAACCTGATTTTCAAGCTTTTCCAGGTCATCCACTTTTGTTGCTCCATCAGCATCCAGCATTAGAAGTAATTCACCCCGTGAATGAAGCATTCCCTGTACAATGCTTTCGCAGAAGCAAAGAGCTTCGATCAATTCCCTTGGAACAATAAAGAGATTTAGACATGTTACCAAAATATTTACAGTGATTGAATTGTTCAGATTGGACTCACTTTTCTTATAGCCTCTCCCTTTCCATGATTTTTTCCAAGAAGAATAACCCTGACATTATCTACTTTATATTTCCTCACAAAGTCAAAAGCTACTCTTTTTGTTCCATCGGCACTTCCATCGTCAACAATTACAACCTATCCAACAATTCACAAATTAGATGATATAAACAAGGCATGAAAAACTGCAACATCCAAATTATAAAGTAGTACATCTGCCAAGATCAATTATTTATTGTGTATAAAGGTATATGACAGGCAGTACAAATCAACATCATAGATTAAAGCAGCCTTGACATGAATTACTTATTATCACAGAAAGAACTATTAAAGAAATAGTTCGGAAGTTACAATAAAGGAATAACGCAAAACTAAGTGCAAACTGTTAAGATGAGAGTTTCAAATCATTAAAATGAAATAATCTTATATAGAAGGATAATGGTTTAGAATTGGAAGAAAGGAAGACCAGGAATAGATTTTCCAGAAAGAAGAGAAGAAGGTAGAAGAAGATAGTAAGTGTGCTGGAGGGAGCATGATTGACATCTCTGTGACCATATTGTCAACCGTTACATTTGGTCTGGACTCCAACGAGAAAAGAGGGAGAGAGTTCAGGGAAGAATAGGGGGTTACGTTACCGATCAGTGACGAGTTGAAGAACATAACAGGAATGAAACTATATTTGTGTTCAAAAGTTTTTTATTTTTTTTGGACAACGAAACAGAAAGTTAATTAGTATATTATGGTATTCCTTTTCCTAATGAAATGAAAAAACCAAAAGAATTCCCTTGAATTCTCAAGAACTCATGACTTTGAATGATGGGATTGACCAACTTAAATATAATATCTGCTTCACTGTTTAGTACTAATACTGTACCAGTTTAGCTAGGTTTTATGATAGTTCAAAACAGCTGCAAGCCCGTAATACAAGAAAATATTGCCTCTCCCAATTTGTTGTTTTGGCACCAAGAAGAACTCTTATTGACTACCACTACCACTTGTAAACCACCTTTCAATTTGTTATGAAATGCTTATGAAATCTTTCAATCCAGTTTAAGTTTTGCAGCATTTTGATAAATCAGTACATTTTCACTGCAACTAATAAATCATCATACAAATTTTAAATGGAAAACAAAATGTCTTGATAATCAATACAAACAAAATATTGAGGACAGTGATCCTTACATATCAATTAATTCTCAAACTACAGTCGCTTGCATTTCTAATTTATTCAGATTGCAAAACCTGTTAGATTGAGGAAATTGGCCTCTTCGTAACCTCTAGTTCCATGCACGAAAATGGTTAATGTTACTAAAGCTGAAAAGGGTCCTCTAACCTGTGCAAGTTCTGGTAGATATGTTCAAACTTTGAAGCCATACATACTAATTTCTTTAGATTGCACCACAATATGGTTGAAATGTGGAAGCTGGTTCCTTCCTAACCTCTAGCTTGATTAGTGAAATTGGGTACGTTTCGATAAATCTAAAAAAGGGTCCTTCAAATTCGGGAAGTTCAACTATTATATTTGAAGTCATCACTAATTTCATACATTCCTCAAAGAAAAGACCAAGAACAAAAAAGGGAATGCATTATAATACAAAGGAACTACAGTGATACCTCATAAGAAAATGATTGGTCCTTTACTGCTCGACGTTGAAGATAACTACAAGCACATTGCCAAGAATTATAGTCAATAATAGTCGAGTTCAATTGTATAACTGAAATTACACTTATCTAACTCTACAACAGCATTTAATAGCATATTTGTGCACAATTTTACAAGTCACGGTCTTCAAATTATAAGATGCTACATGATGGTTAAAAAGAAATGTGGACTGTTGTGAACTTCACGCATTATCCTCTCCCAAAAAGCTAGCAAACCAAGAGAGGCCCAAGTACATATGAATCCAAACCAAGTCCTTAGTGGTATAGGACAGCATTTGCATAGTCAGGACACCACTGAAGTTCTACCAGCAGTATCAAGTAGAAATTCTTACAATTCAATTCAGTTTGAAACAGATAAATCATTTGGAAACTTTTTGGCATTTTTGAATGATTAATAGTTTTCCACACATTTACAATGTGCCATGCTCAGCTGATTCGTAATGATGTCATTGTATATCCAACAATCATGATGCAGCATAAGGTTCATTTAAATAAAACTTAAGCAAGACCTTTATACCTGCAGCACAAGCTATCTCGATGACAGTATGCAACCATGATGACCACAGCAAGATATTTATACATTCACTGAAAGTCCTCTTAATTACAGTTGCATCTTATGAGGAAGTATTGATTATTAAAGGGGGGAAACGGTGCAACAAGAAGAAGATAACATTCATAATCATAAAGCCTCATTGAACTAATAGCCCCACATTTAGATATAAGACTGAGATAATGATTATGAATCCTTTGAATACACCATAACACAAGAGCTTACTTCATTGTTTCATCAAGAGCTCCTGGAAGCCTTAGTTCTTCGTTGAAAGCAGGAATTATCAATGATATGTACTTTTCTGGAGGATCATATATGTAAGGGCATTGAACCTGAATTAAAAATTTTAAACTACAGTTAGCATCTCCACCTAAAATTTAGAACCTTGTCTCAATATTTCTGAATTATGCGACCAATTACAACTTCTATTCATATATATAGAGCTGTCCCTATATAACTGCAAAGGCCGAGTTATTGGAAATGTGCTGTCAGAATTCAGTTATACACACAAGTACTCATATACATTTTAAGTCCTTTAAGTGCAAAGCTTTAGTTATTAGAAATCATGCTATAATTTTAACATAACAACATAGATCAAAGAAATGTGCTAAATCTACTTCCTCATTGATTTCAATTGAAGAAGAAACAAGATCAAATGTCAGAAATGGAGTCTATCCTCCAATACTGAGATAAAAACTAAAAACGAATAATAGCAATTCAAAACACTCTGATTAGGAACAGTTTTAGTACTACAAACTACCTTATTAATCACTGAAAACAGTAGCATAAAATCATAAAAATAAATGCAGTGGCGATCGTACCTGTTTCAATGAATTCGGATCCTCAAAAATTGGATGAGCTTCGAGATGACTGCCAAAAGAAATCAAATTACATATCAAAAACAAGATACAAAGCAAAAATTAGGGTTTATGGAAGTAATTGTAAGCATACACATGGTTGAATCTTCTCCGATAAGTTTCCAAAACAATGGCGGCAAGTAATCCAAAACCTAAAACCAGAACCAAGATCAGTACATATATGAGTATCGTCGTCAATCCCCAATCCATTTTTCTTTCAATTTCGTTTATTCTTTGGTGTAATATAACCCTCGCGGAGTTGAAATGCGGAAACTATAAGCCAAAATTAGATCATGGAGTTCATGAAGCTCACAAGCTCAGTCAATATAGAGCTGATGCTTCTATTTTGGGCTCCTCCGATCTCGAATGGGCCCATAAATAAAATATGGGCTCATTTAGCAACTAGTAGTTTTTCTACTTTATTGGTTTTTGGGCATTATTGTTGGGCTTAATTGGGTTTCGCACAAGCTTGGGCAAAAAGAACAAAGATATCGATTTTAAACTTTGGAAATTATTTATCGTTCAATTTGGCAAAATTTCAATGTGCATCGTACAATTTAAATTATTATTTATGAGATTAAAATTACTAACTATAAAGTTACCGTGTATAAAAACAAAAATTCTATCTACTAAAAACCCATCCATCAATTCAATAAAAATTGTGCGAGTTGCTATAATTGTGATTGATCATAACATAAAATCATACTATTTGTTGCAATTATTGATTTGATTATAATTGCTTAGATAAATTTGGTTGATAATTGATTTGTTATAATTCATATAAACATAAAAGAAACTCAATTTGCATACAAACTTTTCGTAGTCAATTCAGTTTGTAGATAGTTATGGATACAATTTAATTTGTTTTAGGAACTACTTAAAAACACACACTCATTAATTATTTTGGACTCGCAAGATTGAAAAATATGACATTTCTACTTTTCAAATGAGGTAATCAATGATCAGTAAAGTCAACGGTCAAGTTTATAATATATTAAACTTTAAATTAATGTTAATTTAACTTATTTTACTTGATACAATTATTATAAACATTTATCATAATATAATTTGTATTTAGAAATTTTACAAATTGCTTGGTTTGAATTTTTTTTTTAAATATATGTGTAATTTTAGTATGGAGGGAGTAATATGAAAATACATGTATTACACTGAATGCTCCGTTAATATTATTTAAATCTGAGAGAGAAAATTAAAAGGACAAAAATATCTTTGTAATCTGAGAATACAAACGTAATAAAAACTTTAAAAGATAATACCTATTCCAGCTATTCTTAATTGACTGTCGTTTACATTTTTCTCCTTGTAAAATTGACAATATTTTATACTTTAAAATTAAACTCAGATATTTATACTAGTGTAATTATAAAAATTAAGTTTTATTATAGTTTGTACGGGTTTTCTTGTAATTACTAGTATACTTTTGTCCCTCGTATATTTATTAAAAATTAAAAAGAATTAACTTGAAAATAGCTCAAGTTTGAGTAAAAGAAATTTTAAAATTAGTCCAACTATTTAGTAGACCAAGAAGCCTTAACTTGCAAGATGTGGGGAAGGTTGCTGGCCCTTGAGGGTTCAGTTTCAGTCCCACGCTTGATGCTCACAACTCCTTTTTCTTTTCTGTTTGCATATTTGCCTTTTCACACCATTATAGTATATATACCATGATTATCATTTATCACAATCATCACATCCACCAAATGCATCCATGCATCATCATTAGCTTAACATTTTGTTCATAATGCTTCACCATAGTCCTATTTGTTTCCACTTTTTTTTTTGTTTTTTTAAGTGAAATAATTTATTTTTACTTTTTTAGGTAGCCAAATACTCCGTTCTATATAGTATATTTTATATAATAAAGGTGTAAGATAGAAAATCATTATTAGTCATCAGTATAAAAAATACTATAAAAATTCACAATTAAAACTTACTCTAAAAACTCGTCACAAAAAAAGGCGCAAAATACAAAAAAAATAAAATAAAATACAACGCCGTAAAAATTAACCCATAATAGCCCTAAAAATTTAATAACTTAAAATCATACAACAATAAAGAAAAAACTTATAAAATCATAAAACCAATAAAAAATTCATTGACTTGATCTTTATAAACAAAAAAAAAACTTCAAATCCAAAAAAAAAAAATCTAAAATATGTTATCTGTAAATTTAAAAAGAAAATGATAGTTTTGTACTCTAAAATATTATATAATATCTGAATTGTATTACAAATTTCCTTAAAAAATTATAGAAGCCAAAGTAAAATTGTTAAAAAAATATTAATAAAATATACTTGTGTTTTGCACCAGGTGCGTGGTATTTTTCAAATAATTAGAAGTTGAGAAGAACTCCATCGCGAAGCAACAAAAGGTGTTTGACAGAACTACAGAAGTATCTAGAGGTGCCTATTTTGGTAACACTTGCGTATTCCCTCTTTTCTTTGATATAAATTGAGAGATAATTTCATAGATTACAACGCACTCTTTTAAAAGCAGCATGAGCTTTATACTTAGGCCTACTGATTTAATTCTTAATACATTTTAATATATTAAAAATGTAAACATGTTCGGATATTATAATATTCAAATAGTTTATTTAATATATTATTTATTTCATAATAAATTTAGCTTTATCTAAATCTAATAAATCAGAACAATGAAATTGAATGGATTAAACCTAATAAATTAATAAAATAGATTAATTCATATATTTAAGAAAAAATATTAAATTTATTTATTTATTTATATTCAGATTTAGATATAAATAATTAATCGATTCAATAAATTTAAATCTGATGAATATATTTAAATTCAAACACGTAGCCTTAAATTTGAGATTAAAAGTTCAACTACTACTAACTATTGTCATTATGGTTGTGCACGTAATTGTAATCGTGTGTGTTGTTGCACCCCTGCTTATATTATCTTTGCTTAAACTTTCATTATGTGTTTAATATATAAGAATTGATGATGTAATATAGTCCTTGCTCAAACAATGTAAAAGGACTTAGAAAAATATCCAACATGTTAGGTGGATATAATTTGTAGTTAAGTAAGGACCTTTGATCACCATTGAAGTCTACTGATAAGCTTGCTATGAAGGATTCTGAAGACGAAGAATTTTCTAAGTATAGTCCTGCTTAGAATGAAAATAAGCAAGGACTAGTAAGCAAGATCCTTTGCTTATCAAAGTGAACATTGTCAGAGAAGCTATCTTATTCCCTGCTTAGTCAACTTCTAGGAGTCTCTTCTGAAGGGCACTAGAAGACAGAAAAACGGCTAACTTTTTGAACTAAGCAAGGACTGCTGAAAAGGTACAAGTCACATCAAGGACAGTACACTCCAACGGATCTATTTCAAATTTCCAACGGATAGATTCTTTGGAGGAGTATAAATATAAGTCATAAATTTCATTTATGACAAAACAAATGAACCAACTACCTCCTGAACAAGACTTTCTGACATCTTAAAAACTACAGAAAGACATCATAAAGTTTGAACAAGTGCTATCTATCTGCTCAACCAAGGAGCCTTCTACTTGAAGATAGCAAGCAAGATTTTCTGAAATCTTCTTAGTGTCTGTGTGACAATTGGACTAAGTGTCCTACTAAAGTGGTCTAAGTGACCCATTGTAAATTGGACTAAGTGTCCTCTTGCTGATTGTTCTGTGTGAACAGATTATAGTGATAGTCTTCTCAAGTAAAAGAGAAGAAGAGTGGAGTAGGATTATTCCGAACCACTATAAAAATTATATCTCTTCTCCTGCTTATCTTTTATATTGCTTCCTTGCTTTGTTGTGCTTTGCTTTAGTCCTGCTGAACTTGTTCAACAAAGACTTACTATCTTTGCTACTTCAAGCCTTTAACTTTTGACACAAAATCTAAGGGGTTCCTTGCTTAAAACATTTCCGCTGCTAAATTCTTTGAAAATCATAAGAAAACCTTTTTATAAGCAAGAAGATTTTTAATTCAGTAAAGTTTTCTAAGTAAGACTTAATTTTTGAAAAACACTATTCAACCCCCCTCCCCCTTCTAGTATTTTTACCCTTTGGGACCTAACAGTGTGGATTTTAGATGGTAAAATTTTTTATAAAAAAATGAAAAAAAAAAAAAGAAAAAAGGAAAATGGTGAGAACCCTGTACTCAAGGTCGAGGCATGTCGACATTGGGGTGGATTAGATCTCATAAGCTCACTTCGCCGGAGAACAACAATGTTCTTTGTCTCACTATATTAATTTAGTTGAACACCCATAGTTGCTTTAATTAATTTGATTCATTTTTGGGGATCATTTAATTTAAAAAACTTAGGCACTACTATTAATACATTTTCGTTGGGGTGGTTTATCTACTTTACCAAAATGTATGTGTAAGACCCATTATTAAGAATATTATCATTGCGTTGCCATGCTAATGGACATAAGACAACCTTTATTTACAAATTACGTAGTAGTACTTATGTGGTGGAACTCGACAAATCTTTTGGTAAGGGGAATTTACCAATCACATGATAAAATATATAAATTAGAACGGTCCAATCAACTCATATTTTACGTATAATTCTGTAATGTTATAATTTTCAAATTAGTTCGACGTAACTATAAATAATAATTTCAATTTTCTTCTTTTCATCTTTATTTCATCAAACACATTATCTCTCTATTATCTATGCATACTTTTATAATTTATCTTGTAATTAATTCACAAGAATTGTTTATGAACAGGGTTAACCAAGAATTTAAATATTCCTGACCAAGTCATTATAATCAGATTAATTATAATAAAATGAATTACTAATCAA
This sequence comes from Centella asiatica, assembly GCA_014636745.2. NCBI lineage: Eukaryota > Viridiplantae > Streptophyta > Magnoliopsida > Apiales > Apiaceae > Centella > Centella asiatica. The sequence continues at coordinate 23,713,700 of CM025787.1, forward strand.
ATTTACTTAATTAACACTAGTAAATTGGGCACACGCATATGCTTGTGAATATCACTTTTAAATAAAAAGTTTAGAATTAATATTAAGAAACGTAAAATTTTAAAATCACTAAGCCACATGGAGAATTTGGGATCAGTTTATATTTGTATAGGGTAAAAGTAGTTTATTTTTCATCTCAAATGGAAACGTTAGAAACCAACAAAGGCAGATCCACGTGGGAGTTGCATCGATTTTCTTTTTTATTTTTCTTTTTTAATATAATTGCCACAAAATTATCACTCACAGTTAGTTATTAAGAAGCTCAACCTCTTAATATAATAGATAATTACTATAACAAAATAATACGATTTATCATAACAGTTTAATAAAACATAAATCAATTATAATACCATACAATTTAACTCTATAAAATAATTATAATGAGCTAACATAGAGTAACTTTGTCGTCACAAACATCTTTGTTTTACAAAGTTACAATTTGTTGTGCATGTCTTCCATATAATTATATTAAAAAGCAACTTGAATAAAATAAGGATCCTGATAAAATTTTAAGAATTAAAAAATCTGGAATCTGTGAAAAGATGTAATCTTACTTATAATTTATAAAATGAAAAAAAATGTTAAGAGTATTTAATGTAAATACTTTTATTACATCATTTAGTGATCTTTTTTAACCACAAAATTACTAGACAAGTTGAAAATAAAAAAGTAAAGCTAAATGTTACCAAAAGAAATGAAATAACATAACAAAGAGATGAGCAAGTGCAAGTGCATGCATCATGCTAGTTAGTTTGCGACATCAGCTAGCTGGTAGAGATTCTCTTGACAAAATTCCCGAGACTTTAATAAATTAATATTTTTTGGTCACAAGAATCATTTGACTTTACCCCATAGCCCTATCAGTATATATGCTCTTCTTGTAATCAATTTTTAATAATTTTTATTTTTATATTAATTTACTAGAGTTGTTCTCTTGCTAAATTGACCGCAGTTATTATTAGTATGTTTTGATAATAAACATTTAACAAGTATATTTATTTGTGTAGAAGTTAGTATTTTTAACACTATTTTATCTTTATTTTACTTAATTTTGAATAAGGTTATATTGCTAGATTTCGTAATATTTAAATCTTATTTTAAAATGTCACTAGTTTTCGTTTTGTTGACGATTTTCCAAAGCGAATGAGGTAGCTAGCAACATTATAAGATAATTAGCACAAAATATATGAGGAGTTTAATTCGTTCACTATACAACCATAGCACACTAAAAAATATATATATCTTTCAAAAAGAAGTCTCCAACTTATTGCATCATCTACTTCTTTTTTAGTCTTTTACACAAACACATTTCTGTCTTCTACATAAACACTAGTTAGACGTCCGTGCATATAACACAAATATTTTTATTTTTTTAAAGATAACATTAAGAGAATTATAATATTTTGGTAATATATATATATATATATAATTTGTATAAGGTAACATTATTTTAATTGTTAACTCATTCAAAATCAAAACTAAATAGATTTTATTTTAAATATAAAAATAAAATTTATTCAAAGTTAAACTAAATATTATTTAAATTTAAATTAATTAAAATTACTTTTAACAACAATAAAATGAAAAAAAATCAAGTTAACTGAATCAATATTTGGCTCACTAAAATTAATTATGTCATATAATTTATCAATTACGATACAATAATATTGACTCGTTAGTGTCTCCGTCGACTAAATATGATTAGTATTAACCAATGATAAATAAAACTTAAAGATAAGCACAAGTTATTCAATTTCAAAGTGGGTAACCCTCTTTTTGACCGATAAAAACCAAGCCACCTAAAAACAACAAAATAAAGATTTGAAAAATCAAAAAGAAACATAAACTCATGATGAAAGGCACTAGCTTGGCTTTGTTATCATATCACACGTACCACCCAAACAGAAAGAGGCCATTCACCTCTCACCACCACAACAACCGCCATCAACCACCACTCCTGCCCCTCCTCCTCAATAATCCATATGGGATCAGAAAAAGAAAAAAAGAAAAACAACAAAAAAAAGCAAAAACACCAACACCCAAATGACCAAACCACAAAACCATCCTCCCCTGATTTATCCTTCAAGCCCTGTTCCGAAGTAAAAGGCCTCCGGTTCGGTGGTCAATTCATCACGAAATCCTTCACCATCCGCCGCGCACGGCCACCGGAGCTCCTCCGCCTCCTCTCCCTCGAACAACTCCCCGGAAAAACCCCACCACCCCTCCCATCCACCACCGCATTCCTACCTACAAACTTCACCATCCTGGCCCACCACGCCTGGCACACACTAACACTAGGCCTCGGAACAAAGAAATCAAAGGTAATCCTCTTCGTGTTCGAGTCGGAGAAAATGAAGGCGGAGATGGACCGGAAGTGGCCGCCGGAAATACCCTTGGGAGAAGTGAACCGGAAGCTGATCAGGGGCTCAAATGGGTCGGAGCTGGCCCGATTCAAATTTCGAAAAGGGTGCATCACATTTTATGTGTATGCAGTGAGAAGAATTGGGAATTTGGGATTTAATTGCGCAGATGATCTTCGGCTAATATTGGAGTATGTGGTGGCATTGAATGATTTCTTGGATCATACTGCTATGCTTGCTATGCCTAACCAGAGAAGTATTAGTAATTTTGCTGTTGCCCCTGTTGCCATGGCTCACTAGTTAAGCAAGCGTATATTTATACATTCTTTTTTTCTTTTTTTTTTTAAATTGTTATTTTTATGCTGTTTTTTATTTTCATATATTAGTATACTCAAGGTATTTGATGCACAAGAACAGATTTGAAAATGATATATATATAGCATGAAAAAAAAATAGTGTGAAAATAACAATTTCTCTTTTTAAATAGGATTAAAGTAGTAATTATTATATGTTTGATTGACGATAGTTTATGATTTGTTCTTTAATAATTAATGTTCTTAGAGAATTGTCGCGTTATAACAAAGTTTTTGTCTTAGCAAATTACTCAAATGGCAGTAATTTTATTCTAAATATCAGTAATTTCTTGTATCAGGTTGTTTTATTTTTTTGTCTCTTTTGTCTCGGTTTTTTTTTTCTCCTTGTTTTATTCTAAGTTCGTATGTTTTTGCGGTAATTATTCGATTTATTTGTGTTGGGTGGATATTTTAAATTTTGGATTTTTACAGATCTTGTTTTTGGACTCATTTCTCCTTGTCCACTTTTTATCTTACCAGTTTAATTTGGATTTGGATTTGATTTGTGATTGTTCAATTGAAAGTTCAACTTGTACCCAATTTAAAAAATAATTTTTTAAATTCAATTAATTGTCAAAAATTTTTTAAGTGTTTAAGTTTTAATTGATTTTGAATTATATTAGTCCATAAGCCATAATATTTAAATTGTTCGTGCTTAGTCTAAGACTATTCACATTTGAGTCTTTTAATAGATTTTTTATTTTATAAATTGAATTTTATTTTTTTATATTTTTTAGAATCTCTATTTTTTTAAAATTTTACGAGCATCCATATTATATACATTAGAGATATTTGAATAGCAAATTATTTAATATAAAGATTCACCAATTTGATTAATTTTTTATTTTAGAAATTTTGATGCTGAGATAATTTTTAAAATTTTAACTATTTACTCTTTAAAACAAAAATTATAAAAAATATAAAGAAACTCCTGAGTTGCTCTAAGAGATTATGCTAGAATAACTGAATCTTCAAAAAGCACATTCTTTTGGAAACTCTAATCGAAGTCGTAGTATTTGCATAGCATTTCTTTCATCAGTTGCGAAAGCAATACCATACTATTATACTAATGCAAGTTTTCATCTCTTTTACAACATGTGTTATATTATAATTATAATTTATTCTACTTTTATAGAATAAATTAATGATATGGATGATACTGAAATAAATTATTAAGACAATTGTCTCTGTATATTATAACTTAGTATGACAAGGCACAAGAGTAATCAAATCATTTTAATCTGGAAAGCTTTTACAGAAGATATTTATCAGTAAACCCACTTAAACAGATGTAAAACAGAAAAAAAAAAAAATGAGAAAAGCGTTTAGTCCGTTTCCAACTAACAGGGAAAACTGTTAAGTTACAAAGTCACGTGGACGTGATAGATGAAGCATAGTATAACCAATTATTTGACTAGTGTATTTGATTTTTCATATAAATGGTAAGTACTACTCCTTCTAATTTCCAATGTGGGACTAATGTCCCTTTATATAACTCTCTACATCTTTTATTCAAAGTGAAAAGTTTTCCAAATTAATGAGATAACAATTTTCATTCAAATTCTCATCAACTTCCAACAACTAACAGATGTAAAACACAATGAAACATAAAATAAAATTGTATCAGATAAAACATCAAATGAAAGTCCATATAAGATCACATCAGATAAATTCCATAAGATCGACTCAATTCTCAACTAAGTTGATTCAATTTCAAATGCATGTCGTGAAAAGATAATTTAATTTCTATACGATCTATAATTCATTCACAAATTACCAATTTATTTTGAGGCCCAAACCCACCCCAACAAAAAAAAACAAAAAAAAAATGAAAAATGAAAAACTAAAACTAAAACTAAGAAAAAAGGTATAAGGATATAAACGTTACCAGACTTTCTTTATTCACTTCTTTTCATACTAAAGGATAGTTGGTTCAACTTAATGCTCCTGTGACAAAATTGACAATTAAAAAAAACATCTCACATCCAAATATTCTTGCATTGTATTGTGTGTCACAGACTCGCAGCTCTTAGAATTAAAACCTTCAATCAATTTGCTACTGATTTATAGGGTTATAAATAGAATCAAACAATTTGGAATTAATTTGGACTCAATTTGAAATAGATAAAAAAAAAAAAAAATACCAATCTTGGCACTCAACTTATAACAGTACTAACAGTGCTCGCCTGATGTTCTTCGATTACGTAAGTTATATATTAAAATATCACGATATACAAAATTTTACTAAAATATCACGATATATAAAACCCTCATAGTCAATTATGTTCTTATAATTCATTTAAATATTACTATTTCTGTTCCAAAAAAGATGACCTAAATATACCCCAAAAAATTAAGAATATCTAAAAATATATATTTTACATTCATTTGACTTGTTACACTCTCATTTCTCCATTGTTTGTGTGACCCTTTTTCATCTCTTTAATTTGCATGTTTTAATACAATTTTATTACTTTGAAAAATGGTGATTCTGTACGAAATTAGTTATGACATGTTAAAAAACGAAAATGAAAATTTGTATGAATATAATCTTCCATTACGAAAATGATCAAATAAATAGTAGTGGATAATCATGAATAACTCAAATAGTTCATGAGTAAATCCAACTCGATTAAAATTTCCGAGTGTCAAAAAATTATTAGTCAAATCCAAATTCACTACTCGAGTAATTTGGAAATAACTACTAGCAATCACCCAATCAATTGGTGAGAATTAATTACTCAATGAGGTATAGATTGAGAGGTCAATAATATATTTGTTTTTACACTTTAACCTCAAAGAAAATAATAGAGATAAACAGAGAAGTCAATAAGATACAGCATCTGATTTGATTAAGATTCATATAAACTTTGGACCAACAAAAAATGCATATAAGTTAAACCTCAAGTCGTTCAGGACATAGCAAAAGTAGTATATAATTATCATACAAAATGAATTTCTGTCCCAGACTAAGTAATAAAAGGCCAAATTAGTAACAAATCCTTGTCCCTAACAAAATTAACTTGACAAGGACAAAAAAAATAAAAACAGGAATGATTAGAAAATAATAAAGAAACAACCCTCCGAAGGAAAGATCTTGTTACGTGCAATCCTCCTCTGAAGCCTTAAGATAAATATTTGCAAGCACCATAACCTGACAAACAAATTGAAACCAATAAGATACATAATCCCCGTGTGTTTCAGTAAATTTTAGAGATTTTTAGATTTTGACACTAATATAGAATCTCTCTGAAACAAACGAGACCATAAATACAATTGGGTTATAGTTTCACTTTTGCTTACTTGGATCAGCGTCTGTAATGGATCCAGTTCCGGAGAAATCGCAGTTGAAGTCGTTGCGGCCGTTAGTCTGGTAGAAGGTGTTCATGATGTACTTCGCGTGATCCCTAATGTTGTCAGGCATAAAACAAGCGCCACCAGCCTGTATGGGGGAACAATCAGTTCCCTTGCTGCATACGTAGTCGATGTTAGATTGAAGGGCGGCATCAGTCGCCTCGGGTTTGGGTACACAAAACTTCTTACCCTGTCCTCCTGCTTGGGCTGCAGGGCTCGGCGTGGGTCGTGGATCCTGATGCGGCTGCGGCTGCGGCTGCGGCTGCGGCTGTGGCTGCGGCTGTGGCTGTGGCTGCGGATGAGGCTGCGGCTGAGGAACATTCGAAGGATTTTCACCTCAATGGGTCAAAAACGATTGGTTTTGGATACATGATTGATTAATGAATTTTGCAGAAAAATTATACGAGTATATGACAATCTCTAGAAGACACGAAAGATGGGACACCGAATATTTCACCAACTTGTTCAAAGGGAAATGATATTTCTAGAGCTAAAATCGTTAATCCAACACAACAACTAAATTGCATGTCTGATCTACTTATACATCAAAGTTGTTTGATTGCGTTTGATTATTGCTTCCAATTGCATGTACCTAATCAATTGATAATTGCTTCTACATGTACTGGTAATGTAAAGCAGTACAGATGTACAAGAGAATCCAAAGCATATCATTCTTCCTGCCTAGGATCATAATCGTTCTAGTTCTATTTCAACTTTGGAGGTAAAAGTGACCATTTTCAAACTTGAAATTTTTGACAAACATATAGGTGACATAATTATAATCACATGCAAGTTCATAGAATAAACTACTAAATTATATTTTTATAAATGTTGAAATATAAATATATTTGTCAAATTTTAATGTCAAATAATGGTCAATTTAGTCATAAAGGGCATACTAAGTCATCAATTAACTCTTCTTCTAATGAAAAAGTTTGGATTTGTGCGTGACAACACAAGTTTTGGCACTAAAAAAACTACCACATCCGTTTCAAAAGGGTGTCGTTAAATACATTTGCTCACAGACCAAGCTGGCTTGCATGAAAAGTAGAAAATAGCATTAATTTTAATATTTTTATTCCATAACTACCCCTAATGCCTTGCGCATCTGGACGAGTTGTACGAATCTTATTGTACATAAAGGGTGAAATAGGAAATTAACAGTTATTGTCTCTTTTTTCTAATAAAGTTTGACAAACATAAAAAAAATCACATATATATAATGTAAGCCTTTAAAAAATAAGAAAGTACTTGACATTATAATTATTTACACATGTATTAAGGGAATTTAAATTTATGTTAAAATTTTGTTAAATTCACATTTTTACATTTCGTTTAAATCATACAAAAAAAGATAATTATATTAAAGAAGAGAACATGACAGAAATAAAAGAGAACAATTATTTTAACTACACACAAAGTCAAGTTAAGAAGAATAAGTGATAAGTTTTTAGGAAATTATAAAAGGTCACTTATTATAAAAAAAAATAAATTAAAGTCTAGTAATGACGGACGGAGTATAGAAGACAAATAATGACATTTATTTTGAGAACGGACGGTTTACAATGCAAACGAGTACATTTTACACCACAAGCGTCACGCGGGATGATAAAGTTTGTTGAGGATAAAAATGAAGCTGGCAAAAAAGCCAAATGCAAAGGGTATCCAATGCTCTCTCTCTCTCTCTCTACATTGGATCCTCTCCCACACTTTTAACATCTTTTATAAAGAAATACCCCCATTCAACTATAATTCTGTCAGCCATTCTACAGATTCGTCACAATAATTTCAAAGGGAGCACCTTTAGTCCTTTATCATTGCAACGGCTACTTTTATTTTTTAACATGGGTTACTCTAAAACATGTGAATATTTTTCATATTGAATCCTAATAAATAATAATGGCAGTTGTGAAACAATAAGAATGATCGACATATTGCGAAGAAAAGAATCAAATTTCTATCCAGCTAACGACATGAGTCATCAGGACAAACTAGTATTGGGGTAGTTTTCAAAAAGTAGAATAAAATTATTCAAAGAGCACATGAATAGACAGAACCGTTTTCCAAAAAAATAATAATAATTCAAGTATTCAACGAGCACATGGGCGCGTAACTAAAGGTACTGTTTTTGGCGCAAACAGTAGTACCGTTGTACAAACAAAAACATGAATTTGACCAATATACACGCGTCAATTTTATCACAAGTAACATAAAAAATATATCGGTCAATTTAATCTTTTGACGTTTGATGCACCTTTTTGCATTTAAGTGGGAATAATAGAAAGAATAAATTTTTCCATCCATACTAATTCCCAATTTTTTTATTAAAAATGATTATAAATAGTATACCATGTCATGTTGTTTTCTTTTAGACACATCATGCTTTGCGTGAAGTGAAATTAAAAGAAAGAAAGAGGATCATATTGAAAGACCAAAAGATTGAGGGGCAAAAGTTTGCCCAATAATATAATCTTACCAATGGACCGGTACGCATAACGCCAGCATCATAAACGGGTGTGAAATCGGGTCGAAACAACCCAAAATTCTGCTCCGCTATAGAACCCGGTTTCTGGTTCTCATTAAACAACCCGAAAATGTAAGTCTCGAACCTCCTCTTGGGTAACAACGGAGTCCCAGTATTCATTTTTTTCACCAACCCGCCATTATACGACGCCGCATTTTCGGGATTCACGTGGGTCAAAAACGGCTCCCCCATCGACGGCCACCCCGTCTCCGCCGCCACAATCTCCACGGTGTCAAACCCCAGCCTCTTCATGGACATAAACACAGCGTCAAGCAATTGGTCAAACATGTTGTAGTACGTTTTCTTGGAAAACGGATCGTGGATACCCGAGTTTGGTCGGAAAAGGCAGTAGTCGGACTGGTTCGGGGCGTACCCAAAATACGGGTACGGGTTGACCATGAAGGGGGATTGGGTTTCGTGATGGAACTCGAGCATAGGTTTCAAAACTCCGACATCCCATCCGGGTCGGAACTTGGCCATACTGGGCGGGTTGGAAGATTCTAGAATTCCGAGGGAGTGAGGGGTCGAGACTTTAACGTCTTTGATCCCGGCCTTTAAGAGGGCGTGGTGGAGAGTTCGCATGGCGGGTACGAGGTTGTCGATAAGGTTCTGTGGGCCCCAGTGGAGGATCTCGTTGCCTACTAGGATGTAACGGAAACGAGTCTGTGGGTAGAACGGTCTGATGTGTTCGTTGACATACCGGCGGGCGTAGCGCGGGTCGGTGAGATTGGGGATCTCGCCGTTGGGAATCGTGACGGTGACGAAGATTCCAGTGTTGGCGAATGCTTTGATGATGTCGGGGTTGACGTCGAAGATCTTGATGCGGTCGATGGTGGTCTTGTCTTTGAGGAACTGCGCCACCTGAGACGGCGGCGGGAGGTTGTTTCCAAGGGTGCCGTAGTTAACTCCGATGGAGTAGACGGAGGAGAGCTGGTGGAGGAGGAGGAAGAGGAGAGAGAAGAAAAAGAATGGAGGAAATTTTAGAGTCTCCATTTTAAGTGGAATAGGCAAAGAAAAGGAATGGGAAGGTTTATATGGAGTGGAAGGAATTGGGGGGCAGTAGTATATTTAATTAATGGAGAGGAGAGACAATCGAAATAGGAGTAGATCAGAAGTTGTGGTTCTAGACGATGGTATTGAAGTGAGGGAAGTTTTGAATAAAATGAAGTACTCCCTCCGAATGATATAGAGCTTGTTTGGGAAACACTTGAAATTGTAGTGTTTGACAATGACTCCTTTTCTTATTTACTCATTTATGTTTCAAACTTATTACTAATAAAGTTTAGATAAGTAACTCTGGTTTTAAAAAAAACATATAAACAAAAAACTATTTACTATATATCATGTATCTAAATTTTTTATTATGTCAATAATGATCATTATTTTTTTTGTATACATAATTTGATTTTAAGTGTAAAATAAATGGTCAATAAAATAATTAAGCTCTCAAGATAAACTCATCAAAACAAGAAATTTATGATTTTTTTTTCTTATAACCTAACTTATAAATAAACTCAAAATAAGTTGTCAAGGGGGTCATATTCTAGAAATAATTCAGATTTTGGAACATAAATTTCGATGGTGAGTCAAAAAGGTATTTGAAGAGAATAATCCGGATAGAGAGAGAGAGAGGATGCGGCACTCTTTTGTCATGTATACGATGTCGAAAACGAAAGCGCGTTGTAATAGGGGACAACTGGAAAGCCACATATTGGATTGCGCTAGTGAGTAAACCAAGGTAAAGGATGTCGACAAAATGGACACGGCAACGCTGCTCCGATATTCGTGTATCTTTTCACCCCTCCCTACGCTTCATCTTCCTCCACCACGTTTATTTGTTATATTTGGATTTTGAATGTTAAATTAATTAATATTTTACCACTCCACAATAACTGACATTTAATCTTTGTATATATAATTTTAGGTGAATTTTTTTAATAATAAAATTATATTAAATAAAAATTAATATGAATAAAATTTTTAATTAAAATAAAAGTTTAACATATAAAAAAGTCAAATAAAATTACGTGTTATAAAACAAAAGTGTATTAAAATTCTTAATTAACAAATTTATTTTATATTTAAAATTTATAAAAATTGACTTTTATAGTATATTCACTAATTCTGTTTTATGATCATGTTTTAATCTAATAAATATAAGAGATATTTAAAATTTAAAATTATTCAAAAAAATCATAATACAAACAATTAAATTTAGATGGAGAGAGTATGTTTCATTATTTGTACTGTATTATGAAAATTTAAATTATAACTAAAATTTAATAAAATTTTTATATTATAAAAAATTTATTTTAGTCATAATTTTTGTAAAGTACTAAATTAATTTTTAAAATGTAATTATTTTCTAAAATGAAGGAAGAATTCCCATCCCAACAAATAAATCTTCTTTGTCGATGTAAAAATACCAAGAAACTACTAATTATTATGTTTAACGTGTGTATAATGTTAAGAGTAATTTTGTATTTCTTTAATACACAAGAGAATCTTTATTTCCTTTCTATTAAATAATTAAATTTCTAATATTGTTGGATATTATAGAAAAGAATCACTAAATTCTTTTAAAAAAACTTATAAATGACTTATTTGAATAAAGAATGGGACTACTATACATACAAGCTCACCGTAAATATTTAATATTGACTTGCTAATGCTGCCACGTGAATCGTTTTCGTTTTGAAAGATTGTCCTAGTGGGTAATGATTTAGATAATAGCACCAATCATTTTCAATTTTCAATTATGAGCCGAAATTATCTTTATGAATAGTTAAGTTTTTTTTTAAAGTTTTTTTTTCAATTTTATATACGGAGTATTATTATGTTTGAATTTTATTTTAGACATAATAAATTTTACCTGTAATTTGATTATCATTGATATATTTATTATCCATATTTCAAAAAAAAAAAAAAACAATTAACGCAAAAGAAATCAACCGATAAGGGTGCGCATCAATATTTTTAGAAGGTTCTTTTTTGAAAATTTTCTTCCACTAATTGTAAAAAAAAAAAATATGTATTCTTATTGGTGTTAGTTGGAAACTTGGAATTAAAAGAAATAATAATAATCAAATCGCTTACCGATATATCTTAACATCGGACATCAAAGTACCAAATTTTGGTGCTAGGCTCGATTTAAAACGGTACCGATAAGCCGATTTGTTAATAGTTTTTGTGGTAGAAGATTAGTTTTTATTCTTTTAATTTCAAAATTAGAGATATATATTTCATTTTTAGTTATTTTAAAATTTATTTTTAAACTATAAAAAATAATTGAGTTATTTAAATATCATTTCATAATTTCAATTAACTGCACTATATTCACTACTGATTTTTACTATAACTCTTATTACTATTAAATAAGATGACAATATGAATATATTTAAAATATAATAATAATTTTTAAAAATTATTATTTAAAAAACGTATCCTTAATTTTAGAAGGAATAGAGTAGTTAATACACACCGAAACAAGAAGGTAAAAAAGAAATACTTGAAGCACCAAAGCTAGTAGTAATTTGTAAAGTACAGACGTGCATAAAAATGTAAAATTTGATCCAGGAGACTAATAACTACACATAATACTACTGCCTTGGTTTGGCTTCATTTGTACCACTTTATTTTTTAAATATTTTATTTAAAATTTAATTTATTTTTCACCACACATTTTACAAAATAATATAAATATTTAATCAAAACTCTACATTCTCTTTAATAATTGTGAAAATTCAAGGATTGGAAATGCGATCTAATAGAGGTAATATAATACAAGTTGTGAGTCAAATAATGATAATAAAGTATATAATTATTGTCTTAATAATATTGATGATAATATTGGTATGATAAATACCGAAAATCTAAAAGGATGCACCAGTATCATTCACAATCAAAAATATCAAAATTTGGTTGATATACTCTATTTGTCTAGTTTTATACGTTATATTTGATATTTTTACTTATTCGAATATAATTGTTACTTATAATATTTAAGAAAAATCTAAAGGGATAATCTTTTATATTAGTTTCACATTTAATTTAATGTACTAATTTAGTTTTTAATTTTTATAACATTTATTGTAAAAAATAAAAAAAATAATAATTTCACATCAATATCAGTCGTAAAATAATAATAACTGTTTAAATTTATAAGACGACAAATAAAACTGGACGTAGAATATTGTTTATCTGTTTCTCGACAAAATCAGGTGCACAACTTAAATGAGGTGCTGATTTACCATTTGTATGAAGTTTTTGCACTATTTTAAAAATCTGTACATAAATAAATGTGCATAACTAAAGCGGATTACATTTTATGTAAAGATGTGACTAATGTCGTTTGATTAAAACATTTGTACCGACTGCCTTCTTAATTCTTATGGTCATATCTCATTTATTGGCAGAGAGACTATTTTTCTTTCTCCTCCGTGTTGTCTCGTTTGAAATTGACATAATACTGAAATTTATCTACCAAAGTATAATCCAAATTTACAATTAACTCTCTTTATCTATTCATTTGCCTTAATTTTCATGTCGTCTTTCCTTTTCTTCCTCCATGCTCATCATCCTTCAATTAACTTACCAGAAAAATTCCCCCCGATCTCAAGTAAGGAAAAGTTGGGGTTTCGAATTTCATACAACCCATTACGAAATTGAACATATTTTAATTGTTTACAACAAAAACTAATTTTATTTCATAAAAAGGAATCGTCCATGTCACAGGACCTAATTGTTTAAATTAAAGTAGAGTTCCAATTTATATGCAGGTGACAATGGGGTTGACTGAGGTTATTATAATGTGTAGATTAAGAAATTACTCCATTAAATGTAAGTTCGAATCCTATATGCAATCAACGAAAGAGAGAAGAGAAGCATGAGGGTCAATTAAATGTAGATTCGTAAAATTTTTCTGTTAATTCGCACAATCTAAAATTTTCAGGTGAATAATTGTTTCCCATTTTTCTTTACGTTCAATACATAAGCGCAATATATATGCTGCTGCCATACTTAGATATAAAAGCTTTCATTTTGATTTGAACCCTTCAATATTTCATTATTTCCTCTCAATTTGGTGCTGTATGTTGAATATATCTTTAGAGAAATCATAACAGATTTAAGTATGTACTTATAGAGGAGTCAAGGGATGATAAGAAACATTGCTGCTGGGAGAAAAGAGAGAGATGAGTAGATGATCGCTCTCTTTTTTCCCGCATGTACTTCTCGATCGTTGTCCGCCGTCATCATCTTCTTTTCCCCTCTTCTCGGTCGCACGCTCAGCAATAGTAGTGGCTTAAGCCACTGCCTTCTCTCCCTTTCTTCGATCTCCGATCTTCCTCGTCGATCGTCACACCACCATCGTCGCCTCTCCAACTCCTCACCTCCCTTCGTCGTCGAGCTCGCCGGAAACAGTGGCATCGACTATCAAACTAAGCTTAAAAGGGAATACTCACATTAACAGAAAATTCTAAGCACGGCTTGACAATCTACCACTCGAAAATGGGTTTCACATTTTTTATCTCTATTTCTTGCCATGGTATACTCGAATTAAAGCTACCGATTATAGGAAACTAGTGCATCAAAAGAATTTAATTTTTGCTAAGAAATGAGCAAGAAATTGCAAGATCAAATCTGGTCAAGGTGTGTGTTCTGGTTTTCATGTTTGTTCTGCAAATTTTATGAAGGATCCGTGGCTAAACAGTAAACAAGCGTCGCTAAAGGATTTTCACCAACTTGAAAAATTCATAGTAAATTGAAAATAGATCCAAAAATTATGAGAGTTTTTGTGTTGTACTCCTAATGTAGTGTAGAATTTAATAATTTAAACATATCAAATACAACTCATAACAAAAATAAGTAGGATACCTCAAGATTGCAAGATTTTTAGTGACAATTCTCCAAACTTGATCCAACTTTTAATTTTCACACTTTCTTAATCTGAATTTTTCTAATATTATTAGTTTTTTTGAAATTATGCAGGCATGGAGGCTGATTAGGACAACATATCAATCTATATATATATCAAAATTTATTTTCCAAAATATTAAGTTTTCATTTCTAAAACTTCCTGAAAATTTTTCTTTCATTTTCTTCTTTTGTTCGAATCATATTTTATTTACTAATTCTTTTATGGCTGATATAGTAATATTAGTGATGTCATTAGTGTTAATATAAACTTTAAAATGCATTCATCTAATGTTGAGAAACTTGTAAATTTACACTTAATATCATTGGATAATAATTTAATTTCAAGATTCCACATTCAATTGTGGTTTCTGACATTCTCCCCCTTAAAAGAAATTTCGTTCTTGAAACTTAGCTAACAAATAAATGAAAGTATTTATCAATCATATCTCTCTCAAGCTCCCAAGTAGCTTCCTATACACTATGATTCATCCATAACACTTTTAAGGAAAGAATCTCTTTATTCCTAAGAACTTTAACTTGTCGATATACAATTTGAACAGAGACCTCTTCACAATTTAAATCAGGTTGTAATTCTGTCGGTTGATAATTTATTATTCCTCCATGGTCAGCTTTATGGGGAGTAAGACTGATATATGAAATACATCGTGAATGTGTCCTAAAATTGGTGGTAGTGCTAATTGATAAGCCACTTCACCAATTTTTCTCAATACCTCAAACAATCCCATATAACGGTGACTCAACTTTCCTTTCTTGCCAAAACGCATTACGCCCTTCCACGGTGATACTTTTAATAATGCATAACTTCCGAATTCTAAACTTTGATCCTTCCTATGTTGATCAGCGTATCATTTATGTCGGTCTATGTTGAACAACATATTATTTCTGTCAGTCTTGGGCAGCCTTTATTCTCATTCTGATCATCTTGATCGCTTCTTCAGTCTATTGGATTATCTCTAGTCCGATTAGCTTCTTTTTTCCTACTTCATTCCAATAAAGCGAAGTTCTACACATTCTACCGTGCAATACTTCGAATGGTGTCGTGTCGATACTGACATGATAGCTATTATTGTACGCAAATTCGATCAGTGACAGGTGGTTGTCCTAGTGACCCTTAAAGTCGAGGACACAAGCTCGTAACATATTTTCTAGTGCTTGGATCGTATGTTCAGATTGGCTATCTGTCTAGGGGTGATAAGTTGTGTTCATGTCTAGTCTCATCCCCATATATTCTTGGAAGCTTTTCCAGAATCTCGAGGTAAACCTCGGATCTCGATCGGAGAAGATGGAGACTGACACTCTATGTCGACTCACAATTTCTTTAACATATAATTTCACCATCTGATCCATCTTGTATGTGTATTTGATGGCCAAAAAATGTGCTGATTTGGTCAATCTATCAACTATACCCCAAATGACATTCATCCCTCCAGATGTGGTTGGGAATCCAACTACGAAGTCCATTGTGATTAACTCCCACTTCCACTTGAGGATTTCCAATGGTTGAAGCAGTCCACATGGTTTTGTATGTTTCGCTTTAACCATTTGGCATGTTAAACATCTACTCACCCAATCAATTATCACTCTCTTCATATTGGGCCACAAAAAGTTTTGTTTCAAGGCTTGGTACATCTTCGTGCCACCAAAAGTTTTGTTTCAAGGCTTGGTACATCTTCGTGCCTCCAGGATAGATAGAGAATTTCGAGTTGTGGGCTTCGTGTAGAAGTTCTTGCCTCAGTTCAGTATTCGCAGGAATCCACACTCGACCTTCATATTGTAATAATCCATCATTGTGAATGCGACACTTATCTTTCTCTCCTTTAAGTAATTTGTCCATTTCCTCACGATGCTCTTCTTGTGCGATTCTAATGATGTCGTGCAATTGAGACCGAACTCGAATTTCTTCTTCCATGTCCATCCTCTGTGCGGTGGTAAGGGTATTGAGTTGTAGGCACTCAAGGTCCTTTCTGATTTCTTCTTAGATGGTCATTTTGAGACAAAATTAATTCTTTTAATAGGAATTGGCTTGTGAGTCTTTCATGACAGCTGATCGCGTCAGCAACTACATTTTCCTTTATGGGGTGGTAGTTGATAGAGCAATTGTAGTCCTGAATCAACTCCAACCACTGTCTTTGTCTCATGTTGAGTTCCTTTTGTGTGAATATATACTTTAAACTTTTGTGATGAGTATATATTTTGCACTTCTCACCGTAAAGGTAGTGTCTCCAAATCTTTAGCGCAAAAATGATAGCCGTCAATTCTATGTCGTCCGTAGAGTATTGCTTTTCGCAATCTTTCAACTGTCTTGAGGCATAGGCAATCACCTTGCCATGTTGTATCAATACTGCCCTAAGTACTTGTTTTGACGCGTTGTTATAAATGACGAATTTGTTATTGTCATCGATAATGTCAGGATAGGGGTTGTAGTCAACCTTGTCTTCAATTCCTAAAAACTCTTCTCACAATAGGGAGTCCAAGTGAATTTCACAATCTTTTTCGTTAGGTTTATCAGGGGTACAACTAGTTTCGAGAAGTCCTTAACAAACCTCTGGTAGTAGTCTGCCAAACCCATGAAACTCCTTACTTCGGTTGGGCTTGTTGGTTAAGGCCACTTTATGATTGTTTCAATTTAATGGGGTCCACTGCAACATCATTTTCATTAATCATATGCCCAAGAAGCTTTACTTCCTTCAGCCAAAATTCATATTTGGAGAATTTGGCATATAATTGTTCTCTTCTTAGAATCTCCAGCATTGTCCTTAGGTGCTCTTCATTCTCTTTCACTGTCTTCGAATAGATGAGAATGTCATCAATGAAAATGATGTCAAATTTGTCCAAGAATGGTTTGAAGACGTGATTCATCAGGTCCATAAAAGTTGTTGATGCATTTGTTAGTCCAAATGGCATCACTAGGAACTTGTAGTGGCCATAATGAGTTTGGAATGTCATCTTTGGTATGTCCTCCGCTTTGATTTTCAATTGGTGATACCCTATGCGAAGATCAATTTTTGAAAAGTACTTCCCCATTTTGAGTTGATTGAAAAGGTCATCTATCCTCGATAAGGGATACTTATTCTTGATCATGACCTTGTTCAGCTCTTGATAATCTATATAGAGTCTCATCGATCCATCTTTCTTTCGAATGAATAACACTGGCTCTCCCCAATGTGATACGCTCGGTCTAATCAATCCTCGATCTAAGAGTTCCTGTAACTACGTCATCAGCTCCTTTTGTTCGGATAATGTCATATGGTACGGGGACTTGGAGATTGGCATGATACCGGGAATCAAGTTGATTTCGAAATCCACTTCTCTGTCCGGGGTAGTCCAGGTAACTCTTCTAGAAATACGTCTGCAAACTCCTTTACCATAGGGAAATCTTCAATCTTCATCATATCCTTCTCGATATCATGCACATAAGCCAAGAAGGCTTCCCAACCCTTGCGAATCATCTTCTTTGTTTGGATCATGGTCAAAAATGGCGATGATTTTACCATCTTGGTGCCATGGAACCAAACCTTCGCTCTCTGGGAAGATCGTAGAATGACTCTCTTCCTTTTGCAGTCATTTGAATAACTAGTCCAATCCTAAGATTACGTCAAATTCGCCCAAAAGGAAAAGGAATAAGGTCAGCAAGAAATTCATGTTGGTCTATCTTCAAAGTGCAGTTGGGGTAAATATGTTCAATGTTTACTACTTCACGATTAGCAATGATTACCTATAAGGAGTTAGGTAGGCGTTCAGGTAGAACTAGCATACTCCTAGTTAACCATTTAGATATAAAACTTTGAGTAGTGCATGAATCAAACAATACATAAATAGGTATGGAGTTCACTAGTAGTGTACATGTCACAACGTCATCGGAAGCCATAGCATCTTGCACTGTCATGTTGTAAGTCCTTGCTTGTGGTCGTACTGACACTATGTTGGCTCCTGTTAGCGTTGGCTTGCCACCTTTCTTCTTAGGGCAGTTAGGAGAGATATGTCCTTCCATTCCATAAGTGTAACATGTCTTCACTATGACCAGTGGTCTGTTATGCTGTTAAGGTTGTTGTTGAGGTCTTCCTTGGGGCGGGGCGGTAACGGGATTCAGTGTCGGACAGTTTGAGGAGAAATGCCCTAGTTGGCGACACTTGTAGCAAACATACTTTCCCTTCAAGCATGGAGTTGTGCCATGGTTCTTCCCGCAATTTGTACTGCTCCTTCCATTTCCTTTTTCCACTACTGTTCAGACTGTTATTGTTGTTACTCCATTCTTCCTTCTTTACACTTGCACCACCAAACTTCTAGTGGTTTCCCTTACTATTCCCATTCCTCATATCTCCTTTCTTGTTTTCCCGATTGTAGTCATGTACCGTCTTGTTACTCGATTCAGCGATTCTTGTTTTTTCAACTATTGCATCAAAGGTCTTCAATTGAAAATTTGTTAGTTGTCTCAAAATCCAAGGGTTCAATCCTTGTTCAAATCTTCGAGCCTTCCTCCCTTTATCGCTCACCTGGTGGGGAACGTATCTTATTAACTCGTTAAATTTCGCCTCGTACTCATCCACAGTCATGGACCCTTGTTCAAGATTAGGAACTTTAACTTCATTGCATTGGAGACATTTAGGGGGTAAAACTTTTCTCTAAATTTCAGAGAGAACTATTCCTAGGTTATCATTGTGTTAGTGTTCCTTGTAGCTTCCCTTTTCGTTAGTTTTATCCTCTTAGCCCCTTTCCACCAGTGGTTGGCTTCCACTTTCAGCATGTAAGCTACATATTTAGCCTTGCAATCATCTGATATGTCCACCAAGTCAAAGGCCTTCTCGATTTCCTCCAACCAATATTGTGCTATAATGGGTCCAAAATTCCCTAACGAACTAGGGCTCCGTTAATAGAGGGAAACAAATAACGTCAAATCCATTCGTTGTATAAATGAAGCCAAAATAGTAGTAGCAAGTTATTACAAATCAAAAATATTGTGTTTTCAGTGGAAGTTAAGATATCTCTAAATTACAGTCCAAAATGTTATGAATTTCTAAATGCCTTCCTTCCTTGGCGGTCACCCACAGATTCAACATATATCCAATCATCTTTGTTTCCCCTTATCGAAGGGTTCAGCCTTTGCACCATACCCTGTAAAATATTAAGTTCAACAAGAGTGAGCATTTTACGCTCAACAAATATATAAACACAAAGGGATAATTCTGAAATGTTATTAGAGGTTCAATTCTGTTTGTGAGGCTCAATGAAACAATATCGATGCCTCGAAATCTTTGAAGAATTTCGAGCATCACTGATGATAACGATATGTAACCCTCATTAACGAAAGACAACTCTCCACTTATGTATATCTTTCTCGAAATAAGATCCATCAGGGGCTAAACTCATCAGATCTGCTAACCATACTGTGTACAGTTGGTTGAATTATAACAGCGTTATCCCTTAGTGTGTGAACTTACGTAGTCACTATAAACCTCTAGGTTAGGTGTTCAAACGGAATCCCCACCTTCTCTTTCCTCTTATCAATCATGTGGCATGACCCAGTAAAGAACAAGTCATTCTCATTTGTTGTTCAAATGTAACGTTCAAGGAGTAAGATAATCAAAGATCAAGTACATCCATACAAAATCATTTATAATATGCTAGCAGAAACTAAAGCATAACATAATCCTTCATGAAAGTAATTAAAATAAGTACGTCATCATATTGCACGCATATCAAAGCAAAAGATAATGTGCATATATAAATAAAGAGAAGTAAGTATATATTTGCCTCGTTTTGCTGTTAACAACAAAATGCTTCTACTGACTGTTAAAATTTCCCTTCGATTGGGAATACTTGTGTCAGATGAAACATGTAATGTCTTAATTAGAGTATGTCATCATGCAAATGAAATATTATGCATGTGGTGCTTAGAATGCGTGCACTGGCTTAAGTGAAGTAATCTCAGACTGAAAGTAGCCTTTAGGGTCTCTTGTGAGTCCCCTTATAACTTAATGAGATTAATGTTTCTCCTTCGACACGATCTACAATGATTGATCATCAATTAAATTATTTGAGTCTGCCTTAGGCTGCAGATTTCAAGCTTTTGGGCACGTACAAGGGTCAGGTGTGACCGAGTTATAACTTGTATGAATTATTGTTCGATATTTAACCCGCTTGAGGCTTGGATTAATCGTCCCTTAATTACTTTCTAATTAATCTTAATTAGAGTAAACGATTATCCTTAATTATTTATTAACTAATCCTAAATGATTAAGGTAATTGAAATTAAATACATTTAATTAAATTTTAAATCATTATTTAATTACCTTATAATTAGTCCTAAATAAAATGGATAATATCTGAATAATTATTTAATTATTAATTATTATTTAACAATAACTTAATTATTATTAATAAGACTTGACTTAATTAGGGTAAACAAAATTAATTACTGCTAAGTAAATCTCTTACTCCTTCAACTATTCTCTAATTACCCTCTAATTATAATTTAAAACAAGTAATTACATTTAACAAATAAATTAATTAATTTGGATTAATTATCTAATTAATCGTTTATATTTTATAAATTTAGTTTTGAGTCATTTGTTAAGTTTACTTAAATTGGACATGCAAATCAAACCTAATTTAAATAAGACACATCATGTAGTTACATGGGTTGTCCAACACTTATATGAATTTCGAAAGATTATTTATTTAATATTACGAGGTATATTGAGGGAAGTTGTAGGAAATGAGTAATTGAGAGAACTAAATCTCTCAGACTTAAGTTTATTTTATACAGAGTACTCTCTTTATATTTTAAAAAAAATGTTTGAAGTACATTTAATTATATATATTAAAGAGAGAAAAGAGAATGAAACAAAAAAAGTGTGATATAAAAAAAAAGAGGAAAAAAATTGTAAGAGAGATAATAAATATAAAATGTGTTTTTGTAAATATTTTTCAAAGACATTTTTTTGTCGTGTCATTAGATATTCTCGAGACGAAGGCAGTACACCGCATGTGATGTCATTTGTTTGAATCATAAACTAAATTTATTGAATTTTTAAGAAATATAAACAATGATTCGATATTCTGAAAGTAGTTTACAATCTTTTTAATGATCAAACTCGAACAATTCAATTACATGAAATTTGAAGTCCAAAACTTTGCTAAAATTACTACATAAACATTAAAATGTAATTCATTTTGTGAAACAACAATTAACCTTAAACTTAATACTCATTTTGTTTTATAATAAATGATATTTTAGTTATATATATATATATATATATATATTAAAATACTTAAAATTTATGTTAAAATTCTAATAGTTTAATATTTTTACCCTTCATTAAAATTAGGTAAAAAGAGATATAGATAATTATGTAAAGAGAGAGACTGTGACACAAATAAAAATAATGAAATAAGATAATCTTTTTAATTACTACAATACTTCATTCAATGGTAATTTAAGAATTATAAATGATAAGTTTCTAAGAAAATATATATGTTAGTTATTATTAAAAAATTTAAAATTTAAAATTTCACATATCATGAAATGGAGGAAGTATAATTAGAATTTTCCTCAACTTCCTAAAATTCTTTTATTGAATTTCAAAATCTCCCCTTTGAAGATTTTTTTAGTTTGATACTCCCTATTAGGCAGTACGTTATTTTATTTTTATTAACTTAATTACTAAATAGTAAAGACCCACCGTTTACACTTTTCAGATATAAGTACATAATCAATTTTTATACATAGTTTTGTTACTTTTGTTAAACACGAGTTTTATTTTTTATTATTATATATATTTGTATAAACTAATTTTAAAAATTAAACTAATTCGTAATTTTTTAATTATTATAAATAGTAATAATGTTTGACTTCTTAATTTAGTTTGTTTTTTGTTTTTTTAATTTTTTATAAGTATTTTTTAAATTATTTGAATGTATGTTTAATAAGTTTTTTTTACATGTTTTAAATTATATATTTTAGTACACATTTTAATAAAATTTTATTACAATAAAGAGTTAAGAATTGTAGAACTTTACATAAATTAGTTTATTACATAATAATTGTAGTCGATTTTAAATTAAATTTTAATTAAATAAGTGATAAGTAATTTTGAACCAAATAAAAATAAAATTGGAGAATTTTTATGGATAAGATTTTAATTTGGTTTATTCCTAACTCGTTCAGAATCGATTTTATTAAATGTTGAATCGAATTAGAACGATAATTGAGTTAATTTAGACACTTATTTGAAAAAATATAGATAAAATCTTTATTTGATTTCTTATATACAAAGAACGATACCTCGTAGGTAGCTTGTATAAGAACATTTGCATTAGTTTTCCATACCAATTCCCTAGTTACAATCAACAGTTAAGAATATACTTTATACAGTTACCTTAATAACATATTTTAATGACCTCCGTCAGATTTGTTATTATATAGTTTCACAATATTACAATATCAATATATAATCATATTAGTTCTTATTATATTATTTTAATTTATCATTAAAATAACATCTAAATATATTATATAATTGAATAGTACTTATAAAATTATATTACATATACATACATATATATATATATATATATATATATAGACACACACACACACACATAAAAATGTATTTTATACTTATATTATAATATATTAAGATAATGTTCAGTCATAATTTGTTTATGTCTTTTATTGTCATTTTCATGTTCTTAAATCTTATTTATGCTTATTTTATGTGTTTTAAGTGTTTTTTATCTTTAAGAATGCAAAATGTAGTAAATGGTTGAAAAACATTTAAAAGCAGAAATATGTGTTGAATATGACATAAGACATGGACACGCATTGTATAAAGTCATTGTTATTTTCCTCAAATCTTTTGTATAGAATTTTGAGTCAAATTAGGAAATTTAAGATCTATATAATATTTTAAATTGTAAACTCTTAACCACGTTTTTACTGGAGTAAAATCATATTTTATCATATTTTGTAATAGGGAAAGAAAGTAAGAAAGAAATCTTATATGAGATTAACTTGTTCTTTATTAAAGGATATAATTTACAACTCTAAAGAGCTCTCTTGTCATTGAATTTTTCAACAATTTTATTCTCTCTTGTATGTATTCTTCATCTACTATGTACGGCTAAGTCTCTTTCTAGTCGAAGGATATTCAATACTTTGATTCGCTATCAATTGTGAGATCTAACTGATCTTAGCTATTATATTATTATTGAATATTTGTAATTTCTCTGTTTTTCAAGTTTATTATTGTTTCAATTAATTGGGTAGGTGCGCAACTATTTAGTTGTCAAAATAATATATCGTCTTTTAGAATATCAAATCTGTAATTATTTGATGGTTCTAATATTTTAAGCAATTAATAATGTTGGTTATGGTCAACTTTCTGAATATTGTTATGGAATTTTGTAATCTAATTTAGATAAACCAAACTGATATGAGCTAAAAATAACAAGCCCTAAGAATAATAAATACAATGTAATTAATAATAAGGCCCGAAAGTCCCACTATGATTGATTCGTCTACATTCAATGAACCCAAGATAAGACAGAAATAAATAAAGGATTGAGATCCCCTTTGAAAACAGAATCCCGATAGGATTTGAAAGGGCAATCTTGATAGGATTTGGAAACCATCCTGATAAGGACTTGGAAGACTAATACATGCAGGACTCTGATAATCTGGGTGTTTATAAATAGAGGCCAGACAACAGCATAGGAGGTAACTAGTTCTTTTCATACAACTTTTGCTTCTTCTTTTGAGCCCTTACTAACACACACACCCGAGGGTCTTCCAAAAGGGCTGAAGCCCCACCATTCTTGTAAGATTTTCTTTGCAGGTAAGAAAGACGTTAAATTTGCGGTCAAATGGAGTCAACAATGAGGGTGTTTTGTAACCCTAACCCTAGGTACGTAAATTTGACGTATCAGATTGGCGCCGTCTGTGGGAATTTTTTATAAGAAGTCATGGTGAACACTCGTGCGATTGTTCGCGAAAGAGAAAGGGATCCATGCCCGAAAGGCAATTGGGTATGCCTCCCCACCCTGAACAAGAAATACAATAGAATGAAAGAGGAGCAGGGATTAGCTCTCAGCTCGCTTATGAAGAGGTCGGACGCAGACCTATAAGAAGAACGCAGAGTGCACAGAGGACTCATGGTGGTCCCTATGATTCCGATTCAGAGGCTGAAGATAACGAGCGTAGAAATCCGCGGGATCTATGCAACGTTTTGGCAAGGAGAAGGTCAGCTGCTCGAGACCCCACTCCTCAGGAAAATCTGAGGGGCCGGCACCAGCCACCCCCGCAGGGTTATGAGGATCTCTGCGCAAGTCTTATACAGCTGCAAAATAGACTGGAGGAGTTCGAAAGGGGGCATGGAAGGGAACCTTCAATAAATTCCCGACCTCAACAACCTAATGAGGCAGAGGAAGCCATAGAAAGGGAAGTCCAGCGTAGGCTGGAGCAAAGGCTAGCCAGCCAAGGATATCGCGAGCCTACGATAGCCCCCGAAGTTCGTGTGTTGGCTCAACCTACTGCCACATCTACGGCAGTCTATAGGGCAGTTGCGCCACCCTTTATTCAAGCTATCATGGAAGAGTTGCTCCCGGACAGTTTTAAGATGCCCGTGGTAGAAAAATATGACGGCATGGGTGATCCCACTAGTCATGTACAACAGTTTGAGGCAACGCTCTTTCTCCTGAATCCATCGGATGCCATCAAGTGTAAGGCCTTTCCCCAAACCTTAAAGGGACCAGCTCAAGAATGGTATAGGCAACTTACCCCGGCATCAATTGGGTCTTTCGCACAAATTGCCCAATTGTTTGTCAACCAATTCATAGGGGGAAAGTTGCACGGAAAGAGCTCAGCCTCTTTAATGAACGTACGACAGAGAGAAGGCGAAAGCCTTAGGGAATATGTGTCTCGATTCATTAAGGAAGCCTTAAAGGTCCCTAGCCTGGATCAATCAGTTGCTATTGTGGCACTGACAAATGGGACGACCAACGAGCACTTAAAGATGAGTCTAGCCAAGAAGCCTCCAACATCAATGAACGAGCTGCAGGGCCGAGCTGGAAAATATATGATCATAGAGTAGTCCCTTGTCAGAGACGTTGGAAAGAAAGATGATAAGAAGCGAAGAGGAGAAGAGGTGAAAGCTCCGGAGCCCATGAAAAGGCCTAGAGAGGAGACCTCTTTCTCCAAGAAAATCGTAAGTCAGAAATTCAATGAGTACGCTCCATTAACCCAATCCAGGAGTCAAATTTTGATGGAGATTGCGTCAGAGCCATATGTTCGATGGCCTAAACCATTGACGGGCGATCTATCAAAGAGAACTTCCTCTCAGTACTGCCAGTTTCATAAAGATCATGGTCATGACACCAATAACTGTAAAAACCTAAAAGATGAGATCGAGTTCCTCATAAGGAAGGGACAGTTGACACGGTACGTGTAAAAAGATCGCTCTGAGCCTCGGAAAGAAAAGGAAAGAGATAGGCGAAAACGCCCAGAAAATCAAGGGCATGACAACCAGCCCCGAAGAGGAGTAATTAATGTAATATCTGGGGGACCAACCGTAGGCGGGTGTTCAAACTCCTCGAAAAAAGCATATGTCCGAGAAGTTATGGCTATCGAAGCTCCCCTTAAGAAAGTAAAGATGGATATGACCATCACATTCGGCGATGAAGATCTCGAAGGAGTAAAATTCCCGCATGATGATCCGTTGGTGATTGAGGTGGTCATTGGGAATTTCCTAGTAAAGAGGGTGCTTGTGGACAATGGCAGTAGTGTCGATGTCTTGTATCACCAAGCCTTCAAAGACATGGGGTATAACGACGCTCAACTCACTCCATGTCCAGCCCCATTATACCGCTTCGCTGGAGTAGAGACAAAGATAGAGGGTTCTGTCTTACTTCCCGTTACTATAGAAGAATGATCTAAACATGTGACGAAGATGGTTCACTTCCTTGTGGTCAAAGCGCCATCCTCATACAATGTTATCCTCGAAAGGACGTCGCCGAACCAATTTAAGGCCATTCCTTCTACTCTCCATCTAAAAATGAAATTCTCAACCCCAAACGGAGTAGCAGTGATCAAGGCCGATCAAAAGCAAGCCCGCACTTGCTATTTGATGGCATTAAAGATGGGCGAAGAAGGAAAGTAGGTAATGCCCATAGAAACCCTTGATTCAAGGGACGAGGCACGGGAGCAAAGGGCAGAGCCTGTGGAAGAATTGGAGGAAGTATCCCTTAGTGATACTGATCTAGAGAAGGTGGCTTATATCGGCTCTCAATTAGATTCAGGCATAAAAAATAAGCTTACTTCGTTTCTAAGAGAGAACGTAGATGTTTTTGCATGGTCAGCATTGGACATGCCTGGGATAGACCCGAAGGTCATCACCCATAGGCTTAACGTGGATCCTCACAGGAAGCCTATCAAACAGAAGAAAAGGTCTTTTGCTCCAGAAAGACAAGAAGTGATCAGAAACGAGGTAGAAAAATTGTTGGAAGCAAAGTTCATAGAAGAAATTTTGTATCCGGAATGGCTAGCTAACCCGGTAATGGTCAAGAAGTCCAATGGAAAATGGAGAATCTGCATTGATTTTACTGATCTCAATGATGCATGCCCTAAGGATTGTTATCCCCTACCCAAAATCGACCTATTGATAGATGCTACTGTTGGGCATGAGCTTTTAAGCTTCATGGACGCATTCAACAGGTATAACCAAATACGCATGGATCCAGATGACATCCCGAAGGTATCATTCATCACGGATCAAGGTTTGTACTGTTATATTGTAATGCCCTTTGGTCTGAAAAATGCCGGTGCAACCTATCAAACGTTGGTTAACAAAATCTTTAAGCCCCTTATAGGGAAAAGCATGGAAGTCTATGTAGACGACATGTTAGTCAAAAGTCTGAAAGGGGAAGGACATGTGGATGATTTGGCTATGTCCTTCAACATCCTTAAAAAATATGGAATGAAGTTGAATCCCTCCAAGTGTGCTTTTGGCGTTGCCTCTGGCAAATTCTTGGGCTTGATGGTCTCGCAGAGAGGAATCGAGGCCAACCCAGACAAAATTAGAGCAGTATTGGACATGAGCCCCCCAAAAACAGTAAAGGATGTTCAAAGATTGACAGGAAAAATAGTCGCGCTAGGGAGATTTATGTCAAGGTCAGGGGACCGGTGCCATCCTTTCTTCAACGTTCTCAAAAAGGCTAAGGACTTCCAGTGGACGCCAGATTGTCAAAAGTCGTTTGAAAAGCTTAAGATATACTTAACCTCTCCTCAACTTTTAACTAAACCAAGCGAAGGGGAAGTTTTGTGTATATATCTGGCTGTCTCAGAGGTGGCAGTCATCGCTGTGCTGCTTAGTGAAAGAGATGATGCTCAAAGACCTATAAACTATGTGAGTAAGGTCTTGCATGGTGCTGAAGTTAGGTATCAAAGGCTGGAGAAGTTTGTGTTGGCCCTAATAATGGCCACCCGCAAATTGAGACCTTATTTTCAGTCTCATGCGGTAGTTTTGTTGACAGACCAACCCCTGAGGAAAGTGATACACGGCCCTCGAGCAAGCGGCCGAATGATTAACTGGGCTGTTGAATTGGGAGAGTTTGACATCACTTATAAGCCGCGACTTGCCATAAAAGTCCAAGCTCTGGCAAACTTCATCGTTGAATGCACCCTTCCAAAAGATAAGGAAGAAGATGACGTAAAAGAAGTAGTGGGGTAGTCAGAAGAATGGCGATTGTTTGTAGATGGAACATCTAACTCAAAAGGAAGTGGTGCAGGCTTGATCCTTATTAGCCCTGAAGGCTTTGAGGTAAAGTACGCCTCTCCTTTAAGTTTTATGCTACAAATAATGAAGCGGAATTTAAAGCCCTGATGGCCGGACTGAACTTAGCAAAAGCTTTGGGGGTACAAGTTATACAAGTGTATACTGACTCTCAGTTAGTGGTCAAATATGTGAAAGGAGAATACGAAGCCAAAGACGTAAAAATGGCTAAGTACTTGACCCTAGCAAAAGCTATGATAACCACATTTGAAAGGTTTGATATCCATCATGTTCCGAGAGAACTGAATGAAAGGGCTAACGCCCTATCTAAATTGGCAAGTGGAAACCTCGGTGAAAACGAAAGCGGAATGTATGCGGAAGAGGTTGAGACGCCAGTTATAGATGCAAAGCTAGTTGCGCCCATAGAGCACGAGGCCTGCTGGATGACTCCTATCATCCAATATCTTGAAGAAGGTCTCCTCCCTGAAGACCCGAATGAGGCTAGGAAAGTCTGTATAAGGTCAACCTGTTATACTCTTATTAATAATGCCTTGTATAAACGGTCATTTGTCCTACCCTATTTGAGGTGCCTCACCCCACAAGAAGCTTTGTCGGCTCTTCAAGAAGTCCACCTTGGGATATGTGGACAACACTTGGGTGGAAGAGCCTTAGCCTATAAAATAATGAGGCAAGGTTACTATTGGCCGGGATAGTAGCAAGAAGCTGTCGACTTTGTGAAAAGGTGTGACAGGTGTCAGAAGTTCGCACCAGTAGTAAGGCAACCTGCGGAGCTCCTTTCTTCAATCAGTGCTCCCGTCCCCTTCGCTATGTGGGGGATTGATTTGGTCGGACCACTCCCCGTTGGGATAGGTCAGCGGAAATACTTAATTGTGGCCATAGACTACTTCTCTAAATGGGTTGAGGCGAAGGCCTTAGCCACGCAAACGACACAAAAAGCGGAGAAGTTTTTATGGGAGTCAATCATATGCCGGTTTGGCCTACCATAGGTCATTATCATAGATAATGTGACACAATTCGAAGAAAGAAGGTTCAAAACCTTCTGC
Organism: Centella asiatica; assembly: GCA_014636745.2. Taxonomy (NCBI): domain Eukaryota; kingdom Viridiplantae; phylum Streptophyta; class Magnoliopsida; order Apiales; family Apiaceae; genus Centella; species Centella asiatica. Next base: position 23,743,097 of record CM025787.1, read on the forward strand.
CAAAACCTTAACATTAACCAAAGGTTTACCTCAGTAGGCCATCCTCAAGCTAATAGTCAAGTGGAGGTAACTAATCGAATTATTGTCGATGGAATAAAGAAAAGGTTGAAAGAAGCTAAAGGAGCCTGGGTGGAAGAGTTGCATGCAATTTTATGGGCATATCGGACCACATGTAAAGTTGCGACAGGGGAAATGCCATTTAACCTAGTATATGGGACGGAAGCGGTTATCCCCTTAGAAATGGGCCTATATTCAATAAGAATAGTAGGCTTTGATGAACAAGAAAACTGTGAAGGTATAAGAGTTGGTTTGGATCTGATCGAGCATGTCAGAGATAAAGCCCAACAAAGGATTGAAAAACACAAGAAAGTGGTGGCCAAGTTTTTTAACTTAAGGGTGAAAGGCAGAGCCTTCAAGCAAGGGGACTTAGTACTTCGAAGGATGGAGGTGTCAAACCCTAAAGCTGTTGCTGGAAAGTTAACTCCTAACTGGGAAGGACCATATCAAGTCAAGAAACTCTTAAAGCCCGGATCATACTAGCTTCAAACCTTAGAAGGCCAAGAAATACCAAGATCATGGCATGTAAGCAACCTTAAAGTTTATTATCAATAAGTTTGAAGTTCTGAATACTTGTTTTATTAAGGGGTTTTCCTTATTTTATTGGTTATGAAATAGAGATGAGATTGTTTCAAATTCCTTGGCAATCATAAACAAGGTAAAGAGAAATGCGAAATATTATAAAAAGTCCCGATGACCAACAGAGTTTTACACATGATTGAAAGTTGTAAATAAAAAAAAACTACGGGGCCAGCTGCCCCTGATCTTCCCGATCATCTTGAGGGACGTTCTCCCTTTCCTCCTCCTCCTCCTCCTCGTCCTCACTATCTGTAACCTCTAAAGGGATTTGCTCGAGAGGGACCCCCTGCCTCTCAGCATGGCGGCGTCGGACAATCAACATCCTTTTTTCTCCTTCCTCCATTATGGCCTCGCGGTCCACATCCGGATAGAGGGAAAGCACCTTCTCGGTGCAAAGGTGATAGCCGCCAAGCATGATCTTGTACTCTGAGTCCAAGCAGGCATCCTCAGCGTCCTTCTGAAATTGTGTAGAAGCCTTGTACTTCTCCACAGCAACAGCAGGGGCCTTCTCCAGCTCATTCTTTAACCCACGATTCTCAGAGTCAAGAGAAAGATTCTTGGTCTTCAAAGTGTCATTAAGAGCATAGAGAGTCTCAGTGAGTAACTTGGAATTCTCTATCTCTTTCTCCAGACCCTCTTTCGCGAAGCAGTAAGAGCGCACTTCGTCTCGAGCAATTTGAAGTTGGCGATCCTTCTCGGCGAGGTCGTTCTCGAGCTTGTTAACCCTTTCCCAGTTCTTTTCAGCGCGAGTAGTAAGCTCGGCCACATACACATGATGCTGCAATTCAAAAGAAAGTTAACAATAACCTTACTAAGGAATCGACAAGTTATAAAAGAAATGCTTACCATAGCATATGTGTGAGCAAAGTTGGAGACAACGGTTGGAAAAGAAGCTTCTTTAGAGATTTCCTTGTCAACAGGGGGCACCGCCCCCACCAGAAATTCCTTTGCAGGGCCATGCTCCCCAAGAATGGTATCACTTCGAGTAAGGGGCCACCCTGGAATGAAAGGATCCTGAGCATTAGTGAAAATGAGAGTTTCTCTCCTAGGACCAGAGCTGGTTCCCTTATGTTTTTTGGGAAAAGGAGGAAGATTGTCATCGGCATCGGAGGCTTTAGGAGCAGTCTCAGTCTCAATTTCAACATTGATCGGTTTAAACGGAGGGATGGTGCTCTCTTGCTCATCAGAAGAGGGGCCCTCCTCGCCCCTATGTCTTTTTTGTGCCGCCCTCCTACTTTTCGACTTCCTCAAAGAAACAGCCTTCGCACACTCCAAACCTGAGGAAAAATAAGGCAAACAGTTAAATATCCCTGATACATTAAGGATGTAACCTAATATTGAGATAGGAATAAGAAAAATACTTTGGCCTTTAGCAGGGTTGAGACCTTATCTAATAAGGTTCTTCTCTAAAAGGAGGTCCAGTACATTGTCTTTGTCAGCCCCATCAGCTGCTAGTTTCTTGGCCATCTGCTTTTCAACCTCCAGAACCTCCCAGGTTATTTTATCCTTATGCAAAATATTCCACTTTGGGGGAAGAATGTCACCCCATTTTCCCCTTTCCCAGTGTAGATAATAGAATTTAGTCTTCCAATTACCCGATGAGTCTTTTAAAGTCGTGGTATTATATATTTGAGAAACTAAAGAGCGGTGTTGGAAATACACCCAGCCAATGTTGTTAGACCCAGTATGTCTCAGCTGGAACATGTATCTAAAGACACGCATGGAAGGGGTAACATTTCTTTGGACGCACCTAAGCAGGAAGGCATAAATCACCCGCCATCCATTGGGTGTGACCTGACTTAGGTGGACTGGGTAACTACTGAGCAACCGGGGAATAAATTCATGAAGAGGAAATCGGAGCTCAGCCTCCATACAATCATAAAATATGCACAAGTCTGTGCCTACATTGCAATCCCTGTCGGCCTCAATGGGTAACCTAAGAGAGTAGGGGGCATATATACAATGACGAATGGCAAATTTTTGGAGTCTAGATTCTGAGATAATTGAGGAAACATATTTATAAGCGTCAAAATTATAATTACTTGGGATTTCATCCCTAGCAACGTCAGCCACATCTTGGGCAGACCCGTGTCGCTGGGCATCGATGACATGGTCAATGCCCGACCCACTGGGCCTGGAAGGGGTGGATTGGGTCGTCCCCCCGTCTTGGGTCAAATGTGGCCCCTCTAAAGCACGAAAATCTTCAATTGTGTTTAAGGGATCAACGAAAGAAATTGAAGTAGAAACTGGAGAATAAACAGATTCGGTAGAGGTACCTGAATCCATGTCGATTGAAACAACCTAGGGATGATGAACTCGATGAATGAGCTGAAGAACACTTGATTGAATGTGGTAGCAAAGGCTTGCCGAAAATCGCCTCATGGTGGTTTCGATGCCGGAAATCTCCTTACGACGGTTTTAAGGTAGTCGGAAATCGCCTCACGGTGGTGACAATGCCGGAAATCGCCTAAGTAGAGAAGAGCAATTTATGAGTTTGTCAGAGTAATTTTTGAGGAGAGTAAAAGTGAAAACTCACTTACCTCGGGGATGAAATATATAGCCGCCTAACAAAAAAATGTTACCTTTGAGATCAAAGTTGATTCAACGGATGAGATCGCTCGACCGTTGGCATTCAAACAACCCGATATGGGCCAAAAGCCCATTAGACGAACACACTGTTCAAAAACGAGGGGACCGATTCAAAAAGCCCACAAGTCCACAACTTATTGCACCTCGATATTGACGGGGTATTTCCTAGCGACGCAATCGCCAATTTGACCCGTTAACTCTTAAGTTGACAGGGTATTTCCTAGCGACGCAATCGCCAATTTGACCCGTTAACTCTAAAGTTAACGGGGTATTTCCTAGCGACGCAATCGCCAATTTGACCCGTTAACTCTAAAGTTGACGGGGTATTTCTTAGCGACGCAATCGCTAATTTGACTCGTTAACTCTAAAGTTGACGGGGTATTTCCTAGCGACGCAATCACCAATTTGACCCATTAGCTCCTGAAGTTGATGGGGTATTTTCTAGAGACGCAATCGCCAATTTGATCCGTCAACTTTGAAAGTTAACGGGGTAAATTCTAGCGGGCCACGAGCTGTTTTGGCCCGTCAACTTTGGAGGTACCCCGAAGTTGACGGGGAAAGGCACTTTCCACCAAAAAAAATAAAAAAGGAGAGAGAGAAATTTTAATTTTTGATTTCAATAATTGATAACCAAAAATTGGGGGGCAAGTGATATGAGCTAAAAACAACAAGCCCTAAGAATAATAAATACAATGTAATTAATAATAAGGCCCGAAAGGCCCACTATGGTTGATTCGTCTACATTCAATGAACCCAAGATAGGGCAGAAATAAATAAAGGATTGAGATCTCCTTTGAAAACAGAATTCCGATAGGATTTGAAAGGGCAATCTTGATAGGATTTAGAAACCATCCTGATAAGGACTTGGAAGACTAATCCATGCAGGACTCTGATAATCTAGGTGTTTATAAATAGAGGCCAGACAACAGTATAGGAGGTAACTAATTCTTTTCATACAACTTTTGCTTCTTCTTTTGAGCCCTTACTAACACACACACCCGAGGGTCTTTCAAAAGGGCTGAAACCCCACCATTCTTGGAAGATTTTCTTTGCAGGTAAGAAAGACATTAAATTTGCGGGCAAACGGAGTCAACAATGAGGGTGTTTTGTAACCCTAACCCTAAGTACGTAAATTTGACGTATCACAAACGTTGCGAGTTTGTTGATTATAATTGAATCTCTCTAATTCTTAATGTTATTGGTAAATTAAATCATATGATCGAATTTATGTTTGTTTATTGGTAAAACAAGTAATCATTAAATTGTATCTTGATTATCGACAAATTAAGGAGATATTGGTTGTTGATACATGTTCGACAACTATAACCAATTTATTCTAAAATAATTGAATAATTCTTCCATCGATGATCAATTCAAAGAATCAAAGTTGAGAATAATCATTTGACTAGTTTCCTTCCTATATTTGTTAAATCCTCAATTTTGATTGTTTATGTATTTTACATTGTTTTCTTAATCTCATTTGCTTTAATTCAAAACCCTTCTTTTTATTTTAATTATTCTCGACGAAATAAGTAAATATTAACTAATATTTGTGGATATGCCCTTACTATCACTTGCTACAAGTTAGTTATTTTTTAGTATGAATTTATTTTTGTTGGATTCGACACCAATTAGATCATGTAGAAAATTAATCACAATAGTAAAATAAAATAAATTATTAATCAAATGTATGTGATTAAAATAATTATGATGAATTGATAATCACAAATAATAATGTGATTTACCATAATTAATCAATGATAACTAAATTAATTATAATATAAATTATTAATTAAACTAATTTATTTGAACAAAATAATTATAATCAAATCAATAATAATAAATTACCCATGCTGTACACTAGTTTTGAAACTACTATTTCTAATTTCAACATTAATACTCCTTTTATTCTCTTTTACATGTTGTTTTAGAGAAAAACATGCTTATTAAGAAGTATGTTAATTGTATATATAATTGATTAGAAAAGGTATAAAAGTATAATATTATCCTTTGAAATTTATTGGAAACAATAAAAAACAAACTAATTAATACTAAATGAAAAGGTAGTATAGAGAATGAAGCAATTAATACTTCGTTAAAATTTTACAATAATATGTAAAAGAAAATATTTTTCCTTTTTTTTTAAAAAGACATTTAAATATAAATGAAGGAAGTAGATGAGATGAAGTTTTTAAGATATCAACCATCTCAAATTCAAACTATAATCATCATTACTCTCTAAGTCTCATCAAATAAATTATTTATTTCTAGAAATCTTCTTTTATCCTATCAAATAAATCATTCGCACTGTTACAAGACTATCAAATAAATCTTGCACTTTTCCTTAATCACTTTTATTTTCAACTTATCTTTTATATATCCATTTCATCTTTTTTGACAAAATTTATAATAAATATCGAGTATATAATAACTCAAAGGACAATTATTAAACGTATAGTTAATACTGGAATAAAGGGGTATATAGAAGGATTACTCATACTCCCTCTGTTTCACAATACTTAATTTTAGGTGAATATTTTTTATATACTAAATATTTATTTAATTCTAAAAAAATCAGTAATAGAAAATATATTAAATAAGGATTAATATGAATAAAAAAATTTAACTAAAATAAAAATTTTATATCGAGAGGAACATTACTAAGCTAAGTACGGAGTACCCTTTTTTTTTTCCTCAATTTTACTCTTAAAAGTAATAATTATGAATATGTGGTTGGTGAGATGTAGACCTTAGAGATTCTTTCTTAAATAGAGTACAACTATGAATTATTGATTCATTCTTGACTAGAATGGGATAATAACTCTCTTTTAACAAATTTTTTATTTTATAGATTAATTTATATATTTTTTAAAATATTTATTTTTGTAAAACTATATCAGCATTCATATTATACAGATTAAAAATATTTGAATAAAAAATTCTTTAGTATAAAAATTTACTGTTCAAATATCCTAAGAAAATTTTTATTTTAAGAATTTTAATACGGATATAATTTTTATAATTTCAACATTAGACTCTTCGGTATAGAGATTATAGAGTGCGAATGGTATGAGATTATCCGATTCACCTAACATCACCAAAACCGTCCGTTGACTTGAAATGAACTACGAACTCCTACCTTGATTTCATTAACAATTTCAGGGGGCTACTAAGCCCATGGATTCTCCCAAAACCATTAAACATATACTATGTCCTATTGGATTCCATGTCCACAACTGCTTATCCTACTCCTCTTCCACACCCCCCCCCCCCCCCCCCCCCCCCCCCCCAAAAAAAAAAAAAAAAACCCACCCCATCCCACCCAACCCACCTAACTATATATATAAACTACACAAACCCTGTTGATCATACAACTTAAAAAAGTCACTTGTCTTCAGTTTGAATCACAAACACAATATCCACCACTCTCTGTACAGTAAAAAATGGCACAAATAGTAGCAAAATCCATCAAATGCATCATAGCTACAATTGTTCTTCTATCACTTATCAAAATACTCTACACACACTACAGTATTCCTTTGTCTCGAGCTGTTCTAACACTAGCTCTACCTATTATGATTCTCCCCTTTCTTAAAATAGTAAGCCTTTTCAACTCAAAATCTAATCTCCCACCTGGACCATTTGCTCTCCCAATTTTTGGCAATTGGCTCCAAGTTGGAAATGACTTGAACCACAGGCTCCTCGCAGCCATGTCAAAAACTTATGGCCCCATATTCTTACTCAAACTCGGCTCGAAAAATTTGGCAGTTGTATCCGACCCCGAACTCGCCAATGAAGTCCTGCACACACAAGGGGTTGAATTCGGGTCCCGCCCACGAAACGTGGTGTTTGATATTTTCACAGGCAATGGTCAAGACATGGTGTTCACAGTATACGGTGAGCATTGGCGAAAAATGCGACGAATTATGACACTACCATTTTTCACAAACAAGGTGGTGAACCAATATAGTGAAATGTGGGAGAAAGAAATGGATCTAGTTGTTCATGATCTGAGAGATAAGGAGAAGAATTCTAATGAGGGGATCGTGATTAGAAGACGATTGCAATTGATGTTGTATAATATTATGTATCGAATGATGTTCGATGACAAGTTTGAGTCCATGGATGATCCATTGTTTATTGAGGCAACCCGATTCAACTCCGAGAGGAGCAGATTGGCTCAGAGCTTTGAGTACAATTATGGGGACTTCATTCCATTGCTTAGACCATTCCTTGGGGGTTACTTGAACAAGTGCAGGGATTTGCAAAACCGAAGGCTAGCATTCTTCAACAATTACTATGTTGAGAAAAGAAGGTACACTTTCCTTAATTTTCACAAAAAATTGTATGTATTAATCAATCAAGTAGGTGCAGGCAATTCGAGAAAAAATATTAAGACAACTACATACGAAAGCTGATCCACTAACAACAGTTTGCTGTGAATCACTCCCGATAATATAATTTATATAACTAAATAATATATGCATCACTTGCAGGAAAATAATGGCTGCCAATGGAGAGAAGCATAAGATAACTTGTGCCATGGACCACATAATAGATGCTCAAATGAAGGGAGAGATCAGTGATGAAAATGTGCTTTACATTGTAGAGAACATTAATGTTGCAGCAATAGAGACAACTCTATGGTCCATGGAGTGGGCGATAGCAGAGCTCGTCAACCATCCGGCCGTCCAGCACAAACTCCGAGACGAAATCTCAACCGTCCTCGGAGCGGGCGGAGTCGTCACAGAATCTAATTTACATCAGTTGCCATACTTGCAAGCCACGGTAAAAGAAACTCTACGGCTACACACTCCCATACCATTGCTGGTGCCCCACATGAATCTCGAGGAGGCCAAGCTCGGTGGTTACACGATTCCTAAGGAGTCCAAGGTGGTGGTTAACGCCTGGTGGTTGGCCAATAATCCAGAGTGGTGGAAGGAGCCTAACGAGTTTCGACCGGAGCGGTTCATGGAGGAGGAATGGGGGATAGACGCGGTGGTTGGCGGCGGAAAGGTTGATTTTCGGTTCTTGCCATTTGGAGTGGGCAGGCGGAGCTGCCCCGGGATCATACTTGCGCTGCCAATATTGGGGCTTGTGATTGCAAAACTGGTTATGAACTTTGAAATGAAGGCTCCAGCAGGAGGGGAAGGATTGGGAGAGAAGATTGATGTGAGTGAAAAAGGAGGGCAATTCAGTTTACATATTGCTAAACATTCTACAGTTGTCTTCAACCCCATCAGCAAATAATTGTGTAACTTTCTTTTTTATTTGGCATCAACTCTATCTCTATTGGAACTTGAGTATATTCCTTTTCTTCTCCAGGAAATAATGTGCTCTTTATTCTACAATTAGATATATGTTATCAAAAATAAAAACAGAGATATGTTATCTCATGAGCGCAAATTACGACTCAATATAGAAAATAGAACAAAAAGTACAAACAAAAATTTTTTTATATATGTTGCTTGTAAGTTAAAGCAAGAGGGGAATTGACTGTTTTAAGAGACTGAAGTTGTATTTGTAAGGTTCACATGTGTGAGACACGTCTCACATCGGTTACAAAGTGTGAATTGAAAAATTATATATACGTGGTTGTGCCTTGACCCATTAACTTAGGCTTTTGGGTCAGATCGGATACATGTTTATATATGGATTGCCTTGGATTTTTTCCCGTTCTCCCTAACACAATCATGAACCTGCAATCCTTTTTTGTTCAGTATTTGGAGGAAAAAAATCTCAAAAATGATGCTTACAAAATTGTTTTGTGTAAAAAGAATCTCATCTTCATCTCAAGGAGTCCTATTTAAGTCTGCCTACGCATTTGCAGCATCGATTTCCGATTCTTGCTTCTGTTTATAAGCCTCAATAGTCGCTCTACTTTCTGCTGAGATCAAATCAAAGACTGCAGGCTCTCTAAATGTTGGCCACATTGTTCATTCTCAAGGAAAAAAGTAACGGTAAAATTCTCTTGAATTACATTATGACCCGTTAGTTTCAGTTTAAATTTTGAAGATTCTAGATTATGATAATATAAATTACATCACCAAAATTTAAAATCTTCAAAATTTAAGTTGAAACAAACACGATCTATGTCGTCTCTGATACGGAGACTGACACTTAGCTTCCCAATGAGCAAGAGATCTCCAAGGAAGAAGTGGCATTGAGTTCTGCTCGAGAGAAAACGTAGCTGCTTCAACCATTACTTGAAGTAATTGACCGAGTTTACTCAAAAAGGATAAGTGGATGGATATATTCTAAATACGTTTGTATCAGCATGTAAAGCTGTGCCTCTTTTTCCTTTTTTTTCCCAGGAACATTTACAAACTAATATGCACTGATGCAAACAATTTGAAGTTAATTATTAGCTATAAATTTCTTTTTCTTTTAATTTCTTATTATTTTCTTTAAAAATGAACTCCACTTTATGCCCTGAATGTTGGTGCAAAGTTTTTTTTTGTGTATAATGAACTTTAAAATATTCCCATATAATACTTACACTTAGATTTTAAGTTTCTAATATCACCCTTTCCGATCTGAACAAATTAGAAGTAATCTGTTATGCTTGCACGTGTGATTCAATTAAAAGTAACATAGTAAATACAATAAAGTCCAAAAACTATATTGAACCAATATCCATATACATAGACTTGAAAACCTTTAAACAGAGGAACAACCAGAAATAATGGCGGATCCAAAGATTTGTAACAATCTATGCAATATGTGAAAAAAAATTATGATATTGAACATTTTATTCAATAGTCTCTCTCTCTCTCTATATACTCCCTTCGTTCTAAATTAAACATCTTAAATTAACTTCAATGTCCAAATTAACTAACTTTTGACTTTAAAATGCTACAAATATATTTATATTTTTACAATAACAAAAAAAAGGATTTTAGCTAATTCTATGAATTCTTTTGTGAATATAATTTTGTCACATATATATTTATATAATAGTAGGAATTGTGTGTGTAAACATTATATGTTTACGTTCGTACAAATATTTGTAATATCTTAACATAATTTATATAATAATTTTATTAAGGAGAAGTATGTGTATTTGGAAATTATGAACTACGGTTCTTATTTGGAAAAAAGAGATGATCAATGATCAATTCATGTGATATAAAGTTTTTTTTTTTGTTTTTAATTTTATCTTTATTTTTAGGGGTAACGGGTCAATAGGATATTAAAACATGACATTTTTAACTGTAATTTAGGATTACGACGGATGATGTTAGAAACTTAAAATATAAGTATATGTATCACATGAGAGAATATTTTAAAGTTCATTATGTATATAAAAATTTTGCACCAAACTTCAAGGTGTAAAGTGAAATTCATTATTATTTTCTTTAAATTGAGTCATATTTTTATTATTTTCTTTCAGTTGCTTAATTTTAATGATATTTTTTCATTAGATAATGATTTTGATTGATATATTGTCAATGGATAATAAAATATCGGAATATGTCTATTAAAAATTAAGTAATTGAAAGGAAATAATTAAAAAAATAATATTTTTTTAATTACAAAATACTTTTGATTCATCAAATTTTAGACCATATTAAAAAACATAATAAATAAATCTCTTAATTTTAAAAATTAAAAGAACGATTCTAATGTGAAAATTAGTTTATAGTTGAATCTCTTAGTTGCAAAATTAAAAAAACGGTTTTTAAAGTGAATTTAATTCATAGTTGAATAAAAAATAATAATAATCCCCAGATTGGAATCAATTTATAGTCGATGATAATTTTATATATTTATCTCATTCTGAATAGACTGACAATCAAAATTTGTCTAATCGGGGAAAGTAGGATCATAAATGTAATCTAAAATGTTTAACATATTCGAAAAACTAAATACTATTTGTATTCAATTAAAAAGAGAATAAAAATGTGGATAACCAAGATTTCTTTTGTAAATCTACCTAACATCTTTTTGAACAACGTGATTAAACTTCGGGGACGTTCGTTTGTTTTTTTTGCCTATCAAAAACTACTTTCCATATTAAAATTATTATTAGGAAGAAGAAAGATGTACGGTTATATATATATATTTTTTTTTTGTGCTAGAAAATTCTAATATATAACAGTTTCATCTTGTAACTAATAAATAAGTCATCAATACTAATAATTATATAATTAGCCATTAATTTAAGTAATTGACATCAGTTTAAATGATAGAAACTGACCATCGGTATTTATAAAATGTCATAAAAATGTCAGTTATAAATTTCGAAATCACAGTACTCTCCTTTCGAAGTATTTTTTTGACAAAAATATGCTCTCTACTGTCTCTATAAAACTTTTAAAAGTTTTGAATCGCTATATTATGGATAAAAACTAATACCGTATACAAATGCTATGATCAAAATAAAAAACGGATATCAAAAAGGAGTTTTACAAATAAATATAAATTCAAATTCTAACATAAACCGGTGTAAATTGATGTGCAAAGAAGAAAACAAACTTCATCAAAGAATCTGATGTGCAAAAATTATGATGTAAATTGTTTAAGTTTTACATGAACTATTGTGTTTTTGATGACTACTGATTGAATTAGAATCGATAAAAGCAGAAACATTGGAAAAACTATTGACTGATTAAAAAAATCATAAATAAAATTAGAATAATTCATGTTTTGAAAGAGAATTTCTTACCCACAAAAAGCTCTGAAACCCTCTCCTCTCCACGATTTTGCAGAGCTTTCCAAATCTTAAGATTGAAGCCATGAAATAATTCTAGAAGAGATCGAAGATTTGAGGAAATTGATGAAGCTGAAAATAGATTCGAAAAGCAGAGGAAAGTGGTTTTTCCTCGTACGGGCAGCAAAATATTAAGAATCAAGAAATATTTTCTACACTTTAAAGTGGAAGATAATATATGAAAAATAATATTAAAAACAAATTTTTACACTTTCGTATTCTTACAAATTTATGTGATACTCCTTTCGGCCTAAATTAAATATTCTAATTTGAGAGTTTTTTTCCTACTTATTTATTAATTTTAATTCAAGATTTAAAAGTAAATATTTGTTACATTTTAGATTTAGCTAAAAATTTTACTATATTTTTATTTTAAATAATTTTTTCAATCACACATTTTTTAACTTATCATTTTTATAAATTTTAAATTTAAACTACAAGTTAAATTTCTATTTTAATTTATAAGAGAAAAATAGTAACGAACAAACTCTTTTATCTCCCGGACAATGTCAGACTAAGATTGAATTATCTCCGTTTCATGTACTGCCCACAGTGATATGCCTAGGCACCATCTTCCAATATAATTTTGTGAATAATTCTTTTTTATAAAAGACGAAAAAATATTTCGCTTTGTACTTATCACATATTATGCATACGTATATGATGACTAAATTAATCAAAAGAAATTTTCTTCGACAATTAATATCGACTTTTAAACAATTTCTCTAATGTTACATCTTAATTGTTTCTAAACTACAACGAAATTTATATCATAGGAAACAGTTAAAAAATAAGCCTAACTATCACAAAGCTTCCAAAATAAAATCCCGTAGAAGGAATACATTTCAATAAAATTGCACAGGAACAAGAATGACCAGTTTTTTTTTTCTTCCTTCAGGAAGTAGGCAACTCAGTTCTTTCAATAAAAATATAGTAAAAATTTTAGCTAAATCTAAAATGTAACAAATATTTACTTTTAAAATATAGTAACCCCACATATATGTCACCGTGCAAACAAATAAAGGCTCCGTATGTTTCACCAAAAATTCATTTGAAAAATGTTTTCGTATTTTTTGTTATTTGTTAGGTGAAAACGTTTTGCAGAAAATGTTTTTAGTTGTTTATGTGGTTCATGAAAAATGCAAAGAAAAGAAAATATTTTTTGGTTCGTTTGTATTTTCTTAAACTTTTTCGAAAAATAACTTATGAATTCAAAAGGAGAAAATATTTTTCAAAGAAATTGGTGGAGTTTATCACTATATATGTTTAGCAATAATAAGATAATAACATTAAATAATATAAATTATTATTTAATGAAAAAGATTATAATATACTAACAAAAAAAGATATAATATAAAAAGTAAAAATAAAACTTAATCATATTAATTGTTAATAACCTTAATATATATGATATATAATTATTTTAACCTATTATATTTTCAATATCGTTTCCATATTGTCAATCAAACACCAGAAAATAATTTCTTAGGAAAGATTTTCTTAAAAATTATTTTCTCGGAAAATGCTTTCTTCAAAAAATATTTTTCGAAAAATGATTTTTTTGAAACAAACGGATCCAAAATCTCGTTCAAAAAAACTTTGTACAAGATTAATTTTAGCCTTGAACCGATTTGCATATTCATAAAATACTTTTATAAGAGTTAGATTGTCTTTATGTCTGTACATAGCACGAGTCATTTTATTTTTTTGTTTTGAATATTATTAAAAAATTCAAATATTTGTATTTTTTTCATATGTATTTATGTTAAATGTATAAATTATATATTTTTTTAGTTTTATAAGCTAAATTATATTGTTTTCGTATCTTTTTTAGTCATAATTGTTTTAATATTTGTAAATGTATTTATTTATGTCTTATATATATAACTTTTTAATTATTTAGTTGTATCTTTATTTTTTGGAGTATTATTTTTGGAATATTTTGAAAAATATAACATGTTTTAACATGTTGTTCTTAAAGAAAATAATATTATTGGGTTTATGTTAATCTAATTCGGTAGTAACAATATGAATTGAGTTTTCTTTTAGACACTCTAACAAACATATTGGTGATAGTAGCTGACTGATCAACAAATGAAGCAAAATGAAATAGTTGAAAAAAGACAAAGAGAGGATTTTAATACTGTTTGTTTTTCCTTATTCATAACTTGAATGTGTACATAGAGATTTATATTACAAAGGGGAATCTAATAATGAAAACTAATACCTAATTATACTGCAACAAATCACTACAAATTAGGAAGATATCAAGCTCATCAAGGAAGAATATTTACGGGAATATACAGATTATTTCAACACTCCCCCTCAAGTTGGCACATAGATATCATGTATACCCAACTTGTCAATCCATCGTAAAAAATCATGACATGATACTGCTTTAGTAAGGATGTCTGCTATCTGAACTTCAGATCGTATTGAAGGCAACTCCAAAATTTTGTTTTCTAACTTCTCCTTGATAAAGAATCTATCAACTTCAACGTGCTTAGTTCTATCATGCTGAACTGGGTTGTGAGCAATATCTTGAGCAGCCTTATTGTCACAATACAGCTTTATTGGTTGTTTTTGTTGATATCCCAAGTCTCGCAGCAACAATCGTAGCCATAAAGCTTCACATAGTCCAAGGGTAATTCCTCTATACTCAGATTCTATACTTGACCGAGAGACCACATTCTGTTTCTTGCTTCTCCAGGTTACAAGATTGCTTCCTACAAACGTGAGGTATCCTGATGTTGATCTTCTATCAACCAGTGAACCTGCCCAATCAGCATCCGTATATACCACAATATCTCTTACACTTTCATTTTTCTTAAACAAAATACCTCTTCCAGGAGCAGATTTTAAGTACTTCAAAATTCTCATAACAACCTCCATATGTCTCTCTCCAGGATTATGTATGAATTGGCTAACAATACTTAAAGCGTATGCTAAATCAGGTCTCGTATGTGCTAAGTACATTAACCTTCCAACAAGCCGTTGATACCTGCCTTTGTTAACATGAGTCTGGTCATCTTCTATAGTCAGCTTCAATCCTTCCTCAACTGGTGTGTCAACTGGTTGACAACCGAACATTCCTGTTTCCTTCAATAAATCAAGAATATATTTTCTTTGAGATAAGAAAATTCCCTCTTTTGATTTGGAAACTTCTATACCGAGAAAATATTTCAAATACCCCAAATCCTTCATTTCAAACTCTGTTGACAAATACTCCCTCAAAGCTTTTATTTCGTCAGGATCATTTCCTGTTACAACCATGTCATCTACATAAACAATGAGAGTTGTAACCTTGCTCTTCACCTTTTTTAGGAACAATGTATGGTCATAATTACTTTGACGATACCCAAACGCAATCATGGACTTTGTGAATCTTCCAAACCACGCTCTCGGAGACTGCTTTAATCCATATAATGCCTTCTTAAGTTTACACACTTTTCTAGACATATTTTTAGATGTCATACAACCTGGTGGAAGTTCCATGTAAATTTCCTCAGACAATTCACCATGTAAAAATGCATTCTTTACGTCGAACTGATGCAGTGGCCAATCCAAGCTTGCTGCTAATGACAACAATACTCGTACCGTATTAATTTTAGCCATTGGAGCAAACGTCTCTGTATAATCCACTCCATACGTTTGAGTATATCCTTTGGCCACCAAGCAAGCTTTGAAACGCTCAATTGTTCCATCTGCTTGATATTTGACAGTAAACACCCAGCGACATCCAACTATTTTTTTTCCTGGTGGACAATCCACCAGTTCCCATGTCTCGTTCTTCCTTAGAGACGCTATTTCTTCATTCATTGCTGTTCTCCACCTTGGATTAGCTACAACTTCCTGTTCATTGTTAGGAATAACTACAGAAGATAATTGATTCATGAAGGATTTATTTGATTCAGACAAATTGTGATCAAAAACATAATTGCTCATAGGATATTTAACTTTGCTTGAGAAATCAGGTTCATAAGTAGGCTTAGGTATACCTCTATTGGCACGATTAGGCAATTGTTTTCGAGAAAATTCAATTTCTGGATTATGACCATCCTGAAGAGACGATTGTTGTGGTACAGATGTAAGCTCAGGATTGCTAGCCACTTCTCCATTAATATCTGATACACTCCCAACCTCAGTCACATCTCCAAACTCCAAATCTGCAGACTCTAGAGGGCTGGAATTCATAGCTACAGGAGCAGTGCCTTGAAGTTGTAATTTTGCAAATTCTTGCAATTCTGCCGATTCTGCAAATTCTTGCAATTCTGCCAATTCTTCTTGATCCGTACCAACATCAAAATATCTTGCTGGTTCTCCCCCTGAAGTTCAGACGAAGAGAAATACATGTTTTCTTCATGAAAAACAACATCCATTGTAATAAACATATGTTTAGTGGGAGGATGATAGCATTTGTATCCTTTCTGATATACAGCGTAGCCAAGGAACACACACTTCAAAGCTCGGGGAGCCAATTTATGACGTTGTTGTTTATGAATATGGACAAAGGCAACACACCCAAACACTTTCGGAGAAAGACTAGAAACTACAGGACATGTCACTTTTGTGCATAAAGTTTCGAGAGGTGTGTGAAACTCAAGCACCCTTGAAGGGGTCCTGTTAATCAAATAAACAGCTGTACACAAAGCCTCACCCTAATAAGAAAATGGCATATGAGCTTATATTAATAGAGCACGAACCACTTCAAGGAGGTGTCGATTTTTACGCTCAGCTACTCCATTCTGTTGAGGAGTATCAACACATGTAGTCTGGTGAACAATGCCTTGTGTGTCCAAATAATTCTGCATTTCAAAGTTTTTATACTCCCCACCATTATCACTACGAAGAACCTGAACTGGTGCATTATATTGAGTCCGGATGAGTCTGCAAAATTTCTGAAATAACATGTTAACTTCATTCTTAGATTTCATTAACCATAACCATGACACTCGAGAGCAATCATTAATGAATATAACAAACCATCGGGATCCTCCCAATGTAGGAAATTTTGACGGCCCCCATACATCCGAATGAACAACCATAAAAGGAGATAAACTTTTATTCAAAACTGATAAAAAAGAGGTTCTATGACTTTTTTGCTAATTCACATACATCGCAATGAAGACTAGAAATATCCACTTTTTTAAACAAACTAGGAAACAATTTCTTTAAATATCCAAAAGAAGCATGTCCTAATCGTCGATGTTGTAACCAGATGTCAGCCTCTCTTCGAACTCCATTACCAGCCCTCACTGCTAGAGCTTGACTCAACCTATCTGAAGATGTTGTCTTCAAGTCTAGATAATACAAATTTCCTTGCTTAGTACCACAACCAATTGTCTGTTTCGTTTGAATGTCCTTAAAGAGACAAAAATTAGGCCAGAAAACTACAATGCAAGATAATGCTTCTGTAATTTGAGACACAGATAAAAGGTTATAACCCAAAGAAGGGACAACAAATATAGATTCTAAGCTCAAAGTTTCAGTAACTTTCAAAGATCCCTCACCAACAATAAGTAATTTTTCTCCATTAGCTGTAGAAACAAATTTTTCTAATGAAGGTGTGGTTTTCACAATTTGTTTGGAATCAAATGACATATGATTGGTTGCACCAGAATCAATTATCCATGTATTATTACTAACGGGAGCAGAAGCATAAAAAGACTTACCACCATTACCTGTTGTAGCTATCATCACTGAATGCATCTCACCATGTTCATCTTTAGATTTCATCTCAACAGCAGCAGCAACCAATTATGGCTTCTTTGAATTCTTCTTTGGAGTTTTGCTGAAATCCCACCAGGGTGGATAACCCACAATTTCATAGCACTTCTCTCTTGTGTGTCCGGTTTCATTACAATGGTTGCATTTATACATGGATTTATCATAATTTTTATTACCTCTTGATTTATTTTTTACAATCATTGCAGCAGCCTCTGAAGCTTCCGATTCACCCTTGAATGTACTACGACGAGTTGCCTCACGTCGAATCAAGGCATAACACTCCTCTAAAGTTGGAGTTGATTCCTTCCGTAAAGTATCTCCACGGACTTGTTCAAAAGACTCATCAAGTCTAGCCAAAAAAATATGCACCCTCAATCTCTCAACAGATTTCTTGTATGCTTCCACATCGTCGGGATCCTTCATGACAACTTTGTCGCGATGGTCCAGTTCTTGGAAGATCTCAATGAGTTCTCCATAATAATCTAACAGAAACCTTCCATTTTGTTTGGCAGTAAAAACTTTCTGATTTAAAGAAAAAGTTTGTAGTTCATCACTTCCATCATAGAAAGCTTTTTCCAAAGCCGTCCAGATTGCATAAGCTGTGGGCACTTGAACATAACGTTTCATGATCTCAGGTTTCATAGACATCAACAACCACCTTTTCACCTTTTGATTCTCAGCATACCATTTTTCATACCCTTCATCTGATTCTGCAGGTGTCTTTAATTTTCCACGGATATAGGAAAGTTTCTCCCTTTCAGCAATATGCATCTCCATTAATTGTGACCACATATCATAATTTGATTCAGTTAAAGTGATTCCTGCATTGAACCCTCCTTCAGATTGAACAATAACCAGAGGTTGATTGTTCTTTGAGGTTTCAGAATGTTGATTGTTCTTTGAGGTTTTAGATTTTTCGTCCATTGTTTTCCAACAATGAATTCAAGAATACGATTAAGAGCCAAGACTGACTCTGATAACAAGTTGAAAGAAGACAAAGAGAGGATTTTAATACTGTTTGTTTTTCCTTATTCATAACTTGAATGTGTACAGAGAGATTTATATTACAAAGGGGAATTTAATAATGGAAACTAATACCTAATTATACTGCAACAAATCACTACAAATTAAGAAGATATCAAGCTCATCAAGGAAGAATATTTACGGGAATATACAGATTATTTCAACAGAAATGACAAATTAAAAGCAAATCTCAATAAATACTTCTCTCATGAAGCTTACTAAACTCTTTGAAATGAAAGTTGTACATAAGATATGAGGAAGAAACTTCCTTTGCAAATTTGCAAAACTCTTCAGCAGCTAAATGACTAAA
The DNA here is from genome assembly GCA_014636745.2 of Centella asiatica. Taxonomy (NCBI): domain Eukaryota; kingdom Viridiplantae; phylum Streptophyta; class Magnoliopsida; order Apiales; family Apiaceae; genus Centella; species Centella asiatica. The sequence continues at coordinate 23,762,095 of CM025787.1, forward strand.
TAGACATCTTAAACTACAAATTAGATGCAGTAAAAATAGGTCAAAGAGGTAAATTCGCTAAAGAACTCGAGACCAAACTCAGTGACTAATGAAAAATCAGTCATACGGCAAGCAAATATATAAGATATCCGGGATTCGAACGCGAGTCTCTCAGTTACTAGTACCCGGGCGTAATACCATTATACCACATTTCATTAAAAAGTATATTATTTGTAAAAGTAAACCTCAATAAAAAAAAAAAAAAGAAAAGAAGCAAAACCTTAATATATTCCAAAAATGCAATACTGTGACTCTTTTCTCAATCCGGAAAGAATAATAAGAAAATCAATTAATGATAAAAATAAGAAAATTTTAATTATTTAGTTCATAAACTCATTTCTGATTATTTGTTAATCACTTAACTATTTTTTGTTAATATTTAGTCCTTAAACTAATTTGATTAATATTTCTCAACTTTGATCCTTTATATTTTATGTGTTTGTGTTAAAATTATAATATTTGATGATAATATATAACAATTAAAATTGTTAGAACTTGAAATTATATTAAAATTTGCAATAGTGTACTATCAGAAACTATCATCAGAGATTGTAGGTGATCATCAGAGACTACCACAAATGCATCAGGAGAGTTCAACAAAGTTGAATTTAGACAACCTTATTGGAAATTAGGAATTAGTCTATAGGATACTAAGAATTAGTCTATTAAAGACTAAAAATTTAGTTTATCGGAGACTAAAAATTAACCTCTCGGAGACTACGCACTAGCATATAGGAAACTAAGGATTGCACTATCGGAGACTATTATTGAATCTGTAAGAGACAAAGACAAAGAGAAATATACTTAGATAGACGTAGAAGATGCAACTAAATTGTCTTAGATTGCTTTTTATCTCCGTTATGACTATTATTATAGAATACCTCTCTGTTGCATTGAAGAGTATATGAAACTGATCAGGGGATAAGTCACCAGAGGATAAATCTCCACTTATGAAATAGTCATCAACAGATAAATGACTTAACACAACAGACCTCTACCAGAGTTTTTCACAAAGGAGAAGCCGAACAAGATTCATAACAGAGTCACAATTGGGATTGATAAGGTTGAGAAGCTGATATGTAAAAGCTAAGAGATTAAGTAACAATAATGTGACTTAACAGATATATTAGGCAACAGAGTTGTTACAACTACTGATAAAGAGAAGCCGCTTTAATTGAATAGAAAAGTTGAAAAGCAGAACAAATAAGAGATAAGAAGTTGTTTATAAAATATACAAAGGACAATCCAATAGATTATAGAATGAAATAACAAATACAGAGAGAGATTATTCATATTATTCATTCTGTAATACGCAGCAAAATCTGAGAGATTTTGAGAAGCAAGTTTTTCATAACTTAAAAAGTTAGAAAATAATTTTTAGGTTGCAGCTGTATAGACTTGAACAAATTTCAGTAGCTAGTATTAGTTATTGATAACCAGATTGTAATTTTAAATTCAAAATCAATAAAATTCATTATTTATTGATTGATACAATCTATTGTGTTTTTATTTATGCAATATATTTTCAGATTGTATTGTGATCGATTCATTGGGAAAAAAATTTAAATATTGTATTCAACCCCCCTCCTCCATCACCCCACAATTACTCGTCCGGGAGTAATAGTTTGTTAATTATTTTCTGCTTTGTAATTTTTTTTAAGAAAATATTTGTCATGTAAATATTTTTCTGTCATAATTTCTTATTAGAATCTAACATATGAGTTACACTTGATATTAACTCCAAAATAAAATATTTACGCAGTTTGCATGTGTAGTTTAATGATAAGCATGGTACGTAAATATCACATGATAAATACATTTAAGCAAAAGTAGAAAATAGTTAATTATTGACTCAGTTAATTTGTAATTCTTTTCTTTTTATATTGTTACTAAAATTAATTTTAATTGACTCAAATTCAAATACTATTTAATTTGACTTTAAATGAGTTTTTCTTTCATGTTTAGAGCATATACTATTTAGTTTTAATTTTGAACAAGTAAATAGTTAAAACATATTACCTTGAATATATAATTACATATATAAAAATATCAGAAATATAACAATCTAAAAAATTATAAATCTTTTAATATTACCTAAAAATTAAAAAAAATCCTTACTATTCACATACATATAAACCCGTTTATTTCTTAACTATAAGATAACTTCTAATTTTTTAGATGACTATAAGATGTTTATTTTTTTCGTATAACTTTTATCAAAGAAGGGAACTTACTCAAAATTGATTAGGGTCCTATTTTAATTGTTTTTAATGATAAAAATAAAAGTTGTATAATATTACATACTATATTGTTCTGGAATGACCCAATAGTGGAGGTCAGATTGGGTCGGCCTGACTAGATCAAGCGGGTCGACCCACCAACAATTTGGGAGACCTGTACAAGGAGCACCATTAGCGTCGACGCAGATTGCCTTAGGAGCCCCTCCAGTTTGAGAATGAGTATAGGTGGAGAAAAAGGGCTCTAATGAGTTAAGTATGGTTTATATAGTATGAAATGTAAATATAGCCATTACCTTGGGCATGTGGTGCTAAAGGTGCATTTGTAGTGTTTTAAAGATTTACCATAAGGGGTCGGTGATGTGGCAACTTACGTTAGGGGAAGTTAGACATATGAGAGATCTGATTGGTCAAGAGGTATCAGGAAGGTACTCTGGTGTGAGGTCACATGGAGTCTTGCATGAGTGCCATGTAGAGCAATGCAAGTGTATTGGTGTGATTGATGTGTCATGAGTGGTGATGGATAGTTGTTAGGTAACCAAAGGCGTTCGTAGATGGGGCAAAGTAGGAGCCCGGGGGACGGTCCGACCCTATCTAGGTCGGGTGAGGGGGCCGATACACAGACCCCTATCATATGTTAATCTAGTTTTACAAATGAACATATGCACGACGTTCTTGGAAATAATTAAAAGAGTGCATTTTCCTAACTCTACTATGAAACAAATCAAATAACGACGAGTATGAACAACCGATCACAAATAACAACTCTTCATTTTAGACACAATAATAATATGATTACAATAAAATATGATTAATACTGATAAATTTACAAATGTAAAAGCTATATATCATTATAATAGTCTTACCTTATAGTTACTCAACATTAATAATAAAAAATTAATTAAAATTTTTATATATAAATCTCAACAACCTTAATATTACAAAGAAAAATAAAAAAAAAGTAAAAAAAGGCAATATCAATAATGATATTTAAAAATATATAATTTATAAAAAAAATAAATTAAAAAAAAACACGTGTTTGTGATGAGCTCATAAAGATTGAATTATAATTAAAATATAAATTACACACGTATACACATGTACCCGTCGGAGCAGTACATATAATAAATAATAATTTCTTTTTGGGTAATTCATTATCCCAACTCTTTTTAATGTATGAACATGAACAACTATTTTTTAAAGACTTGGGCCCAACGCTGAAATTGATTTGAAAGAAAATGGTTGGTCAAGTTAGAGATAGAAGCAGAGAAGTTAGAAGACAACAATTCAACTTTCCATTTCTCTCTCTCTCTCCATCTCCGCCTATTACCGCCACATCTCCTTCATGGCCACTTTATCCCTCCTCTCTCCTCCTTCTCTCCGCCGCCACAACTCCATCACCACCCACCGTCTTATCTTGCGTACGCCCTCCCTTAAACTACGCAATCCTTCGATTGTCGCCCTCTCTTCCCCGTCACCATCTCCCGTCTTAACCCAAGACGACCTCAAAAAGCTCGCCGCCGACAAGGCCGTGGAGTACGTCAAGAGCGGCATGGTCCTCGGGCTCGGCACCGGCTCCACCGCCGCCTTCGTCGTCTCTAAGCTCGGTGAGCTCCTCTCCTCCGGCGAATTAACCGGCATCGTCGGCGTTCCCACCTCGAAACGAACATTCGAACAAGCTACCTCCCTCAACATCCCTCTATCCACCCTCGACTCCCACCCCCACCTCGATCTCGCCATCGACGGCGCCGACGAAGTCGACCCAGATCTCAATTTAGTCAAAGGCCGCGGCGGCGCCCTCCTCCGGGAAAAAATGGTGGAGGCCGCCTCAGATAAGTTTGTCGTGGTCGTAGACGAGTCAAAATTAGTGAGTGGACTCGGTGGGAGTGGACTTGCAATGCCGGTGGAGGTTGTTCAATTCTGTTGGAAGTACAATTTGGTTAGGTTGCAAGAGATGTTTAAGAGTGAAGGGGTTGAAGCCAAATTGAGATTGGATGGTGAAAAGCCCTATGTCACTGATAATTCAAACTACATTGTGGATTTGTACTTCAAGACTCCTATTAAGGATGCCGTGGCGGCGGGGAAAGAGATTTCGTCCTTGGAAGGTGTGGTGGAACATGGGTTGTTTCTTGATATGACGACGGCTGTGATTATTGCCGGCACTGATGGAGTGACTGTGAAGAGCAAGTGAAGGAATGTGGTGAGAACTGAAAACATTGGCCTAATTTAACTTTTTTTGTTTTACCTTTTTGGGCATTATTTCTTTTTAATTTTGTAACTATTGGTGTAACTTGATCAATGTGTTATATGAATAAGGTTGAAGAATTTTGTTCATTCAATGATTTGAGGTCTTGCTATAGAACTAGATATCGGCAGAGATGGTAGAGTAGATAAAAATCAATAATGTGCGCAGTAATACATGAGTTGTTTAGTTATAGTTTGATATCAGAGAAAACATCTTATGTGAGTTGTTTGAAGTTTGCTTCTTATAAGGTTTTATTTACATATTGGTTATGCAAGAAAAATGTTTGATGTATAAAGCAAGTTGTATGGTGACCTGGGGACTGGGGTGACCCATGATTATTTGATATGTTGCTGTTAAGACATTTCAAGCTTTAGTGGATAACTAGAGACTAGACAAAATGTTTTTGTACAATTCTAGCTGCATAGTCAAGATAATCGTTCGCGAGACTTGGAGCTACTTCTAAACCATGGGAAATTTTGTGTCACGTGGACATTGCAATACTCTTGGCATCATCTGAGAAAAAAATCCTGAAATAATTTGTATAAGTATATGTGAAGGAAGTCATAATCAGGCCAACAAAGGGGAAACTATAATACAATACTTTCTAGAGTCGGTTTTTCTAACCTGGTATTTGTGTGTTGCAGCAATATATACTATTAAAATTTGTAGAGTATTCTTGAATTAGAATTGGTGACACATGGACCTTAGAAATGCGATGCTGAAGTTTTAAATAGAGTAGTACTTTCAGCTCCATGATATCTATATATCCGTTAAAATATAAAGGTTCCAAATGGTTTTTTGAGGGTTTGCATATAAATGTCTCTAAGGTTCCTTGTGGCTGAAGTCATAGGATGCAGGAGGTAGTGCTAGACGAGTCGAAATTATTGAGTTGAGTCAGTGGGAGTGGGATGGTGATGCCAGTGGAGGTGGAGTTCTGTTATAATTAGATTAGGTTGCAAGAAACTTTTTTAGGATGGAATGGGGTTGAAGCCAAAATTGACATCGGATGGTGAAAAATCTTATTAATTGCATTATGGATTTGTACTCCAAGAATCCGATTAAGGGCGCAGCTGGGAAGAAGATTTCAACCTTAGGGTGTGTGGTGGAGACTGGTTTTTTCTGGATATGCAGACCACTATGATTATTGCTGGCACAGATGAAGTGGCTGCGAAGGGCAAGTGAAGGAATGCGGTGAGAACTGGAATTATGTTCCATTTTAACTTTTTTAGTTTTAATTCTTTGGGCATTCTTTCTGTATAATTTTCTAACTTTCAGTGTAACTTGATAAATGTCTTATATGAATAAATCTGATGAATTTTGTTCGTTCAATGATTTGGTGTCTTATAAAATTGGATGCCAACAGAGATGGTAGATTAGACAGAGAAATACCAGATGTGTTTGGTTATAAGTTAAAACATCTTGTGTTTTTGAAGTTTGTTTTTAAATTTACTTCATAAGAGATGCTGATGTATATCATGCTAGTGGGTTATTTCTGTATATGTTGCTGTCAAAACATTTCAAGTTTTCGTGGAATTAAAGGCTAGAAAGAATGTGTGAATTCTAGCCACATAACTCAAATGTTCGTTTGTGTGAATTTGAGTTCCTTTTCTGTTTTTTATTTTTTGAGCACGTGTATCTATGAGAAATTTGGGTGTCTCTTAGATAGTGCAATCCGCTGGGCAGCATCAGAGAAAATCCTAGAATAGTTTGTGTAAATAAATGTGAAAGAAGTCGTAATCAATGGCCAACCAAAGGGGGAAAGTGTAATTATACTTTTTAGTGAAAAGTTTTCTAACCTGGTATTAGTTTGTTGCAGCAATAAACTCCATAAACTTGTTATGATGCTCCCTTGACCTCCATAGATTGTGTACACAACAAAAATGAGGGTTGTTGATTTTAGTGAATCAAGGACCTTATCACAGTATAACATCTAAGTTTTGATCAGAATGGTACTTAAAAGCCTTCACAATTATCTATGATGTGATTCAGATTGTAAAATTCAAAATGGTTCTGGGAATGAATGTCTGGAAGGTTGTTCATGGGGATATATTTCCGGCACATATTATCTATGCTAGCTTGCTTGTCATCAAGTCGCCAACTTCCTTGACTTTACGGCCCTAGGCGTCAGCCACCTGGTCGTTGTACAGTTTCAATGTATATCCATTCTGTTCTGCTGGAGATCCCTATAGATGGTGTTGGGCTGGAGCCGTCGAGTGCTTAAGTTAGGAAGCTAAGCTGCTGTATAGAATTAAGTAACCAGATGGTGGTCTGAAACTGCAAGTCCTCCAAAATCTATATCCTTGAATAGTTCAGCAACCACACACTGATCAAACCATAATAAAAATATGTTATTTATTTATTTCTAGTTTATTTTTCTATTTTGTTGTTTTTAGTAAATTCTAGTTTAAATTTTAATCCCATGGGAAACATTGTTAAAGAAAAATAGGACCACTAATATTCAGAAGTCCACACACAAAAAACAATTATAATAAAGAAAAAGCTTAGCCTGAAAAAAAAAATACGGTGTATAAACTGAGTCTTGTCTCAACCCATCTTGGCTACAAAGATCAGATCAAATACAGTTTATCACATGAAAAAAGTTAAATTAATCATTTCATTAACATGCTTTGATGACCTGTCAAAATGGAAAAATGTCACATTGGCTTGCTCAGTTTCATGAATTTCTCTGTTGGTTACAAGGGCAGTGTGCTTAATTTATCAAAACCATTAAAATATATACAATGAAAAAAGTAGCAAGGAATTTTACACAAAATTCTCAAGGTGGCGGTGTAGCTCTTGAGCTCAAATTTTGCCCTATTTATTTGACTCTGCATGTTCTTCTGATATCTCAAGTTATCAGGGCAAGTGCTGTTAATTTTGCTTTGTTCTCTATCGATCCCACTTAACTCCAGATTATCAAAGAAGATAAAAAGTTAAATACCCTTGGTCCTGAGTGCTACAATCTGATGCATGAAATTCTATATCTTTTTTTTTATTTAAAAAAAAATGCTATTTTCAGTTTCTTTTTGAAAGAAAGAAACACATTTTTCTGAAAAAAGAAGCAAGATCAGTATTCGGGAAAATATGGCACAATGCTTTTGATTTTCAATAGACCACATGAACCAAAAGCAAACCAGCAATGCCGTTATCATCTGAGCCACAGTGATATATCAAACAGAACAATGTTCACAGGACCTGAAAGATTCATGAAGTAGATTGAATTAGAGGCTGCTCAAATGTCAGTGGACCTCTTGACAGGTGCTTGCTGCTTACCAGGTTAAAATTGTAGAACTTTTTGCGGTAGAAAGGCAGAGCATGTACGTAGTATACACCAGAAGTGAAACAGTGAACTATGTGATCTGAGAACTGTGCAAAATAGTGCTTTAAGGGATGATTAGATATCCCTTTACATGGAAAGGAACGACTAAAATACTGCACAAATATATCTTCGTACGCACAATATGCATAAGAAAACAATACAATGTCATTACAGAGGACAAAAAACAAAACATACACACACCCCAAGGAACGACTAAAATACTGCACAAATATATAATCTTCGTACGCACAATATGCATAAGAAAACAATAAAATGTCATTACAGATGACAAAACAAAACATGCACACCCCCCAAGGAACGACTAAAATACTGCACAAATATATCATCTTTGTACACACAATATGCATAAGAAAACAATACAATGTCATTACAGAGGACAAAAAACAAAACATACACACACACCCCGTAGGATGGAGGGGGATGGAAGAGAGAAGGAAGAAACAACAGCAAGGACGAACTAGGTGAGGTGAAAATTTACATAGACGAGAAGGATTCAAAATTTTATCAACAGAAACAAAGAGCTTTCCTTGTCCAGTTTGTTATACAACCATCTCGCTGAAGAAATATGTAACATCATTTGACTAAATTTGTAAGGTGTTGAAGGTCTATCGTAAGACTTCTTCTAAGAATCAAAGTCAACAAATAGCAGTACGTTCCTTGCAAGCGTGTTGGAGAACACATCTTACGTGAGCAAGGTGATTGCTGAATAGAGTTTGCTACTTTGTTGTAGTCCCAGATAGCATCCTTTATCTTGGTCTAAGTGGCCGCTGTAAGACAAAAACACAAGGAGATAGCAAACTTAGTTACATTATTTTTGCTTGGAAAGAATCAGCAAAAAATTAACCCCAAAATGCATATTTCATATGATCAAGTCAAATTTGGTGGCTACAAGGAGAACGACAGACTGAATCTTGATTGTGGTGTGTATGTGTGTTGAGGGTTGGGAGTTAGTGGGGTGGGGTGGGGTGGGGGTGGGGAGTGGGTGGGAAGGCTTACTCTTGGTCCACGATCAGCTACTTGTGGACGAGTATCAGCCCTTCTTTCTGTGTCTTGTATCATTTCTGGACTATCGAGTTTATAAAATGTCTCGAGAGCTTTTGCAACAAATGGGCGTACTATATTCACTTCCATTGCTGATAGATTCAACAGCTGCGATTTCAGATAAAAGAGATCAAAGACTAGACATGAGCAGAAACATGTGCACAGTTTTCACCAAGGCGGTCATTAGTGACTTTGCTCCATAAACTAGGAAATTGATAGTTCCGCATGGTTTAATATTTCCACATATAGTCTCACATTTGTACAATCTATTTTGCATTTGGTATAAGTGATGCATTAAACATGGAACCCACATGTGGAAATACAAAAATTACATGTGAAAATAGTGGTGTTCCCTAAAACTAAAGTTACAGTAATCACTATATCAAACAAATTCAGAGAAGATTCAGATTTTCATGTGCATTTCGGCAAAAAGCATAGTCCATCTAACAAGCTATTTCTAAAAAGACCATCTCTAGTTATCGCTACTATATAGTTATTTGTAAAAATATATAGGTACCAATAATATATATATTATTAAATGGTAATATTATGTAATGAAAGTAAAATAAAACTTATGGTATTGGCATATGATCCCAGCTGGCCTCTTCTTTTCTAACTCCAGATATTAATTAAAAATATAATCGGTCTTTTAAAGTAAAATATCTCTATGAAAATACTATTTTAAACTTATAGTCTATTCTACTTTCCTTCTCTAGGTAACAGAATCCATCGTCAAAATCTTATAATCTTGTCATTCCATATGGCATTTCATGATAATAAATAGCAGTATATCTCTTAAGGAAGAGATGACATATACCTTTACTGCATAAGTACGCTCAGATATTATCTCCAAGCCAGTGCCGATTTTGTGAAATCTAACATCTTTAATGTCCTCAATAAGTGACCTCACCTACAAATATCACCCACTCTATGTTTAAAAAAAATAATAATAAGGGAAAAGAAATACCACAATCTAGAGCATGAACTCACCATATATACATCTGGAATGTCATCACGAGCACTAAAAAGAAAGCAGGTATATTAGTCAGAAGGTAAAAGTGGTAAACTTTAGACAAAAAGCAAAACCACTCACTGGTCAAAAAGAAGCCTTGAGATTTCCACGTAATGGAATGGTAATGGCTGAAAATCCCTTGCAGAGTCACGCTCAGCATCCAAAACCTGTGTCAATTTTTCTAGTGTATAAAGCAGAAAACAAAATTAGATCAATATTTATTTTGTAGTGAATCCATACTTTTATGATTTTTTTTCTAGAACATGACAAATCATAATTCTAGTCAGGTTTTTGAGTTTTTCAATCAGAAACTTCATTTAAAAATTAATCCTGTGGCACATAACACATAAAAGTACCAACCCAACCTACAAACTTACTGCATAGAAGAAACACTTATTAACATTCTTTTAACTATATTGGCATTCTATAGCTATAAATTAATCTTGTGAACTATTAGGAGTTGCTACAAGTTTCCAGTTCCGTAGAAATTTGTGGACCTAAAATTCAATATCTAGTCGTCTAATTTTCACTTCACTTGTAATTTCAAATATTGTAAAAGGTTATGTGAAGATTCAAACATCCAATAAAATCATTAGCATAGAAGTATATATTTGCGGACTTTCAATCTTCGAAAGATTCATTTAATTTTGTTTTTCCAATTTCTCCATTACCTTTTTCCTAGCTCTTCTCAAGTCCAAATGGGCCACTTGAAGAATTCTCAGTTTTGCAGTTTGAGACATTCTGGGAGTAGCAGACTAGATACAGAATCCTTTGGTGATACTCAAATGAACTGCATTGTTTTCTGTTGATAAGTCCTGTTGATACCTACAGGTTGTTTGTTCCAACGTGGACAATAGTTTACCCAAGAGAGCCTAGTTGGGTGAGGTAAATGTACCGCAAACAAGTCCGAAGCTGCATTTCTAGTATTAGTGATCTGGGACCATTTCATGATGCAAATGATTGCTTGAATCAGCAACATTTTTATGAAAATGTTAAACACATGAAAACGTCATCTAACATCATAGAAGTTTAAACAAAACCAGAAAATATCTTATCCTTTATCTATTTGTAAATTCTAAAATGTTGAAGACAATGGATGATTAAACTTAGATTAAGAAAATATTCCAATTAAGTGGTACAAGTCTAACAAAACCACAAACTGATAGAAACTTCAAAAATCAACTTTCTACCGATGGTCAACCTTCATTCTGTTATGAAGACCTAAGTCACAAGTATACTTAATAAGCTATTAAGTCTGAGTAACCTCATATTTTCTTCACAAGATTATGTCAGGGATTACAATAAAATATGAACCCGAAAAGAGAGACTTTATAGTTACTGGATTACAAAAACTATCGTACAATAATAGATTATCTCATTTAACCAAGAGAGCAAGCAAACTCACCAACAGACATCCATTCAGGAGGTCGTATGGTACATTTTCCTCTCTTCTTTAAAGCTACAGCTAGCCATAGAGGTACTTGAGTAGCAATTTGCGGACGAAAAGGGCCAAAATCCCCCTGCCAATTATGTAATAAACTTAAAACATATATTAACTGATCTATCAAAATCAACCCTAATACGTGAATAAATATATCGGTGCCTAGTAAATCTTCCCTGCATTCAAGTCTCGAGATTCACACCCCTAGTCTCAAGACAAGATTGAAACCCGGGGATCGAGTAGGCACCAAGTAGGGCACCATAAAAAATGCTATTAATACATAAATGACACATCCATATGTGTGATAGAGACAAAAGGAGAGATGAGAAAATTACAGAAATCAAATTAAGAGGATCCATCCTCATGTTAGGGACAATCTCAACCATTTCATCTTCAGCAAGAAACTCCAACTGCGAAATTAAAAGTGCTGATCAATGTAACATGCTACAGATTACCATAAGTATATTACGCAACACATCGAACCTCAATTAAATTGAACTTTCATCATGATTTTAGAAATTCATCCATAGAGGGAGAAGGAGGGTACCTCGGCAGCAGAAAACGCTGAACCATTAGGGTCAGATTGAGACGCCATGGCTGTAGATTTGAAGGAATATATGTAAGTTCCACTGCAGATGAAGATGAAAGAGAACAAGACTTTCGTCTGATTTGAGAGATCGAATGGTATTGACTAGAGAGTAGAGAGAGAAGAGACTGTGAGCCCTAACCTGTGATGGCGGGAAAATTGGGATTTTTGACACTTTCTCGATCCAATTTACAAAATGATCACATTTTAAAGTTTTTCAATCCTATGTAGACCAAATAAATAAAGAGAAAAAAGAATCAATCAAATTTGGGAAAGCATTATTGGAGAATAATTTTTATATTTGAAGTCAATAATTTATGCTTAAAATATCTATATTATTAATCAAACATTTATTTATGTACAAGTTATTGTTGTAATTAAGTTTTCACGTGTCACAAAATACAATATGTTAGTACATTTGTCTCATTTTTGTCTTTGATGTGACTTGTAAGTATTGTTATTAAAATTGAATCGGATATTGAACCGACCAAAATATTGATTGAATAATTTAGTAGTTCAACCGGTTAAATCGATTGTTAAACTGTATTAACTAAATTTTTATTACTGTATATACAAAAATAATTTTATATACTCAAATTATATTATAATTTACTCTATCAAAATAAAGCATATCTATGTTTTAAATAAATAAATTGGCCAAATAACTAAGTTTTACGATTATTTACTAGAATTTGTGAGCAGACTCTCCTTTTCTAACCTACTGAAGCACGCTTTTCGCGTGATAATTTTTTTTAGCGTATTAATCTGTTTATTATAGAGAGTCGCTTTGAGAATACAATGATCATTGGTTTGATTTAGAAAATTAAGATGAATAATTTTCACACTTTAATGGAACTCATTTAAAAAATTAAAATTGATACTTTTTTATTAATATTTTATAAGATTTATGATCGTCGTTATGAAATCAAGAAAACCTATACATTTAAGAATGAAACAATTTTGCTTTAAAATTTTAAAATTAATCATATATTTTAGAATAAAATGAGTAATATATTTGAAAATAATAAACGGGATGAGTGAAAATAACATAGATATATACGAATATAAGACATTACTACACATTTTTCTTTCAACCATTAAATTTTGAAAGTGACAAAGAGGAAAGGGTTGTACAATATTATATTAAGTTTTCTTTTTCATTTATCACGTTGTTGAGCATTTGATAAATAAATATACAAATAATAGGGTAATATTATGCCCTTTCTATTTCAGAAATTTCCATGAAAATTGGTTTTAAGTATAGCAGACATAATTTCTTTTTATATAATGAATACAGATCCCAACTTACAAATTAAAGCAGCCGAAAATACTACAAAACAAATGAAAACCTGTACCTTTTGAATTTGGCTCTATAGCGTTATATGATAAGTTTATCTATTTACCATTTACTTTCTTTTACCACGACACACTTCAGTGCAATGAGTTTAAATTAATATTGAATAAAATTATGTCACGCTAAAATAATAAATACTCTATATCAATTATTTATTTATTACTAACAATAGAACAATTTAAATTACGTGCACAGATGTGAATTTCATTACTCCATATTCACATAAGATCAAATTTAATATTGGAGGCTCAAACTTCATGAGGTTCATATGAAATTTTAAAATAGCGAAATTTAATAATGGTACTCATTCGGTTTGAAATATACTCTGTCCGATTTAAAAATATTAATAATAAAAAATGTTTTAAGAATTAATATGGATAAAAAATTTAACATATAAAAAACATCACAAACTTAGGTGCAAAAAATTAAAGTAACAATTATCATGAATCCGAGATAAAAATTATATTTGACCGGTGAAAGTCAAATTTTCTTATCTTCGGCCTTCAGGCACAATTTCATGAGATTTTATATGAAAAATTAAGACAATAAAAGTTCCATTTGATATCGTACTCTCTTCAACGAATATAAATTATACAAAAGCAGAATTGAAAAATGGGTGAATCGATTTTGAGTTCAAAATTGATCTTATAATTGAATAGATGAAATAGCACTTGAAACAAAAAACTAAGAAGAAGACTATACCTTAAAACAAGAATGGAGTGCAAAATTCAACTCCAAATTAAAGAAAACAAAGATGGTCGTGTATCAACGTAGCACAAGTCCAGCAAGAAACGTTTAAAACTTAAAAGACATATTTCGTGGAACATTAAGAGCTTGACTTAAAAAAAAAAGGTTTTCCTTGATTCGATTTAAACTTTTGAGATTTGTTGAGATTATTTATTCTAATAGTGGAAGTTAAACTGTGGCACCCCCGAAAAATCCCCGACCCGGGCCCCGGACACTGTCAGCGATTTGGGTGACAGTCCCCGAGATCCCCAGGCTGGAACTCCGGACTGCACCAGAAAACTCCAACACAACATCATAACAGCAAAACAAATAACACAGCTAAGCCTTAACAACATACCTGTGGAAAATATATTCCCTAAATACATCATAACAAAATCTTAAGGTCCACATCATCTTACAAAACCTCAAAGCATGAAAAGAACAAGCTGCAGCGGAAACAAAACTCTAGATGGCTCATATGGCCTTACAACTATAATACCCTTAAGTCATTCTCTCATTCCCTTTCTTAGGGGACTCAGCCTTTACAACATAACCTGAAAAACATTCATAGCATTCCACATGAGCGTTTACGCTCAGCAAGTATATAACCATAAGTAAAAAGAATAAGATAAAAGCTTTAATATTCGCTGAGGTTGGACGAAGCAATGCCAAAACCTCTTGATAAAACAATAAACATATATCATCTAGGGTGTCCGAGTGATATCAAGGGTTAACCCTCTTTCAATAAATCATGATTCGCCCTTTATTCATCAGATAATGCATCACCTGACCAGACTGATCATTATCTGGCTACCATACATAATCAAATTTCATCCCAGCTGGTCAGCCTATCTGGCTACCATACATAATCAAATTTCATCCCAGCTGGTCAGCCTGGTCGTTTGATTCATCATTTGACATACGTAGTCCTTCGCAGAAAGCATATGGTCTGCGGAAAGAATCACATTACCGATGCCTTGCCTCGGTCTATCATTCTTTATCATCATTGGCCAGAATACCAGGCGAAAGTATTCAACAGCCCCTTAACTTTCCATATAGATATATCTTCCTGTAAACATTTTCTTGATTTTGAATAGCCTTGACGTGCTAATCATTTAAAAGCAACGACTGCCAACAACACATATTGGCGTGCTCAACAATTAAAAGATAGTGATCATCACAGGCGAAATTATATATATCCATACAGAAGTTACTTGGGTGTGCATACAGGTCCATGACTTGCAACACCCAAACATTATCTTTTCACGTACATCGGATTCAATGATCGTATGTTACTTAATAGAAGAATTCATCATCATGCATAGGCATTAACATCATTCATTTACGTAAATTGAATCAATGATTATATGTAATCCGTAAGAAAGAAGTGGAATGAATATATACTTGCATTGGTCCTTAGCTAGATTTACTATACTGGTTGAGAAAGGGTTCTGTAAAATATCATTATTGGTATAACATGAGAAATCCATACTTAAAAGATGGCTATTCATACAAAAAATGGTTGTCAGGGCATAAGGTTGCCCATCGGGGAAAGATTTCACTCGTCAAGGACTATTAAGCCCATAAGAGACTGCTGACGTCATTTTTACTCATCGGAGACTAAGGATGACATTATCAGGGACTAATTTCTCATCAGAGACTGATGACGTCAACTTAACCCTGTCGGGGACTAAGGGTGACGTCATCATCAGAGACTAGCACAACACGGTCAGGGACTAATGCTGACGTCATCAGAGACTAACAACATCTCATCAGAGACTAACAACATCTCATCAGAGACTAACAACATCTCATCAGAGACTAACAACATCTCATCAGAGACTAACAATTCCTTCATCAGAGACTAACTCCAACCCATCAGAGACTAGGTTGGACATCGTCCCAAATACAGGGTCGTCTTCCTCATTCCTCCAAGGGTGGTGATCTCAACCACAACTCCATAAATCAACTCTCAATCATGCTTTAAGCCATGAGCAACACTTCTAGACACAAAAGAATATAATTCTTTCTTTTTTTTCCTAAAGACTTGTTCCTTCAGCTAACCTTCTCGGATACCAAACAAAAAGAAAGGCAAAAGAGAACTTAGGATTCTTACCTCCTAGGTTGACGAAAGAGATTCAAGCTTGCTTGAAAGTGATTGTCCAAAAGAGAGAAACTTGAATTTATACGGAGATGGTAGGTTTAAAGAAGAACTTTGGAAAAGGAAATCTTTAAAAAAAAAGAGTCTGAAATGTTCCTCCGAATGAGTTATTTATAGGAGGCTGAGATTAAGCTGCGAAATAAAATGATTGGTTAATTTGGACGGTAAAACGGCTGCTCATCATGATTCTTAGCAACTAAGCATCGTAATAAGCCTGCTGTCCTATATGCATATACGTTTAATTCACTTAATGACACACAAACAGCTTACTACTCTAATTACCATACGTACACAATAACGTCATAAAAAAAAAAAAATAACCATCATTGCTTAACCTTGCAACCAATAACCAAACAACAATAACCCCTTTTAATGAGTCCAAAAATATTCATACAACCAAAAGCGTCATATAATAACCATATTCCTATTAATAAGAAAATATAATAACATAAAGTAAAATAAAATGAGTGAATAATAATTTTTTTATAGATAAACAAATTTTTTTTTCGGGTCGTCACATAAACTGTTAGAATATAAAATTTTTGAAGTTTAAATCGAAAGAAATGGATCATAGACAACATTATTTGGACTTTGGAGGACTGATAAGTAGTTTAACTAGAGATTAAATCGCTATGAAAGTAGTAGCACTAGAAATTAGGATTCTAGCAACTTCTGTAGGAAACATCAGATTGACCAAGCAAAAATCTAGAAACCAGAGAAATACTGTAGTAATATAACCAGCAAAATATAGACCACAACATTCAAGTCGAAAACCACATTGTTCTCAAATCCTAGAGTTTTAGGAAATATATAGATTTAACAACTTTTAACAATCCATTCGCACATAAACAGATTTCCTTCCTTACAGGCCAACCTTAATAAAGGCATTCTTCAGAATGGAGTTTGACTCCAGCAAGAATCTCTCCAGCCAAAAGCCTCCTCATCATCCATCACAAGAAAACAGCCAACATCAGCACTTCAATCCTCCTTCATCCAACTACATCAACCTGCACACAACGAGGAGAAGGAGAATCAGTTGCTGCATAATAATATTATAGTGATCCACCGAATTGCTAGGCCCTTTGACATGTTTCGAGATATTGGGTCAAGGGCGACTTGGGTTTTACTCTTTGAGTTATTATTTTAAAGAATACAATCTAGTTGTGTTGAGTTTCAAAATTTCCGGAGTAAAAAAAATGATTTACATGAATGATCTAAACACTTCTATGCCTGTAGTGCTACATGCAAATATGCAATAATACTAATAATAGAAGCATATCATAAAAATGTATAAATGTAAAAAACAGACTATTTAAATATCAATATCTATAATCTATAATACAAAACATAAGTTTTACAGCTTTTCAATAACACTGTTTATAAGTTTGTTTCACTCCACCGATGTGTGTTGCCACAAACCATTTTTCCAGCTTGCTCATTCCCTTCCGTATTACACTCAACATGGGCATGATCAACCATGTAAATGAACATGCACCATGGAAAAAGTTCTAGAAGACATAAGTCTTTCAAGCAAGCATAGAACCCATAGAAGTTAATTCCAGATTTACCTGAACACTGCACTTTAGAAGATACAGCAAAAAAATAAACACCCCAAACACATAATAATACAGCCCAATACAATTAAGTTCAGGGATCCTTAAAGATTGCTCATAACACAATTATAGTTTGCAAACTAAAAAGCACATATTTGAAATCCAAAAAGCTCTTCACCAACTCTTAAATGAAAATGCTTTAGTCAACTGCAAAGCAAGCCAAGCTACGTATAAAGACAACTTACAAGAAAAACAACAATTTCAAAAAACTAACATCAGAAATAAATGCAACCATCTGTAACTGCATACAAGAGTAATGAGAATATATATTGCCTTAATAGGGAAAATATCTAATAGATAATTTACTAATAAGAATCAGCATTTATTGCCTAAATTATTAGTACCCGACCCAATACATGGTATGGAGTGAAAGAAGTACCATATACTACAATTTAGAAAATATGACTGAAACCATGTGATACATATTGTTGTTAGTTATAGAAAGTTCAACTACCAATCTCCTCAAAGGTAAACATAGCAAACAATAGACTGAATTATCCATAGGAAGGTAATTTTCTTACTAGCTACTCTTAGTGTTCATTCCATCAGTGGATAATGGCACATTGGCACTCCCATCTGTTCTATTCTAGTTCAAAACTTTTTCCTTACTAACTTTGGAGATGGAATAAAAAGAGGCAAGATGGCAAGCTAGAAAAAGTTGCATCTCAGTATGTCGGTCTAATACTAAACAGATAGAGTAAAACACGAGCAAAAGACATTAAGAGGTGTAAAGGAACTTGGTAGGAAAGAAATTCCTACAGGAAAGTTTTACTAGACAAGATCTTAAATGTTCAAACCATTAGCAGGTAACTGTGTTAAAACTATAAATTATATATATATATATATATATATATATATAGGGGGCCGATTCATAGCTAACGTTAGCTGTGGAGTCTTTCGTAGCTAACACATTTATAACCGTTGATCGAATAATCCAACGCTGGAGATCAAACTTAAAAAATAGAAAAATCCCTTCCGTTAGTCTTACTGGCGGAAGGCAAAATAAAAATAAAAAAAATTTGGCCTTTCCGCCAGTAAGACTGGCGGAAGAAAAAAAAAAAAATTGGCCTTTCCGCCAGTAAGACTGGCGGAAGGTAAAAAAAAATAAAAAATTTGGCCTTTCCGCCAGTAAGACTAGCAGAAGGTTAAAATTTTTTTTTCCCTTCCGCCAGTGTTAGTAGCGGAAGGGACTTTTTTTTTTAATTTTTTTTCCCTTCCGCTACTAACACTGACGGAAGGGACTTTTTTTTAAAAATAAAATTCTTTTAAAAATTTTTTCTCTTTCGCCAGTGTAGCGGAAGGGAAAAAAAATTTAAAAAAAAAGTCTCTTCCGCTACTAACATTGGCGGAAGGGACTTTTTTTTTTCAAAAAAATTTTCCCTTCCGCTACTAACACTGGCGGAAGGGGAAAATTTTTTTTAAAAAAAGTCCTTTCCATTACTAACACTGGCGGAAGGGACTTTTTTA
>CM025787.1:23781756-23826125 GCA_014636745.2 Centella asiatica
AGGGACTTTTTTTTAAAATTTTTTTTTCCCTTCCGCTACTAACACTGACGGAAGGGGAAAATTTTTTTAAAAAAAAATCCTTTCTGTTACTAACACTGGCGGAAAGGACTTTTTTTAAAAAATTTTTAAAAAAAAGTCCCTTCCGCTATTAACACTAGCGGAAGGGGAAAAAAAATTTTAAAATTTTTTTCCATTCTGCCAGTATTAGTAACGGAAGGGAAAAAAAATGGCCATTTATATTTTTTACCTTCCGCCAGTTTTACTGGCGGAAAGGCCAATTTTTTTTTTTGCCTTCCGCCAGTCTTACTGGTGCCAATTTTTTTTTATTTTTTTTATTTTGCCTTCCGCCAGTAAGATTGGCGGAAGAGATTTTTCTATTTTTTAAATTTGATCTCCAGCGTTGGATTATTCGATCAACGGTTATAAATGTGTTAGCTACGAAAGACTCCACAGCTAACGTTAGATATGGATTGACCCCCATATATATATATATATAAAAGAGAGAGAGAATAAATAAGGTGCAGGCCTGAAGGGAGATGCGAAAAAGAGAGAGGCCAAGGAATAAGACAGAAGCATAATACAATGAGTAATTACTGAATCCCCTCTTTCATAAATAAAAACCAGTTAAATTGGCTGGAATGATAATGATAGATTCCACCCTTACCATTATTTCTTATTTACTGCCCAAATGAATAGATAAAGTTCCATTATTTTAATGCAACTGACTATAGAGAGGGAAATCCTCAGTCCTGGGCAAGGATTGTGGAGTTCTAATGCAACTAGTGACTAGAGTTGAATAGATATACTCCCCAAGTCCCAGATCAAATGCAACGTTATTTTTTCCAATCTTTGTGGCACAGAACTTAAAACATGTACAATACTTACAAATCATATCTTTATGTAATTTATATATGGTATAATTAAAAATATGGTATATGAATATATCATAATATAAAAACAAATATGAAAATAAAATATCTAAGTATTATTATAGCATGCTTTAAAATCCAAGCCACAAACTTTAAAAAGAAGTCTTGCGTTTATTGTGGGACAAAGGTTGCATGGTGTTACATGATTGGGTTTGAAGGTGATTTGGCCAGCATGCAATTGAGGGAAATACTAATTAGGTCTTTGACGTGGTGGTTATGGAGTCCCAGAAGTGGCAGAACCAGCCTGAACTCTAGGGTTCTTGGAGGAACCCAACCAGGCTACAAGTGGTCATGTTCTTTATTTTGAAAGAAAATCCCAGTTTAAAACACTCTGCTACCTTCTAATCCAGCCCCTACAGCCTGTATAACATTAGTCCAGTCCCTGTTGAGAAAAAACAAATGCCTTTTCATGCTTTACTTAGAATCTATGTTATATGAACTCTTCGTTTTGCCTTGAAATACCTGTATTTGACGCTTGAGATCAGACAATGGTGTGGACGAGGGACACTCTAATTTAGTGTAAAAATGTGATAAAATTCAGGCATACCATGTCGGATTCTTCAAAGTACCTGTATCCGAGCCCATGTAACTTGCTTAGAAATTTAGAATTCAAATAACAGTCCTAGAGCCTCAGATCTATAAGTCAGTTGATCGAATTAAACAATGACAACCTCAGTAAGATCTTGAATACCGAACACTGATAGATGAATATTGCATTATGCAAGAAAAACTTATGCATTTAAAGATAGAATATACATTATACGGAGAAAACTTGTGCATTTAAAAATTGAATACATAGAAGCAGAGAGATGCAATCAAACTCCATATTTTAAGCTGAGACTTTATTTTGTGGAACTGAAAGTTGAGGATAAAAAGGATGAAAAAGATGAAGGAATTGAGATACAAAAGCCAACTCTGACCGACATTGGGGTGGAAGAACAAAAAGACAAAGTGGAAAAACAAGTTGGGCAAAGGATATTGACTTTATAATTTCAGAAAATGCATTTGAATCTACATGGTCTAGAAATTTTTTTCTCACGGCACTACTATTATAACCTTCATTGGGCATGTGAAGAGCCCCTGCACTATTGGAAGACACTCATGATTCATTATTCTTAATGGATTCAAATTTCCTGAGTTTTCTACAAAGGAGGGACGAATGATATGGAGCAAATTATTAAACTATTGATTGTTAATTCTTTTGTTTTATTTTTTAGAAATAAATTTAATAGCAATCAATTTAAGTAGTTACATTATTATTAGGAATATTCTAGTATAACATCACAATATTTATTATTAAAGATAGTTTATTTTAGGTTCTGTAGAGATTTTAGGAATTATCATGAGGTGTAGGAGATTTATTTTGGGAATTTACTTGCACGTTAAGTTCTAGGATGACTGGCAAATTTGAACTATTGACTGTTGGCTCATCTCAGAAAATAAATGAATAAAGTGAGTTTGTTTAGCCAATCAAAATTTGTTGACTATTACTTATCAAATCTTGTTCTATAATCCGGCCATTTTTAAGGAACTGAAAATAGAAATTGGGTGAAAAAGAAATATCTTTTATCACCACTACTAAATACCAGACGAAATGGAACACTTAGAAAGGATGTAATGAAATTATTTGATTGGTTCTTCCCAATCACATGGATATAGTAAGTCTCGCTTGGGCTGCTTTAGTTATTGAGTAAAGCCACATGCTTTCGTGGTCATCTCCCTAGTTATTCTTCTCTTAATCTCTTTATTCTTTCTTCTCTTATTCTGTCTTACAGCACCTCACCACCATATGCAATCAGTGGGGCAGGGAATCATAGAAGGGTTCACCATGATGGTCGATAACTCCCTTTTCCTTCAAAGAACTAATATATCAAAATCTTTTAATTATTGATAGAATCTATCTAAGAATCATAATTACTTTTCAGAAATTATTTAGTTGGATAGGTCATGGATGTGTTTGATGTGTCTTAGAAACAGGAATATATAAATTAAAATTATATATCAATCATTTGAGAACATAGAAATTAACACTTGAGGAAAAATGACTTAGTAGATAAAAAACTGAGTGGATAAAATATGATACATTTCTTGGTTAAGTATTTGGTATTTTTGGGGATAGAGGAAGTATTTGACTTATATAAAAATATGGAATTCAATATTTAATTATTTGTTTGGAATATAGGAAGAATATAACAAAATGAATCACTCTGGTTCATAAGATTACCTAGTTATATGAGTGTTAATACTCCATAAAAGATATGTTGTATCTCGTAAGTTGTTAAGGTAAATGAATTTAAAGTGTCATTCTTCAAGTTAATTAACTTTCTATTAAATTTTCCCATGCGAAGATAATAAGAGTATATTAAGTAAAAACAATTCTAAGATAGACTAATAGAAAAAGAAATTGTAGCGAGGAAACATGGTTATCACCTCATACAAGAATGATGCAAGATGCAGATATTGTAACTTGAACTAACGACAAATGACAGCACTATAGCTTCAAATCAAGACTGCCAAATTGGTGCAACCGTTACTGGCTCAAAGTTCAACACCAGTAGATGCTATAGACAAAACTCAAAGCACGAGGCAAGTTATTGGACCACTAATGAGATATAAGTTTGAATTAAGGCAATACTAAATGAGTACAGTACTATTTATCAATACTAATACAACAAGGTACACATTTATGTGTGTGCGGCAGTTATTGTGCGTTAATTTTTTCCAAATTTATCATGTAACAGTTTTTCTAAGCGTGTTTTGACAGTTTCTTTTTCTTGCGTTAACATCGCAAGATCACAGGTGGCTATGGTAAGGCATAGATTCTTAATAATATAGAAAGATATTCTCCAAAATTTAAACAACGGCAAGGGGAAGTCTCTGGCGCAAGGATTTACAAAATAATTATGGAAAATAATAACTTATAAATCTCACATATGTAAATGAAAATTTATCTTTATCTTTTGACTAAATTAATGAATAATGACCATATTACAATCATCCTCCTATTTGTAATAATGTTTCAAAAAGCAGATACCATGTATTATATCGTAAGATAGGAAATATATTCAAACTAATGATCAGTATAAAAGATTTACGGCTATTTAGCAAGGAGGATACAGGATAGAGGGAAATGATTTGGTGAAGGAGTCCCGACAACACATTCCCGGTTGACTACCCACATATGCACATCCCTGCACCTACATTCCTACTTCCTAGATTTGCATACATTGTTAACATTATTAAAATTAAAAATCAAGCATATAGTCATACAAAATGCTAAGTCCTAAATAAAAATGTCAAAAATAATAAATAACTGAAAGATAGAGATTTGTGGGTTATATATAGTTGCATAAATATAATGGAAATACTGTGGTATCCTTTCACTATATATGTGTATGTGCATGCACGCGTAATGTATAATACAAGAAACTTATTTATAAGCACCGCACGATACCATATGAAAGATTACGAATAGAACTACAATGAAATGGTGATACCATGTCATTGGTATCACCTAGTCATTAGGAGAGAATAATGTGGGCCATGGATGTTTTTTCCACCTCCCATACAATGGTCCCCATCCCATTCTTTTAATATGACTGGTTGGTTACACCACGTCAACGAATACAACAGGTGTAACTAATATTTACTTTAAGATTATGCCCCCCCACCCCCATGTACACGTGTACACACACAAGTATGGGGTGTGTAATCAATCATAGTTCATACCTAACAAACTACCCATTAAATGGGTCCCAGGTCAATATGGATATTTATGAAAATTAAAGTTAGACCTGCTCTTTTGATTCATCTCATTACTCATTTAGTTACTCATTTGTCAGGTCTAATATGAATACTTATCATAAATAAAAGCTATACCTGCTCTGTTGATTCACTCCCCCCTTCATTCTCTTCCTCACTGTTGTCTTCCCTATCCTCATCCTGCCCAATGTAGCCACAAGGTGAAACGAGACTCTCCTCGTAGATAGTCACTTCAAAGGAATTCCCGATATCAGCATCAAACTCCGTGAACCTCTTATCCACTTGATCATACAAGACCAATTTTCTATAATCAACAAGCACTAGAAGTTGGTTTCTCACGAAAGACACCGGGAACAAGAACTTATTGGTGTCATAAGCGTTCGGAACTGTTAAGTTCTTACTCCAGGACTTAACTACCCCATACTCCGACATCACCCACATATCCAAATTCGGGTGTTCAAAATCCCTGGAAAAAATGGAAAGATACCCCCCTGCATCCCCCAAAAAAGTTACATTATACTGATTCACCTTCTCCGGCAAGGGCAATATCATGAATTTCTCCTTTTCAAAATCAAACCC
This sequence comes from Centella asiatica, assembly GCA_014636745.2. Taxonomy (NCBI): domain Eukaryota; kingdom Viridiplantae; phylum Streptophyta; class Magnoliopsida; order Apiales; family Apiaceae; genus Centella; species Centella asiatica. The sequence goes on from CM025787.1 coordinate 23,787,027, forward strand.
CATAATTGAAAGAGAACTCCCAGAAAAACCGCAAAAACCAAGCCAATGTACAGCACCATTAACATAAACTGATTTCACCCAAGGAAATATTCGAAAAGGAACATAAGACTCAACTGTTTTCCAACAATTAGCTTTTGCAGAATAAAGCCTTACCACGGATTCTCCAAACGCATCGAAATTAGTGGCGATCTTCACAACCATGAAGTCATCGGCTGAGCGTACATAACCAAACCCTGTGTATGCGGTCCTGGCCTCGGAAGGGAATGGTCCCGGGTCGGGTAAAACCAGGAATTCCTTAGTGGCGGGATTGAAGAGAGCGAGAGTGTTGGGACGAAAGTAGAGACAGACTAAACCATTGCTTGATCCGACCAATCCCATCATGCTGCCAAGATTTTCGGGGTTTTCCGTGAGAAATGCAATATCCATACGCTGTGAAAGTGCGGGAGATTCATAGTCGATGATGTGTAGGGTTCCGCGAGAGGGATCGGCGGCGAGAAACAATTCACGGCGGCAGTTGGCGGTGGAGGAACGACTGATGTGGGTTTTGGAGAAATGAGGGCTGATGATTTGGTTTCTCCAGGGCTTGCAGACGCATTTGAATCTGCATAGGGTTTTGATTGGCAATCTCAGTAGTATATCGGTCTCGATTTCTGGAGGGAGAATCTCCATTGTCGCTCTTCACGCTGATGCTCACACACTCCCACCGTTTTTTGATCACCTTACTATCTCCTCGAACTAATTTTACACTATTTTATTTTTCAAATTTGGCTTTTTTTATTTTGAAAATAATTATTATGGATTTTGTAAAATGATACCTGTCTATAACTTATATATACCGTAATAATTTATAAAAATTCAATGGGGTTGATTAGTGGAGAAATCTAGTACTTTTGGGAACATGTCTAGAAAAAAAGAAATTTGTGTCTAGGGTATTAATTATATTTAAAAACTCGCTATTTTTGTCATATTTCATTTGGTTAGATATTATAATTTAGATATTATATTTACAATTATATGCTGATATATATCATCTTTACTAATAAATCTAATTTGAACTTAAATTAAAACAGTAATTACGTTTAATTATATAATTAATATTAAATTTAACAATTATAAATAATAGTTATACATTGGGCGATGAGATTAACTAACTAACGAATAAAAATTAGGTTGAGTGTTTTCAGTTGGCAATATTCGATAAGTACTAATATGGTTTAGACTTTTGAGTTTTATAAATGTCTTAATGAATAATAAATATCACGATAAATTTGTCGAACTATTTCTTTGTCTAAATTTTAAATGTAATAATAAAAATATAAAGATGTATATATACCTTATAACCATCTATATATATTAATTTACTAATTCACAACAAAAAAAATACATCATAGAGAATTTTTTAATTTTATTTATTAATATTAATATATCTAATTATATGATTTGGGTCTATTATGTTTATACTAATTTATTTATTTATTCTTTCATCATCGTGGATCGATAAAATTACTTCATTTTTCCTTCTGTTCGTTTTTTCTCAGGCGCACGCGAGCGGAACCTGTGAAGCAAAATATTGTTATGACTATTTAACCCGTTGTAAAAGTGCTCTCATATAAATAATAAACTCCATGTCCTCTCATTTTCAATGTGAGATTCTTGTCCCTTAACTTTAACTCTCATTTTTTCCAATCACATGAGAAACCAAGTTTTTATTTATAATTTGAGCTCATTTCTAATATTTTTAAGTCTCCTTCATGTTCAAATTTGTGGATCTTAGTCAAATTTAATGCAAATATGACATCTTTTTTTGTTATTTGGGTGAACTAATTCAACGAGTTCTTCTGATTAGGGCCAGAGAAAGGTGAAGAAGATAAAGATATTAGTTAAATATGGGTTTGCAAAAATGAGTATTTTTTTTTTGTAGATTTGTGATAGTACTACACTTCTGGTAGATGGTCTGTATTGGAACTTTAGATTTGAACAAATCGAATTTATATGAATTACAGTTGCATTTCTAGGTCATCAGTGCCATTGCTTTTGCTTCTACTTTTTTGAATATTATAGTTGACATAGGTGATTGTCAAGTTTGTTGTAAATTATAAAACACATTCATTCACTAGTACAAAACTGATCATATGCATCGCCTTATTTGTGTCGGTTTTTTAAAAGAATTGTCGCATATAGTAGTGCGGTGGCATTGTCGTAAAAAAAATAAAAACTATTTGCGTCGGTTTTTTTACATAACCGACGCAAATTCTCTGAAAATATTTAAAAAATAAATTAGTTCACCATTTGCGTCGCTTAGTATAAAAAACCGACGCAAATAGTGTTTATTATTTGCGTCGGTTTTTTTAAGTAACCGACGCAAAAAATGTATAAATAAATTAAAAAGAATTTGTGTCGGTTTTTTTAACAAACCGACACAAATGGTTCGAAAAATTTGCGTCGGTTATTTCGTATAACCGACGCCAAAGATGAGAAATAATTAAAAAAATAAACAAATTTGCGTCACGTCGGTTAAAGAACCGACGCAAATTCTTTAAAATTTTTAAAAATAAATTATTCAAACATTTGCGTCGGTTTATTTAAATATCCGTCGCAAATGGTTATGGTATTTGCATCGGTTTTCTTCTTTGTCCGACGCATGTGCTTTAATAATATTAAAAAGTGTATTTAGGTTAAAACTTTTTCTATTTTGGCCTGGTTCGTAAGAAAGTAGAGAGAGCGAAATCGTCTTTGGCGGGAAACTTGGCTGATATTTTGCAGGTTTCTTTCTTCAGTGTCTCCGTCCGAGAGCTCAGATTTGTTGTGTAAGTAATTGTTGATTAAAATAATACATTCATCACAGGCATTAGTTAAAATAGCAGTATGTTTACTTGAACTGTTATTTGTCCGCATCTTATTTATGATAACTGTACAATCGCTATGCTTACTTAGTTAATCGTTGTGGTTATTTAGTTAAACATGGATCGTCAAACATGGATGTACAATATATTGCGTAACGATGACGCATATGTGAGAGGGGTTGATGAGTTTATTATATGTGCGGTTCAACACCAAAAAATCAGAAAGGAACATGGAAAAGAAGACATGATTATGTGCCCGTGCCGTCTTTGTGGTAATTTAAAAAAATATTCGAGCGCAGAGACAGTGCGTGAACATTTATTTCGTCGGGGTTTTAAGAAGGGTTATATGAAGTGGATTTGGCACGGCGAGGGAATAGAGTCTGATGTGACTGGTAGCTCAAGGTCGAATTATGCAACCGAGTGCGATAATTCGATCGATAATGACGAAGATGATATGGACATTGATAGGGTGGAAGATATGATACAAGATCTCCAAGACCATATGATGCCACAACCGGATATATTTGAGAACTTGGTCCGCGATTCTAAGAAACTTTTGTATCCCGGGTGCAGTGACGACTTGACAAGGTTGTCAACAACTTTGAAGTTGTGCAAGTTGAAAGTCAAGAATGGATGGAGTGACAAGAGTTTTACAGAATTGTTAAAACTGTTACGAGAAATACTTCCGGTGAATAACGAGCTTCCCACTTCCACGTACGAGGCAAAGAAGATGTTGTGTCCTATAGGTATGAACGTGAAGAAGATACATGCATGTCCAAATGACTGTGTGTTGTTTCGAAATGAGAATGAACATTTACACACATGTCCTAAGTGTGGAGCATCTCGGTACAAGCGGGAGGATAATGATTCGTCTAAGGATGATAAAAAAAGGGCTCCTAGCAAGGCGGTTTGGTATTTACCCATAGTGCAACGATTCAAACGCCTATTTGCAAATCCAAAAGATGCAAAACATTTGAGGTGGCATGCGGAAGGGAGGAAATCAGATGGGATGCTTAGACACCCGAGTGACTCTCCACAATGGAGAACCATTGATTATAAGTTTCCTGAATTTGGTGGAGAAGTTAAGAATCTACGACTTTGACTTTGTATGGATGAGATGAATCCTTATAGCACTCTAACCTGTCAACATAGCATATGGCCAGTTCTTTTGGTGATTTATAATTTGCCTCCGTGGTTGTGTATGAAGCACACGTATATTATGTTGTCCTTGTTAATCTCAGGGCCTAAACAACCGGGGAATAACATAGATGTTTATCTTGAGCCGCTTGTTGAAGATTTAAAACTTTTGTGGGATGAAGGTGTGACAGTGTTCGATGCAAATACTCAAATGAATTTCACATTACGTGCGATGTTATTTTGCACCATAAATGATTTTTCGGCTTATGGAAACTTGTCAGGGTACACTGTCAAAGGAGCTAAAGTATGTCCAATTTTGCTAGATTGCCGGGGAGCCAAATTCATCTTCACGCCGTACTTCCAAAAGTAAGAACATAAAAATGGTGGGATTAACTTATTGTAGCTAGCTTGTTCATTAATATAATTTAACATTGTTATTTAATTTGTAAAAATGTAGTGAGTATTGGCTGTTGTTTCTCATATCTTGTGAGCAAAGCACAATATATGTGTACGACTCATTGAAGTAGGAAAGGAATATGCCGATAAAGAACATAATGGCAGTATAAGTAAATAATATTTTAGTTCCTAAGTTTTTAATATAAGTTAAACGTGTAAAACTCTTTTAACATATTTATTTACTCATATTAATTATAATATATATAATTTTGTAGGGCATTTAAATCATATGTTGCTCAAGGCGGCAAGCACAAAAAAAATAAGTTGCAATGGTGTACGAAAGAGGTTAAGGTATAAAATACTTGCTGACTTATCCAAACAAAGTTGATTTTGTTGGTTCTTAATATAATTTCTTATTAAAATTTTAATCAACTTGACTATTTATACAGTTTCCTCAACAAAAAGGAAGTGTTGAATGCGGCTACTATGTCATGAGGTACATGTATGACATCGTCAAGTTGCATCAACGGGCTCCCTTTACAAAATGGACTGAGGTATATTGTTTTTAATTATATGCATGCAATTAACTATTTCAATCTATTAACCTTGTATATTGGTTTTAATTATATGCAACATTGTTTTTTTTTTTATAATTTTCTCCAGGATTTGAGTGCACAAGAGTCGTATACTCAGTCTGATCTTGATGAAATTAGAGACCTGTGTGCAGATTTTTTTATGAGTTTTTGTATGTCACCTAAATATATTTGGACAGTTTGTACATTTGGACATGTAATTTGAACAGTTTGTAAATATCCCTATTTTGAACTGTTAGTAAATTTGAATTTGTATATATTCCTGTTTTGCAAATATTGAAATGGTTGAATTTTGTACTATATATTTTGGCTTGTTGTGGCATATCGAGTATCTTTTTTTATCTACAAGTTGGATATTTTATTTTTAAAAAGAAAATTAAAAAAAAAACAATAATTTGCGTCGGTTCATTTAAAACAACCGACGCAAATAGTTTAAATTATTTTTAAAATTAATTTTTATTAAACAATTATTTGCGTCGGTTTTTTTAAATGAACTGACGCAAATAGATTAAATTATTTTTAAAATAAATTTTTATTAAACAATTATTTGCGTCGGTTTTTTTAAATGAAACGACGCAAATAGATTAAATTATTTTTAAAATAAATTTTTATTAAACAATTATTTGCGTCGGTTTTTTTTAAATGAACCGACGCAAATACTTAAATTATTTTTAAAATAAATTTTTATTAAACATTCATTTGCATCGGTGTTTTTAAATTAACCGACGCAAAGAGATTAAATTATTTTTAAAATAAATTTTATTAAACAATCATTTGCGTCGGTTTTCTTAAATTAACCGACGCAAATGATGATATTATTTGCGTCGGTTTTATAAAGGTCCGACGCAAATTCTTTGTTTTTGCGTCGTGTCTTTAACCGACGCAAAATATTTAAGTTTTTTGTGTCTCCTCCATATGCGTTTTCTCGTAACCGACGCAAAATGTGTTAATTAACTGACGCATATGATCAGTTTTGTATTAGTGATTATAGAGTTGTAGGTGTTATTTCGGATTTGTTGATAAATTATTATTCAAGTGATATTTATGTCTCTCTTCCCTCTCCATTCGTAGCTGTTGTAGTTTGCTCGCATGGTTTGTTTGGTTGGATCAAGTATCGATTGGTAAGTGTGGAAAAGTGAGTAATGTTGAATTACATTATTCCTTTACATGTCCCGTGAATGCAATTTATAAACTTCCTTGAGAAAGAAACATTCATGAGAGTTTCACGACTTACTAGAAACAACTTTGTTGACAAATTCAGAGAGAAATTACATATTATAAAATATTTGTACTCACTCAAGTTGCTAAATAAAAATTTATATTACAATTTTTTTTAATTACAATGTTATAAATTTCAAAAATTTTCATTACAATATTTGTATGTTAATTGAAGGTTTATAAATAATTTAGTTAAAATAGTATCGTTATTACGATAGTATATATAAACCGTGGCATTACTGTTTTAAACTCTTTTTATATATATAGAATGTGCATATATAATATTCCCTCAATCTCGATACATTTGTAATACTTTTTTTTGGATGTTTCATTCATTTATAACAATACTACATAAAAAAAGATTTCATTTAATTTATTCAAATTATCTTTCTAACATCTGTTTTATGTCACATTATCATATTTTAATTATTCTATTTTCCCACTATTTTTTACATTTTAAATTAATTTATTTTCTATCATTCATTTCGAATGATAATATAGATATTTTTATCAAAACTAACATTTTTTCTTAAAAATTAAAAATTGTCAAAAATTACAAATGACAGGGGACACGGGGAGTATAAATATTGAGGATAAGCCCCCTATGGAGAAATTTCAATAGTTATCTTTATTAAGAAAGTATTAGATAACTGATAAGTTATATTTTGTTACTAAGTGATTGAGTTTGTCAGCGTGTTTGGTTATCTTTATATAGAATCATTCTATAAAAGTAATGTAGTGGAAGTATGTAATTCAGTTGATTTATTAATGAAACGTATCTCTATTACGTGATTCAATAATAAGTGTATAACATATATACAAATTTATATATATAGAGAGAGAGCATGTTTGATTTTTGAAATTGTGCGACTCTCGGGTTTGAACCGGAGCGATGAAATTTTAAAACAAATAGAGAAATGGTAATAGAAATTGCGGAGAATTTAATACCTTAATGCGCACACATACAGAATATTACAGTTTTGAACTATATCTCTCTTTTTGTATACATATATATCATAGCGATGGACAAAAATGATAATAAAAATGGTGATGGACATGATCTAACCATTAGTCTCACTGGTCATCGACTAATAAAAAATATTACCAGATAATTGATGAATGTGAAAGTATATAAATATTTAGACAATAACCTCCTGTATAACTTAAAAAAAATAGTGATAAACATAAAATCTTGGTTCTTTTTATTTTGAATCTGTTTTTGATTTTGAACTCCTTAAATCATGTTAAGATTCAAGTAATCATTACAATCGCATACTATTTACATAAATAGGGTATCTTGGTTAATACATACAAAATCAAGACTTAACAAGGAGTGATAAAAACACAGTAATACCTAGAAGGAAAATAAAAAAATTTCGTAGTACCGATAGAAAATTTCTATTAAAATTTATAAACGGAATGCGCCACCATGGACTTGGGCTTCTACACTATCTCGTTTGTTTCTGCACCATCAATTGGGAAGTTTACATTTGGTTAATTTGAACTACACTATCTGGTTTGTTTCTGCACTATCACTGACAAGGATTAACTCTAGTACACTACACTTCTTATACTAATATTATCATGATGAAGCTCGTACGAAGACCAAGTTACTCAACCAAATTGAAAAAGAATGCTAGTTTCATGTGTTAATAATGCAGCTACAGTATTTGAACTGGGGTTTTATTAGGTGCAAGTAGAGCTTTTGGATCACAAAATTAAGAAAGAAAAAGAGAAAGAAATCCAACAAAATGAACAAAGAAAACCACAAAAACATTCTGAGCAATACAACACATTTTCCTTAACTTGCTAAACTTGCTTACTAGTAACAAACTGCTGTATGCAACAATAACCCCCTCACATTTTTCCCTTAATCTCTCATCTATCTTCAGTATCCTTCACCTCCACCTATTCAAAACTACTGCTGTGAATTCTTTACGCGGCGGCGGTGAGTGCAGGATATCGGGTGAGATTGAGGCGGATAATGTAGGGATCGAGTATACTACCACAGTAAAGATGATCTCCTCTCTTGATGGCACTCGTCAATGACACCTCGGGGTCGTGAAAGTACTCCATGACATTTCCTTCCAAATCAACAGCTACAACTCCTCCATTTTTCTCCATGTGTGGACGTCCCACGTACTTGGTTATGATCGCCATAACCTTTCGGATGAAAGGATATTTTTGTAACAAGTGAAATGACTCTGTAATTTCCTGTATCAAATACATCGATTTGAACACAAACCCTTTAACATTTATAATCAAATCATATATATAAAAATACATAGTAATTATATTGTACATTATAAATTTTCATTGTACATAGTAATTATATTGTACCAGGGCTAGTGCAATCCAGTAGTGTCCTTCTCCATCATAATGTATGTTGTCCGGTAGACCAGGTAATCTCTCAACAAATGTACCCACGTCTCCTTTTCTTTCCCCCTTTATGTAGTATTTCTTACACTTTCTCCTGCATTTATGCAATTTGATATATAATGAGTTACTTTATTCATCCATTATCATCTAGGAGAAGTTATAGTCTTGCGTGGTAATTAACATAAGTAGTACTCCCTCCGTTCACAAAAGGAATTATAGTTCAGTTTGTTCGTACTATGATTTTGAATTCCTGAACTTTTTGTGTTGCTGACTGATTAAACACTTAAAATAGCAATAATTTTACTTTGTTGGATAATGTATGACACTCAACCTTGTATTGATCAAAATTGACCTAAACAACATAAAATTTGAATTTTCTAACACTTTTTGAAATGGAGTACTATAATGTTCCTACTAACACATTAATAATTCATACTTACAAGGGAGTTTCGCAGAAGATTACGAAGGTTTGATCTGGTGAGACTGAAACTCCATTAGGAAAGTAGAGATCACGAACAAGCACTATGGTTTGTTGAGTAGAAGGATCATAGCTGAGGAATCTACCATTTGGTCTACCTTCAAAAATGTCATAGGAAAATTCTTGTAAGCTGTACTTGTGTGATGCATCTGTGAAGTAGATCATCCCGTCTTTCGCTATATCTACACCGTCCGTTAGTTTAAATTTTTGTCCTTCTGCAGAATCTGTCAGCAGCTCAAGCACACCATTTTCGCTCACCTTCAGTAGTCCCTGAAGAAAAACAAATATATGGTCAAATAATTTACTGAGATATCATACAGTGAAATTTTAACAATTATGATTTTATGTTACAAACAATGCAACATCTGTTGTAATGTTCATTCTACAATTGCCACATTTGCAAGCCACGTGTGAAAATTTTGAGCATGTAAGTACCACTGTAACCTCTCAAAACGATTTGCGGCATACACTGATTCTTAACTGGGAGAGCCTTTCCTCGTTAGCTCAACTTAAACTTTTGTTAACCAAAACAAAAAATAAATGGCAGTTGAATCCAAGAGACACTATCGAAAGTTATTTTACTAGAATTAATTTCAGCCTATTTCTATTTGAAGTTATATAACAACTCTTTTCTAGCACACAAGTTGACAGACCCTTCGTAGTCAGATTCATCAATGAACTCCTATTTCAATTTTTGAGAGATAGTTCTAATACATATTCCCAACTATATATAGTGAAATAAATTGCTGGCATTCTGTGTATTACTTGCTAGTTTAATGAACTATTGGCCTTCTATGTACGGAGTATTATTACTTGTTCGTTCAATGAATTCTTGCAATTCTTATCCGGTTATTAATTCGACGCGATGAATGCACGTCTCTATTTTTTTTTTTAAATTTCAGTTTTATTTTTTATTTTGATTGTTTACAATGATATTTATGGATCTTCTATCAAGAATGATGACTAATAAAATTTGATTTTAATCTAATAGGACAAGGACAAAATCATGATTGTATTTTGAGGGGAGTGAGAAAAAAAAAACACGATCAAAGTTGGCAAAATCAGAAAATTTCTATACTAAAATTAATACAATAAAACAGGGGCGGAACAAGATTGTATTTTGAAGGGGCGAGAAAAATCACAATCAGAAGGGGCGAAATTAGAAAATTTTTATACTAAAATCAATAAAATAAGAGATATACATGAAATTTTTTGAAAATTCTAATAGCAATAAAAGAATTTTTTGAAAAATTGAAAGGGACAACCATCATCCCCACCCCTAAATAATTTCACCTTTGCAATAAGAGATATATATGAAAAAATTTTAAAATTCTAAGGGTGATAAAATAATTTTAAAAATCAGGAGGGGCGACTGTCAACTCCCCCTAATAGGAATATTTGTTAAATTTACTAGTTGAATCAACTTTTGTTAGCAATTTTTATTTTATTTAAATCTGTACTTAAATTTGGTTTGTGATTGGTCAAATTTAGTTGAATGTAATTTTTTTAAAGGAGATGATATGCGCGCGGCAGTGGTCACCTGACACTCACTTACCACGTCACGTCCGGTCATGGGTTACAAACTGATGTGGCGTTGCTTTGTGTACATAACCAGGTGATGACCATCTCAAAACAAGAACGGCGCAGATGCCCTTACAACTCAAATTATTAATATGTGCTGCAGTCCGATTTCCTTTTTCCTATATATTTATTATAATAATTTCTTCTATCTGGAAAGGTGTTTAAGAACATCTAAAAAGTTTTCCACAAAATTACATTCAAAAGGTCATATTTGGTAATTAAAAGATAAATATATATATTTTTTATTTTTTTCTTTTTTATTTTAATAAGTGGACCCTTATTTTTTTTGTTACGAATCATACACTTAAAAGTCTCGTTTAAGATAAAATATATATATATATATATATATATATTTTTTTTTTTTTTCTACTTCATTTATGTGTTTGAATATCCTTTAATTACCCTTAGGGAGACAAAGTTAATATTAATTTAAGTTGTTACTAAAAGTTAAAATATATCAAAATCTTACTCTTAACAAGGGTAAAAAAAAACGAAGGAAGTTAATTTGAGTTGTTAATATTAATTAATAAATACTTAATTCGTAGATTTAAAATTATAAAATGAAGCAAGCAAAAATGTAAACAAGGAACACTCAAATACGGAGCGGTACTGCTTAGCTGAAAAATAATGAGAAAACGAATGGGACAATTATTTAGTTTCAAGTGGTGTTTACAAAAATTTGAAAATCACACCTGAGTTTCATTATTAAATATTAAGGTCGAAAAAAAATACTAAATATATGACAACGTTTTTCTTTCCCCGCAAAAACCAAAATATAATTAAAATATACTTAAGAAAAGAGTTGTAATTTGGTCGCACAGGGGACGACCAATTAATAGGTCGACATAATTTATTTATACAGACAGCCAACACATGGAAATTAAAGAGCATCTCCTGTGACCCAAATGCTGTCCCATTTTTAATGTGATTGCTCAAAAGGAGAACAAGGGAGGAAATACCTTTTAAACTTTAAAAGAGAAAAAACTAAAAGAGGGGTGGCTAATAAGTTAAGTAATAACATAATCTTTTTAACTTCCTTTTTATATTTAAAGAGGGAAGGTCCAAGAGGCATTAAAGTTTGTCTTCTCTTGTGTTAAGATTTCCAATATGCAAATTGAATAACTTATTCGGAATATAATTTATTTTATTGGATGATAACATTTTTAATTTTATAATTAAAAATTAAAAATTTAATACTATCTAAAACACATGACAAGGAGATTTCACACACACATATGTATAAATATAAGAAATAAGAGAATTGAACTGTAGCTCACCTTTTACTTGTGAGCTATACTGATCAAAACTGTTTTATTTTAATTAAAAATTTTAAAAGATATTGAAAACGAAGTCATTTTGATTAATTTAATTCATAAATAAAAATGAGCTATAACTCCCTTGTTTTAATCTCACGTGTGTGTGTATATATGTGTGTGTATATATATATATATATATATATATATATATATATATATATATATAGCGAAAATATGAGGACTTCAATCTCAAATTCACGTCTATCATACAAAATATATGGATGAGGACGGGAGGACAGTTACTATCAACTCTTAAAATAAGGAAAAGGGTGTTGTAATTTTTTGGAACGTCTAAATATTCAGAAAATGCAAAGGACGTGTATGAAATGACTACCATCACTTTGTAATTATTGGTAGGGTTTGAGATGCGAGGGGTGCAAAGTCTCAAAAATTGGTGCTAATTGTATATTCTACATTTCATTGCGTAAAAATGAGGAAATGTAAGAGTAAACCCTTCTAATACAGAGACAAGTCTCAATTAAAGGGAGATAAATATTTCATAAAAGAAAAAAAACTTTATTTTAATAAAAAAATAAAATCTCAACTGGTAATGTTGCTAAAAATTAAACATATAATTTTTTAGTTACAACACTTTAATTTTAACTATTGAACGAAAATTTCATTAACATGTATTCAATATTTGGTTTGCCTATTTTTTGCTGAGTCATTAATTAGTTATCAATATTGAATTTATTATGTTTCTATAGCATGATTGTGCATAAAATATGAAGAATTGCAGCACCGACAAAAAGGTAACTATACCCTCTCCATTTTTAGCTGTTGTTTGAACTACTTTAACGTAGTTTAAAGTAAATTTTTATATATGTTAAATATTTTTTTAATTTTTAATTTTTATTTATAAATAATCTTTGTATAATATATTTTTGATTATTAATTTTTTAAAAATTAAATAAATTTTTAATATTTATAAATATTCACCTAAAATTATATAAACAAAAGTCAATCGAGGGCGTATAATCTATAAATATAAAATATACGAGGAAATTGAGGCCGGCTGACCGGATATCAGTCGATCTATCTACTTAGGATTACTTAATTAAAATCAGAAGAAAATTTATTAAAATAACAATTAAAAAGCAAGGTGATGAAATTTAAAAAACCTAACCTTATTAGCGTCAGCAACGATGAGTTCCCCGTGGAACCCATGAACTAGTCCAAGTGGGCGACCACCCGTGTTAACCCAGTCCTCCACCACCGAGTCATTATCACTACCAGAAACACTGACTCGCTTCAGCCACCCGTCGCCGCATCCCGTGTAAATAACACCGGAGCTGGGATGAAAAGCCACGTCCTCGGGACCCATCAGTTTTCCGGCACCGATGGTCTCGGACCCACGGAGCATCCAGCCATTCCGCCGTGGCGGAGACAGGAATCCCCGAGTCAACTCCTGCGGCGGAAGCGGCACCGCTTCGAACGAGTCAAGCTGATAGACGACGATGGATGCTATAACAGGAATCAGTCCTACTAATAATACAGGCAATAAAAAGCTACTTTTTTGTGTATTCGATTTAAAATTTGTTGTAGAGTCGTCGGCCATGTTTTCAGCGTAATTTTGTATGAAGTTGAACTTTCTCAAATTTCAGTAGCTGAAACACACACATATACATACATACATACATATATATATATATATATATATATTATATCAGCATAGATTATGACAACTTATATTAGTTTAGTAAAATAATTGAACTTTTCTATCCTTTGGTTATAACTACTAAATCGTATGCCTCTATATATAGGATAATTACCGTTGGAAATGATACATATCCTTTTCTTTTTTTCTTTTTTATAAAAAAAGGTAATTTCTAAAATTTACATATTCACACACACTTATAATCATTATTATAAAATTCTCCGCCTACATTGACTAATTCTTTTGACTAGACGCTAGACGATTCTCTACCGTTTACGTTTTATTCTACATATCTCCGATTAATCCCAATTAATTCCGAGTATATTCTCGTTTAAACGTTAGGCAATTTCTAATCGTCCGAGTTCGCCTAACATTTTTTTGCAACATTAACAAAGGTGGTAAATAAGACTTTTAATTCCCGACGTACAATTGTAATTAATAAAACTTGAATTTTCAATTTCATCATTTTCCAAAAAAGATGATTGTAGAAGTGTTATGCATGGTTTTCGACAAATATTCACAAGTTTTTATAAATATGCATAATTATACTATGTCATCTAAAAATATATGTAACTAAATTAAAAAAAGTAATAAAATAAAAAAGAACTGAAAAAGGTTTATGCATTAGAGAAACTTCCTAATAAATAGTTTTATACGTTTAATTTGTTTCTAAATATATACGAAGTATGTGAAATTGTGTGTTATTTCAAATGGTTAAAATCACTTCCTTATGAGAAGTCAACGAATCCAATTTTGTGGGTGAAAATAAGAAAATAAGTAGGGTGAGAATTGAATTAATTATAAAGTATTTCGTCGATAAAAAAAAATATGAAATATGTATGTTTCTTATATTCGAGTTTTTTTAGTTGATTTTTTTTATCGGCAAATTGACTAAATTTAATATTACTACTTTAACAAAAGCATTCGTCTTTAAATTTAAACTATAAATGTCAACTACAATAATAATTCAATTTACTTTTTTGTTATAAAAATTATGTACTGTATATCCGGCAAACATTAAAATATTATTTTAAATCTAAAGCTTGCACTGTGATTATCACAATAAATTAGTCATAAAAAGCTTCATTTTGCTAGCCCCACAATATGCTGGAAACAAAACCGCATAAAGTTTGAAGATGGATCCACATTTTGGGAACTTAGAATTGGATTAAAAAAAAAGAACAAAACTATACTTTTTCATATTTATTTTATTATATTAAAGATTTAGAGTTTAAAAAAGTTATCGTAAATTGAAGAAAAATAAAATCCGCATGTTAAGGGAGGGGGCAAAGTAAACTGCCGCATGATTACAGGAAATAAAAGGCTCTGATGCAATTTGTATATCACGGTGGTTTATATTATATAAATAATAATAGCCGTTTTTGACAATTTTTTAGAATTTAAAAACAAGTTTAAAGTTAATTTTTTTCTTTTAATTTTGATAAATACACGTCAAGTTTTGTTAATCAATTTTTTTTCTTTTGTTTAGAAGAATCTTGTCTTAATATGTCAAAACATGCAAATTAAATAACAAACAAAAATACAACTGATTCGTAATACACTTCCTCCGGTGTATCCCTCTCAGGTTCCTCTCTAAATTGAGTATTTATCTATTAGATAAATTTTTTTTTTTTTATAGATTGAGAAACTTTTATGATCGTATTTCAATTCTCAATACACCTCTTGTGATTTGAGGATAGATCAGAATGGTACTCGAATCCATTCACAATCTCAAGACGGACGTCATACTTATTACCGTTCGTGATTCATAACCAATAGAACACTAAACTCTATATATTGAGTTGTTTCCTTGGATTTCATTCAAGCATACTTTGTTACCTTTCGGTTAACTAGTAAATCCGTTTGCCAGAACCAAAGGGTCTTTATGTGAAAATCTCCACAAACAATCATCGTTTTTTGATGATTTTTTCGTTTCTCGCAACTACTCTTTTTAGTGGAGCCTTTTACTTTATAATCCGAGATTGGACCAATTTTCTACGCTCTCGGTCAACTTAAGCCTCTTTCACCTCGATATTTCTAACGACGACTTTTATACATATATAGAATTGGGATGCTGATTCCTCTCAATGAAATTTACCATGTTACACTAAGTTACTTACAGATGTATGCATACAGTTCGAGAACACTTTGGGGTGAGCGATTGTTGGATGACTCGACATTTCGTGTAACAGGTAAATTGAGGTGGAGTCGGAATCAGAAGAAGTGACAAGCAATGCAGAGCTCAAACTGGCAATGTAGATAACAAAACTCAACATATAGTTTAGGAATCTCCACATATAATATGGTTTTATAGGGTTAGTAGATTATTCTCTGTTTGTTGCTATATATAATAATAAACGATAAATTTAAAAAAAATTTAGTGACGAATAGGTGGTAATCTCCAAAATTTAAAATTACACGTGATTATTTGGAAATTTTCAAATCACATATGGTGCAACTCAAATTGAGTCAAATTATAGGTGATACAATATATTTTACCTAATTCTTTAAACCAAATAGTAGCGGTAAAATTTTAGCTACTTAATTCTTTAAACCAAATAGTATCGATATAACTTTAGCTACGAAAAATTAATGAAAGCGTATTTAAGGTAACAAATATATCAAAGTTTTAATACTCGAATAAGGTGAAAACTTGAAGTGTATATAATCGAGAGATTTTTGGAATTTCAAATTATCGGAATGTGTACAATTACTGTACAAGTATATATATTCGTTAGCTTGAGATCCCTGAAAAAATTATTTATTACAAAGGAAGTGCACTAAAATATACATATGAATCTATATAGTTGTAAGATTTTAAGGGGATTATCGGAAGATGTTCAAATTATATAGAGTGATTTATTGAATATTTACCAAGTTGTTTAAGCAAGATAATATATAAAAATAGAAAAACAGAATTGTTAGTAGGTTTTGTGTATAAGATGATTGACTTGAAAGTTTTCTAGATTTTTCACGAATCAATCGTTTGAAGTCTTATAGGAAGATGACAAATTTTGGGTGCAGATTTTGGTGAGGAAAAATATTTTCGTGAAGTCTAAACTATGGTGTTTATATATATGGTGAGGAAAATTCCAACTGAAAAAAGGATCTTCTTAGTTTGGTGAGGAAAAATATTTTGGTGAAGCCTAAATTATGATTCATGGTTAGGGTTAAAAAAAAAAAAATACTTTGTACTACTTTTTTCAATATAATTTCTACTATTCAAGATAAAAAAAGATAGTGAAATATTATGATGAATTTTTAAACTATAAAATTGGGGGAAAAGTTGAAAATCATAACTGTAAATCTCAATTTTTTCAAGTCCACCACAAATTGTAGCAGATCTAAAAAATTTGAGAACTTTGTCCGCCACATATTGTAATAGATGAAAATTCTAATTTTTTTTACGTTCGCCACAAATTGTGACAGAAGTAGTTTGCAATTTTTTGTAATCATACTTATTGTCTTCTTCGTTACTTGATGACCATTGATAGTCTTTTAAAACTCTCAATTTAATATATTTTTTTATAATACTTTAATTATAACTCTGAATATGTCATTCTTCTATTTAATATCAATAATGGACATCGCTAAGGTAAATTTGTATTTCACGTCGTCAAAAACTATAACTATTTTAAACCATGAAATTGGAGAAAAAGTTAAAAACTTATTCTTTTAATCAATTATAACAAAAGATATACATGTTTAAGAGTTTTAGTAAACTGCAAACAACAATGAATCAAGGATTCCGAAAATCAAAATTTTCATTACCTGTGCTTGCAAGTTGAATAGTTTTAGATAAAAAAGAACAAATTTTTTTTGATGAAGTTGTCGGTTGCTCCATTAATTCTTGCCTATAAATACAAGATATTATTGCTCCATTAATACTTTTTCTACAAAGACGGAACTTTCTTCTTATTTTTTCCACACACAAAATGGCCAATAATATCTTGTATTTATAGGCAAGAATTAATGGAGCAACCGACAACTTCATCAAAAAAATCTAATAAAAGATCATTCTATTAGTAAAATCTTGGATTACAAAGATCAGCTTCGATTACATTTTTTTATTAGTAAAATCTAATAATACGAAAATGCACATATCCTTTTGAGAGGATCTACCTATTTTCGAAATTTATTTTTTTATCATCAAAATTATATTAATTTAAGATCTCTCATGCTCGGAAAGCATAAACTTAAGAAGTGCGGTCGTTGTTATTCTTTTTATCACGTTAAATATATATGTAAATGAATTGATGATTAAAAACATATGCACTGATTTTTCTTAACAATTTCTTATTTTATACCAACAACATATTTTATACAGACTCTGTTAATAGTATTTCTTAATAACCTTCATCAAATAATCTGAACAAAATAAAAACGAAAAATAAATATAAGATCAAGCTTTCATATTAAGTTGTAGTGTGCTGACCAAATATAACATAAATATTAAATTCAAAAATATTTAAACAGAAGATTTACATTGACCTTTCATTATAATAATTAAATAATTGGAGAAGACAGAAGAGTAACTGAAACTTCTTCTTCTTATTTATTATATTCAAATTTTTACAAGAGAGTGCGTAGGATCTAGTATCCTTTTCTGTCTATGTCTATGTTTATGTCCCTGCACTAACTATATAAGGGCTTTCATATATATACACAAACTAAAAGCTTTGGATTTGAAATCCGAAATTCAAGATAATTTAAATACAGACAAAAAGATAAGAAATCTGCTTTAGATTTCAATAATTCAAAAGATGCCAACTGTGTGGGGTCGGCTCATTCTGTATTTGATGTAGACCCTGGAATGTCAAATCATCTTGCTCGAGACTTGCCTTGCTTCCTTTCTTTTTAAAGAAGGAAAATAATCTACATCTTACTTTCCTCAGATGCATTGAAATCTTCATACGGATTTTGTGCATCCTACTTTTGTGAGTCCTGGATTTTCACGGTCTCCTTAGAATCTTTAGACTTCATTGAGTAGTCTTCTTGAGATTTTGAAGAGTTGGTCGCAACTCCTTCCATGATCATTTTCAAAGTTTTTTGGAGAGTTAATTTCATATTTTCTAGAGTTGAAGAATCTTCTTTCTTCATTGAGTCTTCCAGACACTTGATAATTGCTACAAGATTCAAATTTACCTGTTTTTCATATTGAATCTCTTTAAGGTGTGGAGATTCCATAATTGCCTAGTTTTAAAATTGATGGCATAATTCTCGGGCCTCTTTTTCAATATTCCTGTATTTGAATTTGGGCCACCATTTGTAGAAATAATTAATTCTCAGGTAAGGGGGATCATTTTCATCCATAATTGAGCAATACTACCAATGTCATATCCATGGTATTTTGAATTGGGCAATAAAGAATAATAATGCTTTCCTGATCCGGATAACATATAATTGCTCATTTCTCAGCTTTGGATGAAGATTTGAGTAATGTAATAATAATTCAGATAATTCGTCCAAAAGGAAACTTTGCTCAGGGCCAATCCTCTCCCAATTATTCAAAAACCAATTTGGAATTTCTTCCAGCTGGCAATCATAATTGAACATGAAAAACCAAGAATGTTTTCTATTATTATTTTGATAAATAAAAGCATAATGTCATGATTCTATATAATTCCAATAATTATAATAAAATAATTTAGTGGGGGTTTCCGGATCAACATACTTACGATATTGTCCTAGGCTAGAACCCCATTCATTTACTGAAATAATATTCAATATTTTTACTTTTGAAAAGTCAAAAGAATTTTTATCATGATCATTGTATGAATGTTGAAAATAGACTGAATTGGTTTCACTCAGTATAATTTCATACTACATTCGACTTTCCTGTGCATAATTAGGAACAAAAATCCCTTACTCAAAATATTTATTTACAATCTTCCATGGCTCCTCAAGCCATTTCCAATTTGATTTTTCAATAATCATTAAAATTCATTGTAAGATTTTTTTTGCAAATCATTGTTTTTATCATTGTCACTTTCATGTGCTTCAACTGCAATATCTTTTAATGTCCTTGCATTAGAAGGCGTTACTGGATAATTCTGATCATAAGTCAAAAGGGCATGACCTTGAGATGAATAATTAGATCGTCCTCGACCTCTACCTCGTCCACGAGGAGTATTTTTAGAGGAACTTGCACAAGATAATTGTCCTTTCCTTTTTTGAGAAGGACCTACATAATTCGTTGCAAAAATTCTCGAGTTAAAAAGTCAGGCAGAGAATTTTGATCACCTTTGATATATTCAATGGTGAAATCAAATACAGATAATATGGCTTGCCATCTAGCAAATATTTGTTTTGAAATAAGATTTTTTACATCTTTTTCAATAATATCTTTGGCTGCGTTGCAGTCAATTCTTAATTTGAATTCTTGATTTAATAAATCATCTTGGAATTTAGAAATATTTTTCACAATAGAAAGCATTTCTTTCTTAATAGTAGCATAATTAACGTGAACATTGTTCCATTTACCAGAATTAAAGCTAATTAATTCTTCTTTTTTGGTTATTAGATTTAATTGTTTTAAGATACCTCCATACCCAATGTTGGAAGCATCAGTTTCAACAATCTTTTTCCAATTATGATTTGCCAAGACTAAGCATGAATTTTTTTTTACTTTTAATTTAATCATCTGAACAACTTTAGTGTGTTCACTACTCCAAACAGGTGGATTCTTTTTCAAACGATCATACAAAGGAGCACTATCCTTTGCTAAAACTTTATAAAAGTCTGCTATATAATTCAGACTTCCTAAAAACCTTTGTAATTGGGTTTTATCCTTGATTTCATCAAGAAATTTTTCTGAAAAATTAATAGATCTATTAATAGGTAGATAATTAGCCTCACTAATATCATGACTAAGAAATCTTACCTTAGTTTGAAATAATTTTATTTTCTTTTCTGAAAGAACTAAACCATTTTGTTGAATTATATTAATGAAAATATTTAAAATTTTAAAAATATTTTCTAAATTTGTAGAGAAAACCAAAATATCATCAATATAAACAATAATAAATTCAGAATAAGGGTAAAAAATATCATTCATAATATTTTGAAATTCTGATGGAGTATTTTTCAAGCCAAAAGGCATAATGTTCCATTCATAATGACCAAAAGAAACTATAAAAGCAGTTTTATATTTATCCTTTTCATTAATTTGAATTTGCCAATAACCAGATTTTAAATCAAACTTAGAAAAGATATATGCTTCATTTAGTCTTTTTAATAAATCTCTTTTGTTAGATATTGGATACCTAATCCATTTCAAAACTTTATTCAAGGGTTTATAATTAATTACTAATCTGGAAACTCCTCTTTCAATTACTGCATTTTTATTCACATAAAATGCAGCACAACTCCAAGGAGATGTATTATCCCTGATTAATAATTTTTCTTTTAAACCTTAAATTTCTTTTTTACAATGCTCTAATAATTCTTTATTCATTTGAATAGGTCTAGCCTTAGTAGGAATCATCCTATCATTAAAATCATTTTCATATGGTAAATCAACTACATGTTTTTTTCTATTCTAGAAAGCAGTAGGAGATTCACTGCATAAATTCTTCTTTATTTTATTTTCTATCTTATTAATTTTATATTTTATATTTGTATTATCTAATTGAGTTTGAATACTTTTAAATTTTAAATCATTTTGAATAAAATTCAAATGTTTTTCTTTAAAAACTAAATTTTCCTTTAATTCATTAATCTCTTTTGTCTAGGGATTAATGATAAATTTAAAAATTATTTTTTTACCATTAAGGGTAGTAAAAATACCTGAGGAATCAATTCTAATTATTGGTTGAATCATATTAAGAAAGGGTGTCCCTAAAATTAACATCTGACTCAAACCCTTAACAAGAACAAAGCTAATTTTAATACAAATACTATCATTGCATATACTAACATTGGAAAGTTTATAATTTAAATTCATTCTGGCACCATTAACAGTAATTAATCTTTGTCCAGATTTTATTTTACCAAAATATTTTGTAGGAATTATTCCTTCCTTTATACAATTTAAATCTGCTCCACTGTCAATTAGAGCAATAACTTTAAAACTTAATTTCTCATTAATAATAAGAGTAATATAAACATACTATTTTTGAAAGGTAAATTTATCCATGAAATTCAAATAATCAGTGGATTGATCATCTTCAATTTTAATATCTTTTCCTTTAGAGGATTTAATTTCTTCTTCCTCACAAGGATAATTTTCTAATACATCAATACGGGCTTTTAAAATCTTCATTTCAGATTTTAACTCATTAATTTCTTGTTTTAAATCATTAACAGTTATTTCTTGTGTTGGAGTTTCAAACCTATTAATAATTTCTTGAAAATTGTACATTAATTTCTTTTTATTAATATGATCAGGCTCAGGCTGTGTTCCATAATCATTTAAAAACTGTAAAAGAGTTTTTTCTCTCTCTTCTGGATCTGTTATTTTATCAATAATATCTAGAATCATATTTTGAGATTTTGATAAAACATTGATACTTAAACTATTTAAATCTAAACTAGATTTATAATAATTAATCTCATTTATACAAGTAAAATATTTATGATTATCCTTAGAATAATCACTTTCTGAACCAGTTGTGACATTATCCTCTTGAAAATTATGAATCTCATTTTCTGACTCATTATCATAATCAGGATTTAATATAATAGACATAATTTGTGATTTTAAATCATCACTAACATCTAATTCTTGAATTTTCTTTTTAACCCAACAATTATTAGCATAATGACCTAGTTTTCCACATTTATGTCAGGTAATATCATTTTTCTTAAAAGTATTTTTAAAAAAAAATTCTCTTTTTGAAATCTCTTTCATCATTTTGAAATTTTCTAAATTTCCTTTGAGGTTTAATAAATCTTTTAGACTTATTTCTCTCAGGTTTTTTAATTTTAGAACCCGAAATGTTATAAGCAAACTGACCACAAAATTCTCCTAATGCTTTTATGCTAGTAAGCTCTTGTTTCTTCAATTGGGCTTTTAAATTTAAATCATTACATAAAACCAAACCTTCAACTGTGCATTCAGAGATCAATTCTCCATAAGTATAATTATCATAGAGAATATTATTCCCTCCATGTTTATTTCTAATTCTGGTTTTAATCTTTTCAGAAAATAATGGTGGTAAACTAGTAATAAATTTTTCTTTCTAAAAAGAAGAATTAGCATCATTTCTAAGGGTAACCTTAGTGAGAAAGACATTTTTGTACCATCTAAAATGGGTTAAAGTTGGACATCTCAAATTTATTAATAATTCTCTACTCCTATCAATCAATTGAGTAGGTTGATTAATAAAATGTTTAATAATAGATTGTACCAAAATATAAACTGCATCTTCCTGATGATAAGGTTTAACTTCACTGGTACTTGGATTAATATATTGAATAATTTTTGTTGAACTCAAAATTTCATTTTGTTGATTTTGGTTTAAAATATTATCCCATCAGCCTTATAATTGACCTATGAAACCAGTGACAATAATTTGAGCATTTTAAGAATCTGAGTTGCCATTAATTCTGCAAGCAGAGGCAAACATCATCATTCGATTGACATAATTAATTAATTGATATTCTGACATAACATCTATATTCCATTCATAAATGACTTTAGGGTTATAATAAGATTGTCCTACCAGACTATCTTCTTCAAGAGCCAAATCCACATGAGTTGGTCTTGGATAATAGTATCTACTAGTAGATTGAGGAATTTGGGATTTTTGAGTTTCAAAACTCCTTCCAATCTTATTAATATTTAAATCTTCATTAGTAAATTGTTCTTCGATTGCTTGAAGATCTTCACTTTCAATTTCACTATAATTTTCTTCTTGTCTTATAATATTAAGATTTTTATCTTTTAAATTTAAATCTTTTAACTTTTTAGTTAAAGAAGTAATAAATTCATCTTCAGTTTTAGACGTGAATTTAAAATCATTAGGAGTCATTCTAATTGATGGTTTAATTATAGGGGTTTGAATCCCACTTATTTTAGGAACATTTTTAGTTAATTCTACTTCATCCAATTTGTCTTTAACTCTAGAAAGTTGAGAACCAATTGTTTATAAAATTAAATTAGTATAATTATTTTGTCCTATTATTTTATTTGTATCATTATTTTGACTATTTAATTTATTAAAATTATTAGCTTCCAAATTACCATGGGTGATATCTTCCGGAGGAGGATGAATCAAAGTTACTATTCCTTTGGAAGTATTCCATGATTTCTTATATTTTTTCAAAATATAAATTTTTGGATCATAAGTTTGTAAATACCAATCATGTTAGGTTTTAGAACATTTGATGATGATTGTCTTTAGATTACTTAGAGTACAAATGTATAGAAAGTGTTAATTAGTAACATTGAAGTTTTGTAGTCAGTAGTTATCTCTTTGTTTGTAATTCATTTATTATTTGTAAAGAGATATAATTATTTCTTATTTGTAAGTAATTGCTGGAATAGAGTATCAAACATTCAACAAGTCGAAATGTGTATTTGATCCGTTGGAGTTTGCAAAAAGGCTTGTCGGAGACTAGGAAAACTTGTCAAAGTCTAAAGATTTTATCTATCAGAGACTAGTTTTGCCTATCGGAGACTAAAGTTTACGTCATTACAGACTAAGGTTAAAAGAGTCGGAGACTAAGCTGACATCATCGGAGACTAAGGCTTAAAGTATCAGAGACTAAATAACTCTATCGGAGACTACACAATCTGACGTCATCAGGGATTAAAAGCACCAGAGACTAAAGATGAAGCATCAGGGACTAATCGTGATTTAATTCCTGAGAGTTTGAATTAAATAAGGATTGTCTTCCACGTAAATCAAGATATTATTGAAGACGTAGCTGGTAAGGAAACAAGCCAGAAATCTCTTCCTAATTAAAAAAAAGAAAGATTGTGCTTGATTCGAATAAGGAAGCTGAATCAATATTGATTTAGAAGGAAAAACTGTGAATTCAGTTTTTTTAGAGAAGCTGTAATTAGGTTTACAAAAAATTGTAATTTGAAGTTGTATAGGTTTTTCATTGTTTGTATGTTTTCCTATACAAAATAGAAAAGAAGCTGACGATCATATTATGATTGTTAGAATTTGTAATCAGTTGTGAAATCAATATAGCAATTGTTTATATATTGATTTGAGTTCTTATTTTTTATATTCCGCAAGAAAATTTAATTTCTTAAAGAACAAGTAATTCAAAAAGTATTCAAAGAACTTGTATTCAACCCCCCCCCCCTCCCTCCTCTACAAGTTCTCGGCATCTCACTGGGAAAACAATTGGTATCAGAGCCTTTAATTGAATTTACTCAATTAACACGTTCCAAGAGATGGCCAATGATGAAGCAAGCAGCTCTAGCATAATGATGTATGCGGGAAGTCGTGATGGTGGTACTAGAATCCCTATTCTTTAACGAGAAGAATATCCGATGTGGAAGCCAAATATGTGCATGCACTTAAGAGCAACAGATCCAGATTATATGATAGGATTAAGAAGGGTCCCTATCTACCTAGGAAATTTATTCCTGCTAAAACCATCGATGGATCTGTTGTGGCGGAACACTTTGAACTTGCTCTAGAATGTGATTATACAAACGAAGACAAGTTGCAAGTGTTGAAAGATGCTAAGGTGATGAACATACTCTATAATGGAATTGATAAAAATATGTTCACAAGCATCATCAATTGCCCAACATCGAAGAAAATCTGGGACACCATCAAAGTCCTGTGTGAAGGGACTGACCAAGTCCGAAAGAACAAGAGATCATTGTTGACATAACAATATGAGTTCTTTCAAGCAAAGCCTGGAGAACCAATAACGTCAGTTTATGATAGGTTTAACACTTTGCTCAACGATTTGAAAATACTTGGAAAGTCCTATGACAATGAGGATGTCAACACCAAGTTCATGAGATCTCTTCCTCCAAGTTGGGATCCAAAAACAACAGCTATAAGAGAAGCTCATGACTTGAACATACTCACACTGGACAGGCTCTACGGAAACTTAAAGACTTATGAACACGAAGTAGAACAACGACAACGCATGCATGGCAGAGACAAAGGAGCTGCGTTGATGATTGAGACAAGCAAGTCTCAAGAGAAGCTTGATGATGAATCATTTAATGCTAGCTTGACTGATCAGGAAGATGAACTTGATTCTGATGATGACATGGATGAATTCATGGCATTCATGGTCAAACAGTTCAAGAAATTTAGGGCCAGCAGGAAAGGAAGAAAATCATCAAGGAAGCCTAACCCTAAACGTAAAGGTCAAAAAGTCACCTTCGACTTAAAAAAGATAAGATGTTACAATTGTGACGAGTTAGGGCACTTTGCCAATGAGTGTAGGAAGCCAAGATCTAGTGATAGATCTAAGGATGAAAAATCAAGGAAAGAGAATGACTTTGCTGACAAGAAAGCTAAATCAAAGAGCAAAACCTTGATTACTGAGGGTAAAGATTGGATTAACAACGACTCTGATGAAGAAGTTGTCAACTTTGCCTTGATGGCTCGTAGTGACGAGTCAAGTGATTCTACAAAGGTATGTGATGCAAATCAAAATTTTAATGTGCTTGATTTATTTGACACATCTAGCATTGAAAGCATACAAAAAGATATGTCTGATTTGCATGTTAGTTTTAGATCTTTAACTATTGAGCATACCAAAGTAAAAGAATCACATGATCTTCTCTTGAAAAGAAATAGATTTCTTGAAGAGAGATTGGTACAATTTGACACTATCAAGTCTGACTTAAACAAAACTCATCATATGATTGATGCCTTGAAAAAGAGGGAATATTACTTAGTAGAGCAACTTGAAAATGTTCAAGCTAAGATTAAACAATGGAATACTTCCTCTAAAAAGTTATCAGACTTGGTAGAGTGTCAAACAATAGGTCAAAAATCTGGACTAGGTTATGATGAAAATCTAGACAAGAGTTCGGATTTAGAAGATCTATTCGAAGCTGCGAACTCTTCAACTAGTAAGCCAAATTTTATAAAAATAATTAATTTTGTCTCTCCTGTTATTGAACCCAATTTCATTAACACTCAAGATCAACAAGTCACTGAAATATCAGAAATTGATCAAAAGACAGTAAATGTTGTTGATGAGAATAAAAATAAAAGATTAAATATTGAGTTTATGACAAAGACACAGTTAAGTAAAAAATTGGAAAATCTTCTAGATAAAAAGGCTGAAACAGTAGTGGAGTTAAGTAGAAATAAGAAAAATAGGAATGAAAAAATTGGCATTAATAAATATACAAATTATGCTAGAATGCGTGATGCTCCTAGAAAGACATGTCATGTATGTGATAACCCCAACCACATAGTTGTCAACTGTAGGAGCAAAAATAAAATTCCTATAACTGAGACTGCATCTTCAAAGAGAATAAAAGATAAATCACCTGTAAAAAGGTTAGATTATCTTTGCATTAACAATGAATATTCTAAGATTGACAGTCTCTCACAAAAAGGTAGCAAGACTAATGATTGTTCAATTAAAGTCAAAACTTTTAAAAGACAATCAACTCAATCTGAGTCAAGTCTTGAGTCTACAACTAGTGAGAAAGGACCCAAGAAAATTTGGGTTCCAAAAATCTCAAACTAGTTACTCTCTACTATGCAGGGCAAAAAGAAGAAAACATGGTACTTGGACAGTGGTTGTTCAAGGCACATGACAGGAGATAAGTCCCTACTAAAACAGTATGAAGAGAAAAGTGGCCCAAAAGTCACTTTTGGAGATGACAGTAAAGGCCATACTAGGGGATATGACAGTGTTGAACATGGAGATGTCATCTTCACTGAAGTAGCACTAGTTGATGACTTAAAGCACACAATTTACTAAGTGTGAGTCAACTATGTGATAAGAGATTCAATGTCACCTTCAAAGAAGATCAATGCTTGGTGTGTGACAAAGAATCAAATAATGTGATTTTGACAGACAAAAGAAAAGAAAATTTGTATGTTGCAAATCTTATTTCTTTTACTGATCAAATCACATGTCTCTATAGCAAAGTTTCAATTGATGAAAGTTGGCTTTGGCATAAGAAGCTTTCCCACTTGAATTTCAAGAACATCAACAAGCTTGTGAGGAAAGGATTGGTAGCTGGCATTCCACAATTGGAAATTAGACAAGATAGATTGTGTGATTCATGCTAGAAAGGAAAACAAAAGAGTGTATCATTCAAGAGCAAACCAACAACATCAATCACTGACCCACTACAGTTGTTACACATGGATTTATTTGGTCAAGTGAATGTGATGTCAATCTTAAAAAATATATATGCTTTGGTTATTGTGGATGATCACACGAGATATACTTGGGTAAAATACCTCCATTCAAAAGATGAAGCTGCTCGGTTGATAATTGATTATATCAAGAAGATAGAAACTGAGTCAGGAAAAACAGTAAGGGTAATAAGAAGCGATAGAGGAATAGAATTCAAGAATTTCCAAGTTATTGAATTCTGCACTGAAAAAGGAATAACTTATCAATTCTCAGCTCCAAGAACCCTTCAACAAAATGGAGTTGTTAAGAGGAAAAATAGAACCCTTATTGAAGCAGCAAGGACTATGTTACAAGAGGCTAAGCTTCCCACATATTTTTGGGAGGAAGCTATAAGCACTGCTTGCTTTACACATAATAGATCCTTGATAAACAAAGCATACAACAAAACACCTTATGAATTAATGACTGGGAGAAAACCAACTCTCAAGTTTTTACATGTGTTTGGTTGTAAGTGCTATATACTGAGAGACTCATCAGAAACAAGAGGAAAATTTGACAACAAGTCTGATGAGGCAATCTTCTTATGTTATTCTTTGTCAAGTAAAGCATACAGAGTATATAATCTAAGAACAAAGGTCATTGTGGAATCAATTCAAGTTGTATTTGATGATAAAAAGATTCCAGGAATGATTGGACAATGATTGAATGAACCTCTCAGTTTTGAGAATGAATTGGATGCATGAGAATATCCATCAGAGACTACTGAAAAACCCCAAAATAGCAATGATTCGTACATAATTGAGGGGGAGTTAACTGTTGTGCATGAAGTACAAAGAATTAATACTCTATCAGACACTAGAGTATTAGATGAAACTCAAGAGACTGGTGAAATTAGTATTTCATTGGAAACTAATGGTTCACCAGATACTAGAGTCACTGATGCACAATCAGAGACTATATTGACACCAGAGACTATAGAGATAAATAGCTCAGGGGGAGCTAATAATGAAGAAATCAATGGTTTAGGGGGAGCAGTCTCTGATCATGAAGCTAGATTGGATAACATCAATCTAGAAAATGAAGCCTCCACTTCAAGGTCAAATCTGTCACGTGCAATTCCATGGTTGAGAGACCACACACCAGATTTGATAATTGGAAGTCTAGAGGATGGAGTCAAGACTAGAAGTGCAACTCAAAATGAATGTTTATATCTCAGTTTTCTCTCAAAGATTGAGCCAAAAAAAATTGAGGAAGCACTTTAAGATCCTGATTGGATAATTGCCATGCAAGAGGAGTTTAACCAATTTACTCGAAACAAAATCTGGAGACTGGTACCCAAACCAAGGAATAGATCTATAATTGGTGCCAAGTGGGTCTTCAGAAATAAATTGGATGAAACTGGTACAATTACAAGAAATAAAGCAAGACTGGTTGTAAAAGGATATTCTCAAGAAGAAGGAATAGATTATGATGAAACTTTTGCACTAGTAGCAAGACTTGAAACAATCAGAACCTTCTTGACTTTTATAGCCTACAAGAACTTCAAGGTGTACCAGATGGATGTCAAAAGTGCTTTCTTGAATGGAAAATTGGAAGAGGAAGTCTATGTTTGCCAACCCCCAGGTTTTGTGGACTCCAAATTTCAAAATCATATCTACAAGTTAGACAAAGCACTTTATGGCTTAAAACAAGCACCAAGAGCCTGATATGATACTCTATCCCAATTTTTACTTGAAAATAAATTTGTTAGAGGTATCATAGATAAAACTTTATTTTATAGAAAGCA
Organism: Centella asiatica; assembly: GCA_014636745.2. Taxonomy (NCBI): domain Eukaryota; kingdom Viridiplantae; phylum Streptophyta; class Magnoliopsida; order Apiales; family Apiaceae; genus Centella; species Centella asiatica. The sequence continues at coordinate 23,816,667 of CM025787.1, forward strand.
AGGCTCTGACATTATATTGGTGCAAATATATGTAGATGATATTATATTTGGGTCTACAAATGAGAAACTTTGTGAAAATTTTTTAAAACTAATGCAGTCTAGATATGAAATGAGTATGATGGGAGAATTAACATTTTTCTTAGGATTACAAATAAAACAATCAACTGATGGAATTTTTATCAGTCAGTCTAAGTATATCAAAGACTTATTGAAAAAATATGATTTGGTTGATTGTGCATCTACAAAAACACCCATGCCTACTGCCACTAAGCTAGATAAAGATTTAAAAGGAAAGAAAATTGGCATTACTAGCTATAGAGGCATGATAGGCTCTCTTTTCTATCTAACTGCAAGTAGACCTGATATAATGTTTACTACATGTTTATGTGCTAGATTTCAAGCTAACCCTAGAGAGTCACATTTGATTGCTGTAAAAAGAATTCTCAGATATCTAAAGGGTACCCCAAACCTTGGTTTATGGTATCCCAAAGAATCTGATTTTAAAGTAATTGGTTATTCAGATGCTGACTATGCAGGTTGCAAGCTTGATAGGAAAAGCACAAGCGGAAGCTGCCAACTTCTTGGAGGCAGACTTGTTTATTGGTTTAGCAAGAAACAAAATTCAGTTTCTACTTCAATAGCAGAAGCTGAATATATCGCAGCTGGGAGTTGTTGTGCTCAAATCCTATGGATTAAGAATTAACTCCTAGACTATGGTATGTCATTATCCAAAATTCCTATCTATTACGATAATACTAGTGTCATAGCTATAACAGAAAATCTAGTGCAACATTCAAGAACAAAACACATAGATATTAGATATCACTTCATAAGAGAACATGTAAGTGAAGGTAATATCGAATTATACTGGGTTACAACTGATAAACAACTTGCAGACATATTCACAAAACCTTTAGATGAATCTACTTTTTCTAGATTAGTTTTTGAATTAGGAATATTGAATTATGCATCTAAAAATTAATTTCATTTTGAAAGCAAGTTGTTTAGTTGTATGAAGCTAGAATTAAATTTCTAGATTGAAGCTGTTTTTTAATTAAACAGAGTTTTATAAACTAGAATTTAATTTCTGGAATGTAGCTGTTATCAAATAACAGAATTTATGAAGCTAATAATCATTAACTTGATTGTTGGGAATATTTTGAAAGCTTAAGAGAAAGAGACTATCTTAGTCACTGATAGTGTTTTTAATTAGTCCCCGACTGAATTAAAAACTGAACTATCAGAGACTAACTAGTCCCCTACAATTGTTTTTAATTAGTCCCCGACTGAATTAAAAATTGAACTATCGAAGACTAACTAGTCCCCGACAGTTGTTTTTAATTAGTCTCCGACTGAATTAAAAATTGAACTATCAGAGACTACCTTAGTCCTCGACGTCGATTTGATTAGTCTCTGACTCAATCAAAATGAACTATCGGAGACTAATCGAGTCTAGTCTCTTACAAGTGAACATATCAGAGATTAAGGCAATCTCTGATCGAGGGTAATCTGGTAGTTACTCATACCCACGATCAAAAACGGTTTACTATCCTTTGAATTGCAAACGTTTCTAATACCTTGCTAAAAGAAAAATCAAACACATTTGCAATCACAATCTCTCAAAGCTTTGAAATTATTTTCTCTCTGCAATCTAACCCTTTTTCGAGTTTCTTCAAAGTTCACAGATCTCTTCAAATGGCCGCTAAAACAGTTATTTTCAAGTTTGGAGACTTTGATTTTATTAAGACTAACCATGCAGGGGTGGCTAACAAGCATGAATTTGAAGCCCAGTATCACCCCTTCGTGGATTTTCTTCAAAACTCCATATTAACCTAGGCCATTTATGAAGCTCCCATCCAAGCCGCTGAAGTCATCACGGCTATGTGGACCACTGCAACCATCTAGGATGAGAATACTGACTTTCCTGTGGTAAGTTTCAGGTATGATAACACTGTTTATAATATCGACCATACCGTTGTTAATAATGTTTTACACTTACCTGTGTATGAAAACTTTGACTCCTCTGCCTCTGATGAAGAACTTCTTTCTATGTTTAAAAACTTACATTATTCTATTGAAATTGATTCTGTTGGGTCTATTACTCGACCCCATCTAAGGCAAGAGTGGTCATTGTTCTTTGATATAATAACTAAAGCATTTACTTCAAAATGCAGTGGCTATGATGATATAACTACACTCACACAACAAATTGCTTTTAGTGTGTTGTATGATAGACATCTAAACATTGGGCTTTTCATTTTGCAAAATCTTTTGGTAAAACTAAAATCTGGAAATAAAAATAAAATTTATTATGCTAGGTTTTTGATGATGTTTGCTTATTATCTAATCACTAACCTTAACATTACTGGATTGCAAGTTGTACCAACTGTTTTGCAGAGTAAAAGAATATTTACTGATGTGAAGCATAAATCTGCAAAGGTAAAAGTTCCCTTATTTTTCCCTCCTGTCATGAGATCTATTCTCATTGACAGGCTTCCAAACCTTTATTCTTTGCAATTCTTTGAGGATATTGAAAGTCAAAACCCCATTAATTCTCCAACCACTTCACAACAACAATCCATAGCCCCCTCCACAGTTTCCCAAAAGACTGTGGTTGTAAAAACAAAGACAGCCAAAAAGCTCCCAATAAAAAGAAAAATAATTGAGGGAGTAAGTGAGGATGAGGGAGAACAAGAAACTGAAGTACCACTTCAGAGAAAGAAGAGATCAATAACCCTTAGCCAAAAGCAATCCATTGTTTCCCAACAAGCAATGGAGGTTATAGGGAAAAACAGTGAACTGTCACTATCCTCCCAAAAGGATGTTGACATTGAAGAAAGTTCCCAACCAGGAACACACTGTACAGAGTCTGCACAACCTCTTGTTCATCAACAAGAGGAAATCTAAAGAGAGAAAATATAAGAAAAGAGTGACACAAGGAGTGCACACACAGAGTCATCAATTGATGTTCCTCAATTTTCAATGTCTGAGGAACAGCCAACACTCCACACTGTACATTCTTTTCTTTTTTCTCCCATACTTGATTCTTTTGATATTATACATTTAGACCCTCTTGATTTTTCCCAAGAGAAGTCAATAATCGAGACAAGCTCTCACACACATTCCATGGATAGATCCCTAGCCCAAGATACACGAAGGGAACCCCCTATCCATGCAGTCACAATTACTTCTCAAACTCCCACTTCTGTAGGACAAAGTGCCCCTATCCAAATGAGTGAGGAAGTGAGAATAAATAGTGAGAGTCAGGCTCCTAACTTGGAAAAAGGAGAGGATATACACAAACTTGAGAGTCAAGCTTTAGAAAGCTTGGAAAAATGAGAGCAAGAGAAGCTGGGTGCCCAACCCCAGGCAAAAGGAGAGGGTGTGAGCAAGGATGAGATCCTTGAACAAAATAAACGAGAGAAATTTTCAGTAGGTGCATTTTTACAACCTGTTGAAACCAGCTCACAAGAAGCTCAAGTTTCTTCTGCTCCCTCCACAAATATCCAAATAGAAGAAACTGGGAACAGTTCAGACATAGGGGATGCAGCCTTACATATTATTTTTGAGATGTCCAATGCTGATTTTAAAATGTTATATGGTCTACAACAAAGACAAGACCACATTTCTGCATTGAAGACACAGCTTGCAGATGAACCTGTGCACGAAGAAGCTCCAGAGATAAATGTAGATAAATGGTTGGATACCACCTATTCCAACACACTGGAGGAAGAAGCCGCCCATTTAAGGCAGGATTATGTGACCAACATAGGGCCAACTGCCTCTGCACCATCAGTTAAAGATATTTTTGAAGAAGTAACCAAGGTGGATAAAAAACATACAAAGTTTCACCACTACTTGGTTACTGGAATAAATGGTGCAATGAAGAAAATGGAGGAAAGGATGGAGTTGGAGACAGAAAAAATAAGAAAATGCTATGAAGGACACTTGCCAAGGAGGACTGTCACTGCAATTGATACATTAGTCAAAGATAAGTCCAAGACTGACAGTCGACTTCAAGCCCTCGAAGCCAATATCCAACTCCTGATCCAGAAGCAAGATCGAATGGAATAGCTCTTGATGCAGGCACTACCACATTTGGCCACCTCCTCCCAACCTAAAGATGTTGATGTCAAAAAGGGGGAGAGTGGTCAACATATCAAACCTGTACAAAAACAAGAATCAAAACCTGTTCCAGTTCAAATACCTGCTCCATTAAAACTTCCAAGCTCTGATGAGCTACAAGCAATGATGGACAGGATATTAAAAAAGCATGCAGATCTTGAAGCAGCAACAAAGTCCACAACAACAACACAACCACCACCACCAACAACAGCAACAACAACAACAACAAAGAAAGCTTCTCCTCCTACTCAACAAACTGCACAAGCCCCAAGTACATCAAAAGACAAAGGCAAGGGTGTTTTGGTTGAGGATCCAAAGAAATCAAAATCTGCTCAACTAGGACAGCCTAAGCTAATGGGGGATGCCATTAAGACTGCTCATTTTCCCACTCCAGTTGAATTGATAGTGGATGGGAAAGTAGAGTTAGTTTATCCTCAAGAGCAGAAATTGATTGAAGCTGATGCTTTATTAGCTCAGAAATTACAAGAGGAGGAGGACATGGTAGCAGTAAGGGAGGAAGAGGAGGCAAAGAAAAAGAAAATCTCTGCAAGGAGATCAAGTGCACAGAAGGCAGCCATAACCAAGAAAAGGAATAAAGAGATGGCAGAGGCAGAGAAGAAGTCAAGAAGAAGAACTTTGGTTCAGGAATCTGCAAAGAAACTTGTGATTAAGGAATCTACAAAGAAACCTGTGATTAAAGAATCTACAAAGAAGCCTGCATCTCAAGATCCTCCAAGGTCAACTGAAACTGCTTTGGTGGCTGTGAGTGGACCAACAAAGCCACAAACAGTTTCATCAAAGAAGTCTACAAGGTTGAAATGGCTAGAATAGAAGAAATAATCAAAGCCTTGAAGAAAAGTACAAAGAAGATAGATCTAATAAAGGGTAAAAATAACAAAGATCTTCTCCATGTCTTTTTAAAGGATGGAGAGTCTTTAAAGTTTGAAAAGTCAGCCTTGGAGGGGCAAACCAAAGAAAATTTGGAATGGTTGCTGACTGTTGTGCTTGAGACTTCTGATCTCAACATGGAACTTCGAAGCCAAATTCAGAGGGTAATGAAGGAGCCAGTGCCAGAAGCTAATCCTAAACCTTTAGCATTATGGTATAAGAATTTTCATGGAGAGAAAGTTTTCTTCAACTATAACAGAGATATCAATAGTGTCAATGAGAGACATATTGAAGACTTTATCAGTCTACTCAAGGATGTTGAAGATGAAATGGAGATTATCTTGAGAAAACTGTTGATAGAAAGGCTGGATGTGTTGAAGAAAAACAAAAGATGAAGTTGTTGAAGTTGGAGGTATGTTGGTTGTTAAATAAGCTGTAATTTTTATTTTTGAAGCCAGGCTTAAAGGATTTAAACCTGAGTCTTGGTGGAAGCTGAACAACAGATCAAAGATCTTACTTCAGAATACATTTGTAGTTAGCAATTCTTTATTCTTTTTCTAAGTAATTGTAAAATGAGTTTTGACATCATCATCAACTTTGAAATTATGCTTATCATTCTGATATTCATAATTAGGGGGAGATTGTTAGGTTTTAGAACATTTGATGATGATTGTCTTTAGATTATTTAGAGTACAAATGTATAGAAAGTGTTAATTAGTAACACTGAAGTTTTGTAGTCAGTAGTTATCTCTTTGTTTGTAATTCATTTATTATTTGTAAGGAGATACAATTATTTCTTATTTGTAAGTAACTGCTGGAATGGTGTATCAAAACTTCAACAAGTCGAAATGTGTATTTGATCCGTTGGAGTTAGCAAAAAGGCTTGTCGAAGACTAGGAAAACTTTTCAGAGACTAAAGATTTTATCTATCAGAGACTAGTTTTGCCTATCGGAGACTAAAACTTACGTCATCAGAGACTAAGGTTAAAAGAGTCGGAGACTAAGCTGACATCATTGAAGACTAAGCCTTAAAGTATCAGAGACTAAATAACTCTATTGGAGACTACACAATCTGATGTCATCAAGGACTAAAAGCACCAGAGACTAAAGATGAAGCATCAAGAACTAATCGTGATTTAATTCCTGAGAGTTCAAATTAAATAAGGATTGTCTTCCACGTAAATCAAGATATTATTCAAAACGTAGCTGGTAAGTAAACAAGCTAGAAATCTCTTCCTAATTAAAAAAAGAAAGAAAGATTGTGTTTGATTCGAATAAGGAAACTGAATCAATATTAATTTAGAAGGAAAAACTGTGAATTCAGTTTTTTTAGAGAAGCTATAATTAGGTTTACAAAAAATTATAATTTGAAGTTGTATAGGTTTTTCATTGTTTGTATGTTTTCCTATACAGAATAGAAAAGAAGCTGACGATCATATTATAATTGTTAGAATTTGTAATCAGTTGTGAAATCAATATAACAATTGTTTATAAATTTTTTTGAATTCTTGTTCTTTATATTCCGCAAGAAAATTTAATTTCTTAAAGAATAAGTAATTCAAAAAGTATTCAAAGAACTTGTATTCAACCCCCCCTTTTACAAGTTCTCGGCATCTCACTGGGAAAACAAATCAATAAAAGATATAACAATTTTATTAGTATCTATATAATTATAAAAATTATTTTTCAAATTTTTAAATTTTTCCTTAGTATGACTTTTGAAATACCAAGTTCGAAAATCTTTATTTTCTTCTTTCATAAAATCATTACTAATATCTTTTCTATTATAAGAGAATTCTGTTTCCAAAATTAAGACATTAAAATTCATGTCTGAGGTTGTTGGAGATATAGGTCTCTTATCTTTATTATAAATACCATGAGGAATCTGTTGATCAGATTCTTTGATACCTTCAAACTTTAAATCATTATTATCAACATGTTTAGAACTTGTTGAAGTTCGAAAACTTTTATCAAATTCTGAAATTCTAAAACTAGATCTTCTGCCTGATCTAGCAAAGTTTATACAAACATCTCCTTCAGTAGTTTGAATAATTTACTCTACATTATTATTTTTAACAGGAACAGAAGGAGAAGCAGAAGACAATAACTAGTTAGTTGGAAGATTGACATCCTTCCAAGATATGATCTTTGGGACCATCATATTAGACTTATCTTCATTAATCTGTAATAAAGTTGTTGTACCTTTATTACTCTTAATCCTTGATCTAGGTGTTAAAGTATTCATTACTTTATAATAAACTTTATAAGTAATAGTCATATGTTCACTTAAAATTTTCATATCATAACCTTGTGTTTTAATATTTAAAGTTAAAACATCAATAATATTTTTATCTGTTAAAGAGACAGTAAAATCAGGAAACAATTAAAGAATATTGGTCCATTACACAAACCAGTTTCAACTAATCCAAGTAATGAAGTATCAAATTGATTATGCCTACAGTCTCTTAAAGCAATCATTAAACATACATGATAGGGTATCAACCCACCAAAAATAATTATTCCTATTCTTTTACACTTACGCAGTATAATGGTGAATAGGGTCGATTCCACAGGGATTATTGCTGTTAATTATTTGCTTGGAAAAACGATTTTTGAAATTAATTATGAAAGATATTAAAAATAACATTCAAAATGAAATTTGTAAATAATAAAGAATGTAGAATAATAAAAATATGAGAAATCTAATGGAGACAAGTCTAGCCAAGGTACTTTTCAATCTAGCCAAATATTTCGATCATCGACACGAAAGATAAATTTTATTCATTCAAATAGATAGAGTTATAGCTAAGGGCAAACGCTCTACTAACTAATCTTTTCTTATTTTATCGGTAACCCCTGGACACCCTGATAGGATTACTTCTCTAGACCAAATAGACAAACCCTGGACACCCTGATAGGATTTAATCTAAGGCAGCTTTATGAATGAAAAAGACCCCTATCCTAGTTAATAAAATCGGACACCCGAAGATTATTTAAACTAGATTATTTGATTCCACCAATCTTACCCGAAACCTTTATCAATTAAGATCAATTTGCTACTTTGTTAAAATAGTGCCAAACGGTCTTCCTATTTTAATCAGCAGGATATCATTTAATAAATCACACAACTAGCCACATTGCATAATAAATTAAATAATAACATAAACGGTTTATACTGCAGAAATCAAATAAATACTTGAACTTGAATAAAACTAATTAAAACAAAAGTCTCACAATTTAATCTTGGCTAGAAATCAAAGTACCTTGACTAGAAGGATTTAGTTGTCCATAATGCTTGAAGACATAATGCTAGAATAAATAAAAACTGTATATAATCTGCAGAATTCTCAGAGAGAAAAAAAAGGGGCGGCTGCTGTGTAAAAACAAAGATAATCAAAACTGTTGCAACCCTAATCTATTTTTGTAAACTCTCTTTGTTGCCCTACAAAGAATTCTAATTGTAATTGGTTTCCTAGAAGACCCTTTTCCAATTTGGTAACTGTTTTAATCTCTTTCTCCAGGCTTATCTTCTCTTATCCACGTCTTTCTGACTCTGTTGTATGGGTCCAGCCCGTCTATTTTGAATAAACTGCTGCTTTAGTTTCTGCAGGTCCCGTCCAAGATACGACATTCTCATGTCGTATTGTTATTTTCATTTTCTGTCAATTTCCTGCTTTGATTCTTCTCGCTCTTTTCAGTCCATTCTTCCTTGTTTTCATCATTTTCACCTTTTTCACCTATTCTTACAAAAGTATCTTAAAAACACCTTGTCAATAAATAAAACACACACAAAATGAATGCAAATGTAATGCAAATCTATACACAAATTGCACACAATCAATACATTTAAACCTTCTCTTGTTAAAGGTTTAATATTAATTTGAACTAATTCGATGTGTAAAAAATTATAATTATCTTTTTGTTTTACTATACCTGGATTGAACATGTGTATTGTTTCTAGTTGATTTATTATATGAACAGTTCTTTCTACTGTCTTAATAATTTTCTTTGATTTAAAATCAAAAATATTAATCATATAAATCTCATTAGGAGATATTGTGGGCATTTCCCAAGCTTTATATTTTTCAATAATTTCTTTATACTTTAATTTTGAAGAGTTTTTTTAATAATTCTTTGTCTAATTTAATTTTCATTAATTTTTTGCTGGGATTTCTATTCAGCATTATTACAAATTATTATTACCATTTTTAATATAATTCTTCTTCTTAACACGTTCATCGGTCAACGACTTACTGGTTTGACTATCTTTAATCCTCAAGATTTACTGCCAACGTGACTAGAGAAAACTTAATAAAAATATGAATTATATTATCACAATAATAAAATCTTGGCTCTGATACCAAATCCAACCCAGGATAATTACAAGAAAACAACCATATATATGTATATGTATATGTATATGTATATGTATATGTATATGTATAT
>CM025787.1:23826135-23845450 GCA_014636745.2 Centella asiatica
TATATGTATATGTATATGTATATGTATATGTATATGTATATGTATATCTGTATATGTATATGTATATGTATATCTGTATATATATGTATATGTATATGTATATATGTATATGTATATATATATATATATGTATATGTATCTATATATATATCTGTATATATATGTATATGTATATGTATATATATATATATGTATATGTATCTATATATATACATATACATACATATACATACATATACATACATATATATATATATATACATACATATATATATATATATATATACCAGAAGGACACGGAAGCAGATGCTAAAAGATAAAATGACACTAACAGAATGGGGAGTAAGGGCACATAAGAATGCAGAAATTAATATGAATGAAAGCAGATAAAAGTTAGGCGGTTGAACCGACCATATGCAGATGAATGTAAGAACAGTATGAAACAACAATATATAAATAAAGTTAGGCGGTAGAACCGACCATATGCAGATTGTATTATAAAATTAAAGCTTATTACAAGATTGAAACTGAAAATAAACTGAAAATTACAAGATTGAAATACTAAAGGAAGCTGACTACCTTTAGGGAGAGAGGATTCGGGAGAGAATGCTCTAAAAATTACATGCCTCTTCAGAAAGGAAAAGGTCGCTTTAAATAGACAAATTTTGGACTGCTACAGTGACTTAGAGTAAAAGTGCTACAGTGAAAGTCAAACTGCTACAGTGACAGTCTACAGTAAAAATGCTACAGTAAAAAGTCAAATTTGCTACAGTAGAATGCTATAGTGAAAGTCAATATTTTTTTTTATTCTTCGTTTTCTTCAAACAAGAGAAAGTCTTCATCGTCATCTAGGTTGACGTCGAAGTGAGGCTCTTTTTCTTTTGAGGCCGAAGTACTGGCTTCGGTAGATTTGGAGCTGAGCTTTTTGGAGAGCTGGAGCATGATCTTGAGAAGGTCTTCTTCCGTAGAAGCTGCAGCTAAGCTGGCGGATAAAACAGATTTTTGAGCAAGGAACTGAGTCTGCTCAACCTCTGTTGTCTTGATAAATTGTGGATTCGCCTTGAACCACTGTTGGATCGCTAGGGTGGTGGCATGACTGGAATTGAAATCTTTCTACCATTTTATGTATCTTCGGAGGGCGAAGAAAGGGGGACCCTGAAGGCCGTCAGGCTTGTGATACTCGATCTTTTGACAATGGATCCATGCCAGGGCAAATTTAGAGAAAAAATGCAGAGACACGGGTATTGGGGTAGATTGAGGTGGCTGAAACCTACCGGAAAAATATTGATATCCGTCTTTGACAAGAGGAGGAAGGATTTCAAAGGATGGGCCAAAGACAGGCCACCATTGGTTTAGGAACCAGTTTGGGAAAAGAAAAGGTTGGTTTCTTTTGAAGTAGAAAAACCATGAATGTTTTTCTATAGGGTTTTGTTTTGTAAATGCAAGTTTCCAAGCTTCAATATAATCCCAGTAATTGTAAGTCTGGGGGGTAAAGGTTTGAGAAAATCTGATCGAATCAGACAAAAGTTTAAATTTGTTAGAGGTCGGAGTCCCTTTAAGGATTGAGTGATTTTTTATCCATTCAGAGGGAGAAATGACTTTCATAATCTGAACGGTAGTATGGGTGATAAAAGTTTGAGTTTTATCTTGATATTGTTTGAGAAGGATAGACTTAGAATCTACCAAGATAAATTCAAAAAATCTTTGATTTTTGTGTGGATGGCTAGGGATAAATTAGTGATCACCAAGAAGCAATTGTTTGGCAGCAATGTTTGGATCAGGATGCCAGAAATCTGGCTCCATTTAAATAATTGTTTGGATATATTGGGATTTGAAATATTGTGGCACTTCTGAAAAAGAGGGAAGCGGTTTTGGAGAAGGGACAAAAGGAATGAAGGTGTCTGGGTTTTACCTACCAGAGATTGGGATTTTCCTGGGGCTCTACCCACCAAGGATTGGGATTGGGAAATGGGGTAATGAATTTGGGATTCAGTAGCCTACACTTTTGGGATTTGAGGAATTACCTGAGGGGGAGGGATCCCCATGTTTTTGCACCAGGAGAGGAATTCTTCTGGGTAAAAGGATTGAGTTTGAGAATCTTCATCCTCATCAGAGGCAATGTCTGCCCATCTCTTGACCTTATCAATAGATAAAGGTTTTGTCTCTACAAGAGCAGAGAAATGGTTTTTGGTTTGGACTGGTTGATCGGCATAGTCTGCAGAGGTAACTGGCTTGGGCTTTTGCGAAGATTCAACGGAATCTTGAGATTTTGGGGAAGATTGACGGGCTGATTTCTCAACTGAGGCGGCTTTTAAGGCAAGAGCCTTATCCTTCTTCTTTGGGGGCATATCTGTTTTGAAGGAATTCCCGGGTTAGAAAATCTGGGATATGGTTTGAGCTTCCTTTAATATATTCAATGTCAAAATCAAATATTGATAAAATAGCTTGCTATCGGGCAAAAATTTGCTTACTGGCAAGGTTTTTTACATCCTTTTGCAAAACAGATTTTGCTGCTTGACAATCAATTCGAACTAAAAATTTTTAATTTAATAAATCAGATTGAAATTTTGTGATGCACAAAACAATAGCTAAAATTTCTTTTTTAATAGTAGGATAGTTCTACTGGGAACTATTCCAATGCTTCGAAGTAAATGCAATGATATGCTCTTTACCTTCTTTCTTTTGTTTTAAGATGCCTCCATATCCTATGTCAGATGCATCAGTTTGAACAATTTTGTATGCAGATGGATCAGATAATGATAAACATGGTAAATGTTTAACTTTCTTTTTGACTTCCTGAACTACATGAGTATGCACAGAAGTCCAGGGGGGAGGAGGTTGTTTAAGCCGATCATGAAGAGGTTTTAAAAGATTGCTTAAATCAGGGATAAATTCAGAAACATAATTGACACAACCAAAAAACCTTTGAAGTTGTGTTTTGTCAATAATCTGATCACGAAATTTATCAGTAAATAAAATGCAACGATTGATAGGGACAATAGTTCCTAGCTGTATAATATGACATAAAAACCTGATTTTTGTTTGAAAAAAACAGATTTTAGTTTTTGAAAGAACCAAGCCATTAGTTTTGATAATGCTAAAGAAAATATGCAAATATTTAAAGTGTTGTTCTAGGCTATCAGAGAAGACTAAAACATCATCAATATAAACGATAATAAATTTCAAATAATCATTAAAAATGTTATTCATAATTTTTTGAAATTCTGAAGGGGCATTTTTTAGGCCAAAAGGCATTACATTCCACTCATATTGCCCGAAGGGGACCGTGAAAGCAGTTTTGTAACGATCTCTCGAATCGATTTGAATTTGCCAAAATGCAGATTTTAAGTCAAATTTTGAAAATATATGAGAAGCATATAGACGCTGGAGGAGATCCTTTTTATTAGGGATAGGATATCTAATCCATCTTAAGGCTTGATTTAAAGGTTTATAATTGATAACTAAACGAGGTGCTCCTCTTTCAATTTCAGAACTTTTGTTAACATAAAATGCTACACAGCTCCAAGGAGATTTGCTGTATGATATGATCTTTTTCTTTAGGAGGTCTTGAATCTCCTTTTGACAATGGGTGATGAGTTCGTGATTCATCTGGATGGGTCTGGCTTTGGTTGGGATGGTTTTCTCATCAAAATCAGGCTCGTAAGGGAGTCTGACACTATGATTTTTTCGATCCCAAAAAGCATTAGGTATGTCGGCACAGAGCTGAGTGATAATCTTGGTTTCAAAAGTCTGGATTCTATTCTTAATAGAAGGGTTTTGCAGCTGGCTCTCAATGCGCTGATGAACTATCTCTTCCTTGAGATAGTTAATTTGCGCTCTCTTAGACTTTAGCAGATGGAGGTCTTTATGGATAGGAGGTCTATCAAAGGGAAGGACGACGGAGGTACCAAGATACTCAATCTGGATACCCTGATTGGTGACCATGAAAGGGATGATCTGTTGGATAAAAGGGGTTCCTAAGATAATAGGATTGGTAATGTCTTTAACTAATAAGAAAGAGGTTTTAAGGGAGAAGGCAGAGTTAGGGATCTTGACATCAACATTTGAAATTTTGTAGTTGATCCCTAATTTCTTTCCGTTAGCTGCACGGAGTCCTTCGGTAGTTTTTTCAAAAAACTTTGTGGGGATAAGGCCTTCCTGTATGTAGTTAAGGTCTGCTCTAGTGTCAAGTAAGGCTGGAATTTCAAGGATAAAATCTTTAATCTGTAGGGTAAGTCTAACGTGTCATCTCTCGATAGACATTTTTGACATATAGTTTAAAAAACTATTATCTTGAAGGGTGTTGGAAGGTTCCGGTGAGGGAGCACAAGAAGGACTCGGCTTTTGATCGACCAGTTGCTGGAAAACTAGCTGATCAATTTCTTGACGAGCCTTAATTTGCCTAATGTCCTCCTTGAGGATGGCAATCTCTGTTTGGAGATCTTGGACGGTGATAATTTTTGGTTTAGTAGGAAATCGATCAAGAATGTCTTTAAAATTATAGGTATTATTGAGTCTTGGGTCTTTGTGAAAAGTTTTCTCAAAAGAGGAAGGTTTCTCCAAAGTCTTTTTGAATTGGTTAAGGTAAGATTGTTTATGGTCGGGATCAGAGAGTTGTCCTATTAGTTCAAGAAGGAGGTCTTGCTCTTTGGTAAGGACATTAATGGTTCCTTGGTCTTCTTTGTCGGAGGATTGATCGGAAGAGGATGAGTATAATCCATCATCTCAGAGATGGTTAAGGCATTCATCATCAGCCTCGGAAGAATTCTCACCGTCTTCGATCAACAGATTCTAGATTTGGTCAAGAAGGGAATCATCTATTCCTGATAGGGTTCTAAGCCTTTTGGAAAAGCGACAATATTTCGCTATGTGACCAGGTTTATGGCATTTGAAACAAAGGTTATTGTTGGGAGCTGGCAAGGTTGGTTTAGTTGGATTGTTATCACGCAATCTCACTTGATTGTTACTACGTTTGGGATAAGGTCTAGGTTTAGTTTGGAATTTTCTAAAGGGTTTGTAGGGGGTCTTGTGAGGCTCATTATGCATAAGCCTATTCTTGGGCCTTTGTGGGTTTTGGTGTTGCAGGAGGGTAATCCAAATTGTTCACATAAACTTTCCATGTCTCTACTTCTTTGGGCTCGATCCTTGGCTAAGTGCCTCATCATTTTATCTTGGTGACAAATTTTTAGGGTAACCTGCTGGATCTGACTGGATAATTGACCATAAGTGATGTCTTGCCAAGGAATGACATCATTATATTGTTCTTTGAGATCCTCACGAACAAGGTCACGTAAAGATTTTGGTAATCCATCCAAGAACTTTTCCTTCCAGTACTGGAGGTTACCATCGACTCTAGAATAGATTCTGGTCATGAAGGTATCCTTGTACCATCAATAATCCGTCAAGGTTTTGCACTTAAGGTTATTAAGGATTTCTGTGGATTTTTCTCGGAAGATACCTGGATTTCCAACAAAGGTTTTGGCAATGGTATAGATAAGAGTGGCTACAGCATCAGAGATGCTTTCACCATCATGAAAGATTGGTTGATGATTAGAGTCTAACTTAATGGCATGAAGAATATCATGTTTGTCATTCTATTGAAGGTGCTCATCCCACCATCCTTTAAGTTGGCCAGTAAAACCGGCAATGATAATATGAGCAGCAAACTGGTCAGAGGCATTGTGGGTTGTCCTATAGGCTGTGGCAACCATAGACATTTGTTGAAGCTTTTTTAGGATATTGTATTCAGAATCCCCATCTATGTTCCATTCATAGATGTTGTTGTCATTATAGCAATTCTGAAGGATATTGGGTTGTTCTTCAAGTGCCACATCAGGGTGAGTAGCTCTTGGGTAGTACAACTTTTGGGAAGTCCTCCAGTTTTGCCGATTGTTGAATCTTAGGGGAGTTATTCCAAAGTCAGAAGGGACTTCACGTCGCTCTTGATGGCTATTTTGTGATTCGGTGTCAGAATCCGTTTCTTTAAGAACTGCAACTGAGTTCTTAGTGGAGTGATGGGGGGAGTACAAGGTGACTCTGGGATAGTGACGGGAATGGTAGCCTGTATCTCGGCTATTTTGTTTTGGAGGTCCGTAATCTGATGACTAGTGATGCTCTTCTTCAAAAGTTCTCTTTTATACTTCTGGGGAATTTCGTGGGGTTTAAATAAAGGAATATTGGAAGATTGAGTAGGCTTTGAAAGACTTGGATTTTGTGCCGAAGTAGAAGGCTGAGGAGATTTAGTCGCCAGATATTCTCCAATAACTTGTAAATACTTATTAGTATAGTTATTTTGTTCATAAATATTTTGAATATCTTTGGCAATAAGAACAACTCCATCTTTTCTTTTGAAAGGAGTAGCATTTATTGTATTTATGGGATCAACATACACTTTAATCCCTCTAGCTGGTGGGAATTCAGAAGTGATATTCTCACCTTGAATTGTCTGCCAGAGTCTAGAGACATTTAAGGTTTTGGAAAAAGGATAATCAATTTTTTTGAAATCAGCATAAGCTTCAAACCACTCAAAAAATTCAATTTGTTCTTTAACAAAATTTAAGAACTCATAATATTGCTCTTGGATCTCTTGTCTAGTAGATCCTTCAAAAGTTTGAAGAAACCAATTTTTTCTAGGCACATTATGAGGAGAGTCAAACTGGGCTCTCAGCTTTTCTTTATCGATTTAAAAATCAGTTTGTAAAACATTTAATTCTAATTGTATTGAAGAATAAGTTGGAGATATGGTACCATCAGCTTCTACCTCCTGATGGGTAGTTTCAGTTGGTGTCGATTGAACAATATAATGGGCTTGTGGAATCCTGGATTCAAGATTTAAGTCTTGAAGTTGTGTGATAACGGTGGAGACCGAATGCCGAGAAGGCTGGTGGTCTGCCAAGATCTCAGTCGGGAGGCTATCAATCTTTTGACTAAAGGACCTATTGCTATTGGACCTTTGAAAGGAGATTGAGACTGTGCCACTAGAAAACTGTTGTATTCTAGAGACAGTCGTATTTTCAGGTTTCTTAGCAGGAGCAGTGTCCTTGAGAAGCCAATTTTGGGATAAACTAACCCTATTCCACGAAATGGGTTTTGGGATAGATAAATGGGATTTTTGCAGGTCAGTCTGGAAGAGAACAGTTTCTCCTTTGTGAAAAGTTCTCATGGCTCCGGTATTGAAGGCAGAATTCATAGCTTTGTACTGAATTCTATAGATAATGGCTACTGGTTGAGTTCCAGCTTTAGTCTTAAAGTTATTGGTCTTAACATTAAGGGTTAAGGAGTCAAGAATATTTCTGTCTCTAAGAGAGACAGTGAAATTTGGGAAACAATCAAAGTAGATTGGTCCACTACAAAGACTGGTTCCGACCATTCCTAGAAGGGAGTCATCGAACTCAAGCCATCTTTTGTCTCTAAGGCAAAGAAGGATAGACGTATCTAAACCTTCACGGGATAAGGGGTTGACAGCAACTTGAATAAGGCCAAGGTGCAGATAATTGCATTTATGCTGTAACTTTTCTATGGATTTGGGGGAGATCAATCGGATATCCTCATGATCTGAATCCAAGGAGATGGTATGCTCTACGGTTTTTATGACATAGTCACTTGTAAGGCTCCATCTACTTTTGGCATAGACATCACTGGTTGGATGCTTAGGGATCTTCCAGTTGTCTATAGATTGTTGGAGATCCGAGAGGTGGATCTCTTCTTTAATCTTGGATGAAGAAGGGTTAGGAGAAGAGGAGGAGGATGAGGAGAAAGATCGGAAGAGGCTCATGATAAAGGCTAAAAAGGAAACTGAAAAAGATGTATATGCAAATGTTAATGAGACATCTTCCGAGCGTCCTGATATTTAGAGACCATCATTGGGTTCCATAAGGTTCTTATTCAGAAAATATCTTTAGAAGGATAGATAGATACGAATCATGATCTGTTACTTAATAACACTTAGATAATATATAAATGATGAGTCTGGTGATTCAAAGTAGATCTGAAATTTTATGACCCAAAGCTTTGTTAAAAACGTCTGTAGAACTGTGTTCGTCTATCCTCAACCTTTCACAGAATTACCATACAACGTATATCTTAAAAGATCACAATGTCATAATTTTCCCGATCTACAAGAATACAGAACAGATCTACCTGAAATACATTAAGGAGTGTTATCAAACAACAGATCTATTCCAGATCTAAACTATACTTAGGCAGACATTAAAAGAATACTTCACCTTACTTTATATATATATATGTATATAAAGTTTCCAAATTTGTCTAATTTAACATTTAAGTTGTAGAAAATGGTAACTCTCTTATTTCTTTTTTATCGTTTCAATTTTCTATTTTTCCTCACTTTCTTAAATTTTCATCAAATTTTTAATCAACAGAAAATCATTATCAAACCAAAAAAAAAAAAAAAAGAAAGCAGCACAATTAAATAATGATATTACCCCTATTTTAAAAATATTAAACTATATTATAAAATAATTTTCATAAGCATACATATGTGCCACAAAATAATTGTATTTTAATTAGCATTGTATTTGTATTTCAAGGGAATAAAAGGAAAATAATTATCGTTTTTTTTTGTTGAAAAAAATATATACTATAGTACAACTTTACGAATTCATATTCGTTTTTTTATAAAAATTATCAAAAATAAATAGACATCCAGATTTTATCACTTTTTTTAGTGTATAACATGATTTTATAATTATATATAATAATATTATTAAATGGTTTAAATGCATTGACTCTATATGTTTATAAAAATAAGGTAAAAGAGTTCAAAATATTTTTACATATTGTAATTTTTTTTGCGTTCTTTCAACCCGTATGATCCCTACAGCTAGATCTTTGCGAGAAAAAAAAATTAAAAATAATAGATATTATAACCTTGTTTAAGAAAAGGACTAGCTTTTTCTTTTTTTTTTTTTAATCGGTGAAATATCTTAACTACCCCAACTCTCACCCATAAGATTTGATACATTAACCTCTTAGTCATAAGAGATTGTTCTTAATTATTTGTGCTAAGCCACAACTTCAGACTATAATTCTTTTAATTTCCTCATTCTCATATATATATATATATATATCACTGGAGGCTCCAAAATTCATGTTATAATTTTTCTTCTCTTATTAAATGCCTAGCAACCAAAAAAATATGACAAGAAATGTATTTAGTAGTAAATTATAATAACATACAAAATATATACATCAAAATCATTAAATCTAAAATTTTAGAGTAATAATTAATGAAAACTCACTTTCTAATTTATTCATCCAAATAAATGTAGTACAACGATTTAAGTTTTCAACTTTTATTCCTTAATTTTTGCAATGTATATTAATTCATGTTGTTCTGCCTCAAAACAAGATCAAATTATATAAGAAATCAAAATTATAACGAATTTAGTTCAACGATCACATTTGATACTTGTACAAAAAAAATTGTGAATTCCTATGCGCAGGACATGATTAATGGCTAGTTTTAATTACTCTACATTCATTGTGATTAGTATATTGTGTACATCACAGAAGTGTTACTTGCCAAAAGAAAATCGTATTAAATTAAATTAAACTTTAGAACTTACAATATTCTTTTACTTTAAAAGCTCATTAAGAATGATTTGTGTCTCCGAATCTTATAAATTATTGTTGCAAGTGTGCAACTGAGGGTTTTTTTTTCTTGTCCCAAGTGTTAGCAGCACGGTTAGTAGGTGTAGGATCAGTGGCCCTCCATTTCTCTGTTGGTTACTTCGTTCACCAAGTTATTGTAAGTTTGAGATCAAGGGCTCGTACCAACTCTCCAACTAACAAGTAACAACAACAACAACAAACAAACAAAATTTGGTGCAGATGTAATAAATAAGGATTCCGTAAAAGTGTAAAAAATTGTTGTTGAATTTAAAAAAAAAAAAAAGATTTTGTTACGAAAAACTAGTGCGGATGGCCTTAGGATATGATTTTTATCTATTTTTGTTTTCAATATTTTTCTAGAATTGATAGGCACATCAGATCAAAGATATGTAGTAGCTGCCTAGCTAGGTGATTGAGTACTAGCTTTGTTACTCGTCTTAACTGGGGGTACTCAACTGGTAGTTCCCGTCCCACACTGTAGACAATATGGAAGAGGATAAAACTATAGAGATTGAAGAGGAATGTCTTGTATTGAGAGAACAGAAGAACTATTTCATTCCAACTTAACCAAATGATCATATTACAGAGCTATTTATAGGACTCAAAAATACATTCTAATTAATCTCATTCATGGATGGAACATGTACCCAATTAAGGAAAACAACAATTGATAACATACATGAACATTAAACTGGTGACTCCATGAATCTGCTAATTAGGCCTACAACATGCACAATATCAGGTCTTGTTCAAGTCAAATATCTTAAACATCCCACCAATTGCTTGTAGTAAGTTGGATCCTCTAACTTTCCAGGACTATCCTTTGCTAGTTTCAACTTTTCCTCCATTCTAAATTTCTTTAAAATATCTGCTGCATACTTCCTTTGTGAAATGAAAATTCCTTTCTCCATTTGATTTACCTCAATTCCAAGGAAATAAGACATCAACCCCAAATCAGTCATCTCAAATTCTTGTATCATTGCCTCCCTAAAATCTGCAACCAACTTTGAATTGTTTCCAACAAATATCAAATCATCAACATACAAGCATACAATCAGAATATTATCATGGACGGACATTACATACAAAGCATGGTCAACAAAGTAGGAGTCAATATGTGCTTGTTTAAGGCCGTACAATGCTTGTTTCAGTTTATAGACTTTATTTTCTTGGCCTTTTATGACATAACCTGCAGGCTGTTCTAAATAGACATCCTCCTCAAGAACTCCATTAAGGAATGCGGATTTTACATCCATCTGATAAATTTTCCTTCTATTTTGAGCAGCTAAAGAAACAATCATGCGCACCGTATCAAGTCTTGCAACAGGTGCAAACACTTTAAAATAATCAAATACTTGCTTGTTGCTTGTATACCTTCGCGACCAATCTCGCTTTATATCGATCCACTTCTCCATTCAGCTTGTACACACCCATTTGACTCCTATTGGCTTCTTGTTTGCTGGTGAATCAGTAAGCTCCCAAGTATTGTCTATCACTACGTGCTTCGTCAAAAAAAAAAAGGATCGCAATCTGCAAACAAAGCAAAACTAACAATGTCCTCGTCCGTCAGAACATCATCTGGAGTAATTACATAATCATGCTGGTATACGTCTTTCACGCTGCTAGCGCCTAGAGGCTCGACTTGTGGACTTGGTGAGGCTGGCGGAGATGCATCTTCTAGTCCATCATCACTCCAAATAATAGGAGATTCACTTGGCTTATTCAAGGACCAGTCCCATACACCACGTTCATCAAATGTCACATCTTGACTCACAATCACTTTCTTAGTTTCTGATTTATACAACTAGCTTGTATGCTTTGGAAACTTGGCTATAACCAATAAATATGCATTTCTCGCTTTTATCATCGAGCTTCTTCCTCAAATTGTCTGGTACATATGAGTAGGCAATGCATCCAAAAATCTTGAGATGTCCAATGAAAGGTTTTCGATTACTCCAATATTCTTCAGGTGTTTTATCAAAATTACTCCTTGTAGGACACCTGTTCAACACATAGATAGCACATGCAACACCTTCTGCCCAAAAAGCTTTTGGCAAATTCTTGAACTTTAGCATACATCCAACCATATCCATGACAGTTCTATTCTTCCTCTCCGCAACCACGTTTTGCTAAGGAGCGTATCTAGCAATTATTTAATGTTTAATTCCATGCTATCATCACAAACAGTGTATTCCGTTCCTCTGTCAGTTCTCAAAATTTTAATGCAATAACAACTTTGTTTTTCAGCATACAATTTGAATTTTTTACAAGCTTCACTCTTCTCTTTCAAAAAATACACCCACGCTTTTCGACTATAGTCGGCGATAAATGTGATGAAGTACCTGCTTTCGCTGTTTGAAGGAACTTCTAAGGAGCATAAATCTAAATGAATTAATTCTGGTGGTGCTTTTGCTCTCCATGATACTCCTGTTGGGAACACATCTCTATGCTTCTTTCCCAAACACAAGTCCCACAAACACGTGAAGGTGCCTAAATAATATTATTTTAAGATTTGGGATTTTGTCATTTTGTTTTTTAGAATTTTACGTGCTTACCGTACATTATGTTCTTTACTACTTTAATATATAGGTATAGATATGTTGTTGTGGTCAAGGATTACCCATAATTAGATGTTTCATTCATGAAATTCAAATTCACCCAAATCAAGTCTTTTAATTAAGAGAATAATGTTTGAATTAAGTCAAACTAAATCAAATCAAATCCTTGAATAATGTGCTAAATATATTTAAGATATTGAAAATCTTTTGGTTAAAACAATTTTGAATAGCATAAATCATGGAAATAACCAAGCCCTGATAACTAAGTATTTTATTTAATATATATAATCGATACGGTTTGAGATTTTTCGTTCTTCTAAAATTAATACCGTTACCGATATATATCTTGTTAAATAATTGGAAAAGTATAAGTGATTTGAATCAAATTAAAATAAAAGAGTTCAAATTGGAGAATTGGCAAGTGATATTGAATAAAATTAAAATAAAACTGAATAATTTTTAGGAATAAAATCTTAATTTGACTTTTCATATGCAAAGAAAAATATGAAATTAAACATTTGTATTTATCAAGAAGTTAACGAAATTGTTCTATAAACAAATATTGAAACAAACAAGGTAACTTATCCTCTCTTCACTAAACTCTTACCCGACGATACTAAATAGAAACAAGTAGGGCCGTAAACGAGCTGTCTCGAGCCGAAGTTAGTCAAACATTTTTATAAACGAACTAAACCAAGGCTGAAATCTTTAATGAATAAAAAATTGTATTCAAGATCAGCTCATCTAACTATTCGAACGAGTCGATCCGAGCCGAACAATATAAATTAGTTGAGCTTTCGAATTCGATCCGAGTTAAGCCGAGCCTAAAATATTTAACGAACGAAAAATTGTATTCAAGATCAAATCGTTTATGTTCTCAAGCCGAATTGAACGAGTTTTAAAAGAACCGAACACGAGCTTATTCGCGAATGGCTGGATTCGTTTACGGCCTTAAAAACAAGGGAAGAATTTCTTTGTACCATTTCATACTTCATCACTTGATACAACACCCAAATAACCGACAAGGAGAAATAAACAAGTCATACTTCTTAGTTCTTTCCACTGTTTTTAAATCATGGTGGTGACGGTCAGGTGAAATCATGGTGGTGACGGTCAGGTGAAATCATGGTGGTGCCATTAGATTGCTGTTTAGCATTTTAGTCGGCGTTGTGGAGGGTGTATCATGGTTTGTTGTTAGCTTAGGAATTTGGGTGTTCGGTGAAAGTAGATTCACATGTTCAACGAGGCAAGGGACTATGTAGACATAAATCTCTTTCTGGAGGTTGTGGAGCTTCTTCATCGACCATAGACTATTCGAGTGCCATATATTTCTTATGAAAAAAATAAGTTCAGATTGATTTGCCAAAATTTTTTAATTGATTTTAGTTGCCTCTCCGCGGGGTATTCATTAATAAATTCAAGTTTTTGAAACAAAATAAAATATGTCATGTCATTAAAAAGAAAAAATTAAAATTAAATTAATAAACATATCAGACATCATATCGAATTAAATATAATCGAACTTGGAGTACGTCAAATTTGAGTCTTTTTAACTGATTTTTGTAATGTTTAAAAGTTTTTTTGTTAAAAAAAATTTGATTAGTGATTTTGTTGTCAAAAAGTGAAAATTTTATAGATATTTTTTTCCGATTAAGTCTAAGAATAATACAACATATCTATCACTCATTCCAGAATAGTAATACATCTCTTATATTTAAACGCCTGATCCTTTATTTAAATATCAAATTCGTGATGCTATAGTAACAGACGGAACAAAAACTTCAAATCGTTATATAGTATGCAAAACATATTACATATTTTCTTTCACTTCCTATTAGGGCGGTAATAAAATTTATAATGGTTCGATATTCACTCGCACTCGATTCGAAAATAAATAAATTTGAAATAAAAACAAATCAAATTTGATACTTTATTTAAAGTTTAATAAATTTAACAGATATATTTACTCGAATATATATTCGTGAATAATTTGATAACTCTTTTTATATTAAAATATTATAACATATACTAAAATTTTAAAGTCAATTATGTCATAATAATTAATTTAAGTATAATATGTATTGTATACACTATTTTAGGAGCGGTGTTTACAAGTAAAATAATTATTATATATATATAATGTGTTATAAGTTATTAAAACTTATATAAATATCATTTATATTTTGTAAAAGTTATCAAATATAAATGTTTGCGAGTTATATTCGACTTTTTACACCCTTCGTGTTCTCTCTAATAAAACCGCCTACTTTCCTTTTATTTTATTATTTTATTATTATTTAGGTCCACCATTTATAATCATAAATTTGAATATTATAATTTTTCATTCTCCATTCATTATATTAAAAAAAATCACATTTTATATTGTTTATACTAAATTATAAAATCTTAAAATTCTAATTTTAACATGATTTTTTCAATTATTTATTTTGTTGAAAATTTTATATTATTTAATATAAATTACTTTACGATCAAATTCAATTAAATAGTTTATAATTTAAGATCATAAATTTCCATAATATTCTTAAAAAATCAAAGGAGCATTTATTTATTTCTTATTACACACGCAACGGCTGGTGACAATGAAACATAGCTGCTCGTCTGCTCCCATGAAACGGCGCTTCCAAACAATTTTTGTCACTTACTCCACTTTCTGGTCCATTTATTGGCCCAGAAATTTATGGAGATTATTTACAAATTATATGATCGTTCTGAGAGAACTCCGGTGACTTGACTGAAATTCTTTACCCATAAGTATAACCCATCCCGTTGATTGAAATTCGTCGACTTGACTTGACTGACTTCCGGCAGTGAAGCAACCTTCCCCCTTTCTGGTAAGAAATCTAGCTTCAATAAAATTGAATATATGTTGTAGTTTAATTATAATATGGGTTTGTAATTAGATTTTAGTTAGGGTTTCGTATATGTTAAAATTTGGGGATTCAATTTGGTTTTTGTTACTTTGGGGATTGAATCAATGTTCTGGTTTGGGGATTGAATGATTTTTAATTCAAGGGCTGCAGTAGTTTTTAATTTTATGGCTGTTCATGAATTTAATTTTTGTGGCATTTACTGATTTCTATTTGGGAATACTTGATGAAAGTGGAGTTTACATAATAAGGTAATTGTGGTTTTTGATAGTCTTCAATGAAGGGTAATTTGATAAACTTACTTGCTTATATGATGTGTTTAATTGTTTAGTAGCATGATATGATTGGATCATATAATGGAAACAAATAAGAAAAAATAGGAAAAATGACTGAATCCCGCGAAAGGAAGTCAATCTCACCTAACCCTGGAAGAGGCCAGAAAGAAAAAGTTCTACAAAGGGGAAAATATGTTAACAATTGAATTAATTCATACAGTAAGAGGATTGCAGAAGAAGAAGGTTGAAGAGAGAAAAGATAGAAATTTAAGGGAGAATAAGAGTGTCTATTTTCTTCTGTAAAATCATAAAATGATTCATCGTTATCCTTTATACATGACTCTGACATGTCAGCTATAACAACCACAAGCATATGACATCGCAGCACTTAATTCACAACCTCAGACCTTCACTAAATTAAAGGACATCGTTTCTCCTTGTTGGCTATTTCATCTCGCACCCCGTTTTCTCTGCGCTCTATGCATTTTTCTTACTAAATAAGTTAACAGCATTTCAGGCCATTAACGTTGTTGATTGTGAGACTTGGATTTTCTATGTGAAACTTGTGTTTCTTCCTTATGTGAAGTTAGTGCTGATCACTATTTAAAAGTCTGGTCGATGTTGCTACTTGATTTTAACTCTTAATGAGATTGTTCTTGATTATGACTTTATGAGTGTTTATGTATATTTATCTTCTCATCTTAAATAAAGTTAACCGCCTACCCTACACATATTATTGATAAGGGTAAGGCATTAAATTTGGAACACAAATATCTGTTACATCAATTATTAAGTCCCCTTTTTATCAATTTTAACTTGTGATTTTTTTAACAAAACGACACATCTGTCAAGGTTATTATTTTTTCTATCTATCTGAAACATAATTATCACAACACCTTGCTATGAGATATTTTCAATTTTCACGCATGACGTCTATTTTAAATTATTCTCTGGATTGAACTGCGCCTATATTCTAAAAGTAGGAGTATGAAGACAGCAGAAGTGGTATTCATACCTGCATGGGGCATTAGCCACTTAGTGCCTATGGTGGAGATGGCTAAGCTTTTCATCACTCGCCATGAACAGCTTTCAGTCACTATCCTTATCATGAAGTATGACACTGATAATGGCATAAGCCCTTACGTTAATTCGCTTTTGGTCAGCAAAATTCAGCGCTTAAGTATTGTGGAAGTCCCACAAAGAGATTCAAAGACATATGTGTCTAAGCACCGAAGCACCAGATTTTCTGCTTTTGTTGAGACTCAGAAAGCACATGCCAGAGACATTATCCTCAGCATTGCTAGTTCCAAAACCACTAGGCTCGTAGGATGCATCATTGACATGTTTTGCTTCACCTTGGCTGACATTGCGGATGAAGTCAATGTGCCAACCTATGTGTTCTCCCCAGCCAGTGCTAGTTTTCTTGGCCTCATGTTCTATCTTCAGAACCTCAGTGACGACCACAACCAAGATATCACTTTATTCAAGAATTCAGAAACCAAGTTCTCCGTCCCTAGTTACACTGATCCAGTTCCAGCTAAGGTCCTGCCATTAGTGTTGCTGGATGAAGAGGGGGGATCTGATTTATTTCTATCCATTGCCCGAAGGCTTCGAGACGTCAAAGGGATTCTCGTTAATACATTCATGGAGCTAGAATCTCATGCCCTCGAGTCACGTGCCAGTGATTGCAAGATCCCTACATTCTACCCTGTGGGGCCGATATTGAATTTCACAAGAGAAGGCGGAAATGTCGAAGAAACTGTCACCGTCCTTTGTTGGCTGGATAAACAACCACCTTCATCTGTAGTATTTATGTGCTTTGGCAGCCACGGAAGCTTTCAAGTACACCAGGTGATATTAATAAAAACAATTCTTTTACCATGATATAGCTTTCAAGTTTCATGAAGACCAGGTAATAACCATCATATACTGATTAACTGTTACTAAATGAACATTACCCATGCTACAAATTTTAAATCTATTTCTAAAATGAATAAATGTGATATTTCGTAAACTTAAACCTTATACTATTCCTTCCATTCCCTTCTTCATTTGTTTCAAGGAAACAAATGCGCAATTTAAACTATTCATAAGTAACATGAAATTCTTATTTACCATTATTTTTTCTAAGTTGATAGATCACTATCATCTCACATTATTTTATAGGGTTAAATCAACTTCTGGTACCTGTACAAGTAGCTAATAACAATTTGGTACTCGAAATAAAAATCTTAACAAATCTGTACCTAAACTTAAAAACATTAACATTCAGTTGAATTTTAGGGTTTCATCAAATTTTGTATAAAAAATAATTCTAGTTCAGGTATCAAATTGTTAATTTTTTCACATTTAGGCGTCAATTTGTTATTTCGAATACATGTACAGGTACCAAATTAGGTTAGCAAACCTTAACAAGTTGGATGGAACCCTAAAATTTAACAAAATGTTAATTGTTATTAATTTAGATACCGATTTGTTAAGTTTTTCACTTCAGGTATTAATTTGTTATTGAGGTACTTGTAAATGCACCAAAAATCGAATTATCCTTTATTTTATAAAGTAATGATATATTTGGGATATAATTTTTTTCCAGAGTCGTTATTTAGAAGTTTACCTCTAAATAGAGAATGTAATAATTCAGAACTTTATTTATTTACTTGGTACAGGTCAAGGAGATTGCATTAGCCGTGGAAAGAAGTGGACGACGCTTCATTTGGTCCTTGCGTCCACCTCCCTCAGAGGGTGAGACAGAGGTTCCACGGGAGTATTCATACTTGGACGAAGTTCTGCCTTCTGGGTTCTTGGACAGGACAGCTGAGGTCGGAAAAGTCATTGGATGGGCTCCACAAGTGTCAGTGCTATCACACCAAGCAGTCGGGGGTTTCGTGTCACATTGTGGATGGAATTCAATATTAGAGTCACTATGGTTTGGAGTTCCCATGGCAGCGTGGCCTTTGTATGCAGAGCAGCAAGTAAATGCTTTCAAGTTGGTAATTGAGTTGGGTTTGGCAGTTGATATCAAGATGGACTACGGGAACGAGTCTGGCGCAAACAAAAAGGTGATTGTTAGTGCTGATGAAATTGATAGGAAGATATCAGAATTGATGATGGATGGAAGTGAAAATGAGGTAAGAAAGAAGGTCGCAGAGATGAAAGAGAAGAGCCGACTAGCCGTATCAGAGAATGGATCTTCTTACACTTCGATTGGACGTTTGATCAAGGAAATGATTTCGTAAACTTCATGGAGTCAAATGTGAATGCGTCTGTCTACGTCAGGATTTGGTTCGAAAATTCAATAACAAGAAATTGAGATCAGCACCTATATAAGAAACCTGTTGCAGTTATTATGTGGATTTGAATAGTTATTTTGCACAGCACATTTTGTAGTTTCTAACACTATCATTATGTTTAAAATGTTTGAATGAAGTTGAACTCCAGTTGAAATGGGTTGATACTCCAGGGTCCGGTTGCATGGAGTAGTTTGGTTCCAAGATCTAATATCTTATAGTGTGCAAGTGATGAGATTTTCCATGGAGTGGTAGTAATCTATCTTAATTAAGAGGACTATTTGAAATTGCTTCGCCAAGTAGCTTGTTATGGCTCCGTTTATTTTAATTTAAATTTTGGAAATTTTAAACTTTTGATCTTACATTAATAGTTTTAGAATCTAAAACCTCCACAAGCTAAGGCTCTGTTTGAATTTTTATTTATTTTCATTTTTTTTTTTTTATTTTAGTTTTTGAAAACAAACACAGGACTGTTTGGTATCATTTTTGTTTTCAAAAAAAATGAAAACGTTTTCATTTTGACCCTCATTTTTGAAAACACAAAAAAGATGTTTTCATTTTTTTTATTTTCATTTTTCTCAACAATTTTAGAATTATGAAAATGTAATATCCTACTATATATGTGTGTGTAAAATAATATATATATATATATATATATATATATATATATATAT
>CM025787.1:23860450-23875969 GCA_014636745.2 Centella asiatica
AGTGATGTGACATACTTGCGGCTAAGTTGAAAAAGGCAGCACGTCTCAAGCACGTGATTTTCAACCACTGATTTACACATATAAAGAAGGAGTTTTCATTGATAAAAGATACAAGACGAGACGAAAAGAAGCACACAAAAAAACACTAGGAAGCTCTGTAATATTTCTTGAGAGATTTATTATCAGAGAGAAATCTTTGTAGCTAGCGAGTGTGAGAAGCTGTGAATTTCATTCACGGAAATTGTAACTGTAATTCACATTTGTGATATTACAGATTTCCAGAAAAACACCAAGTTATAATACAACTATTTTAACTTGAATCTGAGTGTTATTATTTTCCTGTTTTTCTGTTATCTTGCTATTTCTGGAAGGAGCTATCAAAGTTCAACAGAGCGAAAAAATTTTGAGTGTTTGTATTCATCCCCCTTCTACAAATACTTGAGCTTATTTTACTCTAACAAGTATTTTTTTTTTTATGTTATTAAGTCCTTAAATTATTTTATTTGAAAATTTTTAATTTTTTCGTCAAAATCCGCTAAATATTACTAATGTGGCAAGCGATGGTTAAATAAATCCTAACGTGGTTCCTTTTTTATTTGTTTATTAGTGACATGGGAACCATCTTACTGTAAAACTTTTTTAAAAACAAAATTTTATGGTTTAATTAAACCAAAATAAATAGATCAGAATCGCAAGGATGGTCGGCGGCCTGTTGTATCCTCCACCAATCACTTATTTATCTTCCTCCAACCAACTTTTTTGAGATCTTTCAATGTTTATTAGATTCATGATATGTAAATATATCAAATTTCCCTCTGCCTCGAGCTAAAACTTTAGAGTTGAAGGGGCAGGGGTCATCTTCAACCTCCTTCTGTCCGAAAGCCATGGCCACCGGCCATGAGAGCTTACCAATTATGTAATTCCATGTTTTCTTGTCCATTTTATTCGATTTAAAATGCCAAATGGAAGAGTAAGAGTTTTGAAATATAGACCCATCAAAAACAACAGACCAATAACCACTAGTATTTTTCAATAAATTAAATCTGTGAAAGATTATATTTCCACCTTAATATTTCCAGATTTGAAATTCCCCATATCTAAACCAAAATTGATGTATTTTGGTTCATTTCAAAACTTAAAATGCTAGAATTGAAGGCATTAAACTTTCATGGGCTAAATCTCATTGTGTAACACGAATTTAAGAGATGAAAACCATTATTCGGGTTTCTCAAGAATATAATCCAAACTTTATACCCGTTTACTTACTCTTTTCTCAATTAATTTTCAGATTTTAGTGTCAAAATCTTCCATGCAGAAACATAGCCCTTTAACCATAAAAATCGATCGGTGAAAGAAAGGG
Organism: Centella asiatica; assembly: GCA_014636745.2. NCBI lineage: Eukaryota > Viridiplantae > Streptophyta > Magnoliopsida > Apiales > Apiaceae > Centella > Centella asiatica. The sequence goes on from CM025787.1 coordinate 23,861,811, forward strand.
TACTGGGTCTGTAAAATGGCGATGATGGGTTAGAGAAGAAGAAGAAAAAGATAAAAATCTATTTTATGTTTAATTATTTTATTACTTTATTAGTTGTGAAATCCATGTCATGGACCAAAATTATTTTGTCATATAATTAACATGTCATCGTATAAATGACAGTTCACAAAAAATATTATCATGTCGGTTAATGTTTAACAGAAGTTTGACGAAAAACTTAAAATATTTAAATTACATAGTTCAAGAACTTAATAACACGAAAAAATAGTTTATGTATTAAATAATAAAACGTAATTAGTTACGGGATAAAAAATATACTTTTTCTTATAATCAACTATAAGTATTTTGGGTGGGGGGTTTAATTTTCTAGAATAAAAGTATTTCAAGTTATTTCAGGTTAGGAGTTGGATGGAACGAGGGTTAGGGTGATAATTTTTCAAAATGAAATTATAAAAAGTATTTAATGTTTAATGTTTGTAGTTCATAATAAATGATATTTATTTAGAGGTGGGGGTGGTATAAGTGTCGAGGTAGGGTAGTGATTTTTCAAAAAAAAAATAAAAAAATACAAATTATTTGTAGTTCATATTGAAGCCTAGGTATTTAGGGGAAAAGTGAAATGGGAGGAGTGAATATGTGGTGAACTTTTTTTTAATGAAATAATATTTAAAAAATATTATTTGTAATTCATTGTAAACCATAGATATTTGAAATGGGACGAGGGACGAGGGTCGAGGTATATCCAAGTATCGAAGGTAGGTGCGTGATTGATTCAGCAAAACCCAAGAAACGGGATTTAACAGGCCGGGTCTACCTTCTTTTTATAAGCCCTAGGTGCTCCTAAAGCAGCTCGGAAATACTCGTTACTCCTTCCCATATTCGATAAGAATAATATGTTCAACTAGTACCCCAAAATTGATCACCTGATTTACATCGTCCGCCTTTTAAGCCCTTTTTAACTAACTTTTGTATTTATTTTAGTAAGGATAATGTTATTGCCTTTAATAAATTACACCCATAAAAATATTCAAGTACAAATTTTATAAATTTTAATGATTTTAATTTTTTACATAAAATAGTATTTAAAAAGTATTATTTGTAATTCATTATAACCAGTATGTATTTGAAATGGGATAAGGGATGAGGGTCGAGGTATACCTATTATTCAAACAATAGATATATATGGACAACAGATATATACAGACTGTACGGTAAATCTAAATAGTATGCATATATAGACAGTGAGTAAACGAGTATGAGTAAAATTTGTATTATTGTAATATTTTATTAAAAAGTGGTATTTTTGTTCATAAAATTTAAATAGACTTTCTCGTCTACACAATCTCAAATTGATACTTTAATTGTCATAAACCCTTGTTTATTTTGCATTTTATAAAACAAGAGTTGTGGTTTGAGCATTTTATAAAACAAGAGTTGTGGTTTTGAGTTTGCTCAAATGACTAAAAGCACATTTATTAACTTGAGATCAAGATACCAAATTTTATGTATAAGTACTGAATGAGAGTTGAATGAATAATAGGATCAAATCTCATGTATGAGTAATGGATGTGCGTTGAACTTAGTAATTGTAAAAATTTCACTTATAAATAAATAAATCGTATATATATAAAACAAGAGATAGCTGCACTTTCTTGCTAGCTTCCTTTTATTAAAACAACAAATATAATTAATATAGTATCTCTATCTCCGCTTACCCTTGCTTATATAACAAAACAAAAATAAAAATCTTTAGGAAGATTAAAACCAGGTACTGGCTTGTCCCCTGTTTTCTAAAAAATTTATTAATTTTGCATTAAACATTAAAATTTTCAAAACTCTGAAATGGAACAGCGAGCAATTTGAGTGTAGTGGAATGAGTACATTATTAGACTATATTTCCATTTATAAACAACTTCGCATGTATTTTGCAGAAAAAAACCAAGAGCACAATGCAATTATAAGATTTCAAATCAAAAACAACATTAAACCGGCTAAAAAAGGAGAATTGCAACATAAATTTCATCAAGTACAATCACAAGCATCACACTACATAAAAAACATCCATATATACCATCATCAAAAACATTTAATATATACCTTCTCACCGTAGTTTAAGCATAACTTGCAAGTACACAAAAGTTCAAAAGTACCATTTTACGTGGAAGAAAATTAGTGACATCTCAAACCACTTCCATGTAAATCATCTTCATATACTAGCACGCTACCATCAGCGAGAGACAGCAAGCAAAAGAAGCTTATAGTCATTCAGCCACTACCTCGGCAAAGGCTGGCACGCTACCATCAAAGAGAGTCAGCAAGCAAAAGAAGTTATAGTCATTCAGCCATTACCTCGGCAAAGGCATGATATTTTCAGGATAACAACCAACAAGATCCACTTTCAAATAGCTTGAATCTTCCCTTTCGAGTATCTCATCTGCCTCGGGCAGTTCGATACTCCTATATGTTTCTTGTTCCAAATTACAGTACACAATTGTCGGAACACCGGGCTCAGCACCATGATTCAATGAAAGAAAGATCTCACCAACATGGGTGCTGCCATAGGGCACAGCATTATACAAGTTCCAATTCTTTGGATAACTCACGCTCTCCATTACCCATTGCTCATTTTGGTAGTCCTTTAGCACCCACATATATAAGCTGTTGTGTGTAAGATCATTGTACTTTAAAACAGCTAAGAAATCACCAACCTGAACTAAACAAGGCCAAACACAATTTCCCTTGTCAACATCATAGTTGTACTCATCATCATAATCATCAAAATAGTAACGATCCTCAAACTCAAATTCCTTCTCATCATCACAAATACCACTAGGCAATTGCATTAAACGAAATACTTCACGAACCAGATCAAATGCCAACAAAACCCTCTTATCCTTAATAAGCCAATGAATTGAACCATTAATGCAAACAGCTGGTGTGCACGGTTCAAAACTGACGGGAATAACAGAACTGACCTTTTTCCATGAATCTCCTCCACCCAAAGTGAATATTTGACACTCCACAGCATCTCCTTCATCAAACTTGGTTACGAAGACGCTACCACAGATACCCACAACCTTGTATTCCTTAGCAACAGACTCATACCCAAAATGGTAATAAACCCTGTTTTTGTTCAACCCAGCATAGTACATACTCGAACCGTTCACCAGCGGAGGAAGAGAAACAACTTCTCTGGTTGTGGGATTGAATATGGAAACCCCTTCGCTGCAGTTGATTAAAATATTCGAGTAAGCCGAAGGATATATGCAGAAAAGGCCATTAACACTTGGTGAGACATTAAGCTCGATTTCAGTATCTAATTCGAGCAAGCGATCGACAGATTGTCCAATATTTTCACCGTCCTCGTCGCCGATAATGCTTGCACCGAAGAAGAATTGCTGATATAGTCTGGGGTTATGACAGGAGAGTAGAAGCGCTGTGCCTTCGGGACGACTGTACGAATTCAAGAGGTATAGATCTAGAAATTTAGGGCTTCGAATTGTGGAATACCAAGATTTTCGAACGGACTTGAATCGAAGCACAGATTTGGCAGAGAGTTTAGGGAGTAGGTTAGTGAAGATGATATCTTCGGGAATTTTGTCGCCGCTGTTTCTTAATTTCTTCTCCAAAGCTGCCTTACGTTTCTCCATGTCCATGTTTTATTAGTTTACGACTGCTGCGCAACATACGCAACGGGAGAGCAAGTAACCGCATACTTGTATAGAGGAGACGACAAGGGACTTATTATGATATAATTTATTATTAGCTTAACGATTCGTGCACAATAATATTTTTAAAAAATTAATTAAAATTATTAAATTTATAATACATATTATTTTATAGTTTATAATATTTTTTTGTTATATTAAATATAAGTCTAATAATTCATATTATTGTTTATAATAATTATTAGTTAGATATTCATAAATTTTAAAATTGATGGTTATATTTAATTTTAAAAATATAAATCATTTAATAAGTTATTATTCTATATTTCATTTCATTATATTTTTGAATTAGTTCTAATATTTTTAAGTTTTTAAGTTATTTTAATCATCTAAAATGATTTACATGATCCAATACTAAATATATTTTACTTTATATTAATCAAAATAATTTAATAAATTTTTATTTTTTTAATAATTTTATCATGATACTCTATTTCATTTGTCATATAAGTTGTTGTAAATTTTATTTATTTTATTTTTAGATTAGTACGCTAGTTTTTTAATTTTTTATTCTTCTATTCTCTTTTGTTGTGATACTTTAAATTTAATAGATTTACATAATTTTTTTAATATTTTATATATATAATAATGATCATTAGTTGATTTTTCATTTCGAACATATTTATGAAATATTTTGTTTTATTTTAATAATTAGAGATTGAATATGATTCAAAAAATAAAATTATTTTCAAAAGTGAAAGGGTCTCAATGAAATACTATATAGTAATAGATAGATTGACTATAAAGATTCATGCACAATATAAATTTATTTTTGTTATTAATTTATTAGAAAATTAAAATTAAATTAAAATTAATTCTAAGAATTTTAATTTATTTATTTACTAAATTAATTATAATTAATGATTGATTGATTATGTTTTATGTTATTTTTTAGAGTTATATCAACAATACGATTGTTTGATTATGCTATACGTAATTATTATTTATTTTTTATTGATTGTATAATTAAGTGTAATTATGATTTTAATTTCAAATCACAATAGATCTATTTTAATAAACACTAATGTTAGCATATGATTTTAGATATAATATTTAAATCTAATTCATATTTAAAAAATTCTCAAATGATAGATGTCATTGTATTCAGTAATTAAATTGTACCAAATATTGAATTGGGACACTTGTCTTGGAATTCAAAAGAGAGAGAGAGAGAAGTTTAAATGTGTCTTTGAATTTTTTTTAAACAAAAAAAAAAGTACATAAATTTATCATTAGGTTATCTTAGATTTTTTTTTAAAGAAAATTATAGATTATTTTTTTTTTTGTTACATAGGGACAGTTACCCAAAGAAAATAAATAACTAAGCTATACACACCTTTTTGTCTTAGAAGAATCCATAATATCCCAAAGAAAAATAAATTAAGATTTCTAAGAGGTGAACTAAATTGAGAAAAGTTAATTTTACTATCAACCGACATATATCTTATTAAAAATATTTTTTCCATTTTTGAGAAGAATTGAATTGAAAAAAACATTCAGTCCTTCACTTCCTTTTTCAACTATCTCGATCTTTCTTCTCTTTTTGTTGATTAAACCCTTCGATTGTGTTTGTTTCCAAGTTTGTATCAGGGATTAGATTAATTAGTTCTTTTTAAAAGTTAGTACAATGTTTGTTTTACAAATATTAAATTAACCTGTTAATTTTATTTAACAAATATTCTTTCATATGAGGGATTAAATAAATATGAGGGTAACAGATAAGTTTAATTAATTATTAAAATTAAATTTTTGTGTACTGTTTCACTTAATCTGGAATAATAGTCCGAAATAAAATAAATAATTATAAAAATAGTCTATTTTAATTTAATCAGATAAAATACACCAATTTTAAGTAATAATTCAATAAACTATCAATCTTACCTAATCTAATCAGACAAACAAACGCATCTTTCAACATAAATATTACCGAAGAGTCTTGCTACTATGCAGTATACCACTTACTCATGGTTGTTAGAATTTGGAGATAATTACGTTACAGTTCACTTTTTATTGTACACATTAATTTTATATTGAAAAATTTATAATTTTAAAAAAATTAATCATAAGCTTTGAAAGAAGAAATATTTTATTTCTTTCATAATTAGTTAGTATAACATGATGTTGTAACCATGCACGAAATATTTTGAAAGATTAGACTATAATTGTAAAAATTATGTAAAGAACATATATTGCATTGTTTTAACATAATTTTTTACCGGTGTAATTAAATTTTTCTGTACATTTTTAAGACTAAATCACACAAGAAAATATATTTATAAAATAAATTATAATTCATTTTCCTTCGTCTCACAATGCATGTTATCTTCAACGTTATTTTAATGATAAATATTATGACAAATATTTCATATGACTCACATAAATGAATTTTGTACATTTATCTAGATCTATATTATATATATAATGAGACGTTTGGTTGGAGTAATAGGAATGAGAATGAATTCCAATTCATTCTATTTTTTAGTTTGTTTGGTCATAAGGGGTTGAAATCATTCCAACGGAATCATTCACCCCTTTATATATTGAAAATGAGCATTATCAACCCTCCACTTGTTAAACAAGGATTACAATGGATATTTGAATCAATAAAATATATAAAAATATGTATATCCTTATTATTATTATTATCATTATTATTATTATTTCTATTATTATTATAATAAGGGAACCCTACCCACTCGTGTTATGTTTCGATTTCTAAAATATATGAGAAAAATCTAATCACGCGGATTAAAAAAACATGTAAAAATAAATTATAAGTGATTTTTTAAGGTTTTTTTGAGGTTTTTTACATAATTTTTATAATCATATAAAAATTAAATTAGTATAGAATATGATTTACAAATATAAAATTAATGGGTGCGATTTGCAATGTTAACTATAACTTAATTACATTAACCCCTTATAATAATAATAATAATAATAATAATAATAATAATAATAATAATATTGTTGTTGTTGTTCATCTCTTTGAAATCTTAATTTAAAGTACATCATAGTAGATAATTCCATCAATAGATAAACACACTACAATATATGTTTAACCACATTACATAAAATAATCTTATACACATTTATCTATAGATTTCACTGAAAAAAAGTCTTAAATCCATGAATTATTACATATGTTAGATTTCAGTATAAATATCATTAGAATCATATTTACCATAGACTCTAAAGTTCGCATTTTCTAACAACATTTTTTTGAGAATTGCTTATGTAATGAAATTAAACTCAAATCTTATTTTCATAATTATATAATACAAAATGTAGTTTCTTCCAACCTTAAAAAGGAAAAGAATTATATTTAATTTTGTTTGTATGGATTAAAAATCTTCTTTTTTTGTTTGTTTTGAATTTCATTATAAATGGATTACAATCGCACAATATGAATCATATAAGATGAACTAACTTCATATTAAAAGGAGATGAATACTCCACAAAAAATAAAAAACATCACTCTAATAAGAGGAATAAACCCACATTTAAAGGGAGATTAATGTTTCACAAAAAAGAGAAAACACCACTCTAATAAGGAGAATACAGTTTCAACTCGTGGTGCAGTGATAATTGAACTGTAACCTTTTGATTACAACACATCCGCCTTAACCATTGGACTAAGATTTCATTGGCATATGGATTACAAATCTTAAATTAAAATTATAACATAATTTTAATTAGATTTTTAATTATCAAATATATTACTTCATTAGAAATTCCATGCATTTTATAATGATAAAAATCAATCAAATTTGAAGCATAAAACTTTGCAAAAGTGCAAGAAAATTTCTGAATATAATTTTTTTTCCAGGAAAATTGTAAATGATATACAAAGTTATAAACTCCTAAATGTTAACATCGTAATTTTTAACAGATTCAAATGTCATATACTCTTTTCGTTTCAAAATTACAAAATTAAATTTTAATATTTCTCTTTTAATGTTAATATTATTTGTAAATCTTAAAATTTTATTTGTGATATAAATTTATAAAATATTATTTTTAGAAGTATTCTTTTTATACATTATGATATTTCATTTCAAAATTTTTAAAACTTAAATTTTCACTCTAATTTTAAATTGTTGGATTTCGCAAATTTTTTTATATATAAACTAAAATTTATTTCTAATTTTAAAATTTAAAAGTATTTGATTCAATTGTCAAACAACTTTACATACAATATTCCACATTTGGATGTACTTTAAATAATTTACAAGTGTTTAAATTTTATATTCAATATTCAACACTTACTATTTAATCAACTATAAATAGGATTAGAGAATATTAGTATCTAAATGGTGACTTTTTATACAAGAACAAGAGAGAGTACGAAAAATAAATGACTGCTTAAATAGTTATTTCAGCAATCAATATATAATAATGATAATAATTAGTTTACTAGTTCTGCACAACACGATTTTTTTTTAATTAATCAAAATTATTTAGTTTATAAGATATATTATTTTCTAATTTTTTATATTTTATTATTATAATAAATATGAGATCATTCATATTGTTGTGTATAATCAATAGTTTTATATTTACTTGAAAATTGTTTCTCTCGTGGAGTAATTGTAAAGGGGGTTTGAATACAATTTCTAACTTTTTCTCGAGTTAAATTGTTATAAACAATCTAAAACTCAAGAATAGTTATATCACCTTACTGATATGATAAAACAATTGTAATAGTAAAACAAATAGCAAGATATGAATGATAATTAACAATAAGTAATTTTATTGTCAATCAATTTAAATGTTTACAACTCTTTTTGTTAGTGATCACCAACTGCTACCCAGAAATAATTTTTAGCTTTTTAAGTTTTAGGAACTTACTGCTCTCTATACCTCTCACTTAATATTTTAACTCTCTAAAAGAAAACAACTTTTCTTTCTATAAATGAATTATTCTCCAATTCTAACAATTTGTTTCTCATTCTGTAAATCAATTACAGTTGCTATCTCTCATTTTTTTTCTTAATATGTATAGAGATGTATTTGATGCTTTGAGTTGTTGTGTATGATTTCTCAGTTATGTTCTTAGATATATATTTATTTCAGTTGCTCTGTGTCTTTATTTATAGACATAACTTCCTTGTTCTCTAATCTTTTTCTTTGAGTTGCCTCCAAAAATATCTCTGATGTTCTTATGTAATTCCAACTCTGTCACATAACTTCTCTTTTTGCATGACCTTCCTTGCACACAAATCTATCGTGTAACTTCTCTGATACACACTCTCTTCTAATTGCACCAACTCCCTTATTTTATTCTTGAAGTTCTCAAGATAATTTATCTCTGTAGCATCTGAATTTGTATAACTTATCTTTTTTAGCTTCTCTAGTTCTTATTAGACCAGCTTCTATATTTTACTCTTTAAGTTTGTATAAATTATCTCTACAGTTTTCACACTTGCAGCTTTATACACATGTGTGTGTATGTATCACTTATCTCCTTGAAACTTCTCTGATAGTCAATCTCTCCTTATCGGATCACCGTCTTTATTTTAATTTCACAGCCCCATCTGAGTTAGTGAACTGAGTAATCAACCATATGTCATTTTTAATTGTTGATCATTTATCCGCTGATGACCATTTAGACTCTGATGAGTTAGTCTTTGATGGTCATTTAGTCTCTGATGCATATTAGGAGTTTTTGTGCAGTTTCGACAATAGTCTCTGATAGAACAATTCTTAGTCTCTGATAGGCTATACCTTAGTCTCCGATAGACTAAGTTCTTAGTCTCCGACAATATAATTCTATAGTTGAGATGTAAAATTGTTTTGAGCTTTTATTTGTTGATATATACCATCATTCTTTGTAGAGATATTGTATTTTGAGTGGATAACATCTTCTGATGATGTGTTATACTTGAAAATGACATTATTCACTACTGAACTCATTCTGCAAATCATCTACTGATGACTTCCCCTAATGAAGAAATTGTCCCATAATGAACAAATTATCCCCCCGATGAAGGAATTATCTCTTAACAAACAAATTATCCCCTGATAACTTATCCACTGATGAAGAAATTATCCCGTAACGAATAAACTATCCCCTGATAGTTTATCCACCGATGAAGGAATTATCCCCTGATGTAGTTGAACATCAAATCAACAATTTTTAAGTTTAGTTCATCAATCTTCGATCTTCAAGTTCATTTCATACTGTTACAAAATATATTCTTATGATTGTTGTGATGAATTATCCTCTTAGTTATCTCTTGATGTGCATTTTACATTGTCAGATGATACGTTCCACTAATTTATCTATTATCCACTAATGAGCAGTTTACACTATTAGGAGATAATACTTAAACACAACCAGTTGCACTTTCAATTTTAGTACAATTACAAAATCTAACAATTTTAAGTGTTACATCAACATCAAATGCTATAATTCTTAAAAAAAAATTGATGAATGTATTTTTTAGATTTCCATCATTTAATAAATTATTATTTCATTTGACTATAATTTTTAAGGTTTGTTTTGATATTTTCAAGTTTTTAAGTGATTGTAATCTTCTAAAATAATTTGCATGGCTTGATACTAAATATATTTTACTTTATATTAACTAATAATTTATTAAATCTAAATTTCCTAATTTTTAATTCTTTTTTAGAAAATTTATTTTGGTGCTCTTATTTTTTTCATATAAATTGTTGTAGATTTTATTTTTTATTGCCGATTATCTTGTTAGGTTTTTAGTTATTTTATTCTTTTATTGTTCTAATACTTTAAATTTGAGATATATAATTGAACTTTTTAATGATATATATATATATATATATATATATAGAGAGAGAGAGAGAGAGAGAGTAATCATTAGTTGATTTTTCATTTCGATAATTAGATATGTAATAGATTTTTTTTAATTTTGTTAATTAGAGATGAAATAAAATTCAAAAAATATGATTATTTATAAAAGTGAAACGATTCTGGTGAAATACAATATAATCCATCCGTATCATAAAAAGTGTAACATTTTTTTTAAAATGTGTGACATGGATTTTAAGATACGTAAAATTTAATTTAGATTCCGTTTGTTTTATGAAAATCATTTTTTGAGAAAATATTTTCCAAAGAAATCATGGTTCAATGTTTTTTTGGTAAAAACAAAAGATATTATTACTAGAAAGAGAACCGAATCCAAAAGTTTGGAAATGAAACACAAAAATAAAATAAGGTTTACACAACATGATGAGACTGAAACTAAAACTAGAAACCAAGAACACCTCTGACCTGGATATAACAGCACCTAAGAAGCACCCTTCCAAACTAAAACCATCACCAAACTAAGATAAAGAGCTGAGCCCGATCATCTGCTATCAAACATACACCATAAACTTCCCTTGCAAAAAAAAACTCACAAACCACAACAAAGATTCTACTACTAATATGTTCGGTGTTTAATTGATAATATATTATTTATTAATTATTATGATTAAATTTTGAAACTATAGTATTACTTCGTATAATTACTATTTAAACTATAGTATTACTTCGTATAATTACTATTTATCTTATTATAATTACTTTTATTATTTAGTTGTTCTTATTTTATTACTTTATAATATTGCAATAAATTTATACTATTCAGCATCATATCCTTAAAAACTACTCTCTTAGTTCCAAATTAAATGTTCTAACTTAATTTTGATGGTCAAATTAATTAAAATTTAACAACTATACTTATATTTTCACAATTATAAAAATTGAGTCTCTAGTTAATTATTTTGAAACCCAACCCATAGAAAACATCATCAATTTTTGTGACGCGGAGAATACCGTGTACGTGAGCGGCCACCAAAACCGTGAACCACTCAACTCTCGCATGGGACACCACACGTGCTCTCAACTTTTCCTTTTTTAATTGCATTGACCAAACTACCCTTCATTGTTTTTTCCACAGAATATGCTTTGCCCTGTGTATCATATTCTCTACGACTACAGTTATGTCGGATACCAACTTAATGGGTTGAATAATTATTTAATTGAATAAATAAGTCGTTAAGTTTGTTTGGTTTAAATTTTAGTTTAACTGTACACTGCTTAATAAATCTTAGCGAATCAGCCAAAATTTTTTGCTGAATCGATAAGTTAATATATATGATGCAAAGCCGCATGTTTCTTGGTAATAAAAGGGTTTTGGACTGCTTGTGTTATTTAAGGTTATAACATCCATGTATTATTATTTAATTTGCCTAATTTTTGGTTGACCCAATAAAAAAGTTGCCTAATTTTGTTATTTTAAGATGAGATATAGATAACTAATATTTAAAAAAGGAGCAAGAAGAAAAAAAATATTAGTGGGTATAATTTTTTAGAATTATTATTTTACTCTTTTTTTTGTTGTAATTTTCACACATAAATACAATTTTTAATGGACATAATACAAATATTTGGTGTACAAAAAGTGAGACTTACGTATGAAAATAACAAAAATGCAGAGGTTACAGTTTTCTAACTTTTTATGTTTATGAGAAGAGAACATATATTTTGTGTTCTAAATCACTACTTTTTGTTGGTTATTTTTATGTTTTATTATAAATAGTATAAGAAATTTATGTTTATTTCTTTATGATAAGTTCAAATAAGAATTATACTTGAACAATTAAGTAAATTAATTAAAAATAGTTCAAAGGATAAAATTGAAAAATCATGTCACTCAGATAATTCAGAAATCTATATTAACAAATATAAAAGCAGTATTTAGATTATATTGATGAACCCCTACTTATATTACTGTTGTTTAAAGATTTACATTTATTTTATATAAGAATTGATAATGTAATATAACCATTGCTTATATGATGTAAAAAGATTTAGAAAAATATCCAACTTGTTAGGTGAATATGTTCTGCTAGTTAAGCAAGGATTTTGATTATATATGAAGACTCTGCTCATCGATCAAGAAAGATGCTGAAGATATAGAGAAAAAGTTCAAGGATAGTCTTGCTTATAATGAAAATAAGCAAGGAATGATATAGTAAGATATCTTACCTTGATCCATGCAATAGTGTCAAAAAAAACAGAAAAATACTATCTTTTATCCTGCTTAGTCAACTCCTAGAGAGTTTGTTCAAAAAGCACTAGAAGACAAAATAACGGCTATCTTTTTGAACTAAACAAGGAACAGTTAGAAAAGTACAAGTCACTATCAAACAGTACAACTCCCAACGGATCTATTTCAAAATTCTCAACGGATAGATTTTTGGAGTAGTATAAATAGGAGTCATAAATTTCATTTATGAGCACTGAACAACTAAGAATTACTCTGACAATCTGACACTCAAAGAATACAACAAGACACAATTCAAAGCTTGAACAAGTGTTATCTGTTAGGTCCCAAAGGGTAAAAATACTAGAAGGGGGGGGGGGGGTTGAATAGTGTTTTTCAAAAATTAAGTCTTACTAAGAAAACTTTACTGAATTAAAAAATCTTCTTGCTTATAAAAAGGTTTCTTATGATTTTCAAAGAATTTAGCAGCGGAATTTGTTTTAAGCAAGGAACCCCTTAGATTTTGTATCAAAAGTTAATGGCTTGAAGTAGCAAAGATAGTAAGTCTTTGCTGAACAAGTTCAGCAGGACTAAAGCAAAGCACAGCAAAGCAATGAAGCAATATAAAAGATAAGCAGGTGAAGAGATAGAATTTTTATAGTGGTTCGGAATAATCCTACTCCACTCTTCTTCTCTTTTACTTGAGAAGGCTATCACTATAATTTGTTCACACAGAACAATCAGCAAGAGGACACTTAGTCCAATTTACAATGGGTCACTTAGACCACTTTAGCAGGACACTTAGTCCAATTTTGTCACACAGACACTAAGAAGATTTCAGAAAATCTTGCTTGCTATCTTCAAGTAGATGGCTCCTTGGTTGAGCAGATAGATAACACTTGTTCAAGCTTTATGATGTCTTGCTGTAGTCTTTAAGATGTCAGAGAGTTTTGTTCAGGAGGTAGTTGGTTCATTGATTAGTCATAAATGAAATTTATGACTTCTATTTATACTCCTCCAAAGAATCTATCCGTTGGAAATTTGAAATAGATCCGTTGGAGTGTACTGTCCTTGATGTGACTTGTACCTTTTCAGCAGTCCTTGCTTAGTTCAAAAAATTAGCCATTTTTCCGTCTTCTAGTGCCCTTCAGAAGAGTTTCCTAGAAGTTGACTAAGCAGGGAATAAGATAGCTTTTCTGACAATCTTCACTTTGATAAGCAAAGGATCTTGCTTACTAAAGTCCTTGCTTATTTCCATTCTAAGCAGGACTATACTTGGAAAATTCTTCATCTTCAGAATCCTTCATAGCAGGCTTATCAGTAGACTTCAATGGTGATCAAAGGTCCTTGCTTAACTACAAATTATATCCACCTAACATGTTGGATATTTTTCTAAGTCCTTTTACATTGTCTA
>CM025787.1:23880969-23919314 GCA_014636745.2 Centella asiatica
TCCACCTAACATGTTGGATATTTTTCTAAGTCCTTTTACATTGTCTAAGCAAGGACTATATTACATCATCAATTCTTATATATCAAACACATAATGAAAGTTTAAGCAAAGATAATATAAGCAGGGGTGCAACAACACTATCTACTATGCTTAACAAGGAACTTACTGCTTAGAGATAGCAAGCAAGAAACAACATCTGCTATTAATCTGTGTGACTTGGTTTAAGTGATCTACAGTAATTCTGGACTAAGTGTCCTGCTGCTTATTGTTCAGTGTGAACATTTTAGTGAGTGCCTTTTCAAGTAAAGAGAAGAAGAGTGAAGCAAACTTTGACCAAACCACTACAAAAATTCTCGTCTACTTTTCTTTGCTGCTTATCTTTTACATTACTTATTTCTTTAATCCCTGCTTTGCTTAGTTTCTGCTAAACTCATTTAGCAAAGACTTACTGACATTGCTGCTTTAAGCCATTGATCTAAAAACTAAGGGGTTCTTTGCTACAAATTTCGCTGCTAACTCTTTTCAAAATATAAGAAAGTTCTTTTTGTAAGCAAGAAGTGTCTTAAAATTGTAAAGATTATAAACAAGACTTAAATTTTGAAAAAAACTATTCAACCCCCCTTCTAGTATTTTTCTATTTTGGGACCTAATAGATTCAAATTCAACTTCTAATTCATTCAATTTACTTATTTATTCATCAATTTTTATTCAGGTTTATCAAACGTAACCTACATCGGACATTATATCTACATGGAAGATATCAATTAAGTACATAATTGTTCTCGTTAAATTTGATCCTAGGTTAAGATGATCGTGATTATGATTATTTTTATTATATTAGTTTAAATTTTAATAATATAATTTTATAATATCAAAATCTGAATTTTTTATTATATACAAACAAATGGAATCTAAAACTGTTTCTATAATATGTGAAGATATTAGATAATGCAATTGGATGCTTGCTGCGTCGAAAGGTAAATTTGTCATCTCGCAAAACCCCTTCATGGGATTCTGATCTGCCTAGGTACTTAGTTTCTTATTTTGTATGTCTCTTTATTGCATATTAACTACTAATGTGGAAAAACCTCATCACTAAATCAAATAAAAGAAATTTTATAAAAGTAATATTGTTGTAAGATATTAATTATAAATAGTATTATGTATGTATGGACAAATTATAGTAAAATTATGTAATTTATAAAATATATATAATATTTATAAAATTATAGTATTCAACCAAACATCAAACATAATAAAAAGAATAACAATAATAATGCGTGAGACACTTACGTGTTTGATGATTTCAAATAGTTGAGATTCGATATGTCTTGAAAATTTTACAATTCTCGTCCATAAATAATTACAAATACAAATCTTTGTTTTAACATCAGATGAATTCCACCCTTGATATAGGAAAAGAAATAAATTGGTAGGGGAGATGAAGAAGAAGAGATGGAGGTAGTTTAAGAGAAGTACGTGGATTGTGTTAGTGCAAAAAATTATAGACAAGGAAGCGGAAACATGAAAAATAGCAATTTAAATTATTTTCTGCAATCCCAAGAATCACCTTATACAAAATTATTAATTGAGGAAGGATTAAAATCATACCGTTGTAAATTCGACGACGTTGATGTAGAATCTTTACGCACAAATTAACACTGCAATCTTTATCCTTCACGCTCCAATCGATCCCCTTAATCCGTCTTGCAATTTATTCCACGTTCTTGATTGTTCCACTGGATCCAACGTTTACTATTCAAGTGTATAGTACTTTAAAGATGATCCACCAGAGAATTTTGATTATAAAGAATATTAGATTTCTCTCACAATATTTTGGTGACAAATATTATCGAAGCTACCAATTATTATTCCAATTGGGGTTTAATCTATTATAAGTCTTCTTATATAGACAACCCCTAAACTAATTCCTAAACCATTTAGGAATTGGTTATTTATTAAATAATAATAAAAATCCATTATCTAATTCCTAAACTATTTAGAAATTGGATTCTTTATTATTAAATAATAACATCACTTTTTAATCTAATTCCTAGACTACTTAGGAATTGGATTATTTATTAAATAATAATAATATAAGAATAATTCTTATTTATTTATAATTAGTATTTCTAAAATACTAAATTATAAATATTAAGCTATTTAATTTATCCCAATATCTTCATAATTTATTATTTCCCTTTTATGGTGTGACCCTTTAGGTTTAATATTAAGCCGGTTGTAGAAATAAATTAAATTTGAACTATTCTAATTTTATTTATACGAATTAAACACTTTAATTCATTAAATATAATTAATTATATTAATTATACTTATTCTACATCATGAGGGATACCTCTCAGCATATCATGACTATCCGGATAATATGAAATCAACGTTTAATCACAAAAAACTTATTCAGTGAATAGTTACTGTATAATTCAATCCTTTTACCACACAATGTCCCGATTAAATATAAGATATAGAATTACTGTCAAGTCTTATTTTATTTAATCATATGCATTCCGATTCATAGATTCACAACTCAATATAATGTTAATTAGAAACACATTCTAATTATCATTCCACTTTGACCAGAGATTCCCGAGTTGTCACTAATGGAATCGCATATGACATTCTCTCCCTTTACTGGAAGCGGTAGATCGTTTGTTGATTATTCACTTATTTCCATGTACACTTTATTATACCCGAACATACACTTATATACACTGCTTGAGTTAAGATATATGACAAAGTATAATTTAGTGTACACAAGATAACCGCAACGATCTCAAGTCTAAGGATCACTTGTATAACTATCACTAGATGAACTCCTATTGACAAGCAGGTAAAACTCCATTAGGTGTTCATTTAAACGAGTCACATTCAGTGAACTTATTCTCTAATAAACACCTACATACTTGCTTTAATGTCGTCACACAAATGATTATGAGATCAATCATCCTCTTATTAAGAGCAAGAACAGTATGTACTAATCTTTTCGGATTTACTAACACGCTCATTAGTTATCCTATGATTAGGAATATTTTTAGTTTCGAGTTAACATATTTTAGATTTCATTAGCATGATCTCATCATGATCCTAAAATATAACTCTAAACTATGAGTTAATATATTTAACAACTTAAACATATAAATAAACGTCTTTGAAAAAAAATTTCTTTTATTAATAAATGAATAAGATTACAAAATAAATACCCTATCACATCTAACGTAATTGGCTTGAAGGTATATTAATTTCAAATTGATAACTAACATGACAGTTTAGAAGTGGGAGAAATTTGAAGCAATTAATATTGCGATTATTTATAAATCACTGATTACCCAATTACCCAAAATTGTCAGACAATTTTTTTCAGTAATATCATTGATCTTTGTCTATATATATATATTTGCACACACGTAGAGTGTGCCACTTAAATGAGTTCAAATAACATTGGATAAAAGATCTCAATAACTAATGTTCCTTCTTGTATTTGCTCATAGAAAAATAATTTAAGAGGTAAACTTTCTCTTCTTTTTTTTTTCTTTTTTTTTTTTGTTGTAAATTTCCCTTGTATTCCTTTGGTCTGATTGATTGAGTCTTTTCGTTAACTAAGTTCCTATACTAAGAAAATATTAATAGATGAAATGAAAGAAATATTATTTAAAAATGAATCTCAATTAAAATGTTGTATTTTGTTTTTGTTTTTCTCTTTTTTTGGTAAAGAAAGGCTTAGAGTGAGCTGGTGAAGAAAACTATCCTGTTCAAGTTCCTACATTAAAAAGGTACTAATAGATGAAATGAAAGAAATATTTTTACTTAAAATGTAGTTTTTTTTTTGGGTAAAGAAAGGTTTAGAATGAACAGGTGAAGGAGGATATCCAGATCAATGTTCAAGAACAAAATATTGCCATTGACCTTTTTAACGACTTACAATACTATTTAATGCTGATAATATTTTAACTCTCATTAGTATTAATACAATGGTAAAATTGTCTAAATAACAAATTATTTTACATTTCGCTCATATTTCTAAGACAACAAGTGAAAGAATTACGTTAAAGTCCAATTAAGACTTTTTTCTGCAACTAGTGCGTGAAATATTCACTTTAAAAAGAAAATAAATAAATAGTTGTAATAAGAAAAGAATATAACAATTTATATACTTGAAACATTAATGGTGTTACCTACAATAATTATAAAATTTATAATATAAATATATAGTAGGATTATACTCCTATCGTCTTCAAAATGATATCTAAATTCACTTTTTTCTACACATAATATTAAGTCAATTTAGTATATGTTAGAAATGTTATTCAATATAATAAAAATTATGAAATAAAAACATTTTTGATGAAAATTAATATTATGAAAAAAATTACTATTTATTACTTCATATCACTTTTGTGGTCATCAGTTTCATTTGCTTCTAGTTGTTTCTTTAACTTCTTTCCCTCACTTTATGTTATCTTAAATATTATTACATTAAAATTATATTATACACATAATCATCTGTTCCATGATTATAATTTATCTTAATTTGTTGAGTCAAAAAAATGCCAAATTAGTTAATTTCTATTGATATAATTATCGTAATCTTATAGTTTATGAAAAAAAATTAATCACAACATAATTTATATTTAAACATAATTTATATTTAAGATTTTCAAATATTACAATAATTTTAACATTTAAATTTGTCAAAAAGTGATAACATGCATATCTCTAATTTTAGAATAACTGGAGTATTATATTATGTACTTTTATATATTTAAATATTATATATGTGTATAATATTAGTATATAATAACAATAGTATTATTTATTAATTAATAATTAATGTGAATAATAAAAATTTCAAATAATATTATTTTATTATAATATAAAATAAATTAGAAAAATTAATAGAGATTCTGTAAAAATATAAAAAATAATACTTGAATTTGTATAATAAGAAATCTTTTACGAGAAAGCGTAAAACTAGTGTGAGCGGCTGAGACAAGAAAAAAAGGAGAACAAGAAAGACAAAGTTACCATGAGGGCTAAATTATTCGAAAAAAAGAAACAATTTTTTTTTTCTTTTTTGAAAAAGGTGAAGGGTAGAACTGTCAATTTATCTCACGCAATCCAAGGTAGCATGACCCAGACCACTGAAAATTAGTACATAAACCCCCAAGGCCGAAGCAGCTATTTGCCAAAAGCTGCTAATAGGGGATTTACTGAATCAGAGAAGTTTGTTGTTGCTGTGCAAATAACACCAGTCAATTCTTTTTTCGCCGGAAAAATGGGTAGAAAGTTCTTCGTCGGCGGCAACTGGAAATGCGTAAGACTTCGATTCCGTTCTTTCTCCGTAAATTTTAACGATTTCTCCGATATTCTCATTATATGATCCGTTTTTATTGTTTTCAATTTTACCTTATTCATATGTCGTTCTGAATCTGAAGAACTATGATCGGAAGTAACCTGTGATCTATGTTAATTAAATCGATTGAAGAAATCCAGATATGAGATCATGATAGGATTTATGTAATCAAGTTTAAGTTCAGGATTGTGAATCAGATACCATACAGTTCATGGACTAATTTGTGTTACATTATTATTTGATCTGTTAAATTTTGAATATGTGCGAATCGATTATTGCGGAAGACTAATGATTGAGTCTCACTGGCGTAATTATTGTTAAATCTAGGGAGTTCTAAAATTTTAATTTTGAGTGGATCTGCTCTGAATTTGGTTTAATTTTATGTGTTGCAGAATGGAACCTCTGAGGAGGTTAAGAAGATTGTGAACATGCTTAATGAAGGTTCAGTACCATCTTCGGATGTTGTGGGTATGTGATAGCTTGTTTATCTTTATATATATTAAAAAAATAAAGTGTGAGCCATAGGAATCCAATTGTTTTGGTGTCAACAGATTCCTGAAGCCTATGATCTCCCTCTTCCATGCTAAGAGTTATTCTCCCCGTATATTTGCCTACTTGCCTGCAGCATTTGGTTGGGATAATTGCTTTCGTTGATTCCATTTGCTTTGGTCAATTGGTCTCATTCACGAAAAGAAAAAAAAAGAAGGAACTGTGTTTATTGTGGCTATTAACCAATTTCGTATTCCATCTATCTTGTAACTATCTGTTTGAATAATTCTCAATTTTAAATATCCAGCTTATCTTTTTATATGTTTAAACATATACTATACACTAGGTTTTTTATGTTTAATTTTATGTAACTTTGCTCGAACAATGGGTTTCCTACTGAGGTTCAATGTAATGTTTTTCAAATTTTAACTGTGTTTGAGTACTATTTTGTTGGGGAATTTTGTCAGTGTAATCACTGACATATATCAAGTCCATGTTATGTTTAATGTATAGCAGTATATGTAGTGTTGTAGGAGAGGCATTGATAGTTGAATTTCTACGTATATCATCCATTTTGTGGAATTTATAATTGGAGTTACAATTTTTGAATCATATCCAATATATTAGTGCACCACTTTTGGGGCATAATGAACCAAACTAAAAGTGTTAGTCAAATACCTCATTTTCTTCATGTTCCAAGTAAAGTTGTCCCCTCTAATTTCAAGTTTCGACTGTGCCTTCTTCTGCACAACTTTTAGGGTCTAGCAAGAAATGGGATAGACTTCTTTAACCTTGTATCCAACAATGAACCCCCACTCCCACCAGGAGTTGTGGTTTGGGGAGGATAAGAGTAACAAACTACATGTTACTATTTACGGTTGCATATAACCACCTCACGAACTGATTTATTATGCTAGTATCTTTTATATGTGATATAATTTTCTTATAATTTTTCGGTGACTACTCCTTTGAGTGCTAATGTGTTTGACAATCTAATTTTTTGTAGAGGTTGTCGTGAGTCCACCATATGTGTTCCTTCCAACCGTAAAAAGTGCTTTGAAGCCTGAATTTCATGTTGCTGCCCAGAATTGTTGGGTTAAGAAAGGTGGTGCTTTTACTGGGGAGGTTAGGTATGTATAAGTAAGCAAGCTTATGAAGAAAGTCCAGCTTTTGAGATTACATTACATTGAGGAATTTGATATGTTATGTCTATGCTTGTGCCTATTGAAATTTCCAATTGAGATTTCTCTTTTGAAAATTTTGCACCTACTTCTATTGGGATAAATGTATTGTAGGTAGTGTTATGGTTTCTTACTAGTTACTATTTAAGATGGTTTTCTGGCTTTCACATCAACTTTTGTAATATTGTTTCCAATCTCTATCGTTAACAGGAAATGAGTTCTAAAATGTCGTGGTTTCTTCAATAAACTTTGAGTTTTGAATGTAAAATTCTAAAGAGTTTGTAGCAATAAATGGAGATTTCTCCAATGAAGTTCAAATATTGCAATAAAAGTGAATTAGTTTCTGTAAATTCAATATACGTCAGCCATACTATTGTTGTCTCTTTCTACAAATAAGCCCTCTTTTATCTTCTTTTTCCTCTCCCTACTAGTAAACATTATTACTTGTAGACGCAACTGTTTTTTTTGTTTATAAATTTTCACTTGTTAAATTTATATGTAACGTTGACAAAGGTCATCTAAAAAATATGCCTAAATATCTCTGATGCCAATCTGATATTGAAAAAGTTAGCAAAGGATGGTAGACTTTCATTACCAGATTAGAGATGCTATTGTGTTTAAGTTCAATTCTTAAGCATTTCTCCTCTTAACTGTTTTAGATGTCTATTGGTTGTGTGGCTGTTTTGATATCTCTGATTCGCGAGTTTCAAACTCTCCGTCAAAAATATTATAGCGGATTCCTTTTTTTTATACAGTGCTGAGATGCTTGTCAATTTGGGCATTCCTTGGGTCATTCTTGGTCATTCTGAAAGGAGGGCTCTTCTAGGAGAATCAAATGAGGTAATTTCATGTTTAAATGATTTTGGTGATCATCTGAATGGTGCCAATCTTTTAACATCTATATCTAATCCATTCAATGCTATGGAATGCTCTTGCTCATTTATTGGGTTCAACTGAATTTTCAGTTTGTTGGAGATAAAGTTGCATATGCTCTTTCTCAAGGTTTGAAAGTTATTGCCTGTGTCGGGGAGACCCTAGAGCAGCGAGAATCAGGATCTACCATGGAGGTTGTTGCTGCACAAACCAAGTCAATTGCAGGTGGGTGCATACTTCCCTACATGTCACGGTGCAGCTTAATCTTTATTATGTTTCATCTATTGATATCCGTCATGTCCTCCTTGTTGTAAACATCTCATTCTGCACTCAACCCCTCTGTGTTTTGTTTCTTCATATGTAAATTAAAACTCAGCCTGATGATTTTGGTGATAACTGTTGACTGGACTTTATCCATGTTAATTTACTGTTACACTACAACAATAGAATTTGATATCTGAATTCAATTGCTTTGGCTTTTATAGGTAAAAGGAGTAGTAATTTACGTCAGTACTTATTCCGTCTTATTATATTTATTCCGTCTTTATGTACTTTATTATCTGCTTTAAACATGCATAATTCTCTTTGGCATTTGACTGTAAAGATGATTCTTCTGCAGATAAAATATCAAGCTGGGATAATGTTGTTGTGGCTTATGAACCTGTTTGGGCTATTGGTACTGGGAAAGTTGCAACTCCTGCTCAAGCTCAAGAAGTAAGTTATTTCTGGATCATGTTGATTAATCTAATTATTCATGTGCGACTACTACTATTTATCATCAATTAGTTGGAGTACAAATGATGAAATTTATTTACTTCTTTTATAGCTCAGCTGAGGCTTGTTTTGGGTGTTAAATCCTAACAAGTGGCTTGCAATTTTCGACAATCTTTAGCAGTTCAATATGCAGTTAGTTAGATGAAATATTGTTACTGCAGACTGGCTGGTGTGAACATTAGTTAGTGCCGGTAGTTGCTAAAGATAATAGGAAGTAGATATGTGGTGCTAATACTAATAAGTTTCTGAGTATTATCCAATTATCTTCTCATGGTGACAGAAGTCAGATGGTCAAAATTTCTCCGATGCTACTAGTTGAGGATGTTTGTTACCGCATTTCAGAAGCAGTATTTTGATCATCTTAGGTCGTTTAGTTTCAGCAATAAAATAGCAACAAATACTTGCTTTTGTTGCTCTTATAGGACAAATTACATTCTTAATTTTCTTTAACTCTTTTTCATGTTCTTCTTCAGTTCAAATTGGATTTTCTTCAGATTTATGCTTATTTAGAGCAGGAACCTGGAAGAGAGTGATGTTTGTGAACTGAATTAAACTCGTTATTATGGCTGAATATTGCACTAGACTTTTAGTCAGTTAGTCTTCGCTAATGCTTGCCATAATTTGAGGATATACATACGCTAAAGGTTTCCTGTGCAGAGCAATTGATGTGAAAGGCCTTGCATAGAATAATGCTCTTTTCGTTATACTCCATCAGCAAGAAATGTGGCAATAATAGAATGTGATCTTGGTTAAGATGACTTTAACCCTTTACACAACACAGGCAAATGTGCAATACATGGACTACTTTTGTGTTCTTGCTTTAATGTAGAATGATTTGATACTACAGTATGTGGAGCTGCTTGGCTAGATCTTTTACTGTACCTTTTCTTCTTTTGTCGGGGTACTTATCAAAGCTGTCAAATATGTCAAATATTTTATTGGCATAAAGATTAAAGTGACATGTTCTTTATGTCTATGGCCTCCAAATCAAGCCATGCTTCTTGTAAAGTTGACCTCAACTGTTGCTTCACTAGCATAGCTTTAATATTCATGTAACATTGAATGTTCCTCATGAACCTTTTGACGAAGAGGATTTTTTTTTTCTTTGTCACAGGTGCACTCGGAGCTGAGGAAATGGCTTCAAGCAAACATCAGCCCTGAAGTAGCAGCATGTACAAGGATTATCTATGGAGGTAATTCCATTCCACATGATATTCTTTTACAATGTTTATATTTTTTACAGTAGAATAATACGTAAAAATTTTAGACCCCTAGACGTCAGCACTTTTTTATGGCAATGAACAAATATAGGCCCAAATTTTTTTATATAGTGGTATTGAATTTCTGTAATACAGAAATTCACCTGTTTGGACACAAAACTGAGTTGAATTTTATTTGAGTTAAAGGTAAAGGGTTGATAGTTCAGATAACATGACTATTTTCCATCATTTGAGGTGTAAATGCCATTTTCACATTGTATAGAGAGTAAACAGGTGAAGTCAACATTAGCCATACATTATATACATATATGCTTATGTTGATATTGTTTTGGCTAATTTACTGCCATGTACTTATTAGAGGGATGCTTAAAAGCTTCCTTTGTCAAATAATTTGGGATACCCGTCAGCATCAGGTTTGGCATTTCTTCTTCGTTGTCAAAGGCAATGAAGTCATATCAGAAAAAAATTGACAATGTGGGCCTCTGGCCAAAAGTTTTATATCTGATTGTTGCTATCATTTGCAACTTCTCTGTCAACTCTGTTTCTAAATTTCATTTTTATTTGTTGCCTCAGTTTTCAAACACCATCCGTACTAGTATTTTAGTGCAAGTCAATACAATTATTAAGATGCCGCATCTTTATCTCCATTGTCTGTATTTTAGTGTTTCCTATAATAGAGTTCAATGTTTGCTATTTCAGGTTCCGTCAACGGTGGTAACTGCAAGGAATTGGCTGGGCAACCTGATGTTGATGGTTTTCTAGTTGGTGGAGCTTCTCTCAAGGTAAATAATTGACATCATCACTTGTCTTTAGCTCTTGTTATTTGGGTTGTTGGATTGTCCTCTAAACTAATTTTCTTCATGGCCCATGTTTAGCCGGAGTTCATTGACATAATCAAGGCTGCTGAGGTAAAGAAAAATGCTTAAAGTACAGTTTTCAGGCATTTGCGAATTTTTCAAGCTTATGAGAAGGGAGCTTTGTCACTCATTAAAAACATAAAATCCCTGGTTGAGGATAAACATGTGCTTTTGTACTCCTGACAGCACTTTAAATTTGTTTTTATGTATGAATAAATCGTCCTCTTGATCATTCTCAAACTTTATGCCAGTCCAATGCAGATTTTCATTTTATTTATTTATTTCAGTATTATCATTTTTTAAATAAGTATTTACTCCATACCTTCACAAGAGGAGTTCCAATTAGTTTTATGTTATGCTGTGAAATCCTAAAATTAATTTCTGGCTAAACCTTAACAACTTTCTAATATTAGAAACATTTTCTTTTGTTTCAATGTTTTTTTAGATATATTTTGTAACATTAATCATGTTATAATTAAACTTAATTATTTCTACATCAAAGTTATATCACGGCATTTATAGAATGCAGTAAGAATATTTTGAAAATGCCTTCTTTTTTGGAATTTAAGGAGTATTATTCCGATTAGATAGATAAATTATCTTGAATTGCTATTCGTGTTGACTGTTGAGTTCGACCACTTATACTTTGCTCATTAAGTTTGTTTTTGAAGGACTCCCTTCATTTCAAAACGTATTGCGTTTGAATTTTTATACGTAAATGGATTTTCTTTATTTTGTTTGACTTTTTAGACATATTTTTTTTCTTTATTTTATTTGACTTTTTAGATGAATTTTTAGATGAATTTTAATATATATTAAATATTTTATTTTTAAAAAATAAAAATAAAAAAACTAAAAATATTTTAAATGAATAATAATATGATACAAAAACTATAATTATATAAAATATTTAACATGTTCTAAATTTTATCTAAAATTATGTGAAAAATAAGTCGAATGCCATTTATTTTGAAATGAAATTACTATTAAGGTTACTCTACTTGGATGATACTTGACTTAAATGGTTAATTTTTTATACGTGATAAATATCTTAAACAAAATTATGTTTGAAAAATTTCAAATTGTTTGCGAACATTTCGATAAATAAATGACTGAAACTTGGCCATGATAAATTTCAAACTTGATAAATATTTTAACAATTCAAGTTGGATTACGTGACCCGACTCTCGTTTACAATTATGTAAATGTCCAGTTGATACTTAAAAATAAAAATATTGTCCCTTAAGTCATATAATATTTTTCTTTTTTTTTTTTTTTGCTAAATTTTCAAAGGTATATAAAAGAAAAAAAGGTACAGTATTAATGAGAGACATCTTTCTTGGCCTACTAGCAAAACTTGCAAGCTAGGAAAGAAAAACTCAAATCAAGGAGTTGGAAAAAAGGAAGGCGACAAAAGCAAAAGCCAAAAAGGATACCTAGCCAAGATAAACGAGGGATATACCCCCGGCCTACTAGCACATGTCGCTAGCTAATATTAAAATCTAAGAAATTGTGAAACAAGAAGACAGACAATCATCCCCTGAACCTCCAAGTTATTGTCGGGAACTAACACCATCAGAGGATAAAAATATCCTCCAAATGACTAGACCATGAGATAATAATTTATCCTCTGATGCCTAGATTGTTGGTGAATAATTATCCTCTGAAATCATTATCTTCCGATACATTATTATCTGCTAATCCTCTGAAGCCATTATTTTCTGATGCGTGAATGACTGCTAATGTTAAAACATCCTCTAAAAGTTGAAAAGACATGACGTTTAATAAAGGACCAGAAGTTGACAAAGACAAAATGTTTCATATAATGTTTTTATCATGTCCTAAAAGTCTAACTTAGTATTTTAATATATTCATATTTATTAACTATATATAAATATAAATATATATGCTAACATAAATATAAATACATATGTTTCCTAACCCACCCACTAACCACACAACTCATCCCTTACTGTTAAGAATTATAACATTTGATGATGATGTATAAACTTAGAATTGTTAGATTTTGTAATTATACAAGTACCTGCAGTAGTGTTCTATCAAAGACTACCATCAGAGACTGCAGGAGACCATCAGAGACTATAAGAAATGCATTTGGAGAGTTCAACAAAAGTCAAAGTTGGTCAAACAAAATTATCCCATTGGAGACTAAGTTTTTGTTCATTAGAGACTAAGTTTTTGTTCGTCGGAGACTAAGTTTTTGTTCGTCGGAGACTAAGTTTTGGTTCATCAGAGACTAAGTTTTTGTTCGGTAGAGACTAAGTTTTTTGTTCATTAGAGACTAAATTTTTGTTTGTCGGAAACTAAGTTTTGGTTCATCAGAAACTCAGTTTTTGTTCGTCAGAGACTAAGTGTTTGTTCATCGGAGACTAACGTCGAAGCTACCAGAGACTAAGGCAAAAACACTCCAATGCATTAAGGTAGCCTTAAGAAGATTTGATCATTGCCAAACTCAAAATACCTATCGCCAAAGTTGTCGGGCAAATCAACAACAACGCCAAACTCAAAATGACTATCGCTAAAGTCATTAGGAAATTCACTATCGCTAAAGTCAAGTGAAGCCCAAAAAATATAAGCGCCAAAGTGCTTGGGTATTAGTGGATAAATTATGAAGCGCCAAAGTGCTCGGGTATCAGGGGACAAGTTCTTGGCATCAGGGGACAAGTTCTCAGCATCAGGGGATAGATTTCTCGTCATCAGGGGATGGATGTCTTGGCACTAGAGACTGTCCATCAGGGGATAAATGATCAGAAACTAAAGATGACATATGACTGATAAAGTTAAGGAAATGAAATTAAGAAAATGATGGTTGACCAATAAGGAGAGATTGACTACCAACGAAGCTGGTCAAGGATAAGCTATAAGTGAATAAGTCATCAAGGGACAAGTCATCAAGGGATAAATATCCACTGATGAACAATGTCACATCAAAGGATAAATGACTTGACACATCACACATTTACCAGAGTTTTTAAATGAACTAGAAGCCGACCATAGATCCATAACCAAGTTACATTTGGATTAACAAGGTTGGGAAGCTGATCTGTGAAAGCTAAGAAATTTTGTAACGATGATGTGACTTAACAGAGATGTTAGGTAACAAATTTGTTACAACTATTGATAAAGAGAAACTACTCTAATTGATCAGAGTAGTTGTTAAAAAGCAGAAAAGATCAGAAAAGGAAGCTGTGTGGAAAGTATACAAGTAAATATATATTCACAACACAGATAAAAAAGAAGAAGAGAGAGAGACAAAGATATACGAAATATAGAAAGAGAAAGAATTTATACACTCTGAAATCTAACGCAGAAAATTCATAGAATTTGAGAAGCAAGTTTTCCATAACTTGAAAAACTAGAAATTCATTTCTAGATAGCAGTTGTTCATAGTTGAACATATTTCAGAAGCTGGTATCAATTTTGATAACCAGATTATAATTTTAAATTCCAATATCAATAAAATACGTTCTTATTGATTGATATAATTTTTCTTGTTTATTAGTGCCACAATTAATTTACAAATTATATCTTGATCTTTACATTGAGAGAAAAAGTTGAAATTGTATTCAACACCGCCCCCCCTACAATTACTCATCCGGGAACAACAATTGGTATCAGAGCTTTCTAGTTGACATACATATTAGACAATCAAGATGAGTAAGAAAAGTGGAAATGTCAAGATCTCACTGTTGGTGAGGGAGGAATATTTCTTATGGAAGAGAAGGATGCAGATGCATCTCAAATCGACAGATCCTTCCTTCATAACAATCTTGGAAGAAGGACCTCTTAAACCAATAAAGTTTGTTCCCTTGGCAACAATAGATGACCAAGTGGTCCTTGAGCATTCAATCCCCAAACTCCTAAAAGACATAACAACTGAAGAA
Organism: Centella asiatica; assembly: GCA_014636745.2. NCBI lineage: Eukaryota > Viridiplantae > Streptophyta > Magnoliopsida > Apiales > Apiaceae > Centella > Centella asiatica. The sequence continues at coordinate 23,895,637 of CM025787.1, forward strand.
AAGGAAGACTCCATGAAGGATGCTAAAGTTAGGAACATTCTCTATAATGGTTTGGACAATGACATGTTTAACAATGTCATTAATTGTGAGTCTACCAAAGATGTCTGGGAGACAATACAAGTGTTATGTGAAGGGACTGAAGACGTAAGGGAAAACAAGCAGTCTTTGTTGGTCCAACAGTATGAGATGTTTACAAGCAAACTTGGTGAATCTCTAACAAACTTATTTGATAGATTCAACAAGTTAATTAATGACTTGAGGATCTTTGGCAAAACTTATGCCAACAAAGATGTGAATCTGAAATTTATAAGGGCATTGCCAAAGAGCTGAGATGCCAAAACTACAGCCATAAGGGAAGCCAAGGATATGAACTCAATATCCTTGGAGAAGCTCTATTGGAACCTCAAAACTTATGAGTTAGAGGTTCAATAAAGAGAAATTCTAAGTCAAGTCCATAGAAATAATAAATCAATGGCACTTGTGGCTGAGAGTTCGAGCAAGAAGCTTTATGGGAAAACAATTCTCATTGAAGAGAAAAGTGAAACTGAGGCAAGTGGAGCCGAGAGTATGGATAGTGAAGAAGAAATCTATACTCCAGAGGAACAAAAGGCTGTTGATGAAGCCATGGCCTTCTTGGCAAGAAAATTCAAAAAGCTAAGATTCAAGAAGGGCAAGGACTTAAGAAAGACAACAACAATAAGGAAGCCTGTCCACTCTGGTGCTATTGACAGATTAAAGATTAAATGTTACAACTGTTAAGAGTGTGGACACTTTGCAAATGAATGCAACAAACAAAAGTCTATCAAATAGACTAGAGAAGTCAAGAAGGATGATGACTACTACAAAAAGAAATACTTTGAAGTCATCAACAATAAGAATAAAACATTCATTGTAGAGGGAAAGTTCAGCATGCCAAGATTGAAGCAGCTCAATTGGTGATTGATCACATCAAGAAAGTTCAAACTGAATCTGGGCTGACTGTCAGAGTTCTAAAAACCGATAATGGAACAAAATTCAAGAACTCCAAAGTTGAATGTTTCTGTGTGGACAAAGGAATATCTCACATATTTTTTGCTCTAAGAACCCCTCAACAAAATGGAGTAGTTGAGAGAAAAAACAGAATTCTAATTGAAACTGCTAGAACCATGCTTGAAGAAGCCAAGCTGCTTACCTATTTTTGGGCTGAAGCAATTTCAACTGCATGTTTCACTCAAAATAGGACCTTGATCAACAAAGCTCACAACAAGACTCTTTATGAGCTAATGATAAGCAGGAAACCTAATGTTAAATTTCTTCATGTATTTGGTGGCATATGCTTTGTGCTAAGATGTCACGGTGAAAACTTAGGAAAATTTGAACCTAAAGCTGATGAAGCAATTTTCCTAGGTTATTCTCTAACAAGCAAAGCATACAGAGTCTACAACCTTAGGCTAAACTCTGTAATGGAATCTTTTCATGTTGCATTTGATGATCAGAAGATAATTGGAATGCAAGATGAAGGAAATCATAAGATCCTAAGGTTTGGGAATGAAGATGAAGTGGATCTTCTAGACTCTTTAGATGATGAAGCTGAACCCTACGAAGCTACCTTGTTAGTGGATAATTCAATACCTGATGAGGAAACCTGATCAGAGGAAAATGCAGTATTAGTGGATAATGGCACTCCATCAGGGGATAATCCACTGTTAGTGGATAATGAATCAGGGGATATCTTAAACCCCAATCTAGAAATACCCATTGATTCAGGGGGAGCTTCTCAAGAAGCTGAAAACACTTTACACCGTGGAGGACAAGGAACAAATGAAGCTTCTTCTTCAAGAAGATTTCCTCCACAGACAAAATGGACAAGAGATCATCCTATGGAGCAGATTATAGGAGATCCAACTAAAGGTGTGACAACAAGAAGTGCTACTTAGAATGAATGCCTATACCTCAACTTTCTGTCAAAGATTGAACCTAAAAAGGTTAAGGAGGCATTAGAAGATGCTGATTGGGTGATTGCTATGCAAGAGGAGCTCAATTAGTTTGTAAGAAATAAAGTCTGGAGACCAGTGCCAAAACCAAAGAACAAATCAATAATTGGTATTAAATAGGTCTTCAGAAACAAGCTGGATGAAGCTGGTACAGTGCCAAAGAACAAGGCCAGACTGGTTGCAAAAGGTTATTCACAAGAAGAAGAGATTGACTATGATGAAACCTTTGCACCAGTAGCAAGATTGAAAACAATCAGGATATTCCTTGCCTGTGTTGTTCATGCAAATTTTAAAGTGTACCAGATGGATGTAAATAGTACCTTTCTGAATAGGAAACTACAAGAAGAGGTGTATGTCCAGCAACCTCCTGGCTTTGAAGATCATCAATTTCCAAATCATGTCTATAAGTTAGACAAAACACTCTATGGACTTAAACAAGTACCAAGAGCACAATATGATACTTTATCCTAATTTTTACTTGAAAATAATTTCACAAGAGGTATTGTAGATAAAACCCTTTTGTTAGATATAAATGCTTATGATGATGTTTAGAGAATAGATGTGCATCTGTAAATACTCAAGGTATTCTATAAACCTTAGTATATTTGCACAAGTTTTGCATCAACTGATAGACGACTTATTCATCAGGGGATGAACTTCACTGCACTGGATGAATCATCAGTGTTAACTTGAACGGACTCGACAATGTCAAAGAATGACTGTTGTTACTTAAAAGAAGATAAATATTTCATATAACAGACATTCCAGGCAAAGCCAATAAAGTATGGATGATCAAAAGGACAAGTATTTTTAAGGGCATCAGTAAGAAGAACCTATCAGGGGAAGCTTAAAAATACTGTATTAGGCGATGACACCATAAATGGAAGCTATCAGAGGAACCCGTCAGGGGATGACTTCATCAGGGGAAGCCTTCAAGGGAACCTGTCAGGCAATGACCTCGTCAGGGGAAGCTGTCAGGGGATGACCTAGTCAGGGGAACCCGTAAGGGGAAACACTCTTATGTCTAGACTTTGGCAACAACACACCTCTCGATAAGTTTGGTGATGGATAAACATGACTTTAGCGATAGTTTATCTCGTGATGAGTTTGGCGATGGGTAAAAAGTGACTTTGGCGATAGTCATTTTTTATCCACCGACGACGAGTTTGGCGATGGCTAACACTGACTTTGGCGATAGTCAGTTTTATCCACTGACGACGAGTTTGGCGATGACTTAGATTGCCTGACAAGTTTGGCGACAACAAAAGATCAACTCGTCAGTGGAACCTTTTGGTGGATAACAAGCAAGTCATAACATCAGTGGATAAATGAAACACTGATCAAGTCTCCATCAAGGCTTGACATCAGTGGATAAATGAAACATTGATCAAGTCTCCATCAGGGCTTGACATCAGTGGACAAAGAAGCACTAATCAAGTTGCTATCAGTAACTTGTCATTAGCAGATGCAGAAGCACTAATTAAGTTGACATCAGGGCTTGTCTTTAGTGGATCGTTATGACCTAATCCACACTTCATCAGGACTGACATGCAAATCATTGATACTTGGCACAGAAGTAAGGGGTATAACTGAAAAGATATTCCTTGAAGTTTGGTTATCCAATAACAATTCTTGAGCATTAAATACATGCAGATCAGGGAATGAAAAAGAAGCAACAAACGCAAACAACAGTCCGACACACCACTCTGAAAGGACCTTGATGTGACATACTACGACTATGTTGAAAAAGAAGTATGTCTAGCACGTGGGTTCACCAACTAATCTGCTATACATATAGAAAAAGTTGTTACACAAAAAACCAAGTAAGCCACAACACTCAAACACTAGAAGGAAGTTTTGTAATAGATCTTGAGAGATTCATTCAAAGAAAAATGTAGCTAGTGAGTGAGAAAGAGAAGCTATAATTTATTACAGAGAAGCTGTAACTTGTTATAGAATTGTAGCTGTTAATCACGATTGTGATTCAACAGATTTTCAGAAAAATATTAAGTTTTAATACAACTATTTTAACTTGAATACTTGTGTATTCATTTTAATTTTATTAAAGTTTTTCTGATTTTGGTAGTTATTCCAACTCATGCTAAACAAGTTTTAAAAGAGCAAAAAGTTTGTAATGTTTGTATTTAACCCCCCTTCTACAAACATTTGAGCTTATCTTGTTCTAACAATTGGTATCAGAGCCTATTAACATATTACACTTGCTAAAAGATCTTGATCTATGGCCAACAAAGCTGAAAATAGTAAAGTCCCCATGTTGGAAAGGGGAAAGTACTTCTTCTAGAGAGAACGAATGATAGTTCATCTAAGAGCAATCGATGATGAATACCTACAGATTCTAGAAGAAGGCCCTCACGTACCAAAGAAGCTCATTCCTCAAGAAGTGGTGAATAGAGTCAATGTCCCTGAAAGATTAGTCTCAAAGACTACTGAAGAAATGACTCTAGTGGAAAGAGAGAAGGTGAATAAGGATCTAAAAGTAACAGGCATTCTGTATAATGGCTTAGACGCCGATATGCTAAACAGTATCATGAATCTTACAACGTCTAAGTCTATATGGGATACTATCCAGAACTGATGGTACATAAAATGTGAGGGTGAACAAATTGTAGCTGTTAACACAACAATATGAGTGGTTCACAATGAAAAATGGTGAATCATTTACTGAAATGTTTGACAGATTTAACATGTTGGTAAATGACCTGAGGATGTATGAGAAGACCTATGCCAATAGAGATATGAACAGAAAGTTCATGAGGACACTTCCCATATCATGGAATCCGAAGACAACAACCATTAGAGAATCCAAGGACATGAATATCCTAGACTTGGACAGGTTTTATAGTACTCTAAAGACATATGAACTGGAGGTTCATCAGAGATCTGAAATGTTAGAGGATACCAGAAAGCTTAAATCTATAGCTTTGATGGCTGCCAAAAAGGATAAAATTGAAGCAAGACCAAGTGTCTTGATGAAGCAGCAGTCTGGAGATGCTGAAAAAAAGGGGGACTATGAAGCTGACTCAAAGGAGACTGAGTACACTCCTAAAGAGTTAGAAGAGATGGATGAAACCTTGGCCTTTCTTGGAAAAAAGTTTTCCAAGCTAAAATTCCAAAAGTCATCTGGGTCAAAAAGATTTTCAGCAAAGAAACTTAGAAGTGCAAACAACTTTATTGATAAATCAAGAATAAAGTGCTACAAATGCAATGAGTTGGGCCACTTTGCAAATGAGTGCCGCAAGACCACAAAGGAAGGTGAATCCAAAGGAAAAGAAGTTGAAGTGGATTACAAGAAGAAATACTTTTACCTTCTTGATGCCAATAAGAAGGGAAAAACTTATATTGCAGAGGGAAAGGACTGAGATGACTCAGATGAAGAAGACACTGAGGAATATGTCAACCTATCCTTGATGGCCTCATCCACAAACAGTAGCAACTCACAAGGAAATGTCAAAAGCAGAAAAATCTAGTTTCTAGATAGTGCCTGCTCAAGACACATGACAGGAAACAAAGCCCTACTCATAGAGTTCCAAGAAAAGGTTGGTCCAGTAATTTCTTTTGGTGACAATAGCAAAGGACTGACTCTTGGTTATGACAAAGTAGCAAATGGGAATGTCTCATTTGAAGATGTCTTATATTGATGCTTATCTTTTCTCTATTCAAGAGGAGCAACCAATATTCAAATTCTACCCTTATTATTTCTTCTTCCCTCTTTGATATTTCTTAAGAAGCAATGGAAAATTTCTTAATTCCACTGGTTTCAGATTCTTTGATAGTTCAATCATCAAAGAAGCCAATTCTTGAAGTTAAAACACAAAGAAAAGCTCTCAACTCATCAGTGGATACTACAATAGCACTTTATCAAACATCCACTGATGCAAAACACTTTCTCCCTATATTTTCTACACCACTCTAGGTCAGCCACAACAAGAAGATTTTAGATTTCGTGAGCCTATGAGAATTCAAAATGAGAGTCAGACCTTGTGTCTGGAAAAAGGTGAGGATAAATAAATTAAAAGCAAAATGTTTTTTTTGGAAAATAAGTGTGAGAGGCTGACTTGTAAAAGTCAGGTAAAAAGAGAGGGTATGAGCAAGGATGAAATCCTTGAAGAAAAGAATAGAGAGAAATTATTTCACTTACTACATTTGCAACTCATTTATTGTCTGATCCCCAATTCTGATCAAATATTAGAGGATACTAAGAGAAGATCTTGTGATTGTTTGATTGGATGCAAGCAACACAAAATTATTGGATAATGCAACATCACACTTAATATCAGAATATTTGATCACACAGAGATCAAGTGCAGCTGTACTCACAAAATGTTTTTGAAGCATTGATAAAATAAAGTACAACATGAAGCTCCAACACTTCATAATTAATGATCTTCAAACAAAGCTCAAACATTTCTTCCTACTAGTCAACCTAATCTGGTAATTTCTACCCTCCAACATTAGGATACTAATGTTAGAAAGGGGGAGTATGATTAGGAAATGAAAACAAAGAGCAATTCTAATAAGGACATGGGGAGATTTGTTAAAGATGATTAATAGATTGATGGCTGGGCATTGAGGAACTGAAACATCAAAACCATCATTGTTAAGTTCATAATGTACAATTATGGTTTTACATGTTTAAGTTCAATTCTAAGTAATGGTGTTATAAGGTTGGTGTTTTGACATCATCATCAAACCTTGATTTATGTTTATCTTTGATAAATCATAAATAGGGGGAGATTGTTAGGAATTATAGCATTTGATGATGATGTATAAACTTAGAATTGTTAGATTTTGTAATTGTACAAGTACCTGCAGTAGTGTTCTATCAAAGACTACCATCAGAGACTGTAGGAGACCATCATAGACTACAAGGAATGTATTTGGAGAGTTCAACAAAAGTCAAAGTTGGTCAAACAAAATTAGCCCATCGGAGACTAAGTTTTTGTTCGTCGGAGATTAAGATTTTTGTTCGTCGAAGACTAAGTTTTTGTTTGTTGGAGACTAAGTTTTTGTTCTTCGGGGACTAAGTGTTTGTTCGTTGGAGTCTAAGTCTTTGTTCGTCGGAGACTAAGTCTTTGTTCGTCGGAGACTAAGTTTTTGTTCACCAAAGAAGAAGTTTTTGTTGGTCGGAGACTAAGTTTTTGTTCGTCGGAGACTAAGTCTTTCAGAGACTAAGTGTTTGTTCATCGGAGACTAATGTTGAAACTACCAGAGACTAAGGCAAAAACACTCCAATGTATTAAAGTAGCCTTGAGAAGATTTGACCGTTGCCAAACTCAAAATGCCTATCGCTAAAGTCGTCGAGCAAATCAACAACAACGCTAAACTCAAAATGACTATCGCCAAAGTCATTAGGAAATTCTTTATTGCTGAAGTCAAATGAAACCTAAAATTACTAAGTGCCAAAGTGCTCGGGTATCAGTGGATAAATTTTAAAGTGCTAAAGTGCTCGGGTATTAGGGGACAAGTTCTCGGCATCAGGGGATAGGTTTATCGTCATCAGAGGATGGATGTCTCGGCACCAAAGATTGTCCATCAGTGGATAAATGATCAGAAACTAAAGATGTCATATGGCTGATAAAGTTAAGGAGATAAAATTAAGAAAATGATGGTTGACCAATAAGGAGAGATTGACTACCAACGAAGCTTGTCGGGGGATACACTATAAGTAAACAAGTCATCAGAGGATAAATATCCACTGATGAACAATGTCACATCAAAGGATAAATGACTTGACACATCACACATTTACCAGAGTTCTTAAATGAACTAGAAGCCAACCAAAGATTCATAACCAAGTTACATTTGGATTAACAAGGTTGGGAAGCTGATCTGTGAAAGCTAAGAAATTTTGTAACGATGATGTGACTTAACAGAGATGTTAGGTAACAAATTTGTTACAACTATTGATAAAGAGAAACTACTCTAATTGATCAGAGTAGTTGTTAAAAAGCAGAAAAGATCAGAAAAGGAAGCTGTGTGGAAAGTATACAAGTAAATATATATTCACAACACAGATAAAAAAGAAGAAGAGAGAGAGACAAAGATATACAAAATATAGAAAGAGAAAGAATTTATACACTCTGAAATCTAACGCAGATTCATAGAATTTGAGAAGCAAGTTTTCCATAACTTGAAAAACTAGAAATTCATTTCTAGATAGCAGTTGTTCATAGTTGAATAGATTTCAGAATCTGGTATCAATTTTGATAATTAGATTGTAATTTCAGATTCCAATATCAATAAAATATGTTCTTATTGATTGATATAATTTGTCTTTTTTATTAATGCCGCAATTAATTTACAAATTATATCTTGATCTTTATATTGAGAGAAAAAGTTGAAATTGTATTCAACCTCCACCCTACCCCTCTTCTATAATTAGTCATCCGGGAATAACACTTACCCCCGCTCCCACTCGCCATCTGCTAAACTTATTGATTTCGACAAAATTATTATATGACCTAAATTTCATTACAAAACACCCATGCACCTTCACATTGCCCCCACGCCTCCACTGTACCTCCCTCTTCCCCGTGCTAATCTTACTGTTTTTCATAAAATTATTTTATAACATAAATTTTATGTCCAAAACACTGTCACACCCTTACTTTGTACCCCTACCCTAACACCACTAAATCTTGTTTTTTTTAACAAAATTATCCTATGACCAAAATTTCATATCCAAAATATTCCCACACCCTCACCCCTTACCCCCCCCCCCCCCCTGCCCCACCCCCAATAACCTTATTATTTTTGACAAAATTATCTTATAACCTAATTTTAACACCAAAACACTCCCACCCCACCTCCAGTAATCTTACTATTTTCAACAAAATTATATTATGACCTAAATTTCAACCCAAAAACACCATCATGTTCTCACTTGCCCCTACCCATACCCCTATCCGCCAACCAAATTATGACATAAATTTTATCACCCAAACACTCTTCACACATCAGCTGCCCCCACCCCCACCCTCACCCTAACTCTCACTAGCCTTATGATTTTCAACAAAATTATTTTGTGACATAAATTTTATTATCAAACATCTCTACATGCGTCATCCGCTTCATACCTCATTCTCCCACCCTCGCTCCACCCCCACCCCTTCCACTAATCATGTTATTTTCAAAAAATTATATAATAACATAAACTTCATCAACCAAAAGCCCAAATCCCAACCCCCACCCCTACAATTCCCACCCACCCCATCCTACATGTTCCGTTCCTCTTTACCACCCACCTAACCCCAATGTCACCCCACATCCTTCACCCCATTATAACTAAATTATTGTCAACAAAATATTATAGTTCTAATTATATTGTCAACAAAGTATTACGGTTATGGGTTGGATGGGGGGGAGTTGAGAGGGCTAGTGTTTTTGTGGTGGAGTATAGAGTGACGTGCCAATAGTGGGGTTGAACGGGTGAGAAAGTTAAGAGAACAAAGTTTAAGTTATAAAGTAATTTTGTTAATAAAAATAAATTTAATAGGTGGGGTGGGGGTGACTAGTAGGAGTGGGTGAAAGTGTAGGGGTGTTTGGGAGATAGGGATGTAGATAAGACAACATATATGCCCTAATAGTGGAGGTTATATATATATATATATATATATATATATATATATATATCAAAATGCCTCCATCCTTTTATCAACAATGGTATCAATAAGTATATAATGCCCGGAACTGAGTAGATTAATTTGGATATTGTTCTCACATTAAGTTATTATTCTGAATATCGTTGTTATAATTACTAATTTACTTATCTCGGGAACTATTGATGATGAAAGAAGTATTATTATTATTATTAAAAACATAATTAGAATCGGTATATTAGCAGTATCATTAATTTTATGCTCCTTTTTTGACATGTAAATGACGTTTTATACTATTTTTTCGCATGTAGTTGATAATATATCCACTTTATCAAAATAATTAGTCTTTTAGGTATCCATTATTTTTTCAAGCATGTAATAATTTAGAGATGACAAAAATATATTAATTTTTTATAATTCATAAAATTCTAAAAACATCGTGTCCATGCTAAGCACAGGCTACACAACTAATATATTCCTACACGCGTATATAGATAATGAGTCTCATCCACGCTGCAACATTATTTTGGTGATAGTCATAAACTTGTACCGGGAGATATTTGAATTATGTTTCACTCCAAGTCTCCCACTAGTGATTGAAGATATTAACTTTTAATTTGAATGCCTTTCGGTACATATTACTAGGCATGTAATTGTCGAGAATTCTCTCTTAAAACAACAAAAAATGTAAGTTGTCCTAAATTTACACTAATATATTGTTCATATTATAATGTTTTCTACTTCTAAAAACGTGTCTTTAGAGTTATAAATAAGTCAAGTAAAAAAAACTAATGTTTACTTAAAAAAATAGAATTTGTGTTTAAAATTAGTTCATTTTGAGATTTAATATGTCATCATTCACTAATACAAAACTGATCATATGCGTCGGTTAAATTATCTATTTTGCGTTAGTTAACATGAGACGCATATGGTGGAGACGCAAAAATTTAATTATTTTGTGTCGATTAAAGAGATGATGCAAAATATTATCATTTACGTCATACCTTTATAATAACCGACGCAAATGATAGGTCATTTGCGTCATACCTTTATAACAACTAACGCAAATGATAGGTCATTTGCGTTAGACTTTTAAAATAACTGACGCAAATAATAATGGTTATTATTTTTTAAAATTCATTTTAAAATATCATATCCAACCTGTATATTAAAAAGCTAATTCTAATGCTACAACAAGCCAAAAATACAAAATTGAAGTACTTCATTTGCAAAACAGGAATATATACAAATCAAAATTTACAACCCCTTAATTTTTGTTTTTCAATTAAACCATTCAAGAAGTCAAAAAATACCGAATTGAAAGTTCAATGCACTTATTTATTTTTTATACTTGTGGTTCTCCTAATACCCTTGCAACATTTTGGGATCGGTCTGTAAAATCCTCAACCTGAAATGTATAAAATACAAATTAATAACACTATTCAAAATTATTCCAATTTTCAGACTTGACAAGAGAAGTATAAATACACTTATGCAGCCAACTTTGGAATCCCATGTTTTTGAAATCCAAGCTCCCTGACATGTACTGGCACAGAGACCTTTGTACCATAGTGTTGAAACAGATGATAGCTGCAATCGCATTGAAAATCCAACAGGCTATTAACTCCTAACATTTATAATCCCTTCTAGAAAATGGAGATTTTAAGACATAGCTTCCCCTCGGAATAATAATTACCTTGATTAATAGAGTGATGAACAACATAACCAGCGACTCTTTATTACCTTTCTCATAGTCCAAAAACCTCTTTACTACCTTTCTCATAGTCCAAAAACCTCTTTACTAACTTTGAAACAGACGCAGAATTAGTGTCATCTAGAAACGTCAACACCACATAAAATGTCAGTACTCAATAACAATATAACTAAGGTCAGTTACTATAAGATCAATAACACTAAAAAGAAGTTTCATGACAAAAAGTATCAAAGGAAAGATGTTACATTAATTCCTAGTTCTGGACTTAAGGATAATGGAAGAAAAGTTTTAGGTACAATAGAAACTTGCATGCAATCTCAAATTCAATTAACTTAACCAATAATTGCTACCTTTTCCAAATACTTTGTCTTCGGTTTTCCCCAAGGATTTCTTCCACTTCCGTAGTTCTGAAGATTAAGTGCAACTATAGACGTAACATTGGAGAAGAAATAAATCATCAGCGAAATGAAATGTATGCCGTGCAATGAAAATGAAAATGTATGTCGCACATTGGAAATGAATCAGATTTAGAGAGAAGGTGGTTTGTCTTCAAAAAGCGATAAAATGAAAATGTATGCCGCGCAATGGAAATGAAAAGGCGATAAAATGTATTTTTTTCCGTACGGTGGCATACTCGTAATTAATCATACAATTATTTACGTCGATTTTTTAAAACAAGTGACGTAAATGTATTATTAATTTATTTTTTAATTATTTTTATAGATTTTGCGTCGGTCTTTTAAAAGAACCGACGCAAATACTCAACAATATTTGCGTCGGTTCTTTAAAATAAGCGACGCAAATGTGTTATTAATTTATTTTTTAATTATTTTTATAGATTTTGCGTTGATACTTTAAAAGAATTGACACAAATATTATTTGTTTTATTTATCATAATGCCACCGTTGTACTATATGCGCCAGTTTTATTAAAGAACTGATGCAAATAAGGTGACGCAAATAAGGCGACGTATAAGGCAGTTTTTGTACTAGTGATTTAATTTTAAAATATCAAAATGTATCTCTAATTTTGGAACGAAAGTAGTAGTTTTATATAATTATATTATACAATTACATAAATTTAGTGTATAACCATGTAAATATTTTTTGTGTAATCATATAGTAGGATGATGTATATAATATTCTTTTTTTTCCACTTCTTAGAGTTATATGTGTATTATAATATATTGAATTTATTATAACTCTAAGATTAGTCATCCTTTTTAATTTTGCTCATAATTTGATTTGTGAATAGAAAATTAAAAGGAGGAGACCCCGAAGTTGCGCCATATGTAAAGTTGTAGTGAAATTAGAATACACAGAAGAATATAAAATGGAGAATGAGGAATAAAATAGTTACAACTACTATTACTGCCAAAAATAAATTAGTGTGGGAAAGTTTAATCAAACAGTTGTAAGTGGTTAGCTGCATGTGAATGCTTTACTCTCGTTTCATCTTTATTTCCACAACTCTGTCCCTGTATTTGACTGGTATAGTGGTATCGTAGGTTGGCAGTATTTTACTCCACATTCGTAGTATTAGCTTGTGAGAACCTGAAATCGAGATTGAAAACGAAAAAAGAAAATTTATATTAATATATAAATTCACAATAAGAAAATTTATATTCAACATGACTTTTATTAATAAGGAAATACTTTTTATTTATCGATATTAATCTATTTAATTATATAAATTGTGTTGATTATGTCTATATTAATCTATCCGTTATATTCTTATATATGATATAAGAATAAATTCGGAAAATTTCATAATTTTATCGGAGGGAATTTCAAAAGAAATTCACCATCTTATATCAGAATTCTTCTTTATACGTCCCATCAAAATTTAATTATAAATTAGTTGAGCCCTAACTGGCTAACTGTCTACTGAAAATATAGGACGAAGAACAACACAAAGAATAGATTTGAACAGAATGGTGTAATAATTGTAGTTATACAAGAGTCAAACCAACTATAATAAACCGACAAGTAGAGAACCATGTTGTATGTGGTCATGTTATATGTTGATGTTCTCATTTAGTTATTTGCCACATACATACGGGGCACTATGTGCGTCACAAATACACGCATCAGGTATGTTCCTCGTTTTTTTCTTTCAAAATTAAAATATAAGCAAATTGGTGATGATAATGCACCCAATATATAAATTAGTTGTTTGACAGTCTGTAGTTTTAGTATATTATATATTTATATTTATGTGTATTTTAGTTATAAAATGCAATGTATGTGTTTATGTACTGCATATATATACAATTGTCATTTCAAGGTGCGTATATATACATATATATATATTATCGTGGTTAGCTCAACGATAAGAATACTCTCTTATGAATTAAAAGTCAAGAGATTAAATTTGTGTATGAGAATTATGAATATAAGATGAGAACTGACATAATAATATTCAAGATTTCGTTGATTAATATATGAGAAAAATGAATATAAGGCATGTATTAGACAAGTTTGTGTAAACCCACTAATTAAAAACACATAATTTAGAGTTCAATAATCCTTTATAAGATTTTTATTTCTTATTTTAAAAAATACTATAATTAAAAATAATATGATACAAAATTAAAATTACGTCGTTTTATTAAGTAATATACACATACATATACATACATATATATATATATATATATATATATTACTCATTTTGTTCCCCAAATAAACATATATTTATTTTTTAATATATTATTCTTTAATAATTGTATAATTTGAGTTGTAATAGGATAGTACGAAATTATATGAATTTATAAGAACATAAAATATAAAAGTTTGTAATCGAGAATAATCTCTATGTTCTCCGTGAGAATTAACTTAAAAATAATTAAAGTAAAATATTTTATTTGTAATTTGTAATTATGAGATTTCATAAAATTATTTTGTGTGAATGAATTTTTTTTTAATAATTTTGAAACAAATGAAATAAAACTTATAAAATTATAAAATTTGTATTCATAAGTGCAATTCAAAAAATTTATCATATTAACTTGGTCAAATTAAGATCAAATAAATTTGTATTAAATTTAGCGTGAAGAATACAATTAAACTAAAATGAAATACATATATCTCAATAAGATATATTCATGTGTAGTATTTCTCAATGTTTTAATGATTAAAGCATATGATATGATACCTGGTCTTTAAAGGATTAGATTTGGATTAAACAGAGGTGACGTTAAGATTGCCATTTTATATCGGAGCAGTGACGCTATAGAAAATCATTTTATAATAATTATTTTATATCACTCCTCATTGCAGACAGCATTCTAATTTATTACTCCCTCCCGTACAAACCCATTTGTAAACTTAAGATTTTTTAAGATTAGTAAGAAAAAATGAAGTTTTGATAAAAAATGTCAATAATTTTTTTTAAAATAAATGATGGAGAATAAATTAATTGAAATGAGTAAAAGTAATAAGAAAATAAAGTGGTTAGAGTAAACTGATATGATATAAAGTATATGTTAAAATTGTAATTTAGATAAATTAAAAAATAAAACTTTTCACAAAAATTATTGTTGAAAATGAATAAGACATAAGAAAAAGGTGTTGCAAATAAACTGAGACGGATGGAGTAGTTGTTTTCAATTTCCAAGTTGATTGATTTGATAATTTTTAAATATAACCTTTAATATTAAGATATTTCCTAATAAAATCATTAATTTAAGTCTCTCTTACGTATTTATATTTTTAATAAAGAGGTACACTAATGCACTAATTTCTTTTAATATTTCACAAAATTGATAAAATTTTCGATACATATGTTTACGATTAACAAGAAAATTCACTTCATCTAACACTGTTTTGTAATTAAAATATTTAATTATATTAAAAAAATGAATGATTTTGTCTTAACTATTCAACATAAGCTTATACTCCTTCATCCTAAAAAAAATGTTTTAACTAACTTTTAAAGTATTTTAGTACATATTAGATTATTAGATGCATTATTTAATTTAATAGTAATTATAAATGAAGATTAATATTATAATAGCTTATATTCTCTTTCTCTCTATTTTTTGTTATTCTCTTTCCTCTTTTTAACGAGTCTTTGGATATCCTTCGTATATGGTCATAAAGATGGAGATAGTAATTTCTAAAGAAAGAGACTTGTATACGCACATATCCAACGGCTCAAAATAGCTTGCCAGGCTGGTAGAGTGTCAACTGTCAACTGTCAAACAATAAGCTCCCACTAGCCTCCCGCCATTTATTGTTCTCTAGTTTGCCTTTCTCTTCCCCTACTTAACGTGTTTATCCATTCACCAATATATATAGTTTCATATATTTTCTTTGTCCTAAAATATACCTGCTAATTTTATTCGATTCTATTATATTCTAACTTTAATAGAATTTGATATATGAATTCCACATGGTTAGCATAGGATATGTGAGTTATCTCTATATTCGGCTCACCTATTCGATTAATCGATTACATATAAATTATAATTTATATTTAATATTAAAAAATTATTTATAAAAAATTTTAAAAAATAAAGAAAAGAAGAAATAAATTCAATAACTTTGTTTAATAGAAATACACTATTGGCGTAACAAGGTGAGGGGGTGACAGGTTTGTGATGAATATTAACGAGACAAAATGAGTTCATAAATTTTATATTTTTCATCGGGGAGAATTTGAGAAAAACTCATCGATCTTATACATGTTTCATTGTTATGTCTACCTATAAGCGGTGCCTTAAATACATATAAGATAATATTTTTGTGAAAAATATTTAATATAAATTATTTATGCTCTTTTCTCATCACGTCATCCTCTTTTTTTTTTATTTTTTATTATAATATGCATATTTAGATGCATTTTAGATATTTTTTAAGGATCAAAGAAAATATTATCGCTGTCTTTAGATGTTTCTAAGGGCATCCAAACAATATTCTTAAAAATATATTTTAAAGTATACGTTTTACATATTTTTTTTTTCTCACATGCCTTTTCTTCTATTTTTCAATGTCCCTCTACTTCATTTCCTTATATATACATATTTATGAATCTATCGGCTTGTGGAAAAAATATTTATGCTTTTATTCTCAACGATCGAAGTTAAAAGTGTCTAGCTATTGCTTTTACTTAAAATGATGAGTTTTATGAAGATAATGTATATAGACGATGAGCTATATATACACAGATTTAGCTAAATATCTTCACAGACACTAGTGACCAAAAGGTGCTTTTAAGTGCTTTATGACAATGATGACACGTGTAAAGGATAATTATAAAGATTATGAGACGATACCCATACAGTTGATAACAGACAAAGGCAAGAATTATTAATTTAAAAGTTTTGATTTTTGTTTCTAATTAACTTGCCACTTCTACATTGCTAATTATTATTACAGAAAATCATTGTATTATTATTATTATTATTAACCTCCATGTTTTAGTAACTATTATTTTACAGTGTCCTACATAAAAAACATTTTAACGATACACTATTATTGAAAAAAAAAACAAAATTTAAATTCTGTTGTCCATAGCCTCTCTTATCACAAGAAGATAATCGATCGTTAAACCTTTTGATCGTTAAACCTTTTGTGATGTTTTTGATATACCTAACTTTGAACTGAATAATTTTATCTTAATTTAACTCATAATAAAACAAAATAGTCAAATGTAAGGGTCTTGGGGGAGGTGTTGATGAGAGTTCCCGTGAAGCTGAATTAAACGTGCATGTTCACACTCTGTCTATTTTTATTTCTCTTTGCTCACACCATATCCAGCTCCCTCATTTTCTCTTTCTTCAATTCTCAACAAACAACACAAGAAATTTAAACATATTAATTACTATTACAGCAGAGTGATCTGAGCAACCCAATTTAGTTCTTTCTTCTCTCTCTCTCTCTCTCACCCTCCTTCCATTTGGTGGGAACAAGTGAATTGAAGAACACAAACCATAAAAAGGAAATCACAGTTTTTCTTTTTGATGGGTTCTTGTATTAGTGTCAGAATCAAAGCTGAGAGCCCCCCTCATGCTGGTATGTATATACATATATATACATACATAGATAAACATATACACCTATAATTTGCTTTCTTTTTCATGTGTTCATTTTCTTCAAATTTTCTGCAATTTTGTGCTTGTTTTCATGGAGTTTTACTGTGGAATGTTTCTTAATTAGATATAAAGTCTTTTCACTGCATTACTGTTGAATCAATTTTTTATCTTGGATTTGTCTTGAAGACAGAGTTGATGAATCAAAGCTTTAAACTTAACCCCTTGTCTAATTTTTTTATTTTTGGTTACCAGCCCTTGTCTAATTTAATTTCTTCAATTCCTTGTCTTCCCCTTCCTGTATATTTTGATTTTTGGGCTTTAGTTCTATTGGAAAGAAATTTTTAATTGTTCCCCTAGAATAAAATTTAGTAGTTCTTCCGATTGCATAGTTTGTGGGTTGTATCCAGATTATGGATTTATATGATTGATGGAGTTTGAGAGACATGGGTGTTTATCAAATCTAAAAGAAGTTGAGAATACATGCCTCCTATGTTTATGTTTGCTGATTTCATTTTGTACTCCTATTTTGACTTTGAAAGTTGATATGGAATAATACTAAAATTTCAACTTGATTTGATTACTGTGTTTTTAGAATGTAACAATTATTTAATTACTGTTATTTTTAACATGTTACGCAATGAGAATTGTATCAACTTTAAAGTTTAAATGCTGTTGTTTGAGCTTGAGCATTGACTCTATTGGTAAAAATCGTTCTTTTTCTCATTGATGGGAGTTCAAATCATCCCTATCCGTTGTAATAGATATAAATTATTCTTATTCTTATCATCTTTTCTGTGAAATTGATAGAAATTATTCTTAATAGTTCGAAAAATGTGGTCTTTTGACTTCAAAGTCAAAAAGTTCTCTTTTTGTTGAGCTGAGGATAGATAATTTACAACAGAACTCAATCTCAATCCTTTTTTTTTGGGAAAAAAATTGATTTATTGAAAAAAGTTCATTGTGAAAAACAACTTTCCAACTTAATTCTGATAGAAAGATTTAAGTCAGTAATAGAGCAATTGTTTCTGGTGCAATAACATGGGATTTATTAGGAAATAGAAAGTGACACAATTGTGTGTACAGGAGCTACGTCGAAATCTCCATCAGTGCCACCAACACCGCGAACACAAGAAGACATTTTGCGGTCATCAAATTTGAAAAGTTTTTCCTTCAATGATCTCAAAGTAGCCACTAGAAACTTCCGTCCTGACAGTATGTTAGGGGAAGGAGGTTTTGGTTGTGTTTTTAAGGGTTGGATCGATGAGAAAACGTTTGCAGCTGCCAAACCTGGAACTGGACTGGTTATTGCTGCAAAGAGACTAAGACAAGAAGGATACCAAGGTCACAAGGAGTGGTTGGTAAGTATATATCATCCATTCAGAAATTTTGAATATCTTTAGAATCGTCTTACGACTGTAAATTGTTGCAGCACAAAAGAGCTTAACATTGCAGTGGCATTTGCTAATTTGTTTGTGATATAATGTTAGCTAACATAACATATTTTCTTAGTCTTTCTCGCATTTGATAGTACTTGCATTAGTAATGCTATCTTATTTTGTGATTTGATGTAAACGTTCTTGTTTCTCTTGAATTGCAGACAGAGATTAATTACTTGGGGCAACTTTGTCATCCTAATCTTGTGAAATTGGTCGGGTACTGCTTAGAAGACGAACACCGACTCCTAGTATATGAGTTCATGCCCCGTGGCAGCTTAGAGAACCATTTGTTCAGAAGTGAGCTACTAATCTCATTATCGTCGCATAGACTCAATTTTTGCTTACAAGAGGACCACCATATGGATGTATTTTATAAGCCATGGATTTTATTTAGAATCAGAACAGGGTTGCAACAAGTCTATCATCATTTGTCAATTTCAAAAATGGAGATATGATATATAGATAAATGACATATGACAATTTTGTCTTTCGAAACAAATTGTTAACATCAGATTGTAAATGAAATAGATTAGTGGGGGCATGAAAGATGGCTCTTATGTTGGAGACTTATATCTATGTTTGGGACTGAGAATGTCTTTTATGATTACTGGTTTTGTTTAAAGTAATGTCAATCTTTATGATTTGATTTTTTATTTCATCTGTTTGTATATCAAATTTGTATTTTTTGTAGCAATGTCTTTTCCAGTATTGTGATTTAGCTGCTTGATGTCATTGAAATAGGGAGTTCATACTTTCAGCCGCTCTCTTGGAACCTCCGCATACGGGTTGCTCTTGGTGCAGCAAAGGGGCTTGCATATCTTCACAGTCCAGAAGCAAAAGTGATTTATCGTGATTTCAAAACATCCAATATCTTGATTGATTCTGTATGTGGAACAATGTGTTTGTTAATTTAATGTTTTTGGGGAGTGTTCTACTAAAGTTTTACGGTTTCCTTATGAACTATCTGTTGTTAATTGGCAGAACTACAACGCAAAGCTTTCCGATTTTGGGCTAGCGAAAGACGGGCCAATAGATGGTAAAAGTCATGTATCTACAAGGGTTATGGGTACTTATGGATATGCAGCTCCTGAGTATGTAGTCACAGGTAAGTTCAGTTTGGTTTATATATTTGATTGTTCGCTATGGATTTCAAAAGTGCTGCTTTTGTGCTGCATTCAGCGTTAGTTACTGGGAGATTTTCCTATATTGAACTGGGGTGGTTCTAACAGTCTTAAAAGTGGATCTTGTTCGATATCCACCCAAAGTGGAAAATATTTGAGTTGCGTCTGGTCATTTAATATTGATAATAGTGTTAGACAATATAGTCCTGGGATAAAATAGTTTTCAATTCATTGATGTTGGTCAATATTTTAAAGAATTTGTAAATTGTTCACAAACAACCTCCACTTGCTAGATATGGATGGCTCAAATCGAATTCACTATATCCAAAGGCTACTCCCTATGTGCCAAATAGTTAACTGAAGTAATTAGTAGCTCTGAAATAAATTTCATAGCAATTCCTACCCCTCTGAGAACGAGAGCATACTTCTTTCTGCAATATATACGTTCTATGAAGTAGTTTTTTTGCGAGCTCAGTTTACAGCTTCTGATCCTAAGTTTAAACTCTTCTTATGAAGGTCACCTAACTAAGAAAAGCGACGTCTACAGCTTCGGAGTTGTTCTTCTCGAAATACTGACAGGCCGGAGAGTAATCGACAATAACCGTCCACCAGGAGAACACAACCTTATTCCTTGGGCCAAGCCTTATCTTACCAGTAACCGTAGGCTACTGCAGGTGATGGATGCACGTATTGCAGGACAATACTCCGTCGGAGCAGCAATGAAAACTGCTTCCCTTGCCCTTAAATGCCTCTCGGTTGAACCCAGATTCAGGCCGGACATGGATCACGTGGTAAAATCATTAGAACAGCTTCAGGATGTCAGAAACTCCGGAAATACTAAAAGTGAGGTACTTCAGAAGCATCATAGTACATGAACTTCTGAATCTATTAGAGGAAACAATCGTTTCCACGAGGAGATTGATCTGTTTATAATTGTATGTTCAAAGGAGATGTACAGAAAACAAAGCTTATAAAAGATGAACATTCGGATAGTCCCCTTACTGTGCATTGTCTAATTTTAATTTGGTTGACTATCTGAAATTGTTTGATTACAATTATACCGTCTTCATGATTGAAGGGTGAGGATGATTTTCTGGGATCAGTATATATGCTGCTTGTGTATGGTAAGAAAAGTTTAGGCGAAGGAAGGTACAACAGTTGATGGTGGGAAAATAATTTGAGTAAATCAATTAAATTTGAAACTCTTTGTCAAGAAAACTATTGCAGTATGGGGTTTGAGGTCTAGCTCAGAGCTTGTTTTTGTACCAGTAGACGCCTTTGCTCTTGTTGTTGTTTTCATCGTCTTCGACATAGAGGCATTCCCTCGCTTCTCTCCACATTGCCTTATAAAAAGGTGTTCCATCATATTGATAGTACTCCGCCAAAACTGTTTTGATCGCTTCTGTAGCTTCTTTGGTGTTGGCGTGGTAGCGACGGTGACTAATTTTCCCCGAAAAATAAGGGACTAGTAAAAAAGAGTGTAGAATAAAACGGACGACATCATTTAACCATTGATAGTCTCTAGATAGTCTCTAAAGCCGCGGTGGCCGCACTCGTGGGCGACCACCCATAGAGCGAACATGAACAACCTTGGACATACGCATAAGAGAGGGGTCTAGGGAGGAGGGGGATGTAGTTTGTAGCAACGTAGTAGAGGAGAAAGACAGACGATGAGGTCAAAAACGAGGTACGAGAAAGATCGAAAAAGGGAACGATTGAAACAATGAGGTGGAATGGCTTTTTTGATGTCTGATAGTGTATTGGAGGTTTTTCATGTGGGACTCGACCAAGAATGTTTTCATGAGTTTCAATTTTCGTGTTTCCCTTTTTTTTTTTTTTTTAAGTGTTTCTGATTATTATACAGCATAGTACCATTCAAATTGAGTTGCACAATCAACCAAGTATCTGTTTAGATGTGACACGTTTTTAATAACCATGTATTGATATGTACGTGCAAATTTATTTTCGTCCGAAATCAAGACATTAAAAATATTAAGTATAAAGAGCATTTTTAACCAAGAATCCTATTCAGTTTATCATAACTACTACATTCCATACATTGTTTAAAGTTTAAGCCATAATTTAAGAATTAAACATTGTAATCACCAGAATTTGAATTTTTGCTTTGATCACAATGAGTCTGTGACATGATATAGTTTAAATGTAATTTTTTGTAATAACCACGTTACATTTGAATAAAATCGAAATAAAAAATGTAAGCAGAGCTGACTAATAAGTTAAACTAATGATTATTAAGTTTCTATTATATCTTAATTGATCTTTTTTCTCTTCCCTTATTTTATAATTATTCTCATTTTCAAATAATCACAATATATTATTGACGCCAAATCTCAGTTTCTCAAAACATTATACTCAACAATTTAGCGTTAAAAATTGCAAATCTAATTTCTGACAACAATAAAGGAGTTGTGGTCTGATGACTTTCCTTGACATACGTGCAGATGAAATAAAAGAGCCGCCGCTCGCCAATGAGGACCCCTATGATTTCAGTAGTTCAGTTTTAGACATTCCGTGATACTAATAATACATACACAAATGATTAACAGGAGACAGAGATAGAGAGAGATAGAGAGAGAGAGAGAGTATGTTGCAGATTGACTGGCGGGGGTCACTTAATTTTTCCTTTTTCCATATTTTAGTCGTATAAAATATAATTTATGTTAACGACGGTTATAAAAGCAAAAACGTATAGGGCATCATATATTTAAGAGTTAAGACCATTGACGCAAAAAACCAAGGCTTCACTAATGATTTTTGTGGAGGCCGTCGTGTATTTAAAGATAGAGATTTGGATATACTTAATTTTATTTTATGTAAGAGAGATGATATTATTTAAATAGACTTTTTTATTCAATATATCATAATGTTAATATGCAAATTAAATTTAAGTACAGCATATAAAGTACGTAAACAAGAGTACGTGTTCGTTTATGCAAGCAATTTTTAAGCATTAAGATCTCTATCGTGAGCAAAATTTGGTAATATTGGTGAGTTATAAAGATTCACACAATAGAACAAGTATCTTTATGATTGGCACAATCTCACTCTCTCTCTCTCTCTCTCTCTCTCACACACACACACACACGCACACACACACACGCAC
Organism: Centella asiatica; assembly: GCA_014636745.2. NCBI lineage: Eukaryota > Viridiplantae > Streptophyta > Magnoliopsida > Apiales > Apiaceae > Centella > Centella asiatica. Next base: position 23,918,661 of record CM025787.1, read on the forward strand.
ACACACACATATATATATATATATTATATCTGCTTCTTCTATCTCGGTTATCAGATTTGGATGTAATAAACTATTATTTGTCGTGCTCAATTATATGATTAAATAATATTATTATATTTCCTCTATTTCAAAATACGGAGTATAAGATAGAATTTACTTTTTAAAGTTGCTAAATTCAATAATTTGGTTTACATTGAAACAGGCTAATATTGACAGCTAGCATAATATGGCGCAGCAAATTTAATCTACATAATTAAACTCATTTTGATCAAAAAGTCTAATCTATCGAGTCTAATTCATAATCTTATACATTAAACTTTCTAGTTTACACGTTGAAAGTAACATTATATTAATGTGTTCCATTCATATGTTAACAATATTATTTGGCAACGGATAAATGTTTGCCCTGACATATATCTATTACGTACTCCACAAATGATCTAAAAAATAATTAAGAAATACAAAAATATAATATCTATTTAATTAAATCTACTACTACAAATATCACTAATAAACCATGTACCTTGCATTACGAACCAAAAAATTGTTACTTCTTTTATTTACAAAATTAAAGATATATTTTAACGTTTTGAGTCAAAAGACAGTCACATAAACTTCAAATTAATTAACATAATTGATAACTATTTGGGATAC
>CM025787.1:23919714-23945452 GCA_014636745.2 Centella asiatica
CTGAAAACAAATGATGTCTATGCATTATTAGTGAATAAAAAATCGATATATATATATTGATCATGTAATCATGAGCCATTTTATCCATCTCCTATAGTGGCTGGTACCCTAAAGGTGGGTTACGTTCATGGTCGGAATGAGAACAAGAATAGGAATGAAATGGATGAAAAGAAGAGAAGTGTTGTTGAAGGAAGGATGAGAGAAAATGTTGGAGCTTGGAATGAAAATATGATGGGGTGTGAAATGATTATCCCATGTAGGAGAGAAAGGAGTGAAACTAGTTAATTTTGTGGAATAAAATGAAGTACAAACATAAATATCAAACAAATAGTGTAAATATTCATTCCATTCTCATTACTATTCCAACCATTTACCAAACGCACCATTGAAGACCAATGGTTTGATGAGTTATGAGGTTATCATTCCAATTGTATTGGAAGCAAAGAATGCTGGGATCTAGACTTGTTATATATGAAATTATGTTTATCATAAAGCATGCTATTAGCCACTTGAAAGCAAAGAGCAATTGTAAAAAGAAAGCTAACTAACTAGTATCATATATTCTGAACAAAAGAGCAACATCTGAGTCATTATTATAAAATAGATAATGAGCATAGTATAACATGTGTATTACAACATTGATATCCCAAATTATCATAATAGAACTGAAGTACATAATAAAAGATATATACCTCTACTTTTACTCGCTGCTCTTCATTCAGTTTCAACCTCTTCTCTGCCTTTCCTCATCGTCCATGATATAGCCATAAGGTGAAACAAGACTCTCCTCATATGAGGTCACGTCCAATGCACCTTTCCCATCCCGCAAATTAACATCAAGATTAATATACCTCCACTCCACCGGATCATACAAGACCAAACTCCTATTTTGAACCCACATTAGAATTTTATCCTTTACATAAGCCACCGGAAACAAGTACTCAATGACACCAGTATCATGAACTTTCGGAATCGTTATAGTCTTAGTCCAAGACTCCCTTACCCCATAATCCAGCATCTCCCACATTTCTAAATTTGGCGGATCGAATTTTCGAGAAAAAATGCAAAGACAACCTCCTAAAACCCCCAAACATTTTATACTCTTCTGATTCACGTTGTCGGGCAATGGCAAAATTTTGAAATTCTCCCCAATAAAATCAAACCCAATAATTTTATGAACAGGCGGAAATTTCCCACCAAATCCAAGCCAATGTACCACACCATTAACATAAACAGGTTTTACCCACGGAAATACTCGAAAAGGAAGAGAAGAATGAATTGTTTTCCAACAATTACTTTTTGCAGAAAAAAGTCTTGCCATTGATTCTCGAACTCCAGTGTTATCAGTGGTTATCTTAATGACCATATAATCATCAGCTGATTCTACATAACCAAACCCCGCGAGAGTGAGATTGGCATCGGGAGGGAAGGATCCCGGGTCGGGTAAGACCCGGAATTCTTTGGTGGTCGGATTCAAGAGAGCGAAGGTGCTGGCACGGAAATAGAGGCAGATTATACCGTTGGAGGAGCCGACCAATTCGATTGGGCCGAGATTTTGGGAGCTCGGTGAGGGCAATTGAAGCTTAACAGGTGGTGGTGGAAATCTAGGAGATACGTTGTGGATGAGGTTTAGGGTGTGGAGAGAGGAAGTAGCGGAAACGAGGAGCGGTCGTCGGCGGTCGTCGTCGGCGGAGGAGGAGGAGGAGGATCGATTGAGGTGAGCTTTGGTGAAATGGGGGGAGATGATTAGGGATCTCCAGGGCTTGGAGACGCACTTGAGTTTGCAGAGGGTTTTAATTGGCAATCGAACAAGTATGTCGGCTTTGATTTCGCCTGGTAAACTCTCCATTTTCGATGATCATATACTCACAGCCTGAAGGTTTAGTTTGAAAATTGATACGCTTACAAGTTATAACTTGGTCAAGATTGACCTCAAGTCAACTACTCCGTCCATGCCCACGCGAGTCCAATTTTACTCTATGCCCACAGGATCGTGCATGACGGACATCATGAGAGCCAAAAACAACTACTTATGATTTATTTAAATTTTAAAATTCTACTACCAAATTAAATTCAACTCACAAGATACTACTTATTATCGATTTAACGGGTAAGATTCAATAAGTGTAAGTATATATATAGACGTGTTTGTTTGTAAGATTATGAATGAGATTTGACTCTTTAGTCTCATTGTAAAATAATAATGTGTTTATTTTGTTATTTCAAATTGAATTAATTAATTATACGAATATCATTAAGTTTGTTTGACATCTAAAATTAGAGTAAGTAGTCTCATTAAAAAAATAATAATACCTCATATAAGACATTAAATAAGAAATATTAAATAAAGAAAAAATATCATCAATTTTATTAGTTCAATTTAACATGATTGTTACTGTAATTTGTCATCATTAATTCAATTCTAAATATGTTAATCCGAAGGTAATATTATTTCCATTCAATTTAATTGTATATTATTAACTCGAAAGTACTATTGATTTCGTCTGATTTAATTATGCAAACAAACGTATTCATACATATAAAACAATAATCGATATTCATTAGTTCAAGTAATGAAAAAGTTATTGTTTTTAAATAATATCTCGAGTTTGAAACTTTCTTCCTTATAAAATCTAATCAAACTCAAATTGTAATCGGGGTCCAAATAGATAGTTTAATTGGAAAAAAAAACATAAAACAATAATTCTCTAATCAAAGATGTAACATATATGTTTCATGGCACACACAAATACATGTGTATTGCATATAAAGTTATGTTACATGTGAGTAAGAAAAAATTGATAATTTATCAAAAAAATTGGAAACAAAATAAGAAAAGATGAGAACGTGAGTTTTTAATAATTATTTTTCTTCTTAATTTTCTTGTGACACAAATTTATTCATAAAAATAAATAAGAGTAATAGATAGATTAGAGAAATCTCATCACTCCCCGAGCAAGTGTGGTTACATAATTATGCACATAGAGGTCGCTCACCGTGCAAATGTGGTTTTAGAATAACAAGAATAATAATAATAATAATAATAACAATAATAACAAGAATAATAATAACAATAATAACAATAATAACAAGAATAATAATAAGAATAATAATAATAAGAATAATAACAATAATAATAATAACAAGAATAATAACAATAACAATAATAATAATAATAATAATAACAAGGCGTAAGGGCGATCTCGTTTGTGCGTGGCCTCAACTTTTCTGCTATTTTTTGTAACAGTTTAAAAGAATCGTCAGTCAACTTTGTCTTATTGCGTATATTACGTTTTCCATAACCGACGTCGTACTTGATAATTAGGAAGATTAAAAGAGACTTTGAGATGAACGATTCATGTTTCGTTCAATGAGTTCCCATCACGAGTAATTACGAAAGTCTTGATAATTACCAATTTCGTAATAAAACTAAATTACGAAACCTTCAGTAATTACCAATTTCGTAGCAAAAAACACCAACAAAATTAAAGCAAACAAAATTCAAATAAAAAAAGAATTGTTCTTAACAAAAACTGAAGAGATATCAAATTCAACTAACAGTTCACAACAAAATTAAATCTTAAACAAAAGTGACATTTTTTCTTTAATTTTTTTAATAACAAAATCGTCAATAAAACTCATATCTTTATACAAACGAAATATACTTCTTCAAATCAAAACTCCGAAAACTACAAATGAACTACATACAGATCCAAAATGAATACATACCTTACGCACAAAAAATTTGATCACATCTAAAACCTCTTACAAACTATAACAGCTCTTGCAAAATCATGCTAACAAAAAATTATTCAAAGATGATAAATATATCTATGATAATGAAACAAAAATGGGTTAAAGATCTTCACAAAAATGACAGAGAAGAAATGTATAAGAGGGAGAAGAAAGAGTTAGTGCGAGAGAAAGAGAGTGTTAGAACAAAATAAGTTAACGTGTTTGTAGAAGGGGGGTTGAATACAAACACCACACCTGTTAAAACAAAATAAGCTAAAGTGTTTGTAAAAGGGGGGTTAAATACAAACACCACAACTTTTTCGCTCTATTAAGACTTAATAAACACAAACTGGAATAGTTGCAATATTCAGAAAAACCTTACTGAAATTAAAATGAATATACAAAGATTTAAGTTAAAATAGTTGTATTATAACTTGGATTTTTCTGGGAATCTATATAATCACAAAGTACTTAAACAACTACAAAACTGTAAGTGATTACAGTTTCTTGTTTCACACATTAGCTATGATTTCTCTTTGAATATTTCACTCAAGAACTACTACAAATCTTCTCTCTAGTGTGTAAATATTTACAGGGATATTTCTAAGTTTTTCTATATCTTATTTTTCTCTCTAAACTCTTGGTGGTAGCGTGTAACAATTCTTCTATATATATGAGAACATAGATAGAGTCCATGTGCTTGCCATGCTTCTTTTTCAACATAGCTATAATATGTTCTGTCAGTGTCCTTTTAGAAATACACGTGTCAGATTGCTATTGGCTATTGTTGATATTATTTCAGTCTCTGTTCCCATGCGTTTCTGGTGAAAAGGTTGTTATTGGACCACTATATTTCAAGCAATATCTTCCCAGTTATACCCCTTACTTCTTTGCCAAGTATTCGTGCATATCTTTTAAGCCCTGATTACATGTGAATTAGGTCTTAACTATCCCCTAATGACAAGCCTTGATATAAACTTGATCAGTATTTCTGGATCCCCTGATGACAAGCCTTGATGTAGACTAGATCAGTGCTTCACTATCCACTGATATTAATCCCTGATATGGAATTAGATCAGCGTTTCTTGATCTCCTGATGTTAAGACTCAATGTTGTCCATTAATATCATTCGTTGATGTAGTGTTCAGGTTACGCCTTGATGGTATCCCCTGGCAGACTCAACTTCTGACGGTATGCCCTGATGATATCCTCTGACGGTCAAACTATTCCCTGATGGTATCCCTTGACAGTCAAATTATCCACTTATGACATCTCTTGACAGTATCCCCTGACGGATTTATCCACTGACAACATCCCTTGACGCAGTATTTGAGTCATCCCCTGACGGGTTTATCCACTGACGTCTTTTCAAATATTTATGTCTTTAATCACTAATACTATTTTGGCTTTTTCTTGAATGTCTGATGTGCAGAATACTTGAACATTAAGTACAATCAGACATTTCCTGACACTAACAAGTCCTAGAGATATCCTCTGATGACTTTCCTAGTGCAGTTAAGACTATCTCCTAACAGACTAAGCCGTCCATCAGTGGATGCTTATTTGTGCAAATATACTAAGGCTTATAAATATACCTTGATTTTTAACAAGTGCACATTTATTAAATAATCCTTATATCATCATCAACGTCATTATACCTAACACTATTCCCCTATTTATGATTATTAATTGGATAACCATAAATCTAATTCCTTTACTGATGATGATGTCAAAACCAAAACTATAAAGAATAAAGAATGAGAAATGCAATTGTATTGATCTATGTGTATTTGTACAAAAAGAAAGAATAACTATATACAAATTTTTACAGAGTTAATACAAGTGTTTGACATATAGACTTCAGGATCCTTCTTTTATTGAGCAGTAACAAAGGACAATGGATTACTTGATTCAATCGGTTGAGAGTCACTTCCAAGGCCTTGTTTTCTCTTATTTGGATTTTGGTCTGGAATCCTGAGTCTTTTATTTTCACCACCAGCCTTAAATGTCTCAAGCTCTTTTTGTAGTACTCTTCTGAAATTGACAATGTTGATATTTTTACTGTGTTCCAAAGCTTCAAGGACAGATACAATCTTTTCCAAGTTGGCTGCCGCAAGTTGACCAGCAAAAGGTGACAATCACCCCTTTAGAATTCTTGAACTCAACGCCCATGGGGTTTGTGATCATCTTTGGATATTTTTTGAATCCTTTTATTGGGGGAACATCTCTTACAACTGCTGAGGTCCCATCATTAGCTATGGTCTCTTCAATCTCTTTCAATACTCTCCTGAAAGACCTTGCCACTCTTCACTATGTATTCTCCTAGCACCACTCATTATTGTCCTAATAGGGCTCCTATGGGCTAGGGTCTCATCAATTATGGACAAGGTTAATAAATAATTTACAACAAGTGTAACCACAGTTGAGAGTTGAGGAATGAAAGGAGATTTACTTGTATGTACAATTGGGGATGTATAGGTATCTATAGAGGAAATATTTATATTGGTTCATATATCCCCTAATTGATCATCAGTGATTGGGTCATTGAGAAAAGAATCAATCATTAATAGATCATGACTCTCAATCCCTGAATCATTTCGAATGGGCTCCTCCAAGAAGTAAGAAGTTGGAGGATCTGATGTTATGACACTTAGAGTTTGTTTCATAACATCAGAAGAAAGTTGAGTTAAAGAGAAAGAAGGGAGAGATATAGAGTGGAATGTTGGTTGGATCACAAAGTGAGGAGGTGATCCATCACGAAAGGTTGTGTGTGCACTCACTGCGTTTGATATCTGGAAGTAGCTCTTAGAGACCTTGATGAGTGTTTCACTAAGGCCTGTGGTTAGTGTTTGTGCCTCACTTAACTCCGTCTTTGGTTGGGGACTATGTTCAATAACTGAATCCTTTTGAGAGGAGACAACTAGAGATGTGATTATTTCCTTATTAAGGTCGGTATCCTTTGGGGAGGATACTGTCTAGCTTGTTTTGGGGTTATCTCTCTTAACTTTCTTTTTCTTGTTGTTGTTGTTGTTGTTCTCCTTTAAGCCAACCCCTCTCTCTCCTTACTCTCCCTTAGTTGTTGTGGTTACTTCTAAAGATTTTCTTTTGGTAACCTTAGTCTTTTAGGAGACTAAGGGTTGAGTTATTGAGAGTTGTTGATTAGAAGAATGTTGAACTATTTGGGTAGGCTGAGAAGTGGTAGTGATCTCAACCATTGTAGTTGAAGTAGAAGAAATGAGAGGTTGAGAATAAGAAAGGAGTGCAGTTATTAGCTGTGCCATATGCAATGGTGGCACAAATAGCTCAGTCGTATATGCTTTCTTTATTATCTCATTGAATAGCTTTTTCGTTTGGGTATAACTCTATATTGCTATGTCATCATTCTTAAAAGAAAGATTAGGTAGTTGATCTTTGATAATCATGGATAAGAATCTGACATAATATACCTTTGAATTCCTAGAAGTATAACTACCCATTTTATTAACCAGATCATCAAAAATTAATTTTCCTATATTTCTTTTTACATTCCTAATCATGGCATAATCAATTTTCAGAGTTAAAAAGGTAATTACCTCAAATTTTGAGGACTTACTTGAGAATATTGTAGTTATGGTATCAAAAAGATAAGAGATCTCCCTTTTCACGTTCACCCTCTTGAGATTTTTGAACTTCAACACCACAGTGTTTAGGGAGTTATAGTCCAGTTCTCTCAAGAAGTCTAGCAGTTTAGCGTCTGTTGGCACTTCAACAAAATCACTCGATGGCAACCCTTTTTAGAGGGAGTTATTTTTCCCTTTTTAGAAGAAATTTGGAACGAGATCGCCTTCACAGCTTCTGGTCTTGTCGAGGAGTGAATGAACTTAGCGTTCGACCAAAGTTCTGAGATTGCTTCTCCTGACATCTAGTCATTGGTAAAGATGGTCTTGCTATACTCGGAGTTGAGTAAATAACGCATCATTGGCATGAAGTATGCATCCACCTCATCGATGTTAGAGAATCTCACATAGTTGGTTTATTGAATCACTAGATCCCTAGGAATCCTTTGGGCAGTGCATGGTGCCATTGAAGATGTTAGAGAGTTAAAGCTATGGTTTCTGTGGAAGAGAGAGAGAAGAAAGTTCGAGCAGTTGTTAGAGATATAACAAAAAACCGTTTGGGGTATTGGTAGGGAAAGAGAAATCGCGTATAAGTAGTTTTTTCAAAAGACCCTGATGCCATGTTATCATGAGTTAATTATTATTCCCTGATGCCATGTTATTAGGGATTAGTTATTATCCCCTGATGTTGTGTTATCAAATGAGAATAACTATCCCCTGATGCAGTGCCATCAGGGATTAAATGAATATCCCCTGACAAACACAACTGCAACCATAACCCCTAACCAAGTTTTTTTACTTTTTTATTTATAAGACATATAAACACACAGATGTTTCATTATCAAGAAATGACATGAGAAGTTAGAGTTACCAGTACATAAGCATTTGATAATTTGAACCATTCCAACACTTTGTCTGGCATTGCTATATCAACTGTATTGATTTTCACTTTGCATAATTCACCATTCTCAGTTTTGTTGTGTGACTCCTAAACCATTTAGGCTTAGAGGGGAGTCTGGATGAACTTGCATGATCTTCATTTCCTCCCCCCTAAGTTTGCACTACCAGCTTCTAAGATAACCCCCCCTGAATTTGTGCTTATGTCAGGGTAAATGTTATCCCCTGATGGATTATCCCCTAATAGAGTATTCCTTGATTTGTTGTTCAGGTAATTAACTCTATCAACTGAATGGGCTTTTTGGTTGTTTGGATTAATATCAGGGATGTTAAGATTCTCCATTTGATTACATACATCAGCTTCTTTCTCTTGATCATCAAAATCATCTTCATTTTCAAATTTGAGCTTTTCATGAAAACCAGGGTCTTCATGGCCAAACATTTCTTGATTATCAAAAGCTACATTTATAGACTCCATCATAACCTGGAGCCTCTTGTTCTAAACCCTGTAGGCCTTAGATGTTAGGGAATAACCTAGGAAAATTGTTTCATCAACGTTTGAGTCAAATTTTCCTAAGCTTTCACCAAAGTTCGTCAATATAAAGCATTTGCAACCAAAAACATATAGGAACTTGATGTTTGGCTTCCTCCTTGTCATCAGCTCATATGGTGTTTTGTTGTGAGCCTTATTGATCAAAGATCTATTTTGAGTGAAGCAAGCAATGAATATTGTTTCAACCCAGAAGTAGGTACGAATTTTGGCCTCTGCTAACATTGTTCTAGTAGCTTCTATCAGGGTTATATTCTTTCTTACCACTACACCGTTCTGTTGAGGAGTTCTTGGAGCTGAGAATGTATGATTGATGTTTTTCTCCACACAAAACCCATTAACAGTTGTATTCTTGAATTTAGTTCTATTATCAGTACTCAAAATCCTAACCACTGACCAAATTTCATTTCAACTTTCTTTACATGGTCAATGACTTGTTGAGACACCTTTGATTTAACATGTTGGAACTTAACCCAAGTGTATCTGGTGTAGTCATCCATAATGACCAATGCAAATCTCTTCTTTGATACTGACATTATATTGACAGGTCCAAACAGATCCATATGTAGCATTTGATTTGGATCATTGATCATTGTGACTTCTTTGCTCACAAAGGATGATCTCATTTGCTTCCCTTGTTGGCAGGCCGAGCATAAACCCTATTGAGTAAACTCCATTTGAGGCAATCTAATCACCAATTATCTTTTCACCAAATCATTAATAGTCTTGTAGTTCAAGTGAGAGAGCTTTTTGTGCCACAATTTTCTCTCATTAGGAGTTGTTTTGCTATAAAAACATGGCTCTAAACTTGATGATCAACTTTCGATATTCTTTGAATCCTTTTACTGGGGCAACATCCCTTACAACTACTGAGATTCCATCATTAACTCTGGTCTCTTTAATCTTTTTCAATAATTTCCTGACAATCATGGCTCTAAACTTGATAACATGTTTGTTTTTGTAATAAGTAATTTGATTTAGAACATGCATCGCCTCCTCAAGGTCAAGCTCATAAAAGTCTTTGTCTCTAATGTGCTTCTTTTACCCATCAGCAACTTTGTAGAATAATTTCAAAGGTTTCTCCATAGTTGTGGGCAAGTTTCTGTTGTCATTGATGGTTTTCCTCAGCTTCTCAAGTGCTCCCCTCAAGTCTCTATTAAGTACTGTTATGTTAGGCACTACTTGCTTGTCTATTGCAAGTTGTTCAACATCCATCCTCCTGAACTAGCCAAAAGTGACTATGAACTCAGACCTACTTTTCATCTGGATGACAATTGTTTTATCTTTATTTCTCTTTACCCTGACATTTACCCTATCAAGCTCTTATGTCTATCATCGCTTATAAATTCAGCCAGAGTAGGTGGTCCATGTGTTACAGGAGGAGAAGTTTGAACATTAGCTTGAGAAGACTTGGGTTTGGTAACATCAGAGGATGTTAAAGGTACCTTAGTGTCAGGCCTTTTTTAATTGTCTTTGATTTTATCCCCTAATGCACTTTTTGGGAGCTGAGATTTCCTTAAGGCTCTTAGCTTGACACTTCTCTTTTCTTCTTGTTTCTCCTTCACTATTGCCATTTCTTCCTCTTGTTAAAGTTGTTGTGCATAGAGTGCATCAGTTTCCACAACCTTCTTATCTTGAGGAAAGTCAAGCTACATTTTCCCATTAATTAGAGCTTCAACAGGTGTTGGGAAGTGGACTGTTTTCATGGCATCTCCGAGTAGCTTGGGTCCTGTTTGAATAAGGTTTTTCTTTTTAGGCTCTTCAATCAGGATACCCTTGCCTTTGTCCTTTTTGACTATTGGAGCTTCTTTTGAAGAAGGAGTAACAGTCATACTCCCTAAAGGTAGTGTTTGGATTTTCTCAGCAACCACCCCTAATGAAGCGTTTGAAGATTTCTCCCCCTTTTTGGTAGCATCATCAGTGGAAGTTGAGAGTGGAGTCATGACTTGTAGAAGTTGTTGAAGATTATCACCCATGGTTTGTTGTAGAGTTTCCATCCTTGTCAATCTAGTATTGAAGGAAGACAGTTGTTGGTCAACATTATCAGTTAGTTTCTTAAATTTGAGCAATGAGTGGCTGGTGGAAAAGGTATTAACAACATCCTGTACATGTTTGTTTTTCTCGAAAAAAAAATGGTTTGGAGCTTGGAAAACTCAACGTCCGTAGATTTGACTATCATGATCGGAGATTACATGATCTTGATAAAGACATGATTTGTTGTACGTGAGAGCTCTTGGGTGAGAAGTTTTATTGTATCGGTCATTTCATTCTTCTGATAATAAAAATCAACTCCCATGAGTTGTAAAATATCACCCATTAGAGTGTTATCTTTATCACTATTTAAAGAACTTGGAGTATGTATGTTGTCATAGATTTCTCTTTGTTCTTTATTAATAAGGATCTCATTCTTATCTCTTTCTTGCTCTATTTTTTTGGTGCCTTTTAAGGCATCTCTCTGTATCTCTCTTTTTTCATTGTCTTCTAAGGCAGTACTCTCAGTCTCTCCTTTTGCCAAGGTCCTCTCAGGGCTTTGGCCTTTCCTCTCTTCACTAAATATTCTCTCATCCTTACTTTGTATATTCCTAATAGGGCTCCTATTGGTTAGGGTCTCATCAACTGTGGACATGGTTAATAAAGCATGTACAACAAGTGTGTCCATAGCTGAGAGTTGAGGAGATGAAGGAGATTTATTTGTATGTACAATTGGAGATTTATAGGTATTTATAGAGAAAGTATTAACATTTGAATCCTATTTCCTTTGGTTGAATCATCAGTGATTGGGTCATTGAGAAAATAATCAATCATTAATAAGTCATGTCTCTTAATCACTAAATCATTTCGAATGGGCTCCTCCATGTAGTGAGAAGTTGGAGGATCTGATGTCATAACACTTAGGGTTTGTCTCATGACATTTGAAAAAATTTGAGGTGAAGAGAAAGAAGGGAGAGGTGTAGATGGAAGTGTTGACTGGATCACAGAGTGAGGAGGTGATCCATCAAAAGAGGTTATGTGTGCACTCACTGTGTTTGATGTCTGCACGTGGCTCTCAGAGACCCTGATGAGTGTTTCATCAAGGTTTCTGGTCAGTATATGTGCCTCACTAACCTATGTCCTTGGTTGGGGACTATGTTCAATAACTAAATCCTTTTGAGAGGAGATAGTTAGAGATGTGGTTATTTCCTTATTAAGGTTAGTATCCTTTTGGGAGGATATTGCCTGGCTTGGTTTGGAGTCATCTCTCTTGGCTTTCTTCTCCTTTAAGACAACCTCTCTCTCTCCTTGCTCCCCCTTTAGTTGTTGTGGTTACTTCTGAGGATTTTCTTTTAGTAACTTTACTCTTTTGGGAGACTGAGGGTTGAGCTATAGAGAGTTTTTGTTCAGAAGAATGTTGAACTACTTGGGTAGGTTGAGAAGTGGTAATGATCTCAATCATTGTAGTTGAAGTAGAAGAAATATGAGGTTGTGAAGGGGATTGTGTTACAGTGTTTACATGTGCCATGTGCGGTGGAAGCACAAATGACTCGTTTGTGTAGGCTTTCTTGTTTATCTCCTTGAACAACCTCCTCGTTAGTTTATAACTTTGTATTGCTATATCATCATTCTCAAAAGAGAGATTACGTAGTTGATATTTAATAATCATGGATAAAAATCTGACATAATATACTTCTGAGTTCTAGAAGTATGACTATCCATTTTAATAATCAGATCATCAAATAATAATTTTCCTATATCTATTTTTACCTTTTTAATCATGGCATATGTAATTTTTAGAGTTAGAGAGGTTATCACCTCAAAGTTTGATGACTTACCTAAGAATACTTTTGTGATGGTATCAAAGAGATAAGAGAGCTCTTTCTTCACTGCACCCTCTTGAGATATTTAAACTTCAACGTCGCAGGGTCTGGGGTGTTGTAGCCCAGATCTCTCAAGAAATCTAGTAATTCATATAAGTTGGCACTTCAACAAATCACTTTTGGAAATCCAAGGGTAGAATTAATTCTGGAAGGAGTAATTTTGCCCTTTTTAGAAGAAATTTTGAATGAGATTTCCTTTACAACATCTAGCCTTGTCGATGAGTGAATGAACTTGGCACTCAAAAAGAGTTGTGAGATGGCTTCCCCTGACATCTTGTCATAGTTGAATATGGTCTTGTTATACTCAGAGTTGAGTAAGTAGTGCATCATTGGCTTGAAACACACATCTACCTCGTCGATGTCCGAAAAGCCCACGTAGTTGATTTGTTGAATCACTAGATCCTAGGAATCCTTTGAGCAGTGCTTAGTGCCATTGAATATGTAAGAAGTTTTGAGAATAAAGACTAAGGTTTTTGTGAATAAGAGAGAAGAAAGTTTAAGAAGTTGTTAGAGAAATAGCAAATAAACATTTGGTGAGTCGTCAGGGAAAGAGAAATCGTATATAAATAGCTTTTTCAAAAGATCCTGATGCCACGTCATCAGGGGTTAGTTATTATCCTCTGATGTTGTGTTATCAAAGGATAATGACTATCCCCTGATGCATCATCATTAGGGATAAATGAATATCCCCTGACGAGCTCGACTACAACCACAACCTTGACCAAGTTTTTATTTTTATTTATTTATTTTTAATTTATTTTTAATTTTATTAAAATTAAAACATATAAGCACACAAATATTTCATTGTTAAGGAATAACATGAGATGTTAGAGATACCAGTATATAAGCACTTGATAGTTTGAACCATCCCAACACTTTGTCTAGCATTGCTATATCAACTATATTGATTTTCACATTGCAAAATTCATCATTCTCTGTTATCCTACTAAATTGTTGAAAGTGGCTTCATCTAGAGTCTTGGTGAAGATGTCTATCAGCTACTTGTGTGTTGGTACAAAATGAAGTTCAATATTCTCATTCATGACATGTTCCCTAATAAAATGATATCTAAACTCTATATGCATGGTTCTGGAATGTTGCACAGGGTTCTTAGTAATGACTATGGCAATTGTATTGTCACACAGAGTTGGAATTTTTTTGTATGTCAGGCCATAGTCCATTAATGATTTTTCATCCATAGAATTTGTGCACAGTAACTTCTAGCTACAATATATTCAGCCTTAGCAGTAGATGTTGAATGAAATGTTGTTTTTTGCTGAACCAAGATACAAGTCTTCCTCCCAGAAATTGACAGCTCCCTGTGGTACTCTTTCTGTCAATTTTGCATCCTCCAAAGTCAGCATCAGAATATCCAATCAATTCAAAATCAGATTCCTTTGGATACCAAAACCCCAACTCTGTAGTGCCCTTGATGTACCTCAAGATTCACTTCACAGTAATTAGATAAGACTTCCTTGGGTCATCTTAATATCTTGTAGAAAGACATGTTGCAAACATAATATCAAGCCTACTTGTTGTCAAGTACAACAGTGAACTAATCATTCCCCTATAAGTCTTTAGATCAGCTTTCTTTCCTTTCTTATCAGGGTCAATCTTGGTTGTTGTGGCCATAGGTATCTTTGCGACTTTTGAGTCCTCCATGTCAAATTTCTTGAGAAGTTTTTTGGCATATTTTAACTGATGAATGTAAATCCCATCAGTAACTTGTTTAACTTGAAGTCCCAAAAAATAAGATAGTTCAGTCATCATGCTCATTTCATATTTGCTTTGCATGCGCTTGAAGAACTTCTCACACAACTTAGTATTAGTGGATCCAAAAATGATATCATCAACAAAGATTTGTACCAAGATAAAATGAGCTTGGAGTTGTCTAAAGAACAATTCTTTGTTAATGATACCTCTTGTAAACTTGTTTTCCACCACAAACTTAAATAGTGTGTCATACCAAGCTCTAGGAGCTTGTTTCAAACCATAAAGTGCTTTCTTTATCTTGTGAACATAATTAGGGAATTTAGAATTTTCAAATCTGGGAGGTTGTTGGATATACAAGTGTGACAGCCCTAAAAATCCCATACTAGACTTCGGGCACCATCAATTATTAACAAATAAAAGTAATAACATCCAAGCATGCATAACATTAAATTAGAGAAATAAATAGTAATCTCTATTACAAAAATTCCAAAAATAAATGTCTAACAGTGGAAGTCTGTGAGGGGCCCACACAGGCCTTACAATCTAAACATTTCTATAATTGTCTCACGCTTCACTCTACCCCTGAATGCCATCCATAAGAGGGCGATCAGGAAGCACTCGTTATGCCATTCTCTCTTTGCCTTCAGTAGACGGCTCGGCCTTCTCGCCATATCCTGTAAAACATTTGATAATAGCCACATAAGTGATTTACGCTCGCAAGTATATAAACAAGTGTTGGTGAGCTTGAAAAGGGATAATTTATTGGGTTTAAATGTTTATGAGGTTGGATAGAAACAATGTCAGTACCTCTTAATAGCTTGAAAAAAAAAATAGATCATAGGGTCCCCGAATGATAACGAGGGATTTGACCCTTAAAAGAATAAACAATAATTTCACATGCGCCTTATATCCCTGTCTGTTTGGCGCATGTGCCCTTAGGAACTTCATATCAAACAGTATATCAGCTGGTCGGCCTGACCACCGTCTGACTTCATCATAATGACATACGTAGTCGATGTAGAAACCTTTTGTCTGCGAGGGTCCAGCTACCGATGCATCGGTTCCCGTTCCCTATAGATCAAAGGCCCGGGATGCCAGGTAGATGCATCCTACTAGCCTTTAGTTACCCACAAAGATATACTTTACAAGTATGGGGTGAAGAATAAGTTTTCTACATCCGTATAGGATTTCCTTTGGCGTGTTAGTAGAATTTAAATGACTAACAACTGCCCAAAGAACATTTGATTCAAATACAACATTTTTCACGTATATCGGATCAAGGGATCATACGTTACTTAACTTTGAAGAAATTTAATCATGAATATTGACATAATAATATCTTGAATGCATTACGTATACCGAAAGAATGATCATACATATTAATTGAAAGAAAACAGAGTGAATGTATACTTGTCTTGAGTCCTTACTGAAATTTAGAATTTCTAACTTGCGTGGACAATAAATCTATAAAGCATGTACATGTAATAACATGAGAGATCTCAATTTAATTACATAAGAGGATGCACATGCGAAGTATTCGTAAAATTCTCAAGTTTGTGTTTGACTAAATGAGTCGTCATTCGTTGAATTGGGATTCGGTTGGATCCAAATCTGAGTTCGAGAGATTTGTGGACTTGATAACATGTCACTCATAGGCTCTCGATAATTTAATTTTAAATTATTGGAGGCTTTAGATTAATTAATTAATATAAATTAATCAATTTTATTTGTTTAAACGATTTTATTAATCATTTAACATTTATTAAAAAATTGTTACTTAATTATCGTTTAATTTTTTTAATTAAAAAATAATCATTTCTTAATTAAATCTTAATCATAAAAGATTTATAGATCTTTTATCAATTATTAAACATTTGTTCTTAGTTTATTATTTAATTTCTTTAATTAAATAATAATTATTGATCAATTAAGTAATTTATTTCTTAATTACTTTTGAATTAAATGATTTATTGATCATTTAATAATCATGTACAATTTATTCATTAATTTTTTTAAATAAATAATAATTGGTCTTGATTCCTCAATTTAATTAATCAAGAATTATTTCTCGATTAATCTTAGCTTAAATGATTTATTTAATCATTTAATAAAATTTTTGAGTTTATTTCTTAATTATTATTTAATTATTTTAATTAAATAATAATTATTTATGAATTAATGACTTGTCACTTAATTGTGGTAATTAAGAAACTCTAACATCAAAATTTTATTTTATTTTTAAATCATAAAATTTTAATTATGTAAAAAGTTTATTTGCTAGTCAAAATAATTATTCAAAAGTCATTTATTGAGTAATTTAAAATGTATAGGTATTTTATTTTTATTTTATTTTATTTTTAAATTTGGATTGGACTGGATCCTAGTCAACAGTGGGTCGAATCGGGTTGGACTGGTCAAAATCGGGTCAACAGGGTCGAGTCACGGGTCATGGGCGGATCCTGCATTACCATGATCCAATCAGCATCTTGTTGGCTTCTTCAAATTTATTTAGTTCATTTTGAGAAAGAAAACAAGTATATATGCATTCATTGGATATGGTTCTTCTAGTTTGCACTTTTTGGCTAGGATCACCAATGATCAATTCTATTGTATGACTCCTAGACCATTTGGGCTTAACGGGGAGTCTGAATGAACTTACATGATTTTCATTTTCTCCCCCTATGTCTATGCTACCATCTTCTAAGAAAACTCCCCTTGAATTTGTGCTCATGTTAGGGTAAAAGTTATCCCCTGATGGTGCATTCCCCGATGGATTATCTCATGATAAAGTATTCCCTGATCTGTTGTCCAGGTAATTAACTCTATCTACTAAAGGGGCTTCTTGGTTGCTTGGATTGACATCAGGGATGTTTAGATACTCTATTTGATTACAAACATCAATATCTATCTCTTGATCATCAAAATCATCCTCATTTTCAAATCTGAGATCTTCATGAAAACCAAGGTCTTCCAGGCCAAAATTTTCTTGATCATCAAAAGCAACATTTATAGACTCCATCACAACATGAAGCCTTTTGTTGTAAACCCTGTAGGCCTTCGATGTCAGAGAATAACTTAGGAAAATTGTTTCATTAGCTTTTGAGTCAAATTTTCCTATGTTTTCACCAAAATTTCTCAATACGAAGCATTTGCAACCAAAAACATGTAAAAATTTGATATTTGACTTCCTTTCTATCATCAGTTCATATGGTGTCTTGTTGTGAGCCTTATTGATCAAAGACCTATTCTGAGTGAAACAAATAGTTGATATTGCTTCAGCCCAAAAGTCGGTAGGAATTTTGGCATCTGCTAGCATTGTTCTAGGAGCTTCTATCAAGGTTTTATTCTTCCTTTACACTACACCATTTTGTTGAGGAGTCCTTGGAGCTGAGAATGTATGATTGATACTTTTCTTCACACAAAACTCATCAACAGTTGCATTCTTAAATTTAGTTCTATTATCAGTCCTCAAAATCCTAACCACTGACCCAGATTCTATTTCAACTTTCTTTACGTGGTCAATGTCTTGTTGAGGTACCTCTGATTTTGCATGTTGGAACTTGACCCAAATTTATCTAGTGTAGTCATCCACAATAACCAATGCAAATCTCTTTTTTGATACTGACATTATATTAACATAATCAAACAAATCCAGATGTAACATTTGAATTTGATATTTGATCATTGTGGCTTCTTTGTTGACAAAGGATGATCGCATTTGCTTCCCTTGTTGGCAGGCCGATCATAAACCCTCTTGAGTAAACTCCATTTGATGTAGTCTAGTCACCAACTCTCTCTTCACCAAATCATTGATGGTCTTGTAGTTCAAGTGAGAGAGCTTCTTGTGTCACAATCTACTCTCATTAGGGGGTTGTTTTGCTATAAAAACATGAAGCTCCATTTGCTAAGCCAAAATCAGCAACATAATGATCTCCTTTCCTAACCCCTGACAAAACCAACTTCCCATCATCTTCTTTGAAGATTAAGCACATATCACCTTTGAAAGAAATAATGAATCCTTTGTCACATAATTGACTTATGCTTAATAGATTGTGTTTTAGCCCATCATCTAGTGCTACATCTTCAAATGAGACATTCTCATTTACTACCTTATCATAACCTAGTGTTAATCCTTTGTTGTTATCACCAAATGATATTACTGGACCAACCTTCTCAGTGAACTCTGTGAGCAGGGTTTTATTTCCTATCATGTGTGTTGAGCAATCACTGTCTAGAAACCAGACTTGCTTGCATTTGACCTTTTCCTGCACACAAAGAATGATTTATTTTTGGTATCCAAGTGGATTCAGGTTCTCTAGGTTTAGTCACAGTTTTTAGTATAATAGTATTTTCATTAATTTTCCCTTTTGGTTTAGGCAAACCACACACTTTCTTCTATTTAGGAGCTTCACTTAATGCTTTAGATTTATCAACTACTTTCTTTTCTTTACACTTAGGGGTGCATGCATGAACAAAAGTTGACTTAGCTAAATCATCAGCATATAATATTGTGTCAGTTAATATCTATGGTTTTTCCTTGCATTGAAAAGATAAATGATTAAAATTGTCACAGTTCTAGCATACTTTTCTAGGGGCTTCAGAATTAGGAGCATAGTTATTAGCTTTGTTCACTCCTAACTTTCTATTCCTATTCTTTTTATTATCCCCCACCAAGCCTTTATGCCTTGAAGGGTTTCTAAGGCCTGATGCACTCACATCCCCTGATGACTATGTATCTACTGATGCACAGTTAAGCTCCTTCTTGGTGGGGACTTCGAGTGCTTTGACAAGAATAAATATCTTGTCACTTCCACCACTTGTGGAAGCTTCACTCTTAGGGAAAACATTTCATTTATCTAACTTGGTTACTGCCTTTACAAACTTGACAGGTTGCACAGACCTTTTACCTAAGTTAGCAACGTTTTCAACCTCAATTGGAGGTGGTTTCACCTAAGTCTCCTCATAGCCTAAGCCAAACCTAGGATCAGATTTTCTACTGTTTAATTGATCCTTAGTTTCTTGTTAGACTCTGTCTATTTTTTTATGACCTTTGTTGTCCCAGTGAGATAGCCTAAAACTTGTAGAAGGGGAAGGGGGGGGGGGGGGGGGGTCAAAGTATTAAAACTTGCGAAAAATAAAGAACAAAAACAAGAATAAATTTATAAACAATTGCTTTTATTGATTAACAATTGATTACAAATTCTAACGATCACAAATCGATTGTCAGCTTCAATTTCTGTACTATATATATACAAATCTATGAAAACATACAGCTTCTAATACAACTCTGTAAACTTAATTACAGCTTTCAAATCTGAATCGTAATTCAGCTTCTAATCCTATTCAATATATGTTTTTTTTTGTACAAATGGAATAGGTTTTTTTCATTATATCTCTCTAGTTAGCTTCCTAACCAGTTTCGTCTTCAATATATCTTCAATGTCCATGTCGAAGATAACTTCTAATCCAATTAAAAGTTTTTACTACATTAGAGAGTAATTATTACTTTAGTCTCTGACTGCTTCAATTTTAGTCTCTGATCAACTATGTTTAGTCTTCGATAACTTAAGCTTAGGCTTCGATGCTTTAATCTTAGTCTCCGATGGCTTATGCTTAGTCTCTGATGACTTAAGATTAGTCTTTGATGATTTAAGCTGTAGTCTCTGATAAGCTTTTGTCTTAGTCTCCAATAGACTAAACATAATCTTTGACTTGTTGAAATCTCTGATGCAGTTCTGGTAGTCTCTTATAATACAAATTAATTTACTCTCATATAAAAATAAATTACATGAATCAGAGAGTAATCTACCAGCTACAAAAATTCAAATGCTATAGACTAGCACTAATTGTACATTTGAATTTCTAAGTATTCTAAGTACAATCATCATCAAATGTTATAAAACCTAACAACCTCCTCTTCTTTTAGCTTTTTGGAGGTCCATTCTTCTCTCTTTATGGCACAGCCAAGGAGGTTCCTAGTCTTGTAGAGTTCTTTTTCTAGATTTTCAAGCCTATTAGGTTCTAATTCTAAAAGAGTGTTTATAGTAGTTAGTTGTTCATTGATTTTCTACACTCTTTCAGTCTCAGCTACAACACTCCTTAAGATGTCATAGAGGTCTCTGATCTCATAGGTCATTTCCTTAACAGTTTTAAAATAATCATTTTTAGTCATGTTAGGAGAAATTTCGAGACTAACATGTGCATTGCTACTATTAGTGGATGAGGCCATTAGAGCTAGGTTGACATATTCCTCAACTTCTTCTTCATCCGAGTCAGCCCAGTCCTTTCCCTTAGTAATATATGTTATTCCCTTCTTGTTAGCATTAAGAAGGTCAAAGCATTTCTTCTTGTAATCCCTCGTAGCTTTCTTCCCTTTGGGCTCACCTTCATAGTAGGCCTTACGACACTCATTTGCAAAGTGATCCATTTCATTGCACTTGTAACACTTGATTCTTGATTTATCAATGAAGTTGCTTGTGCTACTAGGTTTCCTTGCTAAAAATTTCTTTATCCTTTTTGGCTTTTGGAATTTCAACTTGGAAAACCTTCTTGCAAGGAAGACCATTGTTTCATCCATGTCCTTTAGCTCTTCAGGGGTGTACTCAATCCCCTTTGAGCTAGCTTCATCATTTCCACTCTCCTCTTCACTTTCCTCAGCACCTTCTAGTTGCTGCATCATCAAGTCACTTTGTCTTGTTTGTCTTTTGTTCTTCTTGTTAGCCATCAGGGCCACAAATTTAAGCTTCCTGATATCTCATGACATTTTAGATCTCTGTTGAACCTCTAGTTCATATATCTTTAGGGTACCATAAAGCCTATCCAAGTTTAGGAGATTCATGTCATTGGATTCCCTGATGGTTGTCTTTAAATCCCATGATATGAGAAGTGTACTCATGAATTTTCAATTCACGTCCTTGTTGGCACATACCTTCCCATATATTTTCAGGTCATTTACCAATCTGTTGAATCTGTCAGACATTTGAGTGAGTGATTCACCAGATTTCACTATGAACCACTCGTACTGTTGTGTTAACAGTTGCAGCTTCTTTTCCCATACGTCCTTCGTACCTTCACATAGGATCTGAATGGTATCCCATATTGACTTAAATGTGTTAAGATTCATGATGTTGAGCATGTCATCATCTAACCCATTATAAAGGATACCAGTAACTTTGAGATCCTTCTTCACTTTCTCTCTTTCCTCGAGAGTCATTTTGTCAGTAGGCTTGGGACTAGACGCTCAGGGACATTGACTCCATTCACCACCTCTTGAGGAATGAGCTTCTTTGGTACGTGAGGACCTTCTTCAAGAACTTTTAAATATTCATCATCAATAGATCTGAGATGAATTATCATTTGTTGTCTCCAGAAGAAGTACTTTACACATTCCAACATGGGAACCTTGTTATTTCCAGCTTTGTTAGCCATAGATAAAGATTTTCTAGCAATTGTATTTTGCTAGTTGGCTCTCATACTAATTGTTAGAACAAAATAAGCTAACGTGTATGTAGAAAGGGGGTTGAATACAAACACCACACATTTTTCACTCGTTAAAATCTTAATACGAAAACTGGAATAGCTACAAGATGAACTCAGAAAAACAATGCAGTAATTTAAAATGACTACACAAAGATTCAAGTTAAAATTGTTGTATTATAACTTGGGTTTTTTTTTGGAAATCTGTATAATCACAAAGTAATTAAACATCTACAACTCCGTAAGTGAATACAGCTTCTTGTTTCACACATTATCTACAATTTCTCTCTGAAATATTTCTCTCAAGAACTATTACAAACATTCTTTCTAGTGTATGAAGATTGACAGAGATATTTTTAAGTTTTTGATCTCTTTATTTTCTCTCTTGTATTCTGTCATTTCAGTAGTGTGTAACAACTATTACATATATAGGAAAATAGAGATATAAACCATGTGCTAGCCATGCTTCTTTTTCAACGTAGTCGCAGTATGTCTCGTCATTGTCCTTTCAGATATATACGTGTCAGATTGCTATTGGCTATTGTTGCTTCTATTTTAGTCCATGTTCTCCATGCATTTCTGGTATAAAGGTTGTTATTGGACCACCAGACTTCAAATAATATCTTCTTAGATATACCCCTTTCTTCTATACCAAGTATCAGTGCATATCTTTTAATCCCTGATGACGTGTGAACTAGGTTTTAATTATCCTCTGATGACAAGCCCTAATGTTGACTTGATCAGTGCTTTTGAATCCCCTCATGACAAGCCCTGATGTAGACTTGATTAGTGCTTCACTTTCCACAGGTGCTAAACCTGATTGAGAGTTAGATCAATGCTTCTTGATCCCCTGATGTTAAAACCTAATGTTATCCATTGATATCATCCGTTGATGCAGTGCTGAGGTTATCCCCTGATGATATCCCCGACAGACTCGACTGCTGATGGTATGTCATGATTGAATCCCCTGATGGTCAAGTTATTCCTTGATGGTATCCCTTGACAGTCAAGTTATCCACTAATGACATCCCCTGACAGTATCCCCTGATGGATTTATCCACTGACGACATCCCTTGATGCAGTATTTAAGTCATCCTTTGACACAGTATTTAAGTCATCCCCTGACAGTATCCTCTGAAGGGTTTATTCACTTATGTCTTTTCAAATACTTATCTCTTTAATCACTAATACTATTTTGGCCTTTTCTTGAATGCCTGATGTGCATAATACTTGAACATTAAGTACAATCAGACATTTCCTGATACTAACAAGTCCTAGAGATATCCCCTGATGACTTGCCTAGTGCAATTAAGATTATCCCCTAACAGACTAAGATATCTATCAATGAATGCTTATTTGTGCAAATATACTAAAATTTATAATATACATTGAGTATTTACAAGTACACAGTTATTGAATAATTCTTATATCATTTTCAACATCATTATACCTAACAAAGAGAGATATGCATGATTTAGATATGAAAAAGGGGTGGGGAAATGGGAAACAAGTAGAGAGAGAGAAAAGGGTTTGTGAATATTTGGATGAATAGAGAATACTATACTTGCAATTTTAAAAATATAGGATAATCAAAGTTTGTACATTGAAAATTATTCCCTGAATTATAACAATGACATTTACCAACTCTAAACTTTTACAGGAACAAATACTATAAAATGGAAGTAATAAATTATATACAAATATTATATAACTTAGTGTATTAATCAAGAGATCTAATTTATACATCTATGTAATTCGTAAGATTTGGGGAAAAAGAAGAAAAAAATTTCAAAAGGATAAAAAAAGATAATATTGTTAATATAAATATAATTTTTATTATATAATTAATAATTGAATTCATTACGGTATATATAATGTCCCATCTTCATGATCTGTACATAACACTAAGTTATATTGAATTCATAACATATATCAAATATATATCATAATTAATCAAAACTCATTTATAACATTATTAGATTATTTAAGTATTAATAACAAAGTAAAAGAAAGCAATCTAATATATAATAAACATTATTTAAATCCGAATTTAAGATTAAAAAAAGTTATTGAAACGAGGTGTCCGGGCTGTGCACGGCCACACAGATAATTACATAATTATCCACATAGAGGTTTTAATAACTGTATCCTAACTCAGTTATAATCCGTTAAAATTCGATTTTAGTGAATTCGGATTATTGAAATTTATAAAAGGATTCATCATCACAATTTCACGATTCATCCTCACAACCTTCACACGTACAACACCTAATTATATATATTATGTAAATTTCATATTATATACTCCGTATTTATTAGAAACTAAAATCATATTTTTTAATCATTAATTATTTCTAATTCTCAAAATTTTTACAAAATATATAACACAAAACCAAAAAAAAAAAATCTGATAGTCAGAAGTTCTATCCCCTAAAGGAAAGAAAAAAAAATTACTACCCCTCCTTGGCACCACCGGTGATAACTTCATATCTTTTTTGGTATATAAAAAGTTAAATAAAAATTATATTCAAAATATTTTAAATAGGTGACTAAATTAATTCTATTATCGTTCGAACTCGGTTTAAATTCAATAAAATCGATCCCGAACGAATTATAAAATACCAAAAAAAGATTTTATTCCTAAAAATTCTCCTATTTTATATTAATTTAATTTAACATGACTTCTCACTTTTTTAATTAAAATTTAATTTGTAATCTATTACAATTCTTGTATAATAAAACTAATTTATTTAGAGTTTTAAAGTTTTTAACTTTTTATTGTAATAAAATTTATTAAAATATGTACTAAAATAATGACAACAAATACTTATAAATCATAAATAATTATAAAAATAATTTAATTTTTAAATTTAATTATACAAATATATAACTAGAAAAAATAAACTCTTTCGGGCACGAATAACAAAACATGTATGTCAAAATATTTAAAGTGTAATGTCAAGGATCTAAGGGACGGTAGCATGCATCTGCAGTGGCAAGAAACTGACGAAAAAATAACTTTTAAATAGCACTTTACTGCACAACGGAACTCTGAAATTATTACCAATGTAGTTGATTTCGTTCTAAAATTATTGTCACATTTTTAGTATGATTCATTTTGATTTTTTTAAGATAAATTACGGAATATTAAACTCTAAATTATTATCATCGTAGTTAATTATAATTGATATAGTTACTGATTTACGACAATATTTTTTTATCACAATACAATTTGCATTCAAAACTTTTATTAAAATTCAATATACTGTTATTTGACAAAAAATAGTTAAAATATATACTCCATTCGTTTCAAAATTAAAAATACGTTTTGACTTTTTGAAATCAAACGACAACATATTGAATCTCAAAATTAATGATATCTATGAAAGTTCTAAATAAAAATTATGTTTTACTCAAAGATTTATGTCAAAAAATACAAGATTATAAAAATTATATTAATTAAAATTAATTAAATTGGTGTTAAATTAAGATTTAATATGTCATCGTTTGATTTCAAAACGTATCTCTAATTTTAAAACGGATGATAGTATCTGATTTAAGAATAAAATATTATTCTACTTTAAGGATAAGATAATGGATAGTAGTCTGCCATGTACTACTTGATTACTTTTGGTTATTTTCTTGTGTCATTGTAATGTACGTGGATAAACTATTTTAATCCGGTTACCATTTTTCAAAAAAGTAAGAAACATTATTAAAATATTATTGCAACATCAATATCAACAACAACGGCACCCTTTAACTCAATAGTTGGGATAGGCAATCAAGTCAATAAAAAATTTAGAAGTTGCAACATGAAAGGAAAAAAAGATTAGAAGTTGAAGTACTCTTCTTGGACAACCCAATGGAATCGATTTTTTATTCACTAATAATGCATAGACATCATTTGTTTTCAG
>CM025787.1:23945852-23957580 GCA_014636745.2 Centella asiatica
GTATCCCAAATAGTTATCAATTATGTTAATTAATTTGAAGTTTATGTTAATTAATTATGTTAATTATGTTTGTTTATGTTAATTAATTATGGTAACTATATATGTGTGTGAGAGAGAGAGAAATTGTGTCAATTATAAAGATACTTGCTCGATTGTGCGAAACAATATAACTCACTGATATTATCAAATTTGGCTGACGTTGGACATCTTGGTCTTTAAAAATGTCCTGCAGAAATGAACACTTATTTTTGTTTACTTTATATGTTGTATTTAAACTTAATTTTTTTTATTAATATTATGATATATTGAATTAAAAAGTTAAATTAAAATTAAGTATATCCAAATTGAACCTTAAAAGTTCATAAAATATTATTACAAAATTAATACAAGCATATTTTGTTCAAATTATTTTCAATTTTTATTGTCAGCTAGCGCTTATTAATTGATGGATCATATTTAAGTATTATCATTGTGAATTCTTTTTAAAACTTGTGACCTATCTTTAATTTTCCTCATTTAAATTAAATTTTATAGTACTAAAAATATGGAAAAGGGAAAAACAAATGACGCCCGCCAGTCAATCTCCAACATACTCTCTCTCTCTCTCTCTCTCTTGTTGATCATTTGTGTATTAGTCTCATGGGGGTCCTCATTGGCGAGCGGCGGCTCATCTGCATGTATGGCAATGAAACTCACCAGACCACAACTCTATACTTGTCAGAAATTAGATTTGTAAATTTTAACGCTAAATTGTTGAGTACAACGTTGTGAGAAACTGAGATGTGTCAATAATATATTGTGGTTAATGAATAGGGTTGTAAATACATCGAGTTGAACTGAACACGAGTCAATTTTAATCGAATATGTTTATAAACAAGTCAAGTTCGATCAAGTTTGAAATCTTTAATTAAGGAAAATTTTGTTTAAAATCGATTTATTTAATTATTCGAACAGTCGATCCGAACTAAACATGAGTTGAACAATTTAAATTAGTCAAGCGTATTCAAACTTTTTGAATTAGACCCGAGCCAAATTGAGTCTAAAATTTTTAACAAACGAAAAATCGTGTTAAAAATCAGATCGTTTATTTTACGAGTTGAGTCGGATGAACTTTAAATGAGGTGAACACGAATTTGCTCGCAAACGACTTGGTTTATAAACGAGTCGAGTCCAATCAAGTTTAAAATATTTAACTAATGAAATTTTTTGTTCAAAATCGGTTCATTTAACTATTTGAACGATTCGATTGAAGCAGAATACGAGCTGAACAATGTAAATTAGTCGAACATACTCGAGTTTTTCAAATTCGACCCCAACCAAACTGAGTCTAAAATTTTTAACGAATGAAAAATCATGTTAAAAGTCGAATCATCTATTTTCACGAGTTAAATCGGACGAGTTTTAAACGAGCCGAATATACGCCTGTTTTATGGCCTTTAAATTTCTGAAATCGTATGATAGCTGAATAGGATTTTAGGTTAGAAATGATCTGTATACTTAATATTTTCAGAATGTCCTGATTTCAGACGAAAACAAATTTGCACGTCAATATATGGTTATTAAACATGTGTTACATCTAAACAGATATTTGGTTGATTGTGCAACTCAATTTAAAAGATACTATGCTGTATAATAATTGGAAACACTTAAAAAGAAAAAGAAAAAAAAGAAGAGGAAAATCGTGTGAAATAATCAATCCTGAAAATTGGTACGGGTACCCACACGGGTGAGGGAAGATCCAAATGTATCAGCACGCCGAAAATGACAGTCCAGGTTATTTATCGTACGGCCTAGATAATACCTTTGTGTGCACGCCCAACTCAAGTATCTACGACTCTATAATATATGTGAATTAAAATAAAGCAACAAAATGGGAAAAGGAGGTCGAAAGCCTGTCGTTGGCTACGAGGAGGGATGAGGGAAACAAGAAAATTGAAACTCTTGAAAACATTCTTGGTCGAGTCCCCCATGAAAAACCTCCGATACACTATCAGACATCAAAAAAGCCATTCCACCCCATTGTTTCAATCGTTCCCTTTTTTGATCTTTTTCGTACCTCGTTTTGAACCGCTTACGTGTATGTCCAAGGTTGTTTCATGTTTGCCGTATGGGCGGTCGCCCACCAGTGCGGCCACCACGGCTTCAGCGACTTCCAATTGTTAAATGATGCCGTTGGTTTTATTCTACATTATTTTTTACGAGTCCCTTATTTTTCGTGAAAAATTAGTCACCATCGCCACCTCGGTTGGCCTTTGTACTTAATTGTAAACATAGCCGGACGATCCTACGACCGCTGTGCATCCCATTTTGATCCAAACAGTCCTGTCTACTTCGAACGCGAGAGAGCACAAAGTCTGATACATTTTATAATAACTTGACTTTATTTTTCTTCTCTTGTATTCACTTTCGACTTTGTATTATTCCATAAGTTATGTAAAAAATATAAAGGAAAATGATATAAAATTGTTTCATCTAAAGGAAAATATAAAATATGATATTCTTCCATAATTTATGTTGTAAAACTCAGGATACAAAGTATTAAATTGAGAAAAATATAATTAAGAAGTCGAGATTTTAAATCCTCCCTACAAAAGTTTTGTTGTAATTATGCATAGCTCTAACATGGGGAACTACCCAATTTATTAGATAGTAGTGTGAATGTGAAATTTCAATGATCTAAGATTCAAAGAATGCCAACAAATAGACATATGATCATTGACACATATTGAAGGGGAAAATAACAGGAAGGGAATATAAATTTACTTGAAAAACTCAAATAGTGACGATGTACAGCTGAATGTACTTACTATCATTAACATTAATTTTATAAGTTAAAGATCATAAGATGGTATCTTTGCAATATTCAAGTATCTAACACAAATATAGGACACTTTGCGTCACACCTACTTGATTTAACAAATACATCTAGCGGCTACTTGATTTATTTTATCGTCCATATTCAATTATGTTTTTAATTGTTTTTGTTATAAACCTCGATCAAATGAAACGTTGTTATAGATGCATGATATCCTTCACACATTAAATCCCAGTTAATAGTGATTGGTAAAATTATAATGCAAGGGCACCACCAACCATTGTTGACTTGAATGGAACCATAGTATCAAAGATAACAACAAACATGGTAGGAAAACTAAAAAAAAAACCATTCTGAACCAAATGAAGGTGGAAAAGGGAAATTGTAATTACATTTTTTTTGTAAAGAACAAATAAAAGAATGAGTTTTGCACCTGAAATGAATTGAAGGCCTACCTTTTCTTCTTCTGCATCTCCAATGGAGGCAAGATTGTAGATAATAAATTCCAGATTTGGAGATTTTGTGCCATGGTTAAAAAAGTGTCGCTTTCTGAGTTGGAGGAGGTCATTTAGTTCCTCTAGT
Organism: Centella asiatica; assembly: GCA_014636745.2. Taxonomy (NCBI): domain Eukaryota; kingdom Viridiplantae; phylum Streptophyta; class Magnoliopsida; order Apiales; family Apiaceae; genus Centella; species Centella asiatica. The sequence continues at coordinate 23,949,250 of CM025787.1, forward strand.
TCTATCGTCGAAGTAAAACACCACTTGAGAGAGAATTATGATTGTCATGCCGCATAAGTATAGTGAATTAGTTGATCGAGAATGCAGGTAAATTTGTTCATTTGAATAGCACTGGTAAGATATGAATTCGGGGGCGTAGCTATGTGTTAGCTATGGTGGTGCGTAGCCCACCTTAAGGAATTTGTTTTACTACTGATATATTTGGACAATAAATGGCATTGAATTTTATTCAGTCATACTACTATTCATAAACATACTTGTTTTCAACCCTTTTTGATCTTGTGCATGATCAAATGTTTACCAAGTACAATGTCCTATTACAATCCAACTTGGGAGGAAATGGAAAAGATATAAGTAGAATGATAAGTAGAGAACTTGCTAATTCTCCATGTGTTTTCCTTTTTTTGGTCACATTAAAACTTACTTCTGTACCAGTAAACTCCTTTAGTCTCACCTTCATCTTTCTCAACGTAAATACATTCCTTCATCTCTCTGTACATGGCCTTGAGGATTGGAGTTCCATCATATTGATAATAATCACCCAATATCGGCTTCATTGCCTCGGTGGCTTCAAGGCCATGATAATGTGGGATCATGGAGAATATATGGTGACAAACATGAGCATTACACACATTGTGGAAAACCTTGTTTAAAATTCCGTAATCGCGATCAACTGTGCACAGAGCTCCCCTGAGCCAGTCCCACTCCGTGGAATCATAGTAAGGCAGAGAAGGGTGAGTGTGGTTGAGTATGGTGATCAACACGAACCATCCATTCACAACTAGCAATGGACCTCCATATACACAGAAAACCCATGCAAACCCTTTGGCTAACACTAGGCGGTATAGACCATAGATGACAGCAAGAATAGCGACATCAGAGATGATGATTTCTTTTCGCTCGCGTTCAGAGTAAAGAGGGCTGTGGGGATCATAGTGGGAAGTCCACCTCTGGTACTTGTGTCCGGAGACATTGAACATCAAGTACAAAGGAAAGCCTATAAGTAGTGTGGTGAGCCACACTAGTACTCGGCCTGGTGGATTGTTTAGGAGTTTATAGTAGTTTCGGATATTGTGCTTAAATCTCGGGACATAAACCTCATCATTTTCAAGTGATTGTGTGTTGGCATGGTGGCGTCTGTGGCTAATCTTCCAAGAGAAATAAGGGACCATGAGGGAAGAGTGGACGACAAGGCCAACCAAATCATCGACCCACTGATAGTCGCTGAAGGCGTGGTGATCACATTCGTGGCCTACCACCCAAGCCCCAGTCAAAACACAACCTTGGACAGCAATATAGGCAGCCCAACCCAAATAGTTGAGAGGATGAGGAAGGTACTGATCAATATAGTTGGTGGCAACATAGTATAGAGCATACGCCATGAGAAGATCTTGAATTAGGTACCGGAAAGAGGTGACAAGGGACTTTTGGAAGCAATGTGGTGGGATGGCTTTCTTCAAGTCTCCAATTGTGAATGGTGGCTTTTCATGAGGAGCCCGTCGAAGCGCCTCTGCTTCCGTCTTCTTGCTGCCATTAGGGGGAGCAGACATGCGCCCACCTGCGCCCATTTTTCGCCTGCAAAAGGAAGAAACGTATGAGCTTAATCACATGTACCAAAATGCTAGAGTTGAAAATGAAAACCATACACTACAAATTAAGCTAAAACTCCTAGTAAAGTGCAACCTTCAATACCTGGTGCAGAAGAGGAGTGGAGACCTTCAACCAAACCTCCTTTCTAAACAGTTCAAACAAGAAGAAGGTGTTGCTTCTGTTGTTTGGTACTCCTCCTCAACTTACCTATTTATATACTATTGGGAAAGAATAAAGAGCTTATAAAGTACAAGCGCCCGCCATTTGCTAGTGACAACCCGGTCTACATTTTTTTTTCTTTGTGATATCACTAACATTTCAAGCACACGCATGTGCACGTGCAAATTAAATTCTTTTAACTGTGTTTTGTAATTATACTTTATTTATAAGTCTAATTATGCACAATAAATAATAAAAAATGTAAATTTATTAATGAAGGTTTTGATATTTTGAGGATAATAAGCAGCTCATGGGCTACTCTTTAAAAAGAAAATTATCATCTCCTTATGATCTGGGTTTCTCTCACTCTTCAAATTTTCAGTTAAGAAAAAATTCATGCAGTTAATTTATTGGAAGCAGCTATTTTTTCTGGGATGCGGCTATTTTTTTGGGACGGGACTATTGTTTGGGTTCCATCATAATGTGCGGCAAATTAACATGTTTTTCTTTCCAAAAGCAAACTCACGACCGTTATTTTAAGAAACATATGTTTAATATAATAGATAGATGTGTCATTCATCCCCAATTCTCAGTCCTCGTCGGCTGCTTCACACACTACTATCGCCTGCAAATCTAACCTTTGGGTCTTTATTGGCGGCTCCATTTTTTTCTGTATGTACCACAGAACTGGCACGGAAAGAAAAGTAAAAAACTAATGTATGTTCATTTAGTTTTAGTCAACATAATTATCCGATAAGTAGTAAATTGTCTACAAAGTCATTTTTCCTTTTAAAAATTGTTCATTTAATTTTCGAATTAGAGGGTATCTAATAAGAATTAAAAAAAAATTTAATTGAGCTCTTTAGTCTTCCTTTTCTAATACTAATTATAATTCTAGTGCTTACATGTAAATCTCCTTAATTATATTAAAAATAATTATTCTCATAAATAATAAGGAAAGACTATTTTCAAATTTCACAAAATAAATATTATAAATAATAATTATAATAATAATAGCATTCAGAGGCGTTATTGGATCCCAGAAATAAAAGGTTATGTTATAACATCATCGTTATGTTATTCACAAATATAAAAGTTGTCTAATTATAATTGAATGTGTAATTAAATTTATTAAATTATAATTGTAAAATAATAAAATAATAATACATAAAAATAATTTGTAAAGCATGAAAAGATTAAAAAGAAAAGAAAACTTTTATTAAAAATAAAAAACTGTCAAAATATTAAAAAAGTAATAATAGAAAGATTATAAACGTTAAAAACAAAAAAACTATCAAAATATTAAAAAAATAATAATACAAAACCCGTGATTTGCTTGAGTTTCTAGTCTAAATGAATGTATCAATGGACATTAATGCACTTCCTTTTAACAAATTAACTTGTGAAATAAAAAATTCTTCAAATTTTGTTGATTTGTACTCTTATCATATTAAACTACTCAGCTGTAGGTTTTTCTTTTCCTCCGTTTTAATGTTCATACAGAGTTCTTTTTTTTTTTTTTTTTCTTTTCGGGGGTTAAATAATCAACAAGATAATTTGGGAACAATGTTACGAAAGCAACAGCAGCAGCAAATGAGGATACAAAGATGTGAGGTATAGATACTGCCACAGTAAAAAATCTATATATTGACAAAATATACATGCAAAACGTATATTAAGTTAATTGCAAAGTAGATTACATTATGTACCTTTCTTTTTTTAAAATTATTCGGTATTCGATAATTTATATTAAGTTAATTGCAAAGTAGATTATATTATGTACCTTTCTTTTTTTAAAATTATTCGGTATTCAATAATTTATATAAATTTCAATTAATATGGATTCAAGTCGGATCGGATTACATAAAAAAGAAAATTCTCCCACTACTCATTTTTATTTATCATTACTTTTTAATTAAAAAATTAATCTTTGTTTTATGAATCTGTACGCGTATTAAAATTGTGAAGTTTATAGTTTTCCAATAGTTTACTTTCTTAGATTATTTACCTAGTTTGCAGTATTAGTATTTGTAGGATTCGAAATTGATTAAATCTATGCCAGATTTTATTTTTTTTAACACATTAGATTTGAATTTTAAAATTAAAATATAAATATAATGTGTGTGTACGGCCGTTCAAAGTAACATTATCATTTGATACACATGATCATATAGGAGAACATAATTCTCAAAACGTAATCCTTGAAATTTGTGAAAATTTATTATCACATGGTTCAAAAACAAGAAATGGAAATCAATCAGCACACCCAAATGGACGCGATAATAATGCATGCATCTTCAACACAAATATCTTATAAAACAGAATTGGCTCAGCACTCCTATGTTGACCCTGAGAGGGAATGAAGTAATGAAATGGTTGATGATTACACCATGGTTAGTACTAAATTGAAAGAATACTATTGAAAATTAAACTAATTAGATCTGGTTCGTTTTTTAATTACTCAAATTCGTGTTCTAAAGAAATTCAACATAGGCTATCTTGATTTGGTTCTACCTCAAATTCGATTATCGTTCGGGTTCGTTTCAAAATCAAGTTACCCGTTTAAAAATATTCGAATTAAGGTTACTTTCTTCTCTCTTTAACGTGGAGTTTTTTTCTCCTTCTGTGAATATAATATAATATAATATATATAATTGCAAATACATATTATAAAATTTGATTTATTTCTTCAACATAATATAATTGATATCGTCTTAAAGGAGTACAATTGATATCGTATTTGTGATTCGGATTATTTGCAATGTAATTCTTTGTAATAAAATTCAAAAGAAAAAGAAATGAGAATTGAACTTAAAATCTCTTCAATTTAGAAGTCTCAAAAGATATTACAAATATTATAGATTACTATTAAAACAAATTACAAGAACAAGAACAAAGTAAATCTCAATCACAAAAAGCGAAAAAAAAAATACATGAGAAAAATTTAAATTGAACGACATAGAAAACTTTACTGTATGAAATTTAAGAATAACGTAATTACACATAAGCTCTCGGTGTCTCTTACAAGTCCCTTCAATAGTAACATCTTGGGTATGAAGAGATAGATCATCGGTCTAGATTAGACCGGTCTTGGAATTTATCAGATTAAAATATGTCAGTCTTACTTCAATAAAAAAAAACTATCAAGATGTTTAGATTAAGTCAATCTTGGATTGGATCATTTCTAAACCCGTCTCGATCTCGGTCCTTCTTATTCTTTTCTTAAACCATAAAGTTAAATTATTTTCAAATATAGAATATTGTAATCTAACTTTCCTAATTATTTTTTTTTATCAAATTGCTACAATTGTACTTACTAAAAATAAATTCTCTGTTGAAAATGTACAAATTTAAAATAAAAAAACTAGTAAATTAGAATAACATTAGAATTGTTTTATTAATATAAGATTTCTAACTTTGCAAGAAAACTTAAAATACATTTGAATTATTTATTAAAAAAATCAATAAATTATGAGTGTAATATATGAAAATTTTAGGAAGAATAACATATGAGTCATAATTTTGTGTCAAAATGATATCAAAGTGATGTACTTTTTTAATCATTCCATCAAAGTACGTTTTACCACTTATTTTTCAAATTTACTCTTATTAAATATTATTATTATTAATTAAGTAAATATTACAGTCGCCGCCTCTTCTATCGGCCGATTGACGTTGTTGGTCGCTGTCACGGCTGTCAATCTAAATTAATAAAAATTATAAGTAGACTATTTAGCAATATAAATAAATTTTTAAGTTACATAAACAATTTGTTTAGGAACATAAGCAACTTTTTTAGTAATATTATAAAATTAACTAGTAATATTTAGCAAATTTGTAAAAATAAGAAAGAAGATGATGAGAATGATAATGAGAATAAGAGAAGGAAATCATGTATATTCATCACAATCATTGCTATTACCATATATTGTCACATATAGATAAAAATATGAGAAAATATAAAAAGAAAACATATATTCATACAACAAATGAATGAAAATAGAACATTTACATAAATTTTATTTTATCATAAATTTCACCATCTTCTTTCATACTATTACCTCTATACCTACAACAAAACGCAACCATCACAAATTTAGTAAACATCCTTAGAACCCTATCAATAGTTTTTAACTTTTTAACTAAAATTTCTAATCCACTTGTTAAAATTACTAAAACAAATATGCTAAATTTATTGACAACACTACTAAAATTACATTTATCTTAGTAATTTTCTTATTATTTATTTAACATCGTTGAAATAAACAAGAAGAAATAAAGAAAATCATAAGATAACCCATACACATGTGTAATATAATCATATTCACGTTTAATATCAACAACATCACAACCTCCTCCTCCAATAGATGGACCACCAACACTACCACGAATATCACTATTGTAACTAGAAAACATCAACAATATAACCAAAAATTTTATCCACCACAATTACCAAAATTCGTCATCAACATCATCATAAATATGTTATAAATACGAACAATACTTTTAAATTTCTAACATTACTAACAAAATAACTAAAAGTACTAACAATTCGATTAATGTTACTGACGACTAACATATGAGTAAAATCTGCATACCAGATCTAATAATCACAGAACATAAATATATGAACAAAGTCTTATCAGAATCATTTAACAAATATAAAGTAAAATCTAGTGTTTCAAATGAGGCTATTGTTAAGTATCTTGATGTTAATGATGATATAAGTATTATTTAATAACTGTGCACTTCTAAATACTCAAGGTACGTTAAGCCTTAATATATTTGCACAAATAAACATCCACCGATCGACATCTAAGTCCGTCACGGGATAGGCTTAGCTGCACTAGGCAAGTTATCATTGGATATTCCAAAGGACTTGGTAGTATCAGGGTATGTCTGGTTATACTTAATGTTCAAGTTTTTCGTACATCAGACATCCTTGAAAAAAAGCTAACAAAGTATCAATAATCAAATATGCTAGTGTACAAAAAGGCATCAGGGAATAACTTAACCGTCACGAGATACCATCAGGGGATAGCTTGATCATCAGGGATACCATCAGAGGATAGCTTAACCATCAAGGGATACCATCAAAGCATAATTGACAGTCAAGGGATCCCATCAGGAAATAGTTTAACCGTCAGGAGATACCATTAGGGACTAGCCTAAACATTACATCAGTGGATAACATTGGGTCTTAACATCAGGGGATCAAGAAGCACTAATCTAATTATGCATCAAGGATTAACATCAGTGGATAGTGAAGTACTGATCAAGTCAACATTAGAGTTTGTCATCAAGGGACCAGAAACACTGATCAAGTCAACATCAAGGCTTGTCATCAGGGGATAGTTAAGACCTAATCCACACGTCATCAGGGCTTAAGAGATATGCATTGATACTTGGCAAAGTAGTAAGAGGTATAACTAGGAAGATATTCCTTAAAATATGGTGGTCCAATAACAACCTTTACACCAGAAATGCATGGGAACAAAGAATAAAATAGAAGCAACAATAGCCAATAGCAGACTAACACATGTATTTCCAAAAGGACAATGATATGATATATTGCGGCTACGTTGAAAAAGAAGCATGACAAGTACATAGACTCTATCTATGTTCTCCTATATATGGAAGAGTTGTTACACGCTACCACCCAGTTGAGAGAGAAAAATATAAGATATGGAAAAACTTAGAAATATCTCTGTCAATATATACATTAGAGAGAAGCTTTGTAATAGTTCTTGAGGAAATATTCAGAGAGAAATTGTAGCTAGTGTGTGAAACAAGAAGCTGTAATTACTTACAGAATTGTAGGTGTTTAATCACTTTGTGATTATACAGATTCTTAGAAAAACCCAAGTTATAATATAACTATTTTAACTTGAATCTTTGTGTGTTCATTTTAATTTCAGTAAGATTTTTCTGAATATTGCAGCTATTCCAGTTTGTGTTTATTAAGTTTTAATAGAGCGAAAAAGTTGTGGTGTTTGTATTTAAACCCCTCCCCCTCTACAAAGACTTTAACTTATTTTGTTCCAACAACTATCATATATGAACTTCAGTTCTTCATATCTTTGACAAATTCAGGTGTTTCCATGAATTCTAGCGAAATCAAATCAATAATGAAATTGAACAATAGAGCAATTTTGGATATCATGGAGATGACGATAGATCTACCTATAAGTACGATGACAGTGCTTAGATCTATGTTGAGCCTGAGCTTTCTTCGCCGACGTACACCGAAATCACATATCTGTCATTACTTTGTCATATGAACGATCAGAGGACCGAGGAGAAGGAGTAGAAGAGACGTTGAGATGTGGTTGAAGGACTGAAGAAGATGAACAAGAGAGAGAGAGAGGTGGAGGACGGGATGATAGTATGTCTACGGCGACATTGACAATGTTGACTAGTGATGAAAATGGAAGAGGAAGAGAGAGTAGCTAAAGGAAGAGAGAGAATAGCGAGAGAAGGAACGGAGACAAACTAATGGAAAATATAACCAAGAAGGATACAACTAATAAATTATTGTGAAGACCCGGATTTGTAAATAAATTTCGTTATGAAATCTAATTA
>CM025787.1:23957590-23969252 GCA_014636745.2 Centella asiatica
TCTTATGATGATGCCCTAGTCCGGTATGGGATTATGGGGTCGTCACAATTATAATTTTAAAAAACTTGGATGGAATGTTTAAAAAAAAGAGAGAGAGAAATGTAATGACATTTTGGCTCATTTACCCTACCAACATGTCATTTCCTGAAAATTTTAACAAATCCAATCCCAGTCTCGGTGTTAATCTGGTATTAATTTCAATCCGAGGCCAGGTTTCGTTATTATGTATAGAATGGGTCAACCCACAGTCTTTTTTCTTAGTATTACGTACTTTTAAGATTTTGTGGGACAATTGTTAGAATAAAATAGCCTCAAGTGTTTGTAAAAGGGGGGGGGGGAATTCAAACACTCAAAACTTTTTCTTCTTTTCCAACCTTTTTGTACAACAGGAAATAGCTACAATACCGAGAAAAATAATAATAGATAATCAGATGAACACACGTATTCAAGTTAAAATAGATTTATTAAAACTTGAGGTTTTTCTGAAAATCTGGTTAATCACAACTGTGATTAATCAGCTACAAATTCTGTAATGAATTACAGCTTCTAATTCACACTCACTAGCTTCTAACTTTCTTTGAAATATTTCTCTCGAGATATATTACAAAGTTGCTCTAGTGATTTGTGTGCTTTTGTGTTTTGTTGATCTATTGGATAGATTGACATTTGTGAAATGAGAACTCCTTTGCATATATAGTAGATCAGTGGTTGAACCCACGTGCATTAGACGTGCTGCTATTTTCAACTCAGCCGCATATATGTCACATCGTTGTCCTTTAGAAACTATGTGTCAGACTGCTACTACTTTTGTTGCTTCTTTTTCATCCCCTGATTTGCGTGCATTTAATGTTCGAGAGTTGTCATTGGACCGACAAACTTCAAGAGATATCTTTCCAGATTATATCCCTTGCTTCTTTTACAAACTTCAATTATTTGCGTGTAAGACCTGATGACGGGTGTAAGTAGTCATAACCATCCACTGACGGCAAGCCCTGATGTGAACTTGATCAGTGCTTCTGGATCCCCTGATGAGAAGTCTTATTAAAGACTAGATCAGTGTTTCAAACTTCACTTGAGTTTACTAAGTGCTTCTTAATCCCTTGATGTTATGACTCACGACATACACTGATGACTTCCACTGATGCAGTGCTAAGCATTCCCCCTAACGGGTTTCCCTGTCGGGTCAGCCTGACACTGTCATACCCTAATGTCTTACCCTGACAGGTGAGATGTCTTGTTCATGCCCTGACACATTCCCCCTGATGAGTTTGGCCAGCCACTGTCATACCCTGATGCGTTCCCCTGACAGGTTGGTCTGCCTTTGTCATCCCTTGATGGGTTCCCCTGATGATTCTTAATCATTGAAGCTTTGTTTGGAGTATCTGATGTGCGGAATACTTTAACCATTTTTGAATAACAACAGACATTCCTCTTCACTTAACAAGTCCTTTAGAAGTTCCATTTTACGACTTGTTTTGTGAAGTGTTGATCATCCCCTAATGAATAAGTTTATCATTAGTGGATGCAAAACTTGTGCAGATATTAAGGTTTATAAAATACCTTAAGTATTTACATATGCACAATTTATTCTCTAAACATCATCATCATCATTTAACTCTAACAATCTCCCCCTATTTATGTTTATCATTTTGATAACCATAAATTTTCTTGATGCACTAATGATGATGTCAAAACCAAAACTATATACACGAAAGAATTGTGTATGAACTAATAAAAAGAATTTCTGTACAAGAATTTCCTATATCTATTACAACAAAAATATACAGTTTTAGACATCAGGATCCCTTTTCCTTTTAGCTGAGACAAAGGGCAATGGATGACTTGATTCAATCGGTTGAGAGTCACTTCCAAGGCCTTGTCTTCTTTGATTTGGATTTTGATCAAGAGTCCTGAGTCTGTTGTCTTCCCTTCCTGCAAGCAACTGATCCAACTCCTTCTGAAGAAGCCTTCTAAAGTTGACGATGTTTACATTCTTGCTTGATTCCAAAGCTTCAAGCACATATTTGATCTCTTGTATGTTAGCTGCAGCAAGTTGTGACCAGTAAAAGGTAATGATCTCCCCTTTAGAATTTTTGAACTTAACACCCATGGGGCTTGTGATCATTTTAGGATATTCTTTGAATCCTTTTACTGGTGGCACATTCCTTATTGCAGCAGCATTCCCATCATCAGCTTTGGTTTCTTCGATCTCTTTTATCACCCTCTCTATCAGCAGGATTCTGAACTGGATGACATGTTCATTTTTATAATAAGCAATCTGGTTTAGAACATGCATCGCCTCCTCCAGGTCAAGGCCATCAACGTCTTTAATCTTTATGCTTTTCTCCTGCCCATCAGTGGATTTATAGAATAACTTCAATGGTCTCTCCAAGGCTGTGGGCAAGTTCCTTTCATCGTTGATGGCTCTCCTCAACTTCTCGATCATCCCCTCAAGTCTCTGTTAGATGTTGATGTTTTAGAAATTAAGTTCAGGACCAATCCTAGTTGTTTAGCATCCATTCTCCTAAACCAGTCCATTGTCACATTGAATTGTGACCCACTTTTTAGTTGTACTGTGATTAGTTGATCCCTTTTATTATTGAACTTGACATTTATGTTTTTTATTGAAAACATAAATGTCAGGTTTTTGAGCCTTTCTTCTCTTAGGGATTCAGCTAGAGTGGGTGGACCATATGCTGTGATTATAGGAGAAGGTGTTTGATCCTTGGCTTCAAATGACTTGGGTTTGGTGGCATCAGGGTCATCAGTTTTCTCTTGATTTTTATCCCCTGATGCGCCCTTAGGATTTTGAGATCTTTTTGGCTGAGGTTTCTTGGAGGTCCTGGGCCTGACACTCTCTTTCTTCTTCTGTTCTTCCTCCTGTTCCTTTGCCATTTCCCTCTCTTCTTCTTCTTGGAGTTGTTGTGCATAGAGTGCATCAGCTTCCACCAGCTTTTTGTCCTGAGGGTAGACGAGCTCCACTTTCTCGTCAATTACGGCTTCAACAGGAGTTGGAAAGTGAGTTGTCTTCATGGCATCTCCAAGTAGCTTAGGCCCTGATTAAGTGTTGGATTTCTTCTTTGGTTCCTCAATCAAGATGCCTTTGCCTTTGTCCTTGGGTTTTGGAGCAGGAACAGGAGCAGGAACAGGAGCAGTTACTTCCCCTAATGGTTGACTTGTTGATTTCTCAACAACATCCCCTGACGATGGCCTGGAAGATTTCTCCCCCTTTTTGACAGCATCATCAGTGAAAGTTGAGAGTTGGGATATGACTTGGAGAACTTGCTTTAAAGTGTCAGTCATGGATTGTTGCAGAGTTTCCCTGCTAGACAGTTGAGTGGTAAGATCAGCAAGGTTTTTGTCCATTTTGTCAGCTTGTTTCTTCATCCGTAGCAGGGTCTGGCTGGTCACTAGGGAGTCGACAACTTAATGTACATTATTGATTTTATTTGTAAAGTGTGTATAGAGCTTCTTGTTCTCAATATCTATAGAGTGACCAATCATGATTTGTGATTTTAACACTTTTATCAAGATTGGATCAGTGGTCCTTGAGAACTCTTGCTTTAGTAACTGTACAGCGTCCACCATTTGATTTTGCTGAAAGTGCAAATCAACTCCAATGAACTGGGAAAAATCATTCGTTGGAGCATCATCTTCATCACTTTCAGAGCTTGTATTATTTACAGTATCTGTATTTTCTCTATTTTCTTTATTTACAAGGATCTCATCCTCATCTCTCTCAGGCTTTCTTTTTTCTGTGCCTTCTAAGGCATCACTCGTATACTCTCCTTTTTCTTTGCCTACTAAGGCAGTACTCTTAACCTCTCCTTTTGCCAAAGTCCTCTCAAGAGTTTGACTTTGCCTCTCTTCACTAAGTATTCTCTCAGCCTCACGCAAAATTGTCCTAGAAGGGCTCCTATGGGCTGTGAGATCAATAACTGTGGCCAGTTCAAATAAATTTTGTATAATTACTGGTTCCACAGAAGTGATAGGAGAAGGAATGGAAGTTATTTGAGTATGTATAATTAGAGATGTGTATGTTTCTATAGAAGAAGTATTTACAGTTGGGGGAATATAAAGACTTATTGTGGTTGTATATACAGTTAAATTTATGTCGCCGGTCTGATCAACAGTGATTGTATCAAGCAAAAATGAGTCAACCATTTGAGTGTGTTGACTTTCAATCACTGTGTCACAGAGTGTTGGCTCCTCCATAAATTGAGAAATTGGAGAATCTGATCTTATGACACTCAATGTTTGTGTCATAATATCTGAAAAAATTTGAGGAATAAAGAAAGAAGGAAGTGGTGTAGAAGGGAGTGTTGGCTGGATCACTGAATGAGGAGGTGATCCATCAAACGAAGTTGTGTGTGCACTCACTGTGTCAGATATCTGCAAGTGGCTCTCAAAGACCCTAATGTTAGTTTCATTAGGGGTTATGGTCAGTGTATGTGCCTCACTCAACTGTGTCCCTGGTTGGGGACTATTTTCAATAACTAATTCCTTTTGAGAGGAACTAGTTAGAATTATGTTTAATTCCTTATCAAAGACAGTATCCTTTTGAGAGGATATTGCCTGGTCAAGTTGTTGGGTAACACTCGTGGCTCTCTTCTTCTTCTTCATTCGCCTATAGCCAATCACTCTCTCTCCTTGCTCCCCCTCAGTTGATGTGGTGACTTCACTAGGTTTTCTTTTATTCCCTATAGTCTTTTGGGAGACTATGGGTTGGGCTATAGAGAGTGGTTGTGTGAAAATTGGTTGTTCTACTTGGGAAGGCAGAGAGGTGGTTCTGATCTCTGTCATAATAGATAAAGGTGAAGAATTTACAGGTTGAAAAGTAGATGGAGAAGTACGCACTACCTGTTCCATATGCATTGGAACAACAAATGGTTCTGCAGTGTACGACTTCTTTATTATTTCTGCAAACAACTTTTTTGTTTGCTTATAAGTCTGTACAGTAATATCATTCTCAAAAGAAAGGTTAGTTATTTGATCTTTAATAATCATATACAAAAATCTAGCATAGTAAACTTCAGATTTCCTAGAGTTAAAACTACCCATTTTATTTACAAGGTCATCAAAAATTAATTTTCCTATATTTATATTTACATTTCTAATTATTGCATACGCTATTTTTAAAGTTAAGGAGGTAATTACCTCAAAGTTAGATGACTTACCTAAGAACACCTTGGTTATGGTGTCAAAAAGATAAGAAATCTCCCGCTTCACATTCACCCTCTTGAGGTCCTTGAACTTTAACACTGCGCTAGGAGCAGCGTTATAGCCCAGTTCCCTCAAGAAGTTGAACAACACAGCATCATCAGGTACTTCCACCAGGTTTTGAGTAGGTAGCCCTAGAGCAGAATTAATTCTGGAAGGAGTTATTTTCCCTTTTTCAGAAGAAATCTTGAATGAGATTCCGTTTACCACATCAGCCCTTGTGGTGGAGTACATGAACTTCGCACTTGTCCGGAGTTGGGATAGTGCTTCCCCCTACATTTCTTCATTGGTGAAGATTGCTTGACCATACTCCAAGTTGAGTAGATAGTTCATCATGGGTTTGAAGCAATCACTCACCTCGTCAATGTTGGAGAAACCCACATAGTTTGTGGGTAGTACCACCAGATTCCTTGAAATTTGTTGAGCGTTGCTGGGTGCCATTGATGCTGTTAAAAGTTTGAAGTTCTAGGGTTTCTGTGAAAACGAGAGAGAGAAAAGGAAAACTCGAGCAAATATCAGAGATAGATTAAATGTTTAAAGGTATTTTAGAAAGTAGCAGAGATAAAGTATAAATACCCGCCTATTGACGTTTGAAAACTGCTCCTGAAAACACGCAATCAAGGAATCATTTCAATTCTGTGATGACACATCATCAGTGAGAGAAGAACTCTTTGATGAGTTGTCATCACTTTACTGAATGTAATCCCCTGATGCAGTTAAAAGCACTTTACCTTACCCTGATGCTCATTGTATATACATACCCTGACCCTGATGCACAAGATGGATACCCTAACCCTGATGTGCGAGTCGAATACCCTGACCCTAATGCGCGAGTCGAATACCCTGACCCTGATGCGCGACTCGAATACCCTGACCCTGATGCGCGAATTGGATACTCTGACCCTGATGCACTTTGACAGAGATCCTGACCTTGATACATCAGTCAAAAACAAATACAAACAAACAAAAACATAGAATATACAAGTATATATATATATATATATATATATATATATATATATATATACATATTTACAGTAATAACATATATAATCACATATTAATTAATTTCATCAGGAATTTATGAGACGAGTTAGGAGTACCAGAACTTTAGGCATTTGATAGATCGAGTTGTTCCAACAACCTTTCTGACAAGACTTTTAGCCAGATTATTGACTTTCATTTTGAATAACTCATCATTCCCAGCTCTCCCACAAGATTGAAGAAAGTGGCTTCATTAAGAGCCTTGATGAATATGTTAGCCATCTGCTTGTTGGTAGGAACAAACTGAAGTTCTATAGTTCCATTCATGACATGTTCCCTGATGAAATGATATATGATTTCTATATGTTTGGTTCTGGAATGTTGCACAGGATTTTCAGCAATGGCAATGGCACTAGTGTTATCACACCTGATTGGAATTTTGTTAAAGTTCCATAGAATTTGTGCACAGCAACTTCCAGCTGCAATATATTCAACTTCAACAGTTGATGTTGAAATTAAGTGTTGTTTTTTGCTGAACCAGGATATAAGTCTTCCTCCTAGAAACTGACAGCTTCCTGTTGTACCTTTTTTGTCAATTCTGCAACCTCCAAAGTCAACATCATAATATCCTAGCAATAAATCCAGACTCCTTTGGATATCAAAGTCCCAACTCTGTAGTGCCCTTAATATATCTCAAGATTTTTTTTCACTGCAATGAGATGAGATTCCCTTGGGTCAGCTTGATATCTTGCACAAAAACATGTTGCAAACATTATATCAGGCCTGCTTGCTGTTAGATACAGCAATGATCCAATCATTCCTCTATAAGTCTTCAAATTAACTTTTTTTCCATTCTTATCAGGGTCAATCTTGGTTGCAGTGGCCATAGGTGTATTTGCTACTTTTGAGTCCTCCATGTCAAATTTCTTGAGAAGTTCTTTGGCATATTTTGTCTGATGAATGTAAATTCCATCAGTGACTTGTTTGATTTGCAATCCCAAGAAATAAGATAACTCACCCATCAAGCTCATTTCATACTTGCTTTGCATAAGTTTGGACAACTTTTCACACAGTCTAGTATCAGTGGATCCAAAGATAATATCATGTTAAAGTTAAATGATGATGATGATGATGATTATGTAATAAATTATGCAACTGTAAATACTTGAGGTATTTTATAAACCTTAAGATCAGCACATGTTTTGCATCAACTGATGATGAACTTATTCATCAGTGGATGGTCAATAACTTCACAAGGCAAGTCAGAAAATAGAAAAATCCAAAGGACTTGATAAAGTGGAGAAGAATGTCTGATGTTACTTGTTAACAGTCAAAGTATTCCGCAAATCAGATATTCTAAACAAAGTTGCGTTGATTAAGTACCGTCAGGGGAACCCATCAGGGGGAACTCAAGTACCGTCAGGGAACCCATCAGGGGGAACTCATCAGGGGGAACTCATCAGGGGGAACCCATCAGCTGGAACTTATCAGGGGAACTCATCAGGGAAACCTGTCAGGGGATGACGAAGGCAAACCAACCCGTCAGGGAAACACTTCAGGACATGTCAGTGTCAAGCCAACCCATCAGGGTAACCCATAAAGGGGAATGACCAACATGACATACCATTAGGATCAACTAGCATTGAGTGAAACTCAAGTAAAGGTTGAAACCCTGATCTAGTCAATAAGCATTAGGGGATTTAGAAGCACTGATCAAAGTCCATCAGGGCTGGTAGTCAATAGATCGTTATGACAACATGCACTCGTCATTAGTACTTACATGGAAATCAACGTAACGTGTTACAGAAGCAAGAAATATCAACTGGAAAGATATTTCTTGAAGTTTGTTCTTGATCCAATGAGAACTCTCACGCATTAAATGCACACAGTTCAGGGGAAGAAAAAGTAGCAACAAAGCATGCAGCAATCTGACACATAGGGCTACGATTGACATACTTGCGGCTAAGTTGAGAAAAGCAGCACATCTCAAGCACGTGATTTCATCCACTGATCAACATATAAGCAACGGAGTTCTCATTACAAAAAAAACATATATTGATTTGAATCTATCCAACAGATCAAAAAAACACCGAAGCACACAAACACTAGAGAGAAACTTTGTAATAGATCTTGCGAGAAATATTTCAAAGAAAGTTAGAAGCTAGTGAGTGTAAGAAGCTGTGAATTTTATTCACAGAAATTGTAGTTGTAAATCACAGTTGTGATTATACAGATTTCCAGAAAAACCCCAAGTTTTAATATAACTATTTTAACTTGAATCTGTGTGTTTATATTACATAATTTTTCTACTCTGTGAAGCTGTTTCCGACAAGTACTTTTAAAAGATAAAAAGATCGAAAAGTTTGTAGTGTTTGTATTCTCCCCCCCCCCCCTTCCTCCTACAAACACTTGAACTTATTTTTCACCAACAATTGGTATCAGAGCCACTTAGCAGATTTCACTTGCTAAAAACGATCATTATCTATGGCCAACAAAGCTGGAAACAATAAAGTCCCCATGTTGGAAAGGGGCAAATACTTCTTCTGGAGATAAAGAATGATAGTTCATCTAAGAGCTATTGATGATGAATATTTGCAGATTCTAGAAGGACCTCACGTTCCCAAGAAGCTCATTTCTATAGAAGTCGTTAATGGAGTCAGTATTCCTGAAAAGCTTGTCCCAAAGACAACTGACGATAGAGGAAAGAGAAAAGGTGAAAAAGGATCTTAAAGTCACCGGGATCCTATATAATGGTTTAGACGATGATATGCTGAATAGTATCATGAATCTTACAACGTCTAAATCTATATGGGATACCATACAAATCCTTTGTAATGGTACCGAGGAAATGAGGGAAAATAAATTGCAGCTGTTGACACAACAGTATGAGTGGTTCACAATGAAAAATGGTGAAACACTCACTGAAATGTTCGACAGATTTAACAGGTTGGTAAATGACCTGAGATTATATGGGAAGACATATGCTAACAAGGATGTGAACAGAAAGTTCATGAGAGCCCTTCCCATATCATGGGATCCTAAGACGACAACTATCAGGGAATCCAAGGACATGAATTTTCTAGACTTGGATAGGCTATATGGTACTTTCAAGACATATGAACTAGAGGTTCAACAAAGATCTGAAATGTCAGGGGATGCTAGAAAGTTTAAATCTGTAGCCCTGATGGTTGCCATGAAGGACAAACAAGAAGCAAGACCAAGTGTCTTGATGAAGCAACAACTAGAAGATGCTGACATAGAAGGGGACAAAGAAGCTGACTCCAAAGAAGAAGAATATACTCCAAAGGAGTTAGAGGAGCTGGATAAAACGATGGCATTTCTTGCAAAAAGGTTTTCCAAGCTGAAATTCCAAAAGCCTGCGGGTTCTAAAAGATTTTCAGCAAGGAAACCTAGTAGCATGAATAACTTTATTGACAAATCAAGAATAAAGTGCTACAAATGCAATGAACTGGGCCACTTTGCAAATGAGTGTCGCAAGGCCACAAAAGATGGTGAATCTAGAAACAAAGAAGCTATTGTAGACTACAAAAAGAAATTCTTTGACCTTCTCAATGCCAACAAGAAGAGAAAAGCATACATTGCTGAGGGAAAGGACTGGGCTGACTCTGATGAAGAAGAAAATGAAAAGTATGTCAACCTAGCCCTGATGGCCTCATCCACTGATAGTAGCAGCTCGCAGGTAAGCCTCGAAATTTCCTCTAACATGTCTAAAACTGATTGTGTTAAAACTGTTAAGGAAATGGCCTGTGAGATAAAGGATCTCTATGACACCTTAAAGAGTGTTGTAGCTGAAACTGAGATAGTGCAGAAAATAAATGAACAGTTATCTGCTAGGAACACTCTTTTAGAATCAGAAAACTCCAGACTTAAGTCTTGAAAAAGAACTCTCAAGGACTAAAAATCTTCTTGACTGTGCTATCAAAAGAGAGGAATGGACCTCGAATCTTCTTAGTCAAGAAAAAGGGAAGTCATTAAGAGATGGAGTGAGTCTAGCAGGAAACTGGAGGATCGTTTAAAAAGTCAGAAATATGATCCAAAATCTGGTTTAGGCTATGAAGAGACTCTTGTGCAGCAACCTCCCATTGAGGTTGAGACGGCAGCTAGCTTTGGAAAACGGCCAATACAACCTATCAAGTTTGTTAAGGCAGACACAAAGCCAGAATCAGGGAATGTTTTCCCAGTAAGTGAAGCTTCCACTAGTGGTGGGAGAGGCAAGAAACCTATTCTTGCCAAACCTGAAAATCTCAATGAAATTTTGATTATGAGATTTATTTTATTTTCTGCATGAAGGTTTATTTCCTTATTGGTTATAAATAATGAAATTATATTTTCTTATAAAAATTCAATGGCAATGTGATGTCCAAAAGATTTTTAAATGTATTTTGAAGCTCAAGTATTTAAAAGGTTATTGCATTCAAGATTTGTCTTGTGAGAGGGTGTGTTCACGCGGGAAAAGGGCTCACCAAGTGTGAACAAGATTAGCTACAGTACCCGTTTTATTTTAAAACCTACTGCGGGGAGACAATAACATTTAATGTGCATCACCTCCATCAGTACCATAGAGTGGGCTATGATAAACGACCGATGGGTACTAGCAGCCGTTGCAACCAACCTTTTTCTCATCAGTCACTTCTTTTCTTATCATAGCCAACGGCTTATATTAAATAAATCTAACGGCCCTTGTTACTAAACATGTGACATATATATATCACGTTGGTACAACCCTTGCCCCACTTTCATAAACTTCTATACGGTGTACCACCAAATCCAAACTTACTCTCTAAACAACTGTCCTTTTTGGAAGAACAACTAGAGCTTTTAACTCTTTCTTGCCACCAAGGAGGTAAGAGCATTTCATTAAAGTCTTGCTCTATTTCTTACACTTTTGTTCGGTCATACATACCACGTTTAATACCTTGTTCATTTATTTCCAAAAGTATGACTTGATGCATGTTTTAACGCCCGGAGTTAATGTCATTCATTTCAAAAAGCTACCCGAGATGAGTGTAAAATGTTGACAACCACCTGGTAGACAAATCTTTAACTACCAAAACATTCTTTCGTCAGTAGTTACAACCCCATACTTGAGTATTCTTTAACCTGAGTTTGAACCCTGAACCGTGTCTAGGATAACACGCAGACCATAGGAAATGTTATGTATCACTGAGAGAATGATGAGTTTTGACCTAAGTATGGTTATGGTTACGAACACCACCCTTGGAGGAGTGAGGAAGACGACCCTGTATCTGAAACGAGTTCCAACTTAGTCTCCGACAAGCTAAGTTTAGTCTCTAATGACGTCAGCCTTAGTCTCCGACAGGCTAAGTTTAGTCTCTGATGACGTCAGCCTTAGTCTCTGACAGGCTAAGTTTAGTCTCTGATAACGTCATCCTTAGTCTCCGACAGGCTAAGTTAGTCTCTGATGACGTCAGCCTTA